>CM036557.1:10141892-10889392 GCA_020745685.1 Tautogolabrus adspersus | reverse complement strand
AAGTATGCGAGTAAAGCATTCTCATCTCCTTGGAGTTACTGTAAATGACGTACATTATTTACAGATATAAACTCAGTTCTAGCACAGGAAGAAGTGTTTTATTCATACATTACTGGATTATTCAAGGATTTGGGCATTTAAGATGATCCCTGAAGATCTGGGCTTGTGTCCCATCTCAGACTGGAAGACTGTAGTATTTCTTTTTATACTAGCCGCTACTGTTGTCCCCAATTAACTTGCTTTTTCTTGCTTCCCTTAGCACTGTTTCTCCCAACAGGTTGGTTGATTCGTGCAGACAAAACTGTTAATGCTTTAATTAGGCCCCATTCGTAACAGCTCAATTCAGTTCAGGCCTAGATATTCTTCAAATAAATGTTTCCCCTGTAGACACGACACGGCAGAGACGTGTTGAGACGAGTCGATATATCACAAGAGGATAACATACAATATTTATGATACGACATGATATCATACGATACAATGAGATAAAATACGATGTGATAGGATACAACACGATGCGATGCAATGAGATACGATCCAGTACGACACGACACACTTTATTGTCCTGCATACATTGGATGCTTCCTCAGTAGTATCAATGATCATAATCAGTGAAAAAGATCAAAACACCATGATGCTGTTGGACTACGATACAGCCTCAAGTAGCATTATTTAAAATAAAACTTAAAGGGGACATATTATCCCCCTTTTCCACCTTTTCAAACAGTCCCCTGTGGTCTAAATGAAACATCTGTGCTGTGCTTTGGTCAAAATATAACATGAATCAAGCACCAGAGGAGGTTTGTGACCCTGTAGAAACCAGCTCTCTCAGAACGCTCCGTTTTGGTGTGTGTGTCTCTTTAAATGCAATGAGCCCCCCCTGAGTTTCACAGTAGACATCACTCCTCTGTAGCAAGAACAAAAATGGCAGACCTGTGCAAAAGTTTTGCTCTAGGCTGGGGGTGGAGTCCATGGGTGGAGAAACCAGGGGAAAGGAGGGGATTTTTTTCACCAGAATCCAACTTGTGATGTCACAAACTGAGAAAATTTGAAACGGAGCATTTTTCTCTGTGTTGTAAGACTTATGCAGACCACAAACAAAGGACTGGATGGATTTATTTCAAATTGTGTGGGTCGATAGACACTCAAATATAAGTTCAAAACCCTGTAAAAGTGGATTTTCATAATATGTCCCTTTTAAGATAACCCAGTTTAGTTTCATGTATTACGATGTGAAACCATGATCTTGTTTTGCTAATGCCAAACAATTGCCTGCAACAAAATTCTGGAAAGTAGTTGAAAAGTGAAGACAAGGACATGAGACAGCTGCAGGTCCTTTCAGGTTTTTACCAAGTGAGGTGTTCATTCGGAGTTTTGTGATTCATTTATGCAGCACAGACACTCGTTCTGTTCAGGACAGAAGTGACATGTGGAGCTGTGGGAGGAAGGTTAAGGCTTCTGAAGCTTCTATTTTTTAGTGGCTGCTATTTCCCTTAAGGTTTTTGGGACTTTTTTTGGCCTTTATTTGATGTAGCCAGGGCAGCCAGGAAGAGCAGAGAGGCGCACAGCATGCAATACAAGTCCAAGGTCGGGCTCAGCCTGAGATCCACTCGGTTTATGAAGCTGAGCTTTTGCTTTTGTTGGTGCCGGACAAACTTTGCTACAGTTGGCCTTCAGTAAGACGTAGCCCAAATCCCATGTGGCCCACTTTGACCTCTGTGAGGCCACATATTTTTTGACCAGTTATTAGAATAACGAATACGCTGCATGTAGAGGTTTGGTGCTGTTTGTGTGGTTCAAAGTGACCAAGAGTAAGCCTTTATCCAAACAGTCTGTGGAAACTGACAACTTTTGGCGTGTCCTTGATGAGACTTTGAGTGAAAACTGACTGAGTGCATCCAAGACACCGAATTCAGAAACTCCAAAATACAGCTGGTTGCACTTATAATGTATGAAATTCAGACTACATTGAACAAAAATGTTGGCGGATTCAGAAGTTGTCTGAAATAAGAACTTGCTGGGAGTTTTACTTCAATGTAAATGCCAAACAAAGAAGAAGATTTTAAGCCACCACTCTCAAACATCTCTCCTGTTTGAAAGGCTTTTTCCAAAAGAGGATAACTTTTCATTAAAGTCAAGTTAAACTCCGACGTTGAACATCAAAGGAACCCACAGAGGAACATCTTGTCTGGTTGTCGGAGCAGTGTCGAAGTGTGTTTTTAGCAGTGGTTTGGATGATTGTGGAGAGTTTCTAAAGGTGTTCTTGAGAGATTGCTATTTAAAGGCTATTGGTCTGCTTGTTAGGAAGTAGAACACTGTCTTTTTGCAGACATGATTTCCCAGAGAAACTTTATAAGGAGCAATTGTATGAACCAATTTACTTTTTCCATTTACAAGTTCAGTGTCAGTGGGCTTCCTGAGCTTCCCATTGCATTGCACCACCATCTTCTGCAGATAGTTTCCAGGTTGTCAAAAATATGTTCCAATATTCTTTGCATTAAAAACACATAAAATTCATTTCATGGCTTGGAAATATTTTATTAATCTTCAGAACAACTACTACATGAATATTTTTTGTCAACTATTTTCACCTCCATTTAGAAGAAAGATTCCAGTGTTTAAAGATCCCATATTATGCCCTTTTTGGGGTTCATAAATCTAATTTATGTGCCTACTAAAGTACGTTCACAATCACTAATGTTCGTCTGTTTTCATTTTCTGTGTTTGTACCGCTCAGAAGCGCCCACATCAGGGTCCCCACGTGTGCCAAGTCTGATCTGATTGGTTGGCCGATCTGCTCTTTTGTAATTGGTCGTTCGGACAATTCTCGGAAATGTTACGTCCCTTTTACCATATTGGGAATACAGCTACTGTGCGGCATGAGCTTGTGCTTGCTACAACGAGCCAATGGGCTTGCATCAGTGACACCACACTGGCAAGACGTCACACTGGCAAATTTCAACGAGGGGGGCTAGGGACCGAGCATGACATGCTGCTACTGCTACTGCTAACAGGAGGACGTAGGAGAAGCCACGTTTCCGCGGACTTTGAATTTTTGCACATAGATGTGCCTAAACATGCACAAGACACCTGGAAAACACACTAAAGAGCATATAAAACCAGAACAAACATAATATGGGACAATAATAATGTGACGGCAAGACAAGCTCCTTGGCTGGAAATTGCTTGTTCCACTCCTGTTTCCAACGACAGGAAGAAAAGTATCCTGTTAACCTTGATGAAAATTCATTTAAGTTCACAGAAAAATAGATATTTTAACAGCTTGTTGATGCCAGCTGTTCAACAAAACATGGACCTTGTACTGTGATTGTTTCAAAGCTACTGTTCCAAAAGTCAGTTTTTAACTTTTATTCTTGATTGTAATGTTTCGCCAAACAAGGAGCCATCACAATCCCTCCTCTTCCAGCTGAACTCTTTATGAAGTTTGACTGTAGTCCTTCCTCTAAAGAACAGTTTCTTCTCTATCTCTATGTCTAACGGGTTTTAAACGCTTCTTAGGTTTTCTGTGTTAGCCTTTGCCATATGCATTTTCTAGCCTGTCTTCCTCTACAGTTGCGATCACTTCTAGTTGACAAAATCATAACAACTGGAGCAGCAATATGTCCTAGACAACTTTGTGTTGGTGGTGGAAAATATAAAGGCATATCAGGCATTGGAAGGCCTCATCTGCATTATCAGAACTTGTTTGTTAAGAGATGGAATACAAATTCTTTTCACATTTTGTCGTAGTATTTGCTGATACTGTAGATATGGTCCTTTTCCAATAAAAAGGGAATTTAAATATGAAACCTATAACACCCACAAGAACTGACTTTAACACCTTTTTTCAGTCTGGTTGGTGCCATGTACAAAACTGCCTCAAACGCTTACAGTAAAAACTAATTACAACTAATATCTTATAATCTTTATCATTAAATTGCATATGCTCCAAGCTTGTGTAGTCTCATGGTCGTCCACAGCCTCTTTCCCACAGATTTTACTTTAACTTCTTCAGTCTATTTTTTGGTTTAATTGGTCTCCATGTGTCTTAGATTCTTAAAATCATCCAGTTGGTTGCTTCCATGTAAACGTCTTCTAGTTAATAGAAATGGTGGAAAAAAACCGTGGTCATATTTGCGTCTGTCCTCTGTGGCTGCTGATCAAACTTGCAGCAGATTCTGGTAGATTCACAGTGAGATGGAGATACACCCCGGACAACAACTGCCATCCCATATCAAACATAGTTCCTTGCCATTAACTCATCATATCCTCTCCCAGGAATCCCGCACCCCCTCCAAGCCACCATGCATGTAATAAAGATTGTGTCACTCTGTGGCTTGATACGCTTGTCTGACTCTATCAAGGTCCAGGATCCTTGGGGAGGAATGAAAAAGGACTGCAGCAGCAGATCTATAGACGCCGGTGGAAATGAGATGGAGGGCTCTTTTTCCTTTTTATGTCTGGATATTTTCAACCGATGTTCCACTTTAAAACAGCATAATGACGCACAAATTTACAGCCATTTGGAGATAAGTGGAGGGAGTCATTGAGAATACCTAATTATTAGAAATAAGGATTCTTGAGAAACGTGTGGGCACATTTTTTTTAATTTTTTTTGCAAGGTTGGTTCTTGTAATTCCAAATTGGATAAGAATATCCAAATGAAAAGCTTGAGTTGAAGTGAAAAATGAGCAGAGGAAGGCTGATAACACTTATTAAACCTACACTGATGATAGATCTACATACAAGCAGATCGTTTGTATGTGCTTGACCTCCTCTATTCACCGCACGCCCACGAAATCCACTCTGAGACAAAGTTGTTCACCCTGAGGTTACTCGCCTCATTGGCTGTAGGCTAATAGTGCCGACCTCATCCTCAATGAAAGCCTTTAAGAGCCATGTACTTTAACTCCAAGGCTTCACAAAACCACCTCCTTGACACCAGTTTGGCTGAAATGAGCATAATACAGTCCAAGATTGGCCCAGACTTTGTCGAACTTTAATCACCTTTCCTCAAACCTTTCCGACCCCTCAAGAAAAGAGGCAGAATGTGCAGGACAGGTGGAGAAATAGTTGTAAAATTTGTTCAAATTACAAAAAAAAAGAGACATCAAAAAAGGCTTGTACTTGCCTCACAAAGAATGACAGATCAGTGAAAACGTCCTGTGGCTGTTTTGCATTATAGTCTTCAGAGAGAAATGTGTTCTAAGATGGATTTCTCCCGACATGTATTTCGGTGCAAAGTGATGAGTCTAGAAAAATGACCCTGCTCTTTATTCCAATGAGCCGGTGTCAAAGTCTGCTATTTATCTTTGAGGTGTGAGATGGCTGAGCTTTCTCTTTTCTGCTGCCTCAAACTTCAGCTCAGTGCCTGGAAATGTCTTGATGTGATGCCAGCTTGTCAACAGCGGACAGAAATATAAGAGAAACAGAGCAACAGTGAAGAACTGACACTTTTAGTTGCTCCATGTGCAACCCTAAGCTGTGTCTGCTTTCCAGGGACACAGTGTAGTCAAGTCCACTCAGTTTGACGAATCTTTAATAGAAAATCAAAAAACATTTTTCTTAATCAAACCAACAGAATTGTGAGATATTCCCAAAGGAAACTCGTACTAGTTTAATAAATGTTTCCTGTGCATGAGGATGTGACACGAAAATATGACCAAAGATTGAGAATAATCAACTCCAGCTGTAAAAATACAATTCATCATTTGAAGTGTGTTGGGGTATAGGGCAGTGGTTCTCAACTGGTCTAGCCTCAGGACCCACAACCAACTCCTGAAGAGAATTGCAACCCAAAGTTTTGATTTCTTTTCAACCAATGTGAGAAGACGGATTGTGCAAGAGCATCGTGGTGTTTTTGTGCAGTTTGGGCTTCAGCCAGCACAAAACATCTGACAGAGTGCAGAGAGGAGAGACGCAACAAAACAGACATGTTTCACTTTTGACAGTTTTCTTTCCAGGCACACATTTACGACCCACCGACAACGGCTCAGCGTCCCACTTTTGTGTCCCGACCCACCAGTTGGGAACCACTGGTAAAGAGACTTGAAGGACTTCCATTTTTTATTTTAAAAGCCAATACAAATGTTGAAAAAGGTCTTCAACCTCTTGGTTAATGAATAGAGCGAGAGAAAATAAACGTTTTATAATTTTTGGTCCATTAATGGAATAATTCGTATTCATGCAGCTGTTGTTCCTCCTCTACGTCGATCTGTTCATGCCCTTCAACAGGTCTGACCCACTTGTGAGCTTCTTCTTTAATCTAAGAGAAAATCCAAAGTATTTCTCTATTTCTTTGAAAGGTTTTTGCAAAAGGCCTTCAGACATTTTCCCAACTTTTGCAATCGCTCAACTTGTCTTTCAAGTACGAGACGTTTCTTTTATCTTTGTTGGCACGTAGCTGTGAAGTTATTCTCTCTTTGCACATAGAGGCCAACAGGTCTGCTATATTTTGACATACCTGAGACATTTTTAAATTATGTTACTGGATACTCGGTGAAAACTTTGAGGCTTTTCTCCCCGTGCTGCTGAATTCATCACGCAGCTCCTGCTAAACATGGTGTTTCTTTGACAAACCACATTGACAATAACAATGTACATAAGGGATTTACAACAGCATAGTAAAGAATAGATTGTAGCTTCATACACTGTCAACATTTGGATGAATTTGACAGTAAAAACAGGATTTTTCGTTCCTTCATTTTTCATGAGAGGCTTGCTGTTGCTTCCTCATTACATGAGGAAACACAGGACTCTTAAAAAAAAGACTGAAGACAGCTGGAGACGGCCACTTTGGAGAGAAATTGCAAATCTGTCTCTTCACTCTTTTCATTATCTAACATCATGACGACATGAGAGCACCCAGGGGAAAGCGGCAACAGATATAGCGGAGAGAGATCAATAATTCATGCGTTCATATATTGGACAAATACGAGCTCACTATTGTCAGGCAGTTAGATATAATGTCGCTGAAATGGAGTGGAAAGAGCCAGGAGCGATCTCAAATGGCCGGGCGATCGTTATTCAGCGGTGGTTAATTGTGCTAATTCTGTAAAAGGCTAAGATATGCCTCTACAGACCGATGAAATTAATGTGTGGAGGAAGAAGGCCTCTGTTGTTTAAGAAATTAATTACAAACGTTAAATGAAAAGGAAACGTTCACATTTGCATTTTCATGGCTTGAATGTCCAATGAATCTCCCATTGATGCTGATTGACAAGGCTTCTCTTTTTTTTCTACTTTGAGCACACGTTAATGAAAATTGCCTTTTAACGGACATATTTGTCGCACCAAGATAATGTCTAGAAAGCCATTTCCATTGATTTTGGATGCTACTTTTGAATCACACTCTCATACATCCAGTAGCAGCAGGAAAAGGGGGGCTAAGCAGGGTCTTACATCTGATCTAAAAAGGCTGTGACCCCACTTTGCTCCCCTAGCCAGGGTTTTTTTGTCATCAAAATATCACAGACATGCAATAAATACTTATAGAGACATCAACCTGGCTTGAAAATATGTTTATAAAGTATTTTATATTGACTTTGGATGCAGTAGCAAGGGGGGCTCAGCAGGGTCTCAAGCCCCTACTGAGAGGGCTGTGACCCCACCAAGCCCTCTCTCCACGAACAAATGTAATCATGACAAATACTTGTGTTTGTTGTTTCACAGTTTGTTGTAAACATGTCTGATGGCACCTGAAGGACAGCATTAACAGATGTTAGGCGAGCAGTTTCTATTCCAGAAGTTACTTTAAGTGTTCAGTCTATTACGTCAAATATAGGCTTCTGATTTTCTGCTTATGTTGGAACATTTAAATTGAGTTTGTCACTAAAAAACAAGGGAGATTAAAGGACGTCTTTGTCAACCATTAGAGGAAGCTAACTCCACCAGTGAGTATGCTAACATGGTGGTGACATGTGAGCATATGAAGCGTAATAATGAAGATAACTGTGTGAACATGATACTGTAAGTAAGCGTTGTTAGATAAAAAAAGGCATATTCCATTTCATTCTTTGAGCCTTGAGCTAGTGTCGGCTACAGCTAGCATGCAGCTTCTGGCTAGCAGCAGCAATCATGGCTTGATTGCATTCAAATGATCGTTCCAGGATATGGGAAGAGTCTGTTATATTATCTTTAATTGTTGCATCAAGAATGATTACCACCTGCTACAAACAATCCAGCCCACCCATAGCTCCCCGGATCAAAAAATGGCTGCTGTGCTCTTGCCATTGTTCAGTAATGCTCCTTCCTGCAGCGACTAGACATGCCCACTTCTTTTTGAACCCAGGGGGCAGCTCGCCTGGAGATGAAAAAATATCTTCAAGCATCTAAGACATTGCAATGAAGCCACAAATTTATGAAGATGTTGTTCTGGAAGTGCTTTGACCCCAACGTGGTGGTGCAACACCCCGAGGATACTTTGTAATAGATTGTATGATACATCCACAGACCAAACATCAGTCACTTCCGATAGGGAAACAAGACGGGGGTGTGAGAGGACTCTCATTTTGATTACGAGTGCCTCACTCCCTCGGTTGTTTTGTTCAAGGCCTGGGGTCTGAGTGTTGAAAGCATGGGACCTTCAATGATCTTCAACAGTTTGTTTTTAACAAGCAATGACAAACAACATCATCTCTTCCCCCCCATCCTTTCCAGGCTTTTATCTTTGCTCAGCCTTTGAACCAGGCCTTAAGGCAGCCGCATTGAAACAGACACAGCCCAGAGGAAGCCAGACTCCAGATAGAATACCCTCTAATTCTTCTATCTTTTCTCATGAAACAGCCGAGTGGCCAGAGGGAGGGAAAGTACAGCTGTTACATCACTCTCTATTAATCACTTTCCAGTTTGAAATGAGCAAAAACTTCAATTTTTGTTTATCAGACTCAGCCGAAAATGTGAAAACTTTGTCCATCAATGGAAAGTTTTGAGATGCTACTTTACTGTCCTGCACTTCAGGTATATACTTCTATATTAAACAAGTTAAACCACAAGGTTGCTGCCTTGTGTGGAACCTCTTTCCCCAAACACTTTCAAACATTGGAATTTGGGGAAGAGGGGGGGTAATTGACTTTTGTTTGATTTCTCAACACAACATATGAAACATCTACAAAATACAACATCTTGTTTACAATGAAAGGTGAAGCCTCATAGGGAACCAGCCTCTGTTTGTGAGTCCTTGATAGCAGATCTGATTGGTTTGGCTAAATAACTGTTCAGGCCTAATGAGCCTAAATTGCCCCACCCCATAAATTGGACACCAATGTGCTGATGTATCAAACTTACATTGGTAAGCACCTCCTGCACTCCAATCACCTTATATTAACAATCTAAAAGTACAAATATTACACTCAAGTGCTTTTGTAACTTGAAGTCAATATTTCTGATTAAACTTTATTCTTTTGCTCAATAAAAATTTAAAAAGTTTGATTTCTTCTACTTGTTTTGAAGTCTCCGCTGAGTGCTTCTACTCATGCAGCATAAGCATTAGAGGGCTGTTTAACTTCTTCTACTCACCCCTCTGTGCTCTTTTGTCTTTCTAAGTAATGTGTCCAGTGAACCAGCAGGGATCAGTAGAAGATGATGGAGCGCAGCTTTCCTTTTAAAAGAGTTATGGTGGACAGAAGAGGGACACAAAAGCTAAAATATGAGCATCAAACTGGAGTTCTTTTACTGGAATGTACTCAAGTGCTAAAAAAATAGTGAAAAGGTTATTTGATTCAAGCACTCAGTATGTATCAGGGTTAATGGGAATTAATCAATTATGTGAATTAAGTGAAAGGGAAGAGTTTTATTTTAGAGTAGAACACCTTTATTTTGTAGTGAAGCACTTCAAGTTTAAATGAATGAATGAAGTACTCAAATCTACCTCACAACCGTGATTTTTAAATTCCAATAAATCACTCCAGAGCCTGTTTTCTCCACCAGGTTTGAGAAGTTTTCCCGTTTAAGACAAATCACCTCCGAGCTTATGTACTCTGATGGATGTAAAGCCAAACACACCTTAATGCCTCAGCTGAATAAATAAATCAAACACTCTGCACAAAGGGGGCAAAGAGACAATTAGTTCATTAGCTGGAAGTTGCAAATTGCTTCCATCCTCACCTGTGTTGGACTTGATTACCACTGGCTCAGTGGACATCTGTAACTTGAAGAAATAGTCCAACATAGTGGGAAAGAAAGCTCATTTGTGTTCTTTCAAACTAATCAGGGAAAATCATGGACATAAGTGAGCTTAAGCAAAACCAGAAGGCATTTTGTTTATTATATTTAACAAAAATCACGTCCAAAAATCAATACAAAAAAAAATCCTGCCTGTTTTCAACGTTTATCTTTTCATGCTAAGCTAGGCTAACCACCTGCTGGTGTTCGCTTCATATTGGTAAGAGAAAGTGTTATTAGAGCAAGACTTTGAGATGCAGTTTACAGCTTTAAGAGCTCAGCTGTAAGTGGACCTAGGAGAGAACATTTAGCTACACATATTTTTATCAGCGTAGAGAAAAAGCACCTCAAAGGTTCTCTTCTTGTAATTCAAATTCAAAAATCTGTCTATTTCATCCTCTTTTTTTTTTTTTAGACTTATAATGAAATGATTTTTCTTATTTATTTCTGAGGAATACATTTCCATGCCTGGTACATGGTATGCAGAAATAACCAGTGAAATTGATTGTGAAACAGAAGTTCAAGAACAGAGACCTCCAGTGTTCATAAAGTGCGCTGAGTTTTGTGTTTTCTAAAGTGCTTTTTTCCTTTTCTGAAAGACCTTAATACTCCTCTACTCTACTAATAGAAACATCATTATTTGGACCACCTTTTCGTTGAACAAGACTTCAGTCTAGAGCACCTCTCTCCTGAATATGTGGATGGAAGCATCCCTGACCTCTCTCTGTCATAGTTTGTGTCTTCTGATGTGAAATACCTGCGTAGGTTCTTTTTCTCAAGTGCTACGGTAGGTCAAGATGCTTTACACTGAACAAAATATCTGTAGATCATTTTTCCAATCGCGAATGCTTTAATTAGGTTAAGAATGCACTTTAATACTTCTTTTCCCCACATTATTAAAATAGTTTCTGTCATGAATACTTACAAGTGAGAAAAGAAAGAGATCTCAAGGTAGGGGCAAGAAGACTGATCAACACATGCATCGTTATTATTTAACCTGAACCTAAAATAAATGATTATGTTCCATTAGTTTCTGTCCAATCAGCATCCAAAAGAAGACACTTCCCACGACTTACAACATACCTGCAAAGATTTGCCCTTGCTGCATTGCATCCTGGTCTTTCCAGGCTTCTTGTCAGTGATTCAATTTTTCTCCTTTCCTCCTCTGTGATGGATTTCTCCCTCTGTGATCATTGAACGCCTGTGAAATGGTGGATCTGGTAAGAAGTCCTCCTCTCTTTGATTCTGCAGGACTGACTCAGAAACCTGACACCTCCACCTTTAGATGCTTCAGGAGTATTTTTTACCATCAAAACACGCGCTGGAAGTGTCTTGATGTATTGTCATGCTGTGTGTTTGGCGTGTTATCTGCACTAGAAGGCACGAAAACGTCAGAAATGTGAACCACAAAACAGATTTCAATATTTCAGTGACACCTTTCCCTTCAGCTAATGCACATTTTCAGTGATTACTCCTCCAGAAATATTACAAATACAGAAGGAGAGAGTCTAGTCTGTCTAGAAATCCAAGCTGTTTCTTTTTGACCTTTCAGACATGCAGCACACTCAGTTAACTTCAGTTTGTCTTTGTAGCGCAGTAATAAGCAGCCTCCTGTGTGTTGTGTTTGTGTGTTCATGCTGATGGATGAGAAAGGCTGCATCTTTATGTAAAGCAGTTCGACATTTCTTTTCTCTTACACGTCTACCATGCGTATTATTTGGGATCAACAGGGCTCAGTGAACTTGCAGAGGTGCATTTTAAAGGCAAAAAAAAAACAACGATGTATAATAAATTCTTTTTTCGCCCCGCGGTCTAATAAAGATGTATGTGTTATTCTCTCATGTGCTGAAGAAAGAGTAGGATGGATTTGTTTGTGGATGCAGGTTCAGTGCGAATGCATCAGCTCCTGCAGCGTCGGCTGACTTCCCCAACTTCTTTTCTCCGTTACATTTACACGCCGCACACACACTCTGAGAATTAATGAGAAAACAACTAAATGGAGCTGCTGAGGGCTTCATAAGCAGCTCTGATGACGCTGGCCTACACGAGGCTATTTGGAGATTGAAATCTAATTCACACACTACCTTAATCTAATTCAAACACCACTACAAAGATTCACATAATTATGACTGGCACTTAATTATGGATGTTGTACGCAGCCAGAAATTCTCCGCGAATGAAAAAGTTGTCTGGCATGTAAATCGGGCTCCATCCGAGCTGAGAAAAAGGATTGACTAGCTAAATGGTGATAAAAGGCCTAATGTCTGATTTGTCTTCAGTGAAAGGAAAATAGATCCAGGCTGATTATAGAGGCTGTCACACGAGCTGCAGGTCTCAGTAGATCTGCTGCTGGCTGAGACAGAGGAAATGGGATAAAGGTGCGACATCTGTACCAGACTTTTTTTTTTTTTTTAACTGGGTGTCATTCGTGAGCGATGTTGACTGTTGAGCCGACAGTATCATCCACTTCACTTGCTGCTGTGTTTTCTTATCTGCATCATCTGAAGCCTTTTCCACTCAGTGATGCTCAGCGATACCTTCCAGGAATACTCGTTTACTAGGGATAGTTTTAATGTCAGCTCATCGTTTTGGTTGGCCGGCCCCAAACTTTCGTGTTGACTCATAACAACGTTGCTCCATACTGTCTCAGTGGGAAAGGTGATTATTTATTAGTGTGTTTACGTCAATATTCCTCCTGCATCGCAACATTCTTTACACCTTGTGATATGTGTATCTGAATAAATCCAATATTAGTCTTGACTTTAAGTGTTTTTCAGTGTGGGAGAGAGGTTCTGTCACGTCATATTTTTTAAAGGTGTGTTTCTGTGTTTAAAGCAAACTTAGAAGCTTCTCTCATGGCAGAGAGTTTGACTGATCATTACAGGAAGAAGTTGTTTTTTATAGCATTCAATTTACAACACTGAAATAACACAACAACACTGTACATTAGTCCTTACCTGATGGCTTTGCTTCTTTCATCTTGAACAGAGCATTGCAAACATACTGCTGCTCTGATACGTCATTCTGCACAGCATGCTGTCGTTAAGGAATCTGAAAGGAGCGTGCTGGTGTGATGAATGAAGAACATGTGCTTTGTGCAAAGACTTTACCTTCTTAATATTATAGATATTTCTTTACTGTCCCTGTCAGATAGTGGTTTATCTTGACTTAAGACTTTTCTTGACCCAATATGTGGACTCGTTGGTAGCGTTTGATCTCTTTCTTCTCCCTTCTCTTCTTCTTCTACTTCTACTTGTTATTGTTCTTCTTCTTCTTCTTCCCCTTTTTTCTTCTTTCTTCGTTTCCTCGTCTTCCTCTGGTTCTGCAAATTCTACTACTTCTTCCTCTACATTTACTACTTCTATATCTCTTTCTACCAGTTCTTCTTCTACTGCTTATTCTTCTTCTCCTGACCTTGCAGATTTAAGGTCACTGTATGGTTCAAGCTGGAACAATATTCTTGGTACCTTTTAATACAACACAGAGATTCAGAGTGAAGGACAAAACATTCCCGCCTTGAACGCGTATACTAAAGTGCCTGATGTCTCAGGGAACATTTTGATGCCCATTACAGACAGTATGTAATATTGCACCAGTCCCTGGCACTAATTTCATAATAGTAGTTGTTACTTTTCCTAAACCACTTTTTCTGCAATTACATGTCAAAATGTCAGCGATAAAAAGGTCTTTTAAAGGATGACTCCACTCATAACAGACAAATGACTATCCTGACATGTCCTTCACACATGGAAATCAAGAGCAGCAATCTTAAACCCACATTGAAAAACATGTTTTAAAAGTATGGCTACATGCGGATAAAGACATGTTACAGCTGTGAGCCTGCACAAGCGTAAAAGCTATTACTACACCTGTCAAAGCCTGACTTTATTTATGACCTTGCAGATTTTTTGTATAATCGCCACATGTACTAAAATCCACAAAAGAAACTCCAGAGGAAATAGGAGCATTTATAGGCAGCTTTAGCCTTTAAAAGACTAACTCAGAACAACTGGAGTGAGCGTAACAGGCTTTTTAGTTCTGAACAAATCATTTCTTTATGCCACAGCCTTTTAAAACACCACGGTGACTGAGCCACTGTGGACACCTTGTGAGGTAATTGCAGGCAAACATTTTTAAAACGTAGATTAGCCAGAGCCTAGACCTGCATGATTCTTCTCGTGGTCGTCAGGGTCCACCATGAAGAGAGATGAACGTAGGGACCTTCGTCTAAAATAGTCTGTGGCCTTCTCTTCTGAGTGTTGTCTTGCATGATTTCTCCCACTCCCTTCTATCTCTCTCTTCGCCATCTCACTTTTTATAGTCCCCTCTTTCCCGTGCCTTCCACTCAATTCTCACATAATAACGTTTGGTATTTTTGTCTGACCTTGCGGCATTAAGGTCACTGTTGCGTAAAAAAAGCGAGTAATTGATGAGAACATCCCCCCGACTGGAGTCTTCTCAACAGGTTCAGATCAAAGTATTTCCCTTTATCATTAAAAGAGGAATATTTGGACATGTTTTATGAAGCGTGAAAGATGAATGGGTGGAAATGATACGGGTATGACTCATCAAAGTTTCTGCTCAAACATCATTTAAAGGACAGGGATAGGATGATTTAACTTTGGCTCATTACCAGCTTCACAGACCTTCCTCTCTCTTTTTCTCTTCACTGTAAAACACACTCCACTACTAGCTGGAGAGACATAATCCACCATTGCAAATATGCAGAGGAAATGAATGTACGATAAACTGCTATTGAATAATCCTAATTCTAACATTTGGAATTGGCTCTGCTTTATTTATGCCGGCAGTGGGAACTAAAAAGGACTCTGTGGGATTGAAGCAGTAACTTCGTAACTTCCCTTAAATACAGTAAAAGAAAATACGCCTCCAAGTTCTGTGTCCCTATCTAGGACGAAGACATATCAAATTGACTTATACCTTCCTGGCGTAAGCATTTAAAATAGAGTGCATCCAATTAAACAGGATTTAAAACGACCACCTACGTAGCTACTACCATCCCTCGTATAAAACCATTATCGGTGATATCAAGTAATATTTAACAAATCGCAATGTTGGTTACAATAACGACCTGATACAAACTCTCTGCTCATACAGTTTAATTGGGGTGCTGATGGCTGTAGTCCTCCTAGAAGGCCCGGTTCAAGTCCGGCCTGTGGCTCCTTTCCTGCAAGTCATTCCCCAGTCTCTCTCTCTCTCTCTCTCTCTCTCTCTCTCTCTCTCTCTCTCTCTCACTCTCTCTCTCTCTCTCTCTCCTGACTCTATCCACTGTCCCTCTTCTGTGATTCTAAGTGTCCTACAGTACTGTAACACCTCATGCTATATGTGTCTGTCTACTACTTTGAAGTCTAAACAGTTAAAAATCTGCTCAAAGACGGCATAAACATGTTGAGGTGGCTAACAGCATCGCCTCTGATCCTGACCCAATCTGAACACACAATATGAACTGTAACCATGAAACCGGAGACACAAGGTCCCACGTTTTAATAAGGTCGGACTGAATCACTCTTTTGTTCACCAGTCAAATTTTAAAATTGAATGTGGAGCTGAATCCGAGATCAAAGCAAGTTGAAGGCCTCTGAATATTTGTTTAGTGTTTGAATGTTGTATTAAAGGCAGGGTTGGTAATTTTTGAAAACTAGCATGATTTTGAAAGTAGCATTCTCTCCGTGCTCCGTCTTCACCCACCCCCTCCCCTCTGTGCTCCCTCAAAAGCAGCGCCCCTCACTTACATGCACTAGCGCCATTGGTCCAGAAGCGGACCTCAGCTCATGCTTTGAGTGTGGGCTCGTGCATGCATGGGGTAGAGAAAGAGCAGGGAGACAGGGAGGCATGATTGGTTCATAAAACTCGAACCGAGTGCAGACATTGGTCGAAGTTTTTACGTGTTTACAACTGCTACAGATGACGGATTTTCTTTGTTTCTTTTTCAGAGCACATGAGTTATTAATTTCTGTCAGGACCAATCAATCAATCAATCAATCAATCAATCAATCAATCAAATAGAGGCAGAAAAAACAAACACATTCAGTTCAATGGCATGGAGTTAACAGGGGCGAGTATGTAAAAAAGAAGCCGAGGGAGCAATTTGGGGTTAAGTTGTTTGCCCAAGAACACATCTGACATGTGGCTGCCAGGATCTGGGGATTGAACCCCATATTTTCCAGTTGAGAGACGACCGACTCTTCCAATGAGACACAGCCGACCCAAATAAAAAATAACACTGCAGCATTATGGCTGCTGTTTAAAACTGTTCAGAGACAAAATCAGTGCTTTGAAGCTGAGTCCCCACTTGCAGAATATTTCCTGGAGTAAAGATAATCACCATGATGTCAGGCTTCCTGCCTTGTAACCTCTAAAGGCGCATTCACACATACTCCGTGCGCGCCGCGGTCCGTCAGCGCCGCGCACTACGCCGTAGTTAGCCGCCACTCTAGTCAATCATTGTGTTCACACAGCCGGCGCTGCGGTCCGTCTCCGGAGCGTGCCACCAGCACCACGTCGCTCTGCTCCGTTTCAAATACGCTGCGAGTCTATTTTCGACGGAGTACGCTGCAGACACGCGTCAAGCCAGACAGAATATCACAACCCGGACAGGAAGTCAGGCAAGGAAACGCACAGAGCATCCGGTCAATTTCAAAATAAAACACAATATACGGACTCGCGATCGTATTTTTCATCACTTTATCAACGTAACGTCAAAACAGGCACCAAACGAACAACAAATCATCCTCAGAAAGACAAAGAGACATGTTGTCTGCACGTTTTTTGTCTTTATTCCCGCGTGATCTTGTAGTTCGTGATGTGTGTACAGCTGATCATGAGTGCGCTTCGCTGCGCTGACGTTCCAGAAACGAATCCAGTGTGAATGGGCGCGCGCCGTTCGACGGAACAAAACCGTGGCCCAGACGGACCGCGGCGCGCACGGAGTATGTGTGAATGCGCCTTAACTATATGCTTCTGCACCGGAGTCTTCTGCCCTGTATTTAATTCCAGCTTTGAAGAGCCTTTTTGATTGTGTTGTTGTTTGCTTTCACTGGCCGGCACACTGGCCAGAATGTAGGCGTATCTTTTCCCCTGCTCTCTGCCTTTTATACTCCAAATAATGAAGCCCATTCATTTTTTATAATCGCCAACTGCAGAATAATTAAACAAAAAAAAAGCAGCCTGCTTTTGGGTTTCTTATTTTGCAGTGAGTCAGAAATTAGTCTGACGTAATCTCTCGCTCTGACGCATCTATCAGCGGGGACATTATGTGTTAAATTAATATTTTTCTGAGGTTTTCAGTTAAATTTAATTTTGTTTAAAAAAAAAAAAGTACTTCATTAGTTTCCTAGCAACTGTGGATGGATCCCCCAAAACGAGTACATGTTTATTTATTTAATTTCTTTACCTGACATGGTCGTCTGGAGCACCTTGTTCCACATAAACTCCCCGTTAAGTGATCGACTCTGCTGCGCTGGGATGCATTTCTCCAGTAAACCCTGTGGATTACTGTTTGAACCACTTGTGTGTTTGAACTTGTGGCGCTGAGGAAACTAATTACAGACTTATTGGTGATTTGGCTGAGCCCTGCAGTTCTCCAGCTACCTTCAATGACAAACATTTGCTGTTAGAAATGTTTGTCCAGTGAGGTATACACTGTGTGTTCAGGAAACCAGGCGGAAGGAATACATCAAAAGTCATTAAAACATCACAGCGTTTTTTTTGTGTGTGAAAACAACAAATCCAGCAGGTCAGAATTGAAACCTCTGAATGAGTAATTAAACCTCGCAGTAAACACTTTGTATGCACCGTTGGTAACACACACACACACATAAATTTAAAGATAACTGCAGCGATAAGAAATGATGTTTCATGATGTGCTGGGATTAACTCAGGCGTTGATAGTGATTGAAGCTGTTACAAAGACTGACTTATAATGAGCAATTAATATTTAATGAGTTAATGAGGCATGCAAGTGAAATTATAAAGACGAAAGAGGAAGACAATTAGACACATCACAACTGAGGCCTTCATTTTTACCCTTTTTTAGTGGCATATTTCTAATTAGTTATGAACTTTAATGACCCCTTTCTGTCTAATGCACAAGATACAATTTGAACACTGTTAAAAAAAACTAAATCAGTTCTGTTTAACAGCTAACTTTCCCCCTGATTTAGCCCTTTGAAGACCTTACAGGACCTCAGAATGTTTTTAAAATAAATCTACAAACATTTAAAGCTTCATTGTTTTCATGGCTTCTATTCATGCCTCTTGTTTTGTGAAACTCTGATCAATTCGATCAATCAGCTCTGGACATAGCAACTCCACAGTACCCTGATTTTGATTGGCATACCCTGAGGGATCAGTCAGTCAGTTGGTTCGTGAATTCTCTTAAGACTGCCCTCTCCAGTCATCTTTTTGTTACCTCCACTGGAGTTTATTTAGCTTTTAATTGTTGTACTTTAGAGATTAATTGTGGACAATGACTTTAAATTAAATCCCTTTTGCTGATGAACAATCGTATAGACAATTTCAGGACAACCAAGCCCTGATATTCTCTCAACAGCCTTCTCACATGCACTTCACAGCAGGAGATAATCAGGGGCAGACACACTCACACAACTTGAAATACCACGGAGAAGGACGAGGACGAGAGGGAGAAGCCTTCAGTCTGATGTTTGATTGTTTCTCTGTTAACATCATAGCCTGTAAAAAAGATGGACAGAATGTTTCCCTGTAAGTGAAGCCAGAAGATTTAGAGCTATAGGTATAGGTAACAAACCCCGCCTCCTCCATGTTAACAGATGGGACATGGGGCAAACTACAAATGAAATACAATAAATACATGTGTTATGTGACTTTATTTAAAGGGACCATGTACAATCAGCTCAGGTTTCATTTTGCATCAGTGTCTAAAGGTTCTCTGAGGGTTGGATGTACTATTTGCTCATTCATAATTAGCAATAGTTAGCATGCTGACAGACTTGGGTAAGTTGGTGAGCATGGACTGTAACCATTGCAAATGTTTGCCCTTAAGCTCGCTAACTTTAGCACAAAGCTCCACTTGTTAATCCTGTGCTTGGTCTGCTAGCATAACAGTTTTTAAATACACAAGTGTTTATTTCATCAATTCTTATTAAGAAGCCATTTTTAAAGCTGTGGAGAATTAACTAAGAGGCTAAACAAGATTCAGAAGCCGTGCTTTTGTTTCCTTTTTCTTACATTTTGTTTTAGAAGTGGCTAATTTTGAAACTCCACTACTTCTGGTTGACAAAGAGGCTTCTATTTAAAATGCATGCAGACAACTTATAAGTACAGTTTGCATTAGTTTGTAGGTTTTAGTAATAGTCATGTGATCCCCTCAGTGAATCACGACTGCTCGTTTTGTGTAATTAGCCTGGATAAAACCAGTTTCTCATACAAACGAGAGAGTAACAGTGAGTTCATGTCTGATTAAGCCCTGACGCCTGTGTTTGGTATTTAACATGGCACTATCTCTGTTAAACTCACTCTCTGTTTCTGTTAATTGCGCTGCGTTGTTTTGGCCTGTTGGAGAGCTGCAGAGAGAGATGGAGAAAAAAAAAAAAGCGAGTGGAAGTATAATCACCATCTGTTGTCAAGGTCATTTGCCACAATATAAACACATCCATCATGAGCAGAAAATGTTCACAGTTTACTGGGAATGGAGTCGTTACTCTTGGTGACATTTCACATTCACTATTTGGGATGATTGTGCGGTATAACAGAGCAGTAAAGACCACATATAATCACCAGAGCAGATATAATCACGTATTTGATCTTTTATTCATTACAGATTCTGCGCCAACGTTTTTTTGATATGCCAGGCGACACAAGTCCGTCTTTATTCCCAGCTAAAGTCAGGGTCTAGTTTGGCTTCCTTGCTTGACATTCTCTTCATAACCTCTTTGAGCATCATCTCGCCAGTCAGGAAAGCTCTCACAAAGGGCAAATCCTCCACGTCCTGTCAGCCGTGCATCCACTATTTTAGCTTTGTTTCATCTCAAATGCCAAAGCAGCGCTGCATCTCTGTCTTGGCAGGGAACACAGGTTATTTAGCGGTGAAATCTACCGCAAGACTTTGAACCTGCTCGCTTCTGATCAAACCTTTATTTCCTGTACACTTCTCTAGATTTGATTCATATAGTTCCACACCACATTATAGAAAAGAAACCTTGTATGAGTAAACCAAAGAACACAAACTCTTGCTTGTTTCATTAAGCAGAGTTAAGTAACCTGACATCGGGCCTAAATTACAGATTTTCTTGGCAGGGGGAGTCAAAACAAATTCACTTCCAGCTTGTGTAACATTAATTAAGCATGATGGACCTGCCCGCGCTCTTTATCATGATTGTCCTTCTTTGGTGTTCATGTCATGTTCATCCCTCTGCCCACGCAGAGAGGAAGCATTTCACCTCACCACAGCTTTAGTCTGACTTTATACTCGGCCTGCTTTGTCGGGATGTAGCAAGAAGTAGAAACTTCTGCCTGTTGATGTTGAAATAAGTCTTCTTATACCTGCAATAGTCTACTCCTGGTTCTGCTTACACTTTCATATTTAAGAGCCGGTGCTTCTAAATAAACAAATATGATCTATTAGGGTGCAAGTGCTTTATTTTTCCTTAAGATAAATATCATTTGGTCCTAAATTAGACACAGGTCTGACCTTTTGTAAGGCGACCTCTGTCTGTATGCATTGAGCGTCTTGTAGAGAGGCCCTGACAGATACAGGTATCCCTCTGACATCCTAAAATCTTGGAAGAAATCTGTCAGTGCAGCAAGATACGTCCTGATCCCACCACTCATTGCTCCGACTCCTGAACACACATCTGTAATGACGTAGCAGCCATTGCTTCCTCTACCTCACTATCATTTGCAAAATGAAACTGTAAAACACACTTACATCAGTGACTGCCAAACACCGTGCTGCGTGTGACAGGTGTGTTTGTTTTTTGTGCATGTGGGTCAGTTCAGGTGCGTGACCAGTTCATATGAGAATCTGATGCAGACCACATTTAAATTGTAATGTGAACAGCCAAACAAACATATCAGATCTGAGCCATTATCCAAATTGAGTTTGAAGGCTTGCAGTGTTAACATAGTCTTACTTAAGACTTTCTCTCAGGATACCTTCTGAGATATCTGCAATTTCAATTTTGTGCCTTAGAAGAGACGTCTCTGAAGAGTCCCTCAACTTTACTGAAGAGCAGTAAAACATCACAGGATGTCCCCTTTAATATTCATTTACAAGAGAACTGTAGTGCTGCACAAGCTGTGCAGAAACACCCCCCTCTTAGTGGAATATTTACTGTCTTTGACTTGATATTAATACTGTTTGAATAAAAGCACCACTGTGGGATTTGTAATGTTGACAATGGACTGTAGGAACATTAACACATCCATAAATACTTCTCACACACGGGCAGTGTGCCATTTTTTAAAAGTGAAATACACTTGTCTTTAGGGGCTGCAACAGAGCAGAGTGTCTCTCTCTCTCTAACTGATGCCCTGCAGATTTAACGCTTCGAATTATGTTGTCTGGAACGAACACATCAGCATCCAAAAAAATGCAAAATGAAAGCCCCACAGCTTACCTCCTTTTACATTTATTATCTCAATTTTACTCAATTTATTCCTCATTGAAGCGCTTGCTTTAAGCTTTATTTTCTCCTTAAATGAACCAACGTTAAAAATGTTAAGAAACACTAATTCATTAATTTTTTTCTCATTCCTGTCCTGCATTTTTCTTACTGGTTTTATCAACATATTTCACACATTGATACTCAAATAAAACCCCATGAATATTCAGATAAAAAGTAAAATGATGTCTCTGATTAAAGACTTAAAACATCACATAATTGAGAGACTTGCGCACTCTTTAGCGAGCATGTTAGCTCACACACACTCACTCACAGTCTCTCATAACCTGCCTTTAAATCTGTAAACATCAGAGGAGTGCCCTGCTTACATTTAGCAACAATGATAAATTGTCCGGAAACTTGCCAGAGGCTCTCGGTTATTGGTTTTTAAAGCAACATGAAGTCCCATCGGAGAGAAAGTCTGAGCCAATAACAACAGAAATGGATTTATGATAAAAAGGTACAGGAAGTGCTGCTCAGGGAAACTAAGTGAGTGAGGGGGAAGCTCTTTTGGGGAGAGGACACCAAAAATGTGGGCTTTGTGAATTTCGCCAGTGATGCACGGAAGGTCGGATTCAGTAAAACTAAACAGGCATCTTCAATGAAACGTCTTCAGCCAATGATATAAGCTGTCATGATAGCTTTTATTGTACTGCCATTTGTTGTTTTCTACACATTGTACACTACAGTATGTTGCCAACCAAGAAAGTATCAGCACCGAGACAGTACATCTGCCCAAATGATGTTTCTAAAACAACAACACCCAGAAGGCCTTTCTTCTCTTTGAATACTTACATGATGTTCCTTTGGCATTGAATCCTACAGCACGAGTTTCTTTACTCACTTAAACTGCAAGGTTAATGTGCCAGTTACCTTCAGATCTTTATTCAGCTACATTTTTCTTTGCAGGTTCGTCTTTAGATACTATTTTTTATCTTGAGTTAGGAGATTTAGATCACTTGTGGGCAGCATATTCTTTGGGTTATCGTTTGTGTCTGTCTGATGAAGTCCAATACTCACTCTGCTATTTGTTCTGTTGTGGTCTCCCCCAGCTCCTGTAAGACATACATCATAATATATGCACAGATCAGTTAACCAGCTAACTGCTAACTTTGTCTGTTAGCTAACTAGTGTGAGCAGGATGCGTACAATAGAAGCAATGTGAGACCTGAGAAAACAAAGCTAAAAGTGGCTAAAAGAGTCTGTTTAGCACGTAGAAGTGAAGCCAAAAGATTTAGATCGCCCCCTGCTGACTGGCTGCAGTATTGGTCATAAACCCCGCCTCCTCCATGTAACCATATGGAACACGGTGCACACTTTAAAATCAAAATGTTCAAAAGTCACTCACCCATATGTCTCAGGGGTGATATGGAGAATACGGAGCAGCATCTTCCAGACTTTTATACAGCTCATGGTTACTTGGTTGGCACATGCAACAGTTCATCATACTCATGAAAATAGTAATAAATGCATCTTTTCTGCTAATAACAACTTGTATATCTTCTGGTGTATAACATTTAATCGATTGCTTCTCACCTTAGACTTCTATGTGCCACTGCCTTGATACAGTAGGTATTAAAAACTTACAGTAGTTTTCATTTTACACAACTACTGAGTTCATCAAAACTCTTAATATATACATTTTTAATTACTTAAGAGAACAATTATTAGACATGCCTTAGGTGGAAAAGTTGCATCAAAGCGATGGAAACATTTGTTTGCAAAGTAAATGACATTTCCTGACTTGCCTCTGCTTATTAATGTGGACGCAGTATTGCTGACACCCACGTGTTTGTGCAAAGAAATGTGTATGAAGTTAATAGGCCATCAACCTGCCAGGGACTGCAGATAGAATAAGCCTGTTTTGTTAAGTCTTGCACATTTAGATGACAGACCTTAGTGCTTACGTTGATAACTGTACTTGTCTGTTCTTAAAATAAAACAAATATTTTGTTTTGCAGCATGCATGGAGAAGTTTGGAATCCCTTGATAGATGTAGAGCAGATGGTCTACTTCTAACTCTGACCCTTTATCCTCCATGTAGCCGACTTTCATGACTTTGAATTAAAACCAAAACAGTTGTTTCAGACAAAACACAGTCTCTCTAACACTCAGTCGTGCCACACTTGCCTTGTTCAGTTTGGATCTTTAGAGGCGATGATCAAATAAAATAAGCGGCTTTCACAGTTACAAACAGAAAGTCATTGAGTGTGCGTGTCATTAAGACTATTCGCCCTTAGCACTCTGTATAAATCCAGAGGAGCACAGCTTGGTGTTAGAATCAGGCCAGCATTATCAAGCTGTCACCACACACCCAGGCTTAAATCCCACAATGACAAACCCCGGCTGCCCCTGGATGTGAAACGCTGGTCAGTCAGGAAATGGATCTGCCATCCAGTGCTGTCCTCTCACTCACCCTGTGTGTCTGCATTGTTAATGTTCAGTTGATGTGTGCACATTAAAGAATGTGCCGCTCTGCCGCTTTCACAGCGGTGACACGGCGCTGTGAGGTGGTCAAGAGCGCCGGTTACAGCAGAACGTGGGTCAAACTACTCTGACGAATTATATATGCTGGGGCTGTCAAAGCAAAATGCTTTCATGTGCTAACTCGCTCTCTGTTCATGCGCTGTTTGACTCACAAAACAAACACATGTACACCTTCAAAAACACATTTACCCATGCAAAATAACATTTCATAATCTTTAAAATATTTTACAGATTGATCAAACCACTGAAACGTATAGATAAAGAGGTCTTACATATAAAATAACTTCATTTCCAATGCTCTTTGGTGGCCACAGGATGTCAGGGTTTTGAGCTTTGGATGCCCTTAGCTTGTTTCTTCAGGTGGTTTTTAAGTTAGAATTACTGCAGTGTTCATAGCTAGCAAGGTATTTATTCAAAGCCAAGTTATCTTTAGAGTTCTTCTTCTTTCCTTAATAAAAGGACTAGGTGATGGAAACTGGTAAAAACTCATAATAAAGTAGTTTGGAGTCAGGAGGGCTGAGAGCCGAGCTGCCACTAGCTTGTTTGTAAATGCTCAGCCGGATTTTAAGTTAGGATTCTGTCGGTTGTTTTCATTTGAAAGATTTTAACCGGAGGTGTATTTTTCTGCATGAGTGTCTTCTTGAAATCAAAACATTGAGTTAAGCAGCTTAACCTTAGAAATTAGAGTTTCTCTGACAATCTTCAGGGGCTTTGGGGGCTGCTTTCCGAGTTGCTGCTAACTTTAGCATACTTAAATCCCACATCCTGCTTAATGCTGACTTTAAAAATCACCATTGAGATGGTTTGAAACACAAAGAGGGAATACTTTTTTAATATCCTGCTTGGTTTCTTGAAAACTCTCATAAAACAAGGAAACAAATGGAACCACAAGTCTTTGCTTGGAACAGCCAATTGTGATTGAAGTGAAACAATAAGAAGTGGAGTAAAGCTGTAAGAGCGAGCATTTAAAAAAGCACACTTACACACTGACACTGTCACAGATGCTCATGCATGTTCCTTAACTCTGGCTCTAACATTCTTCAACACACAGTCATGCTTCATCCCCTTCTGTGGATGAGTGTGTTGGCATCAAAGTTTGATTTATCCTCGTAATATCCATCAGGTCAGTGGGACCTTGGAAAGGCTTGGCCATAAAACGGCGGGCTCTGGCTGGGCCTTTTTAATACAGTCTCAGTAAAATGGCTGAAGGTCAACGGCACTCTCACTCAATCAGATAGAAACTGCTCGAGCAGCTGGAGCAACTGTTGTTGCTTTAAAGTTTGGCTGATACACTGCAGTAACTCTGCTCTGGATAAAAGATGTTTGTTCTGCCTGCAGAAACAATGACTGTAGGATGTTCCACAGGAGAGAAATGTGTCTCTCATGGTGAGGTTATTACTCTGCGGTAGAAGATATCCGTGCTGTAGCTGGTACGCAGTAAAAGATGTCTGCTCCCAAGTCAAAACACGGAGTAAGAGCTTTGTTTCCCTGTAGAAACACAAGTGTATCCCCAGGGAAATTAGCCCCGCTTCTTAGTTTGTGCCTCTCTTATTTGATCTCTGAAATGCATGTGTCAGAATGCAAAGAATGAGTTCCATGTAAGAAAATAGATCCTCCTGCATCACACACTAAACCTTCCCATTCACACATGGGCGTCCATGTTTGCAGAGACATTCAAAATGGCCTCGCAAAGTCAGCTTGAGCAGGCATCTTGTGAAATAACTGTAAACTTATCAAAATAAATGGCAGAATTCAGCTGCGCTGTCTTGAATCTTCATGTGCTTTAATCTGTTGTATCAGACAGGATTTTGCAGGATGGTTTAATGAATTAGGCACAGTCTGGTGTGCAAGACTTCCCCCAACACATGCACGTTAAGTGGGGAAAATGGAATCATTTTGAGAGAATGAGATTACCATATGATTTAATGCATGATGATAGCAGGCACAAGCAGGCTTTGATTCAAGCGTGTTGGTGATGTGATATGTGCTTTGCTTTTTGTTCCGTTACACAGGGCTGACGTGTCCGCAGTGCTTTCCTTAAAGTTTATAAGTTGTAACTAACAGCTGTATTACAGTAAAGGTCACTTACTCATTTCATAATGCTTAAAAAAAATCAAATTGAAACCGTATAAAAGGGGTTCCCTTTTTGTGATAAAATAATCCTCTGAGGGTTCTTAATCGATTTCATAACCCTCAATAAGCTGAGAAAACGTGTCTGAATGGCAGCAAGTCACAAGAGTTTGTCACCTCAGCAGGAAAAAAGAGTGACGATAAAAACAGGAAATAAATCAATCATGGAGGACAATTTAAAAACAAGTCTATAGTTTTTTTAGTGTTATAAAGCTAGTAAAACATGACTTCCTGTCCAGGTGCTTCACTGATCTGTTCTTGATGTCCTTGTTGAATGACCCACAAAGACATGTACGCTGTTTGTTACCACTTATTAACCCATTTTTAACGGCTGTCTGTGTCTGTAACGGGGCGGCAACTGAAGCAGTACTTTTGTCTCGGTCATGCTCGGTATTACTGGCTTGTTGAGCTGGCTAGAAACATTACACATCACATTTATACAAGCTTTTCTGGACTGTTCTTTTACTGTATTTGATTACACAATTTCCCTCTGTCTCAATGTAGTCCTCCATCAATCTGACTCCACACAGTCGTGACTAAACTAGAGATTTCAGCGTTGCTCATTACACTATTACACCAACCTGCTCAGTCTTTTTGAGTAGACTGCTGAACACTAAAATTCAAAAAGCACATCCAAACACTTGTGAGCTACTGTAATTACATAATGAAATGCAACGATGCAGACTATTGTAAATGTGACATTCTAGATAACAATAATCCAAACACAAAGCTCATAAAACGAAGTGCTGGTGTTTAAAAGACAGGCTGATGAAAAGTCTTCCTTCATGCCAGACAGCCAAAAAAAACAAAGTTTGAGTGAGGTGAAGTGATTTTCTTCTATTGAAATTGCAGTTAAGAGAAGCCTTTTTGTCCTGCAGAGAAACGATATCTGCTCTTAATGGGAACTGATGAAATTAGTCCTTGAAAAGAGGAATACTGAACAAAATAGTTCTGTTCGCTGGCACAACACTCATTGGAAGAGATCTATTCTCCAAGCAGAGGAAAGAGTAAATTACTCTTCATTTCAAGTAGAGACTATTTTGTTTTCAGAATCACAGAATGAAAGAAAATGAAAACATGTTTGTTTTTCTCGTGGAGTGAAATGATATGAATCCAACTTGTCATTTTTGCTTGTTTTTCATGTTTTTTAATGACGATGATCAAGTGTTTTTTAAGGATTGCAGTGAGTAATAACATTTCTGAAATGTGTCAGGATGTGTAAAGGCCAGGCAGCTGCACTGTTTTTGTGATCACACTCAATCACAATCTGACGACTGATTGAATATTTGCTTTTGATGGAATTGTGTTTTGTTTTGGCGAAGAAATTAAAACTTAATTCAGGGAGCGGAGAACTCAGCTGAAAGCACAAGCTGAAAGCACGGGCGAGAAACAAACAGAAAAGAGCCGCAGAGAAAGGCAATAGTCGGGATTAATTGTGCGGAAATTTGCTTCCGCCAATTTTGGGAAGCGCCTCTGACAGATGAATAATGTGTGATGTTCACAGCTTAATTATATATAGACAGCATTACGATGTGGCTGCCAGCGTGATCCAAAGGGAGAGAAATCTGTTCTTATCCACAGCTGCCATGCTCTCATTCAATCTGACAGCTGTCATAGAAAATTCTATAACACAATGTTCAATCAGTCTGCGAAATATGAATATGTTCTTTAATCATGTCTTCATGCTGTTTACGTTTAATTTACTCACATTTTTAATGGAAAAACGACAGGAGGTGCTACAATAGTTCAAAACATTGATTTGAAATATTTTGTAAATAAAAATATATAAGAACTACTTCAACATCAGAGATTTTCATCTTAAAATAAAAAAAATCTGCATTGATATTGCCTTAAGCCTCCTGATTAACAGCCACAACCCACCCACCTGTCAGTCAGATCAGCCACGCCCCTTATCATCAACTCTTATCCCTCATATAATCAAAATGTATGAAAAAATCAGTGTGTGCCAATCAAGAAATGGGCTATTCCATGCTGTAAACATGATTAGTTCTGCAGTAAAAATTGGCTTTTTTGAATGGGTGTGTATGTGACTTCCGGAGCGTTTGCAACCGGCCTCAAGTGGACACTCGATGAACTGCAGTTTATTGCACTTCCTCATTGGCTTCAGTTGGTTTCAAATGGTTTAATCAAGTGCATACACTATATGTGATACTAACATGATACATAACTAACACTCTCTATATAACCAAGCCAAAAGCCAAACCCCTGTCGCCTTGCTAAAAGTCCCGTGTTTGTTTGACTCATCCATCACTCATGAACGCTCAACTAGTGGCCTTCTAGCTCTGCACACTGCATCCTCTGACTTCAACGCAACATTAGAATTGAATCAACAAATGACATTAGAGGAGTATGTACTGCGTCATATTTAGACCATTTAGACCACTGGCCAAACCATCAAAATGTAAACGTGTGGATTTTATGGAGGGCTCATTGTGTAGTCCACACCAAGTTCTGTGACTCCATGGCAACAATGCTTACTTCTCTGTCGTATCCTCAGACTACTATGGGAAATGCAAGAACGCCATTATCCCAAACAGACATAAGAGGGCAATTTACTAACAAAAGTCAGGCAGAGAGTGTCATTTAAAGATGCTTCTCATGGTCCTGCATCACTGACTGACACCGAGTTTAAAAAAAAGAGGGGCACATCAATACAACCCACTCTGCATTATAAAACTCTTAAAGCTAACATTACAATTAAAATGTAAATTTACAGTAAATTCAAGTGTAAAATTGTTTTCCGTATGTCCTTTAAGGCATAGAGACAAATGATAATACATGGAAGGATGTAATAAAGGCAAAAGAAGGCTGTCTTTTTATTGAAAGGTTAATTCTAGCAGCAGTCAGTGTCCTCTCCCAATAATGTTTCCTTTTGATATTGAACACCTGCTGCTGAAGACAGACAGCTGAACCTCTCAAATGTGAAGAAACCATAATATGCATGGCATAGCGAAAGTACTCATGCAAACTGTGTGTAAATGAAACTATTTCACCTGCTTAGCAACAGAGAGTAAGTCCTGTCTCTGAGTGGGCCTCGTGCTTTTTTGAGTGATTTAAACAGAAACGTGCACATTTTCCTGTGAGGGAGTGTCAGGCCTGCTTACTGTCATTTAGAATGACCTTGTCACTCGCACTTGGCAGATCTTTGAATTACATCCCACAGCTCCCTCCCTAATGCTATCATTACCATTATTAATGGGACATGACACAAGTCATTGCCACACATAACACTCTCCCACTGCTGACGAGTAATGGCTTTCCTCAGATGTAATGCAGCCGCTTTCTTAGTTAGTGTGTCAGGAAGTCAAATATTGAGAGTGCAATACTTGTGCTTCAGACTTAATGCGAGCGGTGCAGAGGACTTCTCACACAGGCAATAAAATCCAATTTCATTTGTGGGTGTGCGGCTGTGAATTAAATGCCCCCATCTGTAATTTGTTTCAAACACTCCGGCTTTACCAATATTATCTGGACACTGATTGAAAAGGTGCCGCTGTCCGTGGTGCTGAAATTCATCTGCGGCCGTGCAGTCTGCAGCACTGTGGTCAATATCTCTGCTGGGCTTGCTTTGTCCAACTGTAAATCATTCCTGATTACATGTAAATTATGCAGCAGCTCTGATATTAAATGGCTCTTTATACATGGAGTGGAATTAATCATAAAAACAATACCTCATAGCTGTATTTTAAAGAATCCACTTTGACCGCTCTGCATCTTTGGATAACACATTTCTTGTTTTCCTGCATATTTTGTAAAAAAGTAGAATGGAAAATTCCAATTTATGATGTCAATCATTATGTCTGTGCATTTTTACGCTTCTTATTGTTTGCAGCATTTGAATTGTATTTATTGAATGGAGCAGTCTTGTGAGATTCTTCTCCTGTATAGCCAACAACCACACACACGATGACATCGGTATGTTCTCAATTATTTTCACAAATATAAACTGTATTGGGATTTCAAATATACAAGTTTGCCTATGCATTGTTATAAGCAACATTTTGAGGAATAGATTTCCCTGCTTTAGGCTCTCTACTTCTATCCTCTCAGATGGTGCTGTCTGTGTGTAGAGAGCTTGGTGTGAGGGATAGGGATCTTTTGTTCATTGTTGCGACCATTGCATTTGAAGCCTCGTTATACATCTTAATGACACTACGGCTGCTATCTATTCCGTGGCATGCTAAAGGTCAGATCAGCATCTTAATGTGCTGTTCTCCTGCCTCTGACCCGCATGCAAACCTCGGTCACTCGGATCAGACCCGCATGCCATGTTCAGTAGCCCGCAGGATATCTAAATCTACTTTAATGTAATCACAGATTGTTTCATTAATCCTTGACATTTGTTTCAGCACCCGTTGCAAAGATCACCAACAGTAGATGAGGCTGTCTTCTACAAGCTTTATCATATCTCCATCAAAACTGCTTCAGTTGAGCAGTTTTGAGAAAAGAAGTGTGGCACTGCAGAGAAACTGTATGGACTTTGTATAGAGGTGACAAGTATACATGTGCTGGTTTGTTACCACGACACGATGCGAGATGTTACAGAAGGGTAGCGTACGATACGGTACAATACAAAAATGTTACAATACCGAGCGATAGGGTAGGATACGATAACAATATAATACCACACAATAAGATACTGAACAGTGGGGTAAGGTACGGTGCAATATGATACAATACAATATGATACACTTTGTTGTTTCTCTCCAGGTACTCCGGCTTCCTCCCACAATCAATCAATCAATCATTATTTGTATAGCCCCAATTCATAACAAGTGTTATCTCGAGACGCTTTACAAAAGAGCATATGGGATAATGTGCAGGCAGGATTTCTATTCCTCACGTTCCTGTTGTCCACACTTCCTTGCCGCTAAGGTGGGGTCAGAGCAGGCCGTGCATGAATGAGGACGGCAATGGTTGTGGGGACGACACAGTCCGATGGTGGAGGCTGGGCGTCAGGCGGTGGTTGGGATGACGTGAAGATTTTCTGTGGGTTTCATCCTTTCTTGCTTTTGCATTTCTTTCCTCTTTTTACAAAGAAAATATCCATAACTGAATCATAACTGAGCTTGGATTAGAAATGTTTTTTAAAGAGGTGACCATGACTCTGGCTTTGACACAGTTTGAGACATCTAATTCTTGAATTTTAAAAAACTTAAGAGGTCTTTGACTGTAACCCTAGTGTCAGCTGTTGAGAAGTTGAACACATCAGTAATGATTCCCCAACATAATATGAGATCATCATCTCCTGAAGCATGTTGCTTAGCTCACTGCAGACCATGCTTGATGAGCACATGAAAATGCAAAGCTCCTGAAATGGAATAAGAATGAGGTGCTAATTTGTTCTCATTTATCTGAATTAAAAGTCATGGAAAGCTATTCAATGTTTTCATCAGATTTGTTAGTCATAGGTTAGATGGCTACATCAGGGGAAAATGGTGTGTGTTCTACCACAAAGGGTTTTGACTCGATCGCTGTTCACTTCCTTTTGGCGCTAATGGATGAGGTACATTTCTTGCTTGACTTCAAGATCTATTTCTTTGAGTCTTTTTTTAAGAATAATTGAGTTCTGAACTTCTGGGGTGTTTACATAAAAGAGCTTTTGTATTATTTATAATCGAGGGCTAAATCACACGTGCATGCACACAAATGCACACACAGTTTATCTGTTGAATTACTCTCTGTCGGTTTGTCGCCTGGCTCGGTTTCAGCCTCGGTAAAATAAGGAATGGAGCTTCCTTTTCCTTACTTCAGAGCCTGGCTGCCACTCCAACACAGTAATTACCTCGTCCTTCTTTACTGCTAATGAGAAGGTAAAATATGAGCTTCTGGCAACTGCAGTCATTTGCGACCCCAGCTCGCTCCCGGCAGGAGTAGAGAGGGAGAAGGAGAGAGACTAATTTCTACCCAGAAGCCATCACTGAATGATGCCATCCATCCTCGACCCACCTGTACAAGTTATCCCGGGTTACTCTGAGACTGTGTTTCAGAAACGTCAGACTTCGTTGGATAAGTAGTTTGCTGGAGTGAACACTTCCCAAATAAATAAAACAGACAGACCTTTTTGTTTCTCCCTAACCCTGGCATCTTAGATCATCCTCCAAGCTGTTAGGTAATACTGCGTAGTGGATGTGCTCTTACACGTTTTCTTATTACTGACCTGTGACCCACCAAAGTAATGCAATATGAAATGCTTCTTGGCCTTGGAAGTACAGAAAAGCTACTACTGTAGGCAGCATGCTTTATAGCCACACTAATATTTGTGCTAATATTTGCAGCTTTCAATATAGCATATATACACACTGATTAATCGATCCCTTGCACATTTCACTTGCGTGGAATACAATGACTATATGTCAGAAGTGGATGTAGCCTCTTTGAAGTCAATTGTCTGCTTTTGAACCACTCTTTGAAGCGGTGTTTTGGGGATCCCCATCGTGGTTCTTTGAACCAGAAGTGACCATATTTGAACGACAGTTTAGCATTTCCAAGGCAGGCTGTCATGGTAGCAACTTGTCAATCACAGGTAGTCACGCCCAGAAGAACCCGGCTTTATTGTCAATTATACTTACTTAGCAGACGACACTACTTCGCCTGAGTCGCCTCCTGCAGGCCATTAGTGAGTATGGAGGCTGAAGGTACTTTAGCATTGGTTTAACTCTGTAAACCAAATGCTACATACACTGTTAATGTTTAATTACTTACACCCTGTTACTCAAATCCCAATAACATTGCTTGAACATGCTTAGAATTCCAAATCTATGCATACCAACTAACTGAGGCCAAACATTTATAGGTCAATAACTCTTCTGGGAGATCAGTTTCAAGTATTTGGTATTGCTAGAGGGTAATTAATGTTTTTTTCCAACTTTTAAATCCAACAAAGCCTTCTCCTTTTGCTTATTTCTGATCTTTTATGCACTTCGAAGCCCACTCAGTTTCATAAAAAAGAAGTTCTACTCTTAAGAGAGGCATCTATGTATGATAAAACCCCGCATGATTTAAGAGTTACAATAGATGACCTCATCGTGCAAATCTGACTTAAATGTGATCTCTCAAAGGCACCTTTCACCTCCTATCAGCAACAAAACATGAACATTCAAATATCATCAAAATGAAGTGCATGCTTTATAGGCCCGTAAGACTCTTTATTCACCAGGCAATCCATATTTCCATGTCATCACTGCTTTCTTCTATTCCATTATCATTTTTTATCTGATAGGAAACAAATCAAGGGTTTTCCTGTGTCAGGAACAAAAGCCATTTCCGTGTTGAAGGTTATAGAAAAGCATAGTAACGTAAGGGAAAAGATTATATTGGTGCCCTTCGGATAGACTCCAATGTCACACATGAGGAGACAAAGAATTTCATCACACTGGAAGAGTTTTTTTTTTTGGGGGGGGGGCAATCAGATACATTTTATTCCCTTTGTGAAGCTTTGAATTTGCTATAAAACCTTAGAGATCGACTCCAAAACCTTACCACAGGGGTGAAAAAAATCCTATTAAATTGAAAAACAGCAAAGAGGTAGAAAACGTATTAGCAATAATAACAGATTGCTGAACTCATTGCATCCAGCATGACTATTTTAGTGGAAATGACACAGCCAGGGCATGGACAAAATTCAATCCATTTCAGAGGATCATGTAAATGCTAATGTTTACTGGTTTTACAGACACTTCCATTAGAAAACCATTAGCAGGGTGGTTACTATGATTAACTCAAAATGGACTCACTGCATCAATTCACTGATCCCACTGACCACAATGCAATGCAGTAACCAGATGACTTGTTTTCAGTGGACCCAATGAACTTTACTCTCAGGCTGTGCAGTAGAGGGATTAACTGGAATTAGAAAGCACAGATTGGAAGATGCAACATGTCAATATAATGTTTTTGCAATAAACCTATTGATCTGACCTTTAGGTTTGACAGAAAGGATTTCAGTTCAGCCAATGCAATTACAGCCAGAAAACACAGTGCTCTTAATGGAACTATAAAGATGTGACTCCAGGTCTTTGGGCGGCTACTTCTCTTAATTTAGGTGCACTTGAACATGTTTTTTTCTACGGTGAATTGTAGTCCAATTTTCAGAGGTCACCAAATACCAACTGTAGACTTAAACGTCATTGTCTCTAAGGGAACATTGTCCAACAGCTAGGGAAGAACTTAAAAAATAGGGCAAAGGTATGCCGACACAGGTACATTCAACTCAAATCGTAATGGAAATTGTAAAGATTGAAATATGGGGAATTATTTATGGTCTGAAGGAGGTACTGAAAAGGAGAGTTAGTAAAAACAAAGACACTGCTTTGTAACTTTTTGAATGTCGTACAGTAATCGAAAACCCGACAGTATGACATTTGCACCCACTTCACACAGACATTGACTGGATTCCAGAAGGGACTGCAAACTTAAATTAAAATCTATCTATCCTTTATTTGATTTCAGGCTTTTAACCCCACCTTCTAACCCGGCCTTTCAGAACAGCTATAAACTCTTCTCTCCTTTAACGTGGTTTGACCACAAGTTTTGGTCCTTCTTGATGCAGCCTGAAGAAAAGTAGCTGCCTGTGGGGATGCTGTATGCACTGAAAGCCTTTCAATGATTTCCCTCCTACCTACCAATATGCTTTTTCCAGTACAGTCATATGCAAGCACCCTTTTGAAAAATAATTGGTCATCTGTGGTGATGATTTGTGATCGTCTTGGCTCAGAGTGGGGGAGTGTGAAATGGGCTGATTAGGGTTGGTAGCACACTGAATAGAAAAGTTGATTTTGGTCAAACAGCTGCACTGTGCATTTGAAACCAAATGTCTTAGTGATACTTTAACTTTTCATGTTGGTAACAGAGGCTCCACAGCTGGAATCAATGTATAATTGAAATATAAACATGTGCTGTTTACACTTCTTTGGGTCTTTTTGGTTATCCGTCTGCAGCTCGGTGCAGATTTGTACTTTTCTTACGGCTAATTAAAAGTTAACAAGCTTTTGAAAAGAAAAGCCATGTTCCCAGACAACCTCAAAAGGTGCTAAGTCCTTAAAAACAAAATGTTTCTCACTGAACTGCAAAGCAACCCCGCCCCCACAATGCCTGTAATTAAATTGGAGCTTGTACATCATTGTGCTTTAGCATTGTTCAGCCAGCAATCAATTAACTGCAAGTACCTCTGTCTGTCCTCGCCTTTTATCCTGTAGTGTTTCTCCAATTGACTGGAAGGCTGCTGTTGAAGTTCTGAATAAAAGCAATACTGAAGGAGACTGTTTGTAATTTAATGTTGAGAGGCAGTGGCTGTTTGCTGCTGAAAGAAGTCTAAAATGTCGCAGATGGAAGTGTTTGTACAGTCAATGAAATCTGCAGTGTCATATTAGCTTTCCCATCCACCCGTGTGATGACATTTACTGAAACTACTCATTTCCCCTTATATTCGACACCACACTTCTTCACATCATATACATACTGCACCAGATGCTTTCATCTCATTGCAATGTAGTTATTTACCTTACTAACTGTGTGTTGCTTTGAAATTGGATGCCGAAATTGTGATTGCTAAAAGTAGCCACAAACTAATCTTGATGGACATCAGAACAATGCTGGAAGTGTTTTGCCACCAGTGATAATTAATTCAGTTTTGTTTCTGGAATAATTAGACTTCTGTCAGAGCATTTTGGATGACTGTAGACACTCAGAAAAGGCAATTATTAGCAAAAGGCCTTCGTCTTATAATTGGAAACTTATCCAAAGTCGTCTTTTAATCCAAAAGATGATTTCAAACATCAGATTTTAGTCAGAGTTTTCTAAACAGTGTCATTTTAAGCTTCTAAGCTAGTAATTAGCAACAAATGTAGTCTGTTGTTTATGTCGTACCAAACAACAGACTACAGCCAAAATAGAAATAGAAAAAAGCTGATTAACATGCTCTTTGCTGGTATTAACAATGCTAGTATGCTGATGATGTTCCCCTTTTGGCTATCTTATGGTGTTTCACCCATGCACACAACTCCTGAAAACGTCCCGACATTTTGGGGGGAACTGCGCACAAAAGGACACATTTTTGACCCCACTTTGACCTTTTCCATCAAGTTACCCAGTAAAACTTCCACAAGAGGTTGAGCTGAGCCGATGTACACAGCAGAAAGTATTCAGGAAAATCCACCTTGAGGGTCAGCAAAGGGCAAATCTGAAAAAGCAACTCAGGAAGGTTTCAGGGGCAGGATGTCGTAATAGCCGTAACTTTTTTGGGGAGTGATTGTGCTAAAACAGCTTAAGTCTAGCATCTTAGCATTTAACCATTTGTTCATTAGAATTCAAACAGAGTACAGCTGATTATCCATTAACTATAAAGAATTTGACTAAATGATTTCTTTTCTTTTACAAAAGGAAAAATTAATTTTGAAACAAATTTCATGGCAACATTGCGGATATTGCTGAAACATTTGGCTAATTCCCTAAATAATCAAACCCATGGAGGAACAAAGGAGAAAGTCAAAAGATAAGTGCAGTCTCTTTGATTCATTCTGGGAAAGTGTTTGAGATATATGAAATTGGACTGATCAGCACAAGAGAAAGTGTTTGATGCCTCACATTAAAACCTCCAGAGCAGCTTGCTAGCATGGATGAAAATTCTCCAAGTTGTACTTCTCTGCTCGTGTTTTATACCGACAGGCTTGAACTTTTGATATATTCTCCAAGGGTCACATGCTTGTTTTGTGTCTCATCAAATGTTGGAGTTGGGGTGGTTTGTATTTTTTAACTGAAGCAGTTCTGAATTTGTTAAAACATCTCTATCCTTTCACAGCACGGTCTGTCTGCAGGGTCAAATACTCATTGAATACTTTACGTATTCTTGACGTCTTCTTGAGGTCTAATTATCATCATTCCAGTTTGCATCTGAATTGAAATAGCAGACAAAAAAACAGAAAAGAAAAATTGTCTCGATTAATGCAAGGCCCCCGAACAACCACAGCCTAATGAAACCTCAGCGCTATAAAGCAAAGCAGATCAGAAAATGACATCTCCCTATTCAGATTGACTGATTTCTGTCAAGGCCTGCGTGTGGAAGGGGCACGCTCAGAGCCGCTCGTACAGAAGGCTAACCACACGTAGATAAGGCCGAGCCCGGCTGGTGACACGCCTGGCTTGGAAGGAAAAAGCAAATCATTCAGGACAATCTATTCCCTCCGCTGCCAGTCACTTCACTACCGTCAATTCAATACGGGCTGCTCTGGAGCAACACAGTGGCCCCTGAATACCATTTCCATATAATTATTCCTACACAAATAGCAGACTGCTTGCTGTTTCATCAACCTTTTGGACCACATGCTGGCAAATAAATAAATAAATAAGCAAACTTCTCCTGCAAAAATATTGACGGGGTGAGGAAAAGCTAATGGGATGGAGTGGCCTGCAAAAGGGGAACAGGAAGTGCTTTGTAGATGTGGCCGTGTTCGTTGTTGGATGGGATGACCCTCACTTGGAGGGACATTTGTCACTTTGTGGGCAACAATAGCCACAGAAAGAAAACATGGCGCAGGTAAGAGGGGACAAACTAAAGAGATGTACATATTGTTAGTGCCATACATTTGCAGGTAATTAACAGCGTCGTGCCAATGACTGAATCAGAACCGCAGTAGTGTTATTCAGTATAACAGTACTTCCAGTGTGTGATTTTTCTCTATACATCAGTTCTACAATAAGCACATGTGAGTAAACAGGTTGCAACAACACATTGTTTTTGTACATTTGTGTATTTTCACATGCAGAAATGCATTGTTTAACTCAAGGTTAAAGCCCCAGTGTTGTTATACTCTAATCTCAGTGTCCATTCAAATTACTCTGTCAGAGCTAACTGTTGTGTAACGTATTGTTTCATGATGAACAATATACATAACAGTGAATGGGTGTGTAGTTTTTAGTCAGATGTAATCAATTACTAAGCGGTCATGTTATCCGTCACTAACATAAATAGGTGGAGTGTTGATCTGAACCACAGAGGTCCATGCCTGAACCAGTCGTCACTTTGTCGTTCAGCTGATACAAAAAAGCCTTGGTGCTAAACCTGCTGTCATCACACATGCCTGTGTAGGTCCCAGTTGTGCAGTGTTCACTGGCTATAAGAAGTAATCCTCTCCCTGTACTCAGCAGTCAGGGCACTGACCGACATAACCAGCTTATGGCAACAGGTGAGCAATCTGTGCATCTTAATAACTCAAGGTCATAACACAAGAGCTGAGGCAGAGCAGCTGTAACTCCATCAGAGGAAAGTCAATCTGAAATATCTCATCCTGAGAATGCAGTTTTATTGCACAGTTACTACATGCCATCTTTTCATATAGACTCCTGATCCAATGGTTATGACAGTGTGTCTGGGCAAATATGACATGCAGCTTCTGCTAAAATCATGTGTTTTAATTCTACAACATTTGGTTCATTCTGAAAGATGTTGGTCAAAAAATTGGCAAATCGTGTTGCTCTGTATGAATATGCTTCACTGGGCTTTGATGTTGCTCTTTTTTTGTTCATGAATGAAACATGAGTTGAAACATTGGGATAAGTTCCTGAGCTTTAAACACAAAGTTCACTTTAAAAACTCTCGTCCCCTCATCAAGACCCGTAACTTTCTGCTTCAGCCGCTCCCCTGCTGTGAAGTTAAAAGCATTCCCCGTTTCACCGCCACACTGCAGTGACGGACGCTTTTATCAACCTAACCGCCCTTTTCGTTTTCTTAACATATAATTTGAGTATAAAGCATCGCTCTCGTCTGTCATTCATCAATGTGTTTGTAACAACATGGGTCCACAACTCAGCCCCCTTAATTAAACTTGCAGGGAATATCTTTGTTTGGAACATTTTACAAGAGGGCTTTTTTTTTTTTTTTTTACAAAAAGAAATTTGACAAATCAACCACCTGGGTTGATCTGCAGCCTTACACTTAGGTAAATGTCAAATCGATGTTGGGACAAACGCGATGAATAAAAGAAGAGCAGCTTTTTCTTTGATCAAACCATCGTTTTTTATTAAAAAGGAATTTGTATTTTTACAAATAGCAAAGCTTTAAAAGTCCTCTGCTTTTACATTTGTTGGTAGCTCTTCATAACACTATGGAAACAGCATGCTACAGAAAAGTGTTTTGCAGCTTCAGGCCGTGGAAAGTTCAGCTGTTGTCCAAGTACCTTTACCCTGATTGAAACAGCTTCTCACTGAGCGAACATGATGTGGTACATGTGAACATTTCAAGGTTCTTCATTTAGGAAGTTCACCGTCAGTAAACAACACATAACCTGATGTCGATTATTCTGAGCCAATGAAGCAGAGAAGTGATGCACTGGACTTCAGGTGTCTCTTAGGTTGGATCCATCACACGACAAAACTGCAACACCGCAATGTGCTTAGTCAGTGTTACATATGTGCAATAGATTGTGTTTGCATATCAGCATGATCTCACTCTCCATCAACATCATCACCTTCCCTGGAAACACACACACACACACACACACACACACACACACACACACACACACACACACACACACACACACACACACAATTATGTGCTCAAACATCATTCACAAACACTCTTTCCTGGCAGTCATTAGGGTCCCATGAGCTCTTTTGCTTGTAGCACCTCAGTCTCGTAGATCTTCTGTGCCAATAATCGTCATAATTGATGTTTCTCTTCTAAGCCTCTAATGATGTTTTTAGTATTTATGGTTGTAGACGGCCAGGCAAGCGGATTCATAATAGTTTCTTCCTGCTTCTTTATTGGCATGGCGTTTTCTCACATTCACATCAGTAAATTAATTTTGACCTAGCGATGCCGTATATCACGGCAAACCACTGCACGGCGTCTCCGTGCGACCAGGTTTTCTTTAGCTGTTGTCGTAAAGAATGGTTTATTGATCCTCGCTGCTGACGCTTTAATAAGTGCTTTGCATAACAAGTGTTTTACTGCGAGATAAATCACGTGGGCTGGCAGCAGGCTGTCAAACGCACAAGTACACACACATATGTAGACATAAAGCAGGGGAGGGATGCAGAAGTGAGTGGCCAGTGTTTGCTTTTCTAAACACATTAGTCCATTAAAAAATAGACAGTGAAGGCAGAAAGTAGATCCATTGGATTTACTTGAAACCCAAATTCACAATACCTTTCTTACTATGTCATATAGGCTCTGGTACACATGACAGTGAGCACCTTGGTTTACTCCAACTTCCAAAATAAACTGAGCTACCTACTATGTATTCAATAGTAGTAGGCTATTCAGCATTAGCATTGTTGGCGGTGAATTCATGCATCTGCAGGTGTTAAATAACAACATTTGGTTTTGTATTTTTGGCTGATTCTGAGTCTGGCTCCTATTTCGCGATCTATTTTTTGACAACTGGAGTAAAATGTTGACACCATACTGTAAGTTTAGCCTTATTCAAGTTTATGTTTAGCCAACACCACAGAGTTATCACTTAGCATTGAAGCTTAGAGGACAAATTAGAGCATCTAAGCTAGCGTTGCATGCTTATGCTAACACCACATATGATATGGATTGGAACAAAGTATTTAACTCAACATTTAGGGACCACATTAATTGAGAATTAACAGAAAAAGAAGATATATAAAACATCCAAAATTCAAATAGCTTCATTGATCGAGCAACCAGCAGAATAAATGACCAGACAAACGTCAAGCTCCTCTTGTGTTTCATGTTTATCAAAGCGGAAAATGTCAGGCATAACTCATAAAATACACATTACTTTAAAACACTTAAGTAATGACCTGCCTGTTGTTAGCATGCTAGCCAACACCAGCAGTTCTGTTAGGAACAGGAGAAATTCAATCAGGGAGATCCATGGCCCTGAACTGGGGCCCCTGAGTGAGATCGATGGCCTGAGAGACAGGTTGTGAAGGGGTCAGCTCCCCTGGTACAGTGTTTTATCCCCGTCCTGTTGCCACTCCTGTTAATGGCGGGTGGAGGGAGGTAAAGGAAAGGAAAGGGAGGCCAAAAGCAGCGTTGCATCCTGGTCCCAGAGGCAGACCAAGCCTACCACAATAATATCATTTTATGTCAGCCATGAGTGAAAGTTTCTCCAACTTGGGGCGGGCTGATTGATGGCTGTTGTAAATCAGAGCTGAAAGTGCTGCATGGGGTTTTATAGCTCGGGGAAATGATGCAGGTTGTATACAACTCTCCCTAACCCTTCTATACTTTAAGCTCCTCTTACTATTCAAGGATTTGGTGCTTTCAAAGTATAAATGGCTGCCTACATTGTGAGGACCAATATTCTCTAAAGATGAATTTGCAGGAGCTCTAAGGCCCAAACATATTTTTTTTAAGTTAAAACAAAAGAAACGCCTGTAAACATTTAAAAAAAACAACCCAAAATGTCTCTTTGTACGATATTATCATAATTTGAGTCATTACGTCCTAGACTGAATTACCAACATGGCAAATCAGGCAGCTGCTCTAGGGACCCAAGAAGCTCCAGGCGCACTTCATGTGAATTAGTTTTTATAATATGATTGATTGCAAATTTGTTAGGGAATTTGCAGCAGTGAGGTTCAACTAATGAAGGTTCAGCATCATGAGCTCATTTTGTGGCTGTGTCCTCTTGTCCAGAGTCCCTGTGTCAAACTGTAGTCTAAAGAGCTTTACTGTTTGAGTCTTTTTTACTTACTTAAATACTATTTGTTTGATCAAGCTATCAGAATAAAGTTCAAATTGAAAGCAAAGAGTTGGCGATTGCTATGGAATAAATGGCAATAATGAAATGACTAGGTCACAAATGACCCAGAGGTTGGCACATTGGGGTCAGACATTTAGACAAAATAGACATTTTCATGAAATGGTTATGTTGGATCCTGCAGAATTATGGATGTAATTAAAAAGAAAAATCTGGAATCATGAAAAACCTAGATATGATCTGTAGATGACACAATGTTACTGAACTGGTCTATTTAATCATGTCCATTCATACTAGCTCAGAATAGATACAGTACATCGTGTTCATCCTGTTATTAACCTGCTCTTGTTTCTGCGGCTGCAGAATTTTAAATCTTTACACTGCAGGCTATTTCTTAAAAAACATTTCTTCTTGTACTTGTCTTCTACGTCTAACCACCCTGCATATAAAGCCATAAAGATCAAAGACATAAAATGTGAAAATGTGATGCTGAACAAACTGTTTCATTCTCAATTTCAATTTGCCCAAACAATCTTGGAGGCTGTAGCCAAGTGTTAAGAAATGTTGAGAACAGTGTCATCGTGAGAATCCTTTGAAAGTCTAAAAAGAGACGTTGATTGAGTGATCAATAGCAAAGCCTTCCCTTGAAATGATCGCCAACACAGAGAATTTTGATAGAGCCATCTGTGATGTTAAGACTTAAAAAAGAGGGCTCATTGAATCTATCAAGCAGGAGAGAAAAATAACAGACAAGGTGTAGGAAAAGCGAATAACAATTCAAAAATAACTCTAGAAAGATTGATCTGTGCGCGTGTGTTTCAAGACGAAGCAAAAGTCATATCTGTTAGGTGATGTGTCTTCAAAGAAAGGAAGAAAACGGACGCTGTAAGGAAAAAACAAACATTGAATTACTAGTCGTAAAGCTGGACATGTGAGAAATAGTATGTTTTTATCACTATCATTCTGAAATATGTGTTTGTACACACCACCAAACAAAGGAAGCCGTCATTTGTCTGAGGTTGCTCAAGGTAAGGCATGTCGCCGCTTATTCAACTGACGTTAGCAAAGAGGTGGGAAAAAACTTTGGATTTGTGAAGAGCTTGTGAAGTTCCTGTTTTTTTAAAAGATTTATTTGTGAGCTTTGTGCCTTTATTGGAGAGATAGGACAGTGGATAGAGCATTGACATGCAGGAAAGGAGCCACAGGTCGGACTCGAACCCGGGCCGCCCGCCTGGAGGACCACAGCCTCCACACATGGGCAGTAGACTAAAAGAGGCATTAAAGCTTAAAAAAATGTTAGATATGTATGTACATGTTACCCCCACAATTACCATATGACCTACTCAAAGTACTTAAAACATGCAGATGCTGCACACCGCCTTTTTAAAAATGATGAAGAAGGAAAAGATGTCAATCCGGTTCTAGGCTTTATCTAAAAAAAACACTTGTTTTATTTTAAGCAGTCTAGTTTAAAGGAATATTTTTCAGTTTCAATCAGTTCAATTGAATTTAAAGTCAGTGTGAATCTATTTTAAATTTGCTGTGAGGAGTTTTTATTCGGTCACATAACAGACTCAAATGAATATTATTGCCTCTTCCTGAGACACAAAAGTAAAAGAGACCATCACAAAGAGACTAACATCATTGGTTGATGTTTTCTTAGCTTTGTCCTATATAAGAACTGAATTGTATACTGCTGTTACAGGAGTACTTCTTTAAAGCAGGATAGACATTTCTCCAAGGTACTGTCCTTTGTGTCCATGTTGAATGTGTATTGAACTTACTTTCCATTCAGCCGGCATGTATGTCCATGTATGATGCTGTATTGCTCATCTTTTGCTTTCAGAGTTGCTATTTAAGCTGGATCAATCAATGTCTTCTGTAAACCTTTAATTCAGCTCCAAATGAGCTCTGGTAGAAGCATTGTGTTGTTTCCACTATGGACACACTCCGAAAAAGAAAAGCAAGACCAATATAGTCAATCCTGATCTTGTCTGGCTTACTTCAGGGAATTGATCCATGGAAGTGACGCTTCTTCATCTTCAAGGCGATGTTGTTATTTTTCTGATGACATGCCCTAGTTACTGAAGGACACCTGAATGTATCTCACATCATTCAGGTTCCTCTCAACTTGAACCACATTTCAAACACTTTCTGTCCATACATGTTGTTCTTTCTAGTCTTCTCTTCTTGTGTACTGGCAACAGATCAAAAAGTGTGTTAGAGCTCAAGACATACAGTATGTAAAACAAATAGATGGACTGCAGGAGAGGAAAAGGAAACTGCACCTAAGAGCTGAGCTAGTTTAAAATCTATAGGATTAGATACATAACATTTGAATGTGTAACTGTATTAATCATTGAGAGGGCAGCGATGAACACGGAAAACTTGAAAATAAGTATCTCTAAACTACATGAAGTAAATTGTTATGATGCAGTTGATTAAAGATGTCTGATTCGTATTGGTCTTTGTAACATCCTCACAAAGAGACACAGTCAGGATTTGACTGAAATGAATACTGATGACATAGTAAGAAGTTACTTGCAGCCTCTTAATAAAAAAAAACAAGTGACCTCCTGTTGATTTGCTGTGTTTTAACTCCTGTGTATTTTCATTTTACCGATTTAAGAAACCTTGGGTTGTGTGCAGCCTCGTTGAAAATGCAGCACTTGGTTTGCAGACCCTCGTCAGGCATCAAAATAATATTAAACAACAACTTACAACATCAATAAGAAATCCAAGGAAAAACAATATGTTCAAACAATAATATCTGTGACTCTGTTTTTATTGCATGTTTCAGCCTGCGGTGCTTAAATACAAATGTTCCTGTTTCATATTTGATTTGATAAATTATGAACAGATGCTGCGTTTTCAATAAACTCACTGCTGACTGTGAGCGGGAAATCAATATGTTTGTGCTTTTATCTTGTACCTTTGACGTGGATGCTTTTAAAGACACATGCCTTACTCACTGCCTACTGCCACTGTTACATTTGATTGATCACTTTTCTTGTTGGGAGATGTATTTTATATTTTCATTGATGTGACTTTCTGAGTTGATGATGATTCAGTCGTCTTTCAGTTCATGACTGTAAGCAGTGTCTTTCTATATGGATGCTGTTTTTATGAGTTCAATTGCAGCCAGATGTAATTTGCCTGCAACATTTTATTTTCCATGAAACATGAATGATCAATAGTTATTTATCTGATTACAGTATACATTAATGCAAGTTCTTTAGCTTTTTCTCACCAGGAACACAAATAACACAATTCCTGCTATTAGTGCCCCTGTTTTTTTTTTCCATCTTTTTAGTTCTTTCAGATGAAATTGCCTCAAGAGTGAGCTAGGTCATTATAGCACTTAAATTCAAATGTAAAAGCTTTGAAAAAAACACAGGGCCATTATGCCACAGTGATAATTTCACCATTTTGATGTTCTTTCTCTCCGTCTTTCACAGTCACACAGGTTACTGTTTAGCACACACAGCCACGGACTCACACACACCTCTGCCAAGTCATAATCTTTCTTACTGCATCTAGCGATATGAGGAAAGCTGACTTTTCCACATCAAGATGAGTATGGGGGGAGGAAAGGCATTATCAGCCCCAGAGAAAGATAAGAGTTACCTCGTTGGACCAGGAGTCCTGTGTAAAAAATCCAAAGGTCACCTGAGCTTGACTTCACACCCGCCGACATGGAGACACTGAAGGTCAGAGAGATTGGCGGGGCAATTCATCCACAAGAATGACACCTTTAGTTTCCCGTTTTTGGATTCTTTGAAGCAACATGTTTGCAAGGCTTGGTGTATCAGGAGGTTTTTGTTCATACCAAATAATTCACAAGGATTTTTCTCAGTAGAAAGGACAAAATTACAACTATTAACCATCTAGAGAGGCGACCAAGGGAATGAGAGAGGCAGGGACATTTAGTAAAAGTCCAGCTGAAGCAGGGCAGTGAACCCTGCTTGTATCAAGTAGCATATTAATTCTAGTGGAGCACCCGGGATAAGTGGGGCCCCTGGGCACTACACTCTCCGGGTATAATCATGAGGTCTTTGCAGTCAGTAGCATTATAGAATATACAGTATACGGCTAAGCTGTGAAATGGATGTAAACAAACTGCAGCAAAAAAAATCAAGATGATACGAGTAGCAAAGCTTTTATAAGTTCAGCAGTTTATCCAGCATGTAAAGGAGGAATCAACAATATGCAAGGCATACAATTATGAGTTATGCCAGTTTTTCCAGAAATTTAATTCTGAAAATAGCATCAACTATTCAGCTTCAATACAGTCCAACAATATGATTCATTGTGTCTACTTGTGTACCTTCACATCAGGCATTCTTGTAGTGTTTCTTAGAGCCACAGTATGGCCCATTTACTCCCTTAGTGCAGTTTGTTTGTGCAGCATAGGTCATTCAAAACAAATAAATAACCACACTGAAAGGTCTGACAGTGCAGGGCTCTGTCCTCTTCCAAGTGTACTGTGCTGTGGTGCAGTTTGTCAGGAGTGAGAATGCAATCTAAAAACCTGCAATTTGTACTGGACAAACTGTACATCTACTGTCTTAGATATAGCACAGAAAACACCATGGCTTCAAGATGGATTTCGACATGTCACAGCCAGCGGTTCCCTATGTCTGAAAACCCTGGCGGAAACATGAATTGAGGACAGATTGAAGTCTGAACCAATGATCATTTTCAGCCATTTCTTTTCTCTTTCCCGTGCTTCTTACTGTTAGGAGCAGCAGTGCGAGTGAAATACAAGCCAATAATTCTGGCAAGAGCCAGTTCTGGTGGGTCTTTGGCTTCCCCAAGGCTGTCTGGTGTTGCTTTATCTATTTGTGATTTTCATGGACTAAATGTCAAGGTGAAGCTGAGGGATGGACACTGTCCAGTTAGACAGCGTTAGGATACCAGATATTTAAGTTGTGTTTCCAGAGTCCACTTGTGGATTGCACCATGGCAGTTTGCAGCCACATTAAAAGGGGTAAAGATTAATTAATTCAAATGTACTTACAGTATATAGCACATTTCAGACATGTAAGCTTAGTGCACACGCTAATTCTGAGTTTCTGTATCAGTAAAAGTTTAATTGGACCCTTTGTTTTTGGGGGAAAGGTAAAGAAAGGAGTATCTTGTGAGTTATAGTGAGAGAAATAGTGGGATACACATGCAGAATGGCGCATCATTGGCAGTATTGCCTACACTGTTAGGGACTGTTGTAATAATGATAAAGGTATGGTAGCAAAACTCTCCTTTTTCCACTTGATTGAATTTCAGACCTAGGACCACTTATCCAATGTAGTGACTGAAGGAGTCAGATACAAGCAGCTTGAATGATCTGAGAGGAACCAATAAAATACTAACAGTTACGTATCTGGTAAAATTACAGATCTGTGCGTCATTGGCAGGATTGCCTGCATTGCTCAAGACTATTGTGGTAAAGGAAACTGACCGAAAGAATTGGAAACAAGACCCCAGAAATAGTTAATTTCCAAGTATGACCAGCAAGGAACTTTCCAGTAAGTACAGGGTAAGGACATCTGAAGAGCTCATTTGCAGTTAGCTTCATCATTTGCAGTGGTGCTTGCATTATTCCGGACTATTATGGTAACAATTAAGTATGAAGGGGAAACCTTTGATTAGCACGGCCTACTTACCCTTGGCTATGATCGTGACCTTTTGGCACTGTCCAAAAGAATTGGACAGAAGCTGCTAAAATGAATTTTATTCCCTTGCTGACCATTAAAGATCTTACAATTAAATACAGGGTTAGGAACTTGGAGGGACCTCATTTGCATTGAAGTAGTGTGTCTAGTATGTCTAGTATGTCCAACTGGGAGTACACCCCTAGGCAGACCTAGAGCAGGCTGACAGGATAATAAATCCCACTTGGCTGGGCATCACCTTGGGATCCCCAAAGAAGAGCTGGAGAATACAACTATGTAGAAGGACACCAGGGCTACTTTCCTTAAACTGTTAATGGATGGGTCCATACAGCTTAGTTTTAAGGAATCTGTTACTAAAACTTGGTCCAATAATCTACTCATGAACCCTGGCTTTTCTTTTAAAGTACTGGCGCTCAGACACTATGTTCTCAATCCATGCAAAACACAAGAGGGGACTCTTTCCCCTCGTTGGAGCTGAAGAAAAATCAACTTCAGGTACAATCAAACCTTTAAGTGCCTCTTTAGTCTGATGCACCTCATTCTTTACAAGTCTTTAGTTCCTGGCCATTACCTATAACATCCCAGCTTGAAGACATTTGCCCCACAGAGTGTCGCCATTAGGAATGAAAAGTTCTCTAAGGGCTAAAACCTCTCCTGGATTTTCTCAGTCTCATGCCCTCTGACCGTGCATCTTGTCGGCTGAGCCTAATCTGACAGGATACTAATAGATGGTCTAATTAACATAATGTCCACCCATTAGGAGTGGTTAACCTTTGACTCATCACACTGACAGGGATAATAGGACTAGCGGAAAGAAGCCACAGATGCTAATGCACTGTGAACTCATGTTATTTACAAATTATTTCCACACTTCACACAGTCTGGTCACACAGATGGAAGCAGTTATCTTTGACTTCAAAGTTTTGATGCACACACATATGGATGTATTGTTACTGTCCATGTCATTTTGTCCAATAATTCAGTCCTTAAGCCATGCTATCAGCTAGGGACACTCAAGACGGCAGGATCACAGAGCCATCAAGCAGTCGTCATTTCACCTCACTGAACTTTGGTCGCCGTTTCACCCTCACTGTGGAACCAAATCCGACCACTTTCCACAGCCCTGAACTCTGGTTCGCTCCTCTATTCTATGCATGGACACTCCTTATACACTACCCACAAACATATGTGCGTCTTCTCCACTGATCCGTCATGATGTCTCATTCCCCCTCATTTCCTCAGACCCTTGCTTCTTTCTAATTGAAGCGGCAGCGAATACAATTATGGTGAGAATCATCCCGGACTGATGTGAGGACGGATTAACGGGATTAAGACGATAATCTGTTGACCCTCTGGCCCCAGCGCAGTATGAGGCTGGGAAGGCAATTTGAAGCAGAGAAGAAAAAGAGATAGGGGGGCTTTTAATGAGAGAGCTGACGAAAGCCTCTGACCACTGGAGGCTTGCTTGGCGTGCCGCTGGGGGATTACTTTCTGCAAGACTCCCCTCCATAATCTCACCTAACCCCTCACTTCAACCCCACTGCCCACTGAGTCACTCCTCTCTCAAAGATGTTCAGGAATGGCCCCACGCATAGCTAATAAGGGCTGCTGCATCATACAGCATGATGCATGATGGTGAGGAACAATACTGTTTTTTGGGGGGGTGCGGTCTTCTTTTTTTAAGCGTTGTTTGACTGCTGGATGTTCTGAAGGGTTTGTAATGGATAAATACATGTAAGGTGGAGGTTCCCAGCCATTATGGTTGTTACTGGAAAACAAGCATAATGGTGACCTGACCCTGCTTAAGAAGGAGCATTAGCAAAACATTTAACTCCCATAGGCATGTCCGATTAAATTGTACATTTTTCATTTTCCCTTTGATTTTTCCGAGCCTGTTTAGCCATCCAGGGAACAAATAGCATCATTAACTTTAAGTCCCTTTTGTGCCCATGCGAAAAAGTCATTTTAGCTCCATTTTGGTCTCCACCATCTCCAAATAAATATCTGGGATATAAGCGGCTAACATGCTCCATTATGTTTGTTTATTGGTCTGTTGTGTGCTGCTTGGTAGTTAGTGTGAAGTGGGCTTATTAGGGCTTTTTTCCTCTGAACATTTTGAGAGCTTTGAGATTGGACAAAATAAGAAAAGTTGTGTTTTGTAAAATATGCTGAAAAATGCTGAAACACTCCCAAGAGCTAAAGGGCAACATCTAAGTCACTGTGACCCCCTACCATTATACACAGTAATTTGCCCCTATTGGTTATATGAAAGGGTTTATTGGTGCAGATTTTAATGTCCTGCACAAATCCCTGTTTTAACAAGTAATAAATCACATTTTTTAAACTCCTTGAAAAAAGCACTTTTTTTAAAAGGGTGCACTTTGGAAATAAACTCGATTCTTACTTCAAAATCTTTGTTTGTGTGTGGGTAGAAGTTATAACAGTTTACAGGCAAAGGAAAAAGTTAAACGTTACATAATTGATGAGAAGATCCAGGAAGCTTAAAAGTCCTAATTGTTGTGTTAAATTAATGACAGAATTACACCATAAAGTGAGTAAACAAAAGACTTCTACAGCTCCTCTGTGGCCAGGGGAACTGTGACCGCGTGTTAAAGTTACTTACGGATGCAGTTAGTACAAAGTTGGCAGTGTGTCCACTCGCCTATACATACAAATATGCTCAGAGTAAACTCTGGCAGTGTGTGTTTTCCTGAGGTTTTGGGCAGTGTGAACAACCACTATCAGAAAGAGACTGACGAGTCACCCCTTCAAGATCTCTGTAATCATTTTCATTTTTGACAGCGAGCTGGATTATCCTTCATCTTTTGTCCTGCAGCTTAAGTATATTTAAGATTTATTTTACCACGTGACCCTTCAGGCATCACTCATCAGAAAGCCTTTTAATTTAATACCTGTGATACAGTTGTTGATCTGCAGCGCTCTGGATCAATTGAATGAGATTAAAAATGATGTTAATGGACGTTTGATGGGTTAAAGGCAGCCTGCAAATCATCCTCACTTTTCTGTCTAATGAAAGGCAGGAATGAAAGGCTTTCTGTCTGAATTAGACTTTCATCCTTTGACACCTGTCTTGTACTTTTCAATGAATAGCAAGTGCTGAAAGTCCTTGCCTGACAAAATTAATAATATATGTACGCATTGGATGTTCTATTAAATGACAAATCCTCTTTTCATCAGTGTTCTTGGTTGTTTTAATGTCAAATTCCTGTAATTGCAACACTATTTCATTGAAAACAGACAGGGGGTTACACGTGTGACATGACAGGTTTAGAGGATCATATCGTCATTTTGATCACACAGGTTTATAACTTGCCTCATTGCCTCATTGTGGCTGATCTAAATGATGGGCGGGCTTGTTGTAGCTTTTATCATGGGTCTTAAGGCTTAGCTCCAGCTCCTAGCCTGTTACTGGATTGCCCGAATGTGAGATTGAGACAACATTTCCAATGCGGCGACCTGCCGTCGATGGGCTTCAGAAGTCTGCTTCAGAAAGCAATGGGTGACGATGTATGTTTGATACAGTCAGTGCTCCAAACAATCAATATGTCAGTGCCTGCAACAGAGGTATTTTGGCTTCATCTTTGAACAATGGTAGGAGGCTGTAGTCGTTGTCCATGTTTATATACACTCTACGTTAGTATGACAAAATGTCAGAATGGCTATATAATACCAGGAGTCTGTCCTATGACCTAACTTGTTGTAGATGCTCCGGTAAAAGTGTAATTCCTTATTTTATTCACAACATGTTTCAACACAGGGAAAAATTATCAAATTCTGCAAAAGTAAGGAGTAAAGGCTTGAATTCAACTGACAAGAAGTTTTTATCCACTGGGAATATGTCTCCACACCGCCTCAGAAGAATTTGTAGTTGTACAATGGCTTCTTTTAGTTTAACATGATTATAAAGAGACCTATTTCAACAGAAATCACAAAGCACCCTACTTCAAACAAATTTGCAGCAGTCGCATGGCGAGACGGAAAGCCACCGCCAGCACTTCCCACAAGCATCTGTTTGTAGCAGACAGTCCAAACACAATTAGCCAAGGGATTTGTAATAGATTTATGTGAACAGGGTACCAGTGAGGATGGAAATGTTGTGGAAACTGAGTCGACTCCAAGATATCAGCAGGCGCTTTTCAGATTTGTTGTTTGGCCCAGCAGAAAGATACAGCAGGTGTGACTGTGTGTTTCACAAAGACAGGGAGACAATGTGTTTTCTGTCTGTGATTTTTATAACCAAAAGGGGTTCAGTGACTCCTCTATCTGCTGTCCATACTGTGTGCTGAGTCAGGCTACCGTCCGGGGGTTTTTCAATCACAGGCGCTGGTCTCTCTGGGCCAAACATAGCACTGACTCACGCTGATGTTCTCTGAGGCAACACTAAATATGAGCCAATAAAGTGTTAAACAAAAGGGCGTTAAAGCATTAGCCCACCCTTGTACTCAAGAAACACTCTGTTATGCTTTCTGTCTCTCACTCTCTCTAACGTACACACTCTCAAAGGTTGATTTAGTTCAAAGTTGGCAGTTAGCGTTAACATGCTGCTAACTGCTACGTGTTTATTCACCATGATTATTTGATGCGCCCTTATTTGTACTCCGTTTGCCGTCTTGATCTCTTGAGATCGCATCAATGTGGCTTTCATGCATATTTGATGCACGCTTCTTGTTTGTCAGCTACTTTGAAATGAGCACGACTTTTCACCCTTAATATTTCTTTGTGGGAGTTTAAAAATTACAACCGTCATATCAGGTTTGATGCATTGTTGTATTGTTTCTCCTTCTTTTGTTTCTTTGGATCCAGATAAATATCCTTTAAAATGAGGTTTTTTCCCACAAAGAGGAGATTATTCATGTGGAGGAATTGAAACCACTCTGTTATGTTATTTTTATATCGAACAAATCACTGTGATTTTACAGTAGACATTTTACGGTAGTCAACTTGCTGATATAACCTGGCAGTCCATGGAAATAACCCTTACCTTGTTTAATTCTTCTGCTTATTTAATATCAGAGATGTAACGTTTTCAGCTCAAGTTTTCTGATAAACTTACCCTATCACCCAGAAAACTTTTTACACTTTAAGTTTTAGACTTTTTTCTCTTTGCTTCGATTGCTCCACAGTTTCAAACCGGATGATTTTTTTAAAGACAAATTTGTGATCCTTTCATTGGTGAAATAACTAAAAAAAGAGCGGAACAACAACAGCATTTTTAATAACACATCCATGTGGAGATTCAGATTCTCACTGTAGTTTGTCAGTGTTTCAGGTCAGGCTCCATAGAGCATCCTGCTGAGGTTGACAGTCTGAGCCTGCTCTGACAGGGACCGCCATCTGGTCGTCCCCTCTACACTGACGTACCTTCAATTTGTCTCCGTCTATATCACTTTGGACCATTTACTGAAAACACACAACTTAAATCATGTGTAATTTTTCTGAATCAACAATGTTCCAGTAGCCCTGCTCTCTGTCATTTGCTTAAAAACATTCATGCACCACATTAATCATAATAATCCTGTTTCTCTTGTGTTGAATATAAAGTGTGTTAGGCGTCTGAGAAGCTGCTGAGGCAAGCTTTTTTACTTGTTTTTCAACGCCCCACTTTCACCAAATACACTGTTTCCTTTTCACTTGAGAGAAAGGGAAGAAAAGCGATGATGTGTATTTGTTTCATGAAAGTGCGTAACTTACTTCAGTGCGTGGGTACAGTGCATAGTGTGACGTATTATCAAGGGAGCGGATGGTTTGACATGCCCCCCGCTCACTGCTCTCTTAAAGAGGAAGATATAAAAACTTGCCTTTTCCTTTGTGGTGATGTGCAGGGATGAGAAAAATGTTAATATATTTTGAAAGAAAGACACAAAGCATGATGGGAACTATCCTGCAGACGTGATCTGAGGTAACACTCGTGCACGTGTGTCAGATCCCAAAGGAAGCAGCATTATCTGTGATTTTTCTTTGAGTTTGAGTTCTTTGTGACACTAATGTCTCCTAGGTGACTAGGGGAAATATCTTATCTTATCTTATAGATGAATTCAGCTGTGATTGCATAGGTTAACATAGCATCTGCACCTGGATCCATGGGGTTGCCAGACGTGGCCATGCGTAACCTGGAAATCTGATTGACAACCCCAGGGTTAACCCCTAAATCCTAAACTTAGATTTGCAATTCATCTTGTTAGAGGCAGACTTATGTCGGGTACTCAAAGAATTCGGCTTAAAAGATTTCCGACATGTATCGACTGGAGCTGATTCAACTTCCAAACACTGACGACACCACACAATACAACACAAGAGGATACACTTTATCCTCCTTTTAGGGATAATTGATCATTTGTCTTGGACCCCAAGTGCTGCACACATTTAGCTGCCTCCACAGTGATATGAATGAATAAAAGAAACAATAAATTCAAACACCATCCACGTCTCTGTACTGAAACTTGTTCTTCATACATTTCTAATGATTGTAAGTGCAGAAAGCATTTTGCAGGAGTCCCTTATCTCAGATTATTTGGCCCTGAAATACGTTCAAATTCTTGAAAATTGTTGCAAACTTTGCTGCTTAAATGAATGTACTCTTCACCCACTGGACCTCCATGTGGAATATATCAATGGACTCAATAGTTTGTGGTATTTGCAGATGTAGTAATATAGATACTGCAATGTTTGCAAGACTTCTGCCTTACAGTACAAGGCAAATTAGTTCTGATGAATCGCTCTTTGTGCCTCATGCATTTAAAAGACAAGAAGACTTTAGATCCCAGACCTGATATCAAACATGGCATTCTTATGTGTTTTCACTTTCTGAGAAGTGCCAGCTCCAGTCCTGTTGTAGGCGTTGTATAATCCGAGGTCAAACTTTTCCAGTTGTAAAATGTTAATGCTGCATGTTAACTTGTTTACGCTTCACAAAGACCTCCACAGTAAGTTATCTATGCACGTGACTCGAGTGCTCTTTCCTGCTCTTCTATTTAACTTGGTTGCTAAGGCAATAGCCAGGCGTGGGTGACAGCGGGGATGACAGAGCGATCGCTGACAGGCGGACTTCGAGACAAGCCACAAGTTCTTCCACTGGTGCTAAACGCTTAGTCCTTTTATGCCATACACAAAGGAAGCTGCATTATGCAACACTTTGCAACAGTGGAGTGGCGTCAGTACGAGTGACATGTCAGCTGTGAAATGGACTATGGCTTTTAAAAACAACCAGACACACACTGACAGCAGTTATTGTGTTTCAGTTCATTAAACATGTGAAAGATGTGAAAGATTAGCCTTTTGAAAGCAAAGTAATGATTAATTAAAGTGTTTTGCTGGTTTATGTACACATGTCATTCAGGAAACATGACCAGCGGACACAAAAGTTAATAAAAGCAATTCCAATATCACTGTTATGACATTAATGCTCTATAATTGAAGCACATTTATTGGTGCATGGATAATGTTTTTTATAATCACAGTTTGGCAGAGCTTTCTTTCACTGTATGCAGAAACACAACCAAGTATATGACTTCAAATTGAATGCATTTGGTTTTGTGGAACAAAAAGGGACATTTGAGGACTTTAATGCTTTTTCATTTTAGTTATTCATTAAAGGGAGAAACTCAATCGATCATCAATAGACTGACAGGCAATGATAATGGTTGTTAGTTGCAGCTTTAATGTCATCCTTATTACTTAGTTCAGGATTTTCAAAGAGTAAATCGTGACTGCGAAGCGTGAATGTGATTACTATCTGTTTTTTCACTTCTCCGTGACAGTAAACTGAATTTCTTACTGACATTTGAGGGTGTCAGCTTTGGCTTGGAAAACACTTTTCAACACTTTTCACCATGTTTGGACATTTTAAATACCAACAACAGGTTATTTCATCTAGAAAATATTGACAACAGCAAAGAAAGTGATCAGTAGTTTCACCTGTATCCCAAACTTTACTTTTTTTTGCATCTCTTTAATAACTAAATATGAGGAATCTTTGCAAAGTGTCAGTGGTTAAGTTAAGAGGAGTATCAGCATTGTGTAGTCAGAGAATTGTCATGACATTGATGCTGTATAACTCCAGTCCATTACCATGAATGCTGCTATCAGTGGTGCATGATTAAAGGTAGTCCCATACTAGCTGGGCCACCCTTTTTATATTCAAAATCACATCTTTGGACTGTAGAAGACCGCAGCACCCTAAAGAAACTCTGCTAGAAGTTGCCCTACAGATCAAGCCCCACTTTTTGAAGAAGGACCTACCTGAAAGCAAACGTTAATTTCTCTTAAACTATCTCGTTTTTAGAAATTGCAGAAAACTCAATGACAAGTATTTCACACAGTGGCTGGGTTATACTGCACTAAAAGGTTTTTTTTACCTATACATCACAGAGGGCAGGTAGACAGTTTACATTTCCTGACAATGAAAGGAAAATCTTGAACTTTTGCCATTTAACAACTGAAAGAGCAACTCTGTAAAATCAAATAAAACCAAAAATCGCCCCTCATGCTGTCAGGGAACCAATTAAGATACAGAGTTCACACTAGTACTTATTGTGAGGAAGGCTTTATAATGATCACACCAGCCAGAAAAAGAGATAATGGAAGCAAATTTAGAGGCATTTTAATACATTTGTTCTTCAGCAAAGATAAAAAGCTGTACTCTATATTTAACAAAGACAACAGACGTTTAGTATCAACATCAATTAGACGTTGAACACCTTTACTTAACCAGCTTAATCTATAATCTACAATCATGATGTTGCTGGGAAGGCTGTGCTAGATCACATTTCCAGTCGGGCCTCACTGGGAAAACATTGTTGCCCTCAGTTTCCACCAAATCCCAGTTTCTAATTAGACAGCTTGACACAAATTGCACCATAACCAAATCCTCAACTCACTTCTGGCTGGCTGTTAGACGGGTTGTAACTTTTCCTTATCTGCCCCCTGTTTCTGACATTGCAGCAATGGGGAATTAATGCCATGGAGCCCTTTTGACACATGTCCATAGAGTGCAAGGCAATATGGGTCAAGTTGGGAGACAAAAAAATACTTGTTATCTCAAAATCGAAAGTAGAATCAAAAAATCAATTCTGCAATCCAACATCATGCCTCCTTTGACATGGTTAAATGATGGGAGCATAAATTGGGTTTTACCCACTGTTTCAGCACTCAAACATGAAATATCTCCGACCTTGTGTCTCCATTGATCTCAAAATCCAATGTCATTTATATTTCCTTGGCTAAATGGGTCACTGTTTAGTCAGTTTTAAATTAGCACGCGTTTGCTCCCAACAGGGATGCTTTGAAGGCTGCTATCTCTAACTCAGACATAACACTGACTTAAATGTAGAAATTAGAGGGTATAGAAATAACGCCTTGGACACAAATGTGTAAATTTGACAAATCTTATAGAGACGTTGCCCTTTTGTTCAAGCAAGCACAGTAATAAAAGGTGAAAATGTCAAACTTCACAGGCATCACATTATATTAGCCATGAAGAGTTTTAACTATATGTCTTAACATATCAGACACACCTGTTGCATTTTAAAAGGATGATACATTTAGACATGGACAATAAGCTTTGAGTCCCTTAGCATATTGGTTAGCCGGGAGAGCTTTATTTTCCTTTCTAAAGTATCAATCTGGAAGCTTTGTAGTTAAATGAATGTTGGTTAGGTCTCTATCTTGTAGCAAAGCATCTATAATTACAGTGATTAAATGTATGACCTGCCCGTGAGTGTTTTTGAGAAAGCAGCGTCCAAAGAGTAGTTGGAGTTATTCTACTGTTTCCTTAAGTTTTTGCTGTGCTGCAAACTAGTGTGAAATATTTTATAAATGTGCACTTTGATTTCTCATATCGTTTACTGTTAAAACTGGAAGCTAGGTAGAAACGTGCCACAGGTATTAATAGGAGTGTTCAGAATCCAGTAGTGCTGATGTGTATTGCTACCCTAGTCCTGCCACCTACCATCACATTTTTGAACAAAAGTACAGCAATTACCCACTGCTTGAAGTTATAGAGCGCTGCCAATGGTTACAGTAGCTAACTTATAGGTCCTGCTGCTCCAGACGCTTACAGGCAGAACTTTTCATCATAGGAGAGGGACTTTTAAAATCAATGCAGTTTCTTGGTAGCAAATTATTTAAATGTGCAACCATGTGCAATTTTTTCATCTTATTTAAAAATAAATAAAATATTGTTTAGGGCGTTTTGCCTTAAATTGATAGGATAGAATTTGGGAACCAAGAGAGAGAGAGAGAGAGAGAGGGAGAGAGAGAGTGGAATGATATTTGGAAAGGGAGACACCGGCCAGACTCGAACCTGGGCCGCCAACTTGGAGGTCTATAGCCTCCATACATGGGGCGCCTCCTTCGATATAGGGCCGTCTGCGCCCCCTTTCAATGTCTTCATGCCTTCAGAAAGTGACTTAATCTTACATCACAAATCAGACTTGTTGTCATTGTTTAGCAAGAGAGGGGAATATCTGTATGACATTTAATATAATTAACCTGACTTCTTTTTTCATTTGATGGAAACTTTATCATATTAATAGGTGTTGGATTTCTGGAGAACACAGCAGCAAGAGACTCATTTTAATTCCTACTAAAACTAATGCTCTGGGCAACTATTTATGGGTCTCAAGTTATTTCATTGACTTAAATTCCCCTTCCAACTTTACGACATGTTTAAAATAACCCATGAAGCCCTGCTAAACATCAGCATCTTGTCTGCTTTGCACCCACAGCCTCCAGCAGTGAAGGTTGGAGAGGAGTGATGCTGGGGGGCTCCTCAGCGCAGAGCAGGCGCGGGGCACGAGCGTGTTGACGCGAGAGCGCGCGCATAGGAAGGAAGCGAAGGAAGGAGCTGAGGCAGTTCAGTCGCCAGCGGAGCTCGAGACAGCGGATGAACGGAGCCGAGCGTGTGTGTCGCCCTTGTCGTTTTTTACAGCAGCGAAAAGCAGCGTCCGGCAGCGCGAAACCTGCCCGAAAATGATGCTCAAACTCGTCCATCTCCTCGGGGTGCTGGTCTGCGGCAGCCAAGGTAAGGGAGCCTGCGTGAATGTTTGAACCCCTCGAGCTTGGTGACTTTGTGGACAAGTTGAGTGTTATTTTGCTATAAAGATCTGCGGCAGGCAGAGAGAGCAGAGAGAGAGAGAGAGAGAGAGATACAGATACAGAGTGTGTGTTTCACACAGAGAGAGAGAGAGAGCTGGATTGTTTAACTGGACGTTATTTTGTAGTTGAAGCACGTCTTTCAGGGGCCAGAATGCTTCCTTACTGAAAAGGGGGATTATGATGGGGTCCTCTTTTTAGGGTGGGTGAGCTGTTGAGATACACTGTGTACTACCCAGACAAAAAACTGCTATCTTCATCATTTGGCGTGTTTAAGCCTCGTTGTTGAGTTTCTGTTCTATCTTTAGGAGCAGCTTTAGGGATGCTCTTTCTAAAGAGCTGGCTTTATCGTTATACCGATGTTTTCTTACTTAAACTTGCACCTTGGGAAGATTTATTACAATTCCGTATTGGTCGTCATATTAGCTTGGACCACCGCCTGTCATGTTATCACACACTCTCCTGTCCACTAACGTGCCAAACATAGCACAAAATAATACTGTTCAATTGAAGATTTTGCGGTGTAATCTTCCCTCATGTTGTGTATGATAAAACCGGACCCATTTTGCGGACATGGACTCTAAAATTCTTGGAAAAGTTTGGACATATTCGCCGCATTTGTGACAGTTGAGCGACACTTCACCGTTAATTGGGTTTCATGTGAGCGGCGCACCTGATGGGGCTTTGATTGCCTCTGCGCGCGCTCCCTGGTGTGTGTTTGCTGCACGCGCGCAGACAGATAAAGCTGTTACTTGAATGACGCGCGAACACAGTCGCCTTTGGCCCTTTTTTTTTTTTTTTTTTTTTTTTTCCTCGAGTCTGTTTCTTAACTGTGTCCTGGTCAGTGATGCGCGTCGCTGTGTCACCGCAGGCTGAGGCTGACGTGCACTGCGAAAAATAGACCCAACTCCTATAGCTTCAGATTTACTAGTAATCCGTTTCTTGAAGCGAGAAAGATTTGCTTGCAGGATCAGAGTATTTTATCTCTCTCAGTGGCAGTGTTCATGCATTTAAGGCTGGCTTCTGCATCTAAAATAATCACGCAACATGTTCATTTGCATCGAGGATTACACGGGTTATCTTAATGCCCTTGGTGAGATTTTTCTTCTTGTTAGAAGATAAAAACAAGGTCTCAAGACTTAAAAAACTAAAAAGGATGAGTTGTTAGTTGACATTTTTTGCAGTGTGGTCACACTTGGATCCTGGCGCACAACGGCAGGTGGGGGTAGAGCGCTGCAAAGTGGTGCCAAGAGTGGAGCCATAAGCCACTGGTCGTTAGAGGATGTTGCAACTCACATGCATGCAGACTGAAGTCCTCCAGGGTCTCAAATTGGGAGTTATGGGAATTCCTAAATAGTCCCTGAGAAAAAATGGAGAATCATAGATACATTTTTATTAAACCTCACTATGCTACACATAATCCCAGATTGAGGAGGTGTGAAACTGACTATGAACTTTAATAACAGATTCCTCTGATGCCACTTGTGTTTAATTCTCACACTCGTCCCAGAGCAAGCTGAATATAATTGAGATCATAAAACATTCGCTGCCTTGCGATAGGGAGATATGTGGGACAACATTTGACTCCACATTGTCTAATGTGTGTTTGTTTTGTTGTTTTTGGATGAAAGCAGTCGCGGGAAACTGAGTGTCTGGATCTAAAGCATGCTGGAGACTGCTGAACCTGCACGTTGAGCATTGTAAGAAAGACTCTGTAGTTCATTGGCAGTTCATATTTCTAACATTTCAATCAATATACTGCTAGAAACTGCTGTTATGACAGGGAGGAGTTTTTATTATTACATCTCATCCCACTAAAATAGAACAAGGAGGCCATACTGCTCGTAAGCGAATATTTAATGCTTTGTTACTTTCTCTTTGTTGCAGTAGTATTACATCACCCCGCCGACAAATTTCAATTCTTATCATGCTTTTCATGATGGCAAAGTCCACTCAAATTGACCTATTAGACAATGCAGAGAAGCCGCTGTAATGTGAATAATGAGTGTAGTTCTGCGCTGAAGGGTATACGTGTAGGAGCTTGAGTAAGATGCTCAATTCTCTGTGATTTTTATCAATGTGGGGCCTTGGAGGGAAAGGACAAGAACCAGGAAGCTGCTTCACTCATTTTCACAAATTCATGTCAGCAATGTGCCCCAGCTCCCACCACATTAACTCTGCAGATATCCTCCTCTCTCCCCCCTCTGGCTCCTGAAGGAAAACATTTGCTTTTGAAGTCCCCAGCTCACCGTCTAACCTCCACTTGACTATGCATCCTTGAAGGTTTATGTATTTGGCTTCTTCCGATGCTTAGTACAATGAATTATATGCTTGCTCGGGCTCACCCGGTACTCGTCGATGTGATGTTAAGTGGCGTAATTAAGATATTTCTCTGTATCTCTGGGGAGAAATGTCAGTGGCTCAGGGTTTAAAAGATTTATGCCCCTGTGCTTAAGTGTCTCTCATTGCACCCTGAGCCTGGGCTTAAGCATGTGTTGGAGGTTTGCTTACATCCTGTACTGCTGCTTTATAGACATGCTCACATGACCGAGCATAAATTCAGGGGTGCACAATCTTTCCCACACACTGTACTCAGCCTCCAACTACACGAATGAATCAGTGGGTTAATATTTATGAGGGTAGTGCGGATTTCTTCTTCAGAATGTTAATACTGGTCTTGCAAGGGGCATTTTTTGGGAGGGCAGATCTAGACCTCAGAATCTCCCTTTTTCCTGCTGATAACTTTATACATGAACAATGTACACAGATTTTAACACCACACAACACCAATCACTAACTCACATTAAAGACATGAAAAGCTGTTAAAAAATGAAATGGTCTGTGTCTTGGTCCTGCAAGGTGAAATTGATTGCATTATTTGATTAATAGACTAGGACGGAGGGCGCTCATATATAGTGAGCCAGTGTGTATATGAAAATGGAATCGGCCCCTCGAGGCAGCCGCATATGAGAAATCAATTTAAGGAACGACTAGAGTCAGCAGGCCCTCTGAGTTGTACAAAGGGCAATCTCAGTGTTGTGGATATGCTATTTATTTGCCTGGGAGCTTTTGATTTCTCATGTGTGCCCTTTAACACCCGGCTTCAAGCCTTTGCATTGAATTTGTGGGCTCCATATATGACAGGAGGATTGTGTTGTATTCTAAACACCTGGCTACATGAGGAAAGTGCTGTCAACCATGTGTGCTGCAGGGTTGTTGTCAGCCTGTGATGAATGAAATGGCAGAAGTTAGACTTAAAGGAAATCAGCAATCGTTGTGAGATGTGGCGTCTGCATATTTTTCTAAATTCTGCCTGCATTTGTTCCAGAGTATTTTCCAGACTGAACAACAAATACATTATTAAAGAGTACGCTGAGTGACTAAAAGTTTACCCTGGTGACTGGTTTCCACAGATCCAAGAAATTCATGGGTTTTACTCTGAAATAACTTCATTATCTTGACACAACTATACATGGATTACTTGATGGGTCCCAGGAGTCTGGGGTGTCAGGGACCTCTGGAGAGAGCAGCTCTCTCAAGTTGTTTGTTGTTGGCAAGTCAATCACATCACTATAACGTGATACTAAAAGACTACAATGAATGCAAGATGACCACAAAGAGACTCCAATCAACCACAGAGCTTGAAACTAATTCAAAGAGACACTTAATGACAAAGAGATGTCAAACAAGATGCAAAACAACTTTAAAGTGGGACAGTAAACACCAAAAAGGGATTCAAAATATTAGCAAAATGACAACGAAGAGTGTATACAAATCGAATTGAACTAGCTCAGGGACCAGAAAAATCTTAAAGGGACTCAAAACAATGACAGGTTGATACTACAAAGAGACAGAAAACAACTACAGACAGACAAAATCAACTTTAACGCACTTGACACACTCACAAAGAGACAAAAAACATCCCCAAAAGGACTTGAAATGACCACCATGTTGACTGCAAAGACAACTCATTTGTGCTATGTCCAGAGGGCCATGTACATAACTACTGCACCGGGAAGTTACAAGGTGCAGTACCTTGACAGAAATGAAGTGCCATGCTAAAGGGCAGCTTGAAAGGCTTTTCTATGAGGTGTACAGTCATCGGCTCACATCTCAGTAAACAGGATTAGTATGAAGGATTACAAGAAATGTGAAGCAAATGTATTTATACTTATTTTAAGACATTTTGCCTTTATAACACTTTTTTTGGTCTTGTAAGTTACATAAGTCATTGCAGAGTTACGGAAAAAAGAGTCTGTCCCAACCAAATGGCAAAAAAAGTGGAGGGTCCTATTGTGAGAAAATGTCTACATCGCTCATTAAATCCTAAATGGTGAATCCTAGAAAAGTGAGGATTGGCGAGAATAAAGTGAGCAGCAGGAAGATTGATACAGAGAGTTGAGGGAAGGAAGAGATAATGTTTAAAAATTCATTCAACTCAAGTGAGTCTGATTGCATCTAGTTAAATTGCATTGCCAGAGATTGAATCAAACTCTGTGGAGTTACACTGCGCCAAAATTAATAAAATGTAATTGAATCCTGTCGAGATGGAATCAAATTAGGCCAGAGTGACGTGATGGGAGGAGGCATCTGCTGCATGTTTCGGCGTGTGCTCCTGTTGGGTTTCATCAACTGTTTTACATCCGTTTGGTGCTAGCCAAGCCGCTCACCCTTTGGCTCCTGCTTTTATGTGTCCTGCCAGTCTAAATGCCAGTCTAACTAGCGGGCTAATAGGCAGAGCCAGGATGCCAGGGCCACAACAGAATCAGTGGGCACACTGGCTGACTGACAGATGGATGGATGGAAGTGGCTGCATGGTCTTCTTCTCCCTACTATTGCTCATTTTCTGTAGCTTTAGCATGGCGTGTACACACTCGCACACTTCACAGCCGGCTCCTCCAAAAGCTCATCCCCTCATGGGACGCTGCAGTGTTGGTCTGGGGCTTACTTTTGGGTTTGGGCACCGGGAGGCATGATTAAATGAAGAACAGAGGCATCAGAGAAATGGCAGAAGAGCTTCAGATACACTCCAGTTTGGGCGGTGCGTTTTCAGTGACCCACTTAGTCCGTATTTATAACTACCCTGAAGCCTGGAGGTTTGCCTCACTGTGCCCTGACGTAAATCATAAGCGAAATATAGATAGCAGAACAAGTTTTCTACGACTATATTCTAAATAAAAAGATAAAGCATTAGCAGAATCTCTGGTTGTCCTTTTCCTTTATTTCTGTGTTAGTCGTGTTGGCTTATTGTAGCTTAGCTTCTTTTTTATTCTGATAGGACAGATCCAAACCATTTCCATGTTTGTAAGTTCATTATCGAAGTTTCAGAAGTTGATATTGGTAAACGTGTTAAGATGGAGAGATACTAGAGATGACTAAGAACTGATGAGTTTTTGACACAAATCCTTTTACTTTCTTTCAGTCCCGCTAGTTAATGAAGACGCCTCCTACAGGAAGGTGTTGGCAAGCAAATACATCGGTGTTGATGGCTAACACATTTTGTGGTATAAATTATCTAGTGTTTTTGTCTGTCCTTTCACTGCAAATCCTGTACACCTTGCAGTTCTGACAATCATTTTGAGGTATGCTGTGTTGGAGAGTTCAACGTTTTTTGTTTCCCTAGAGTATGTCTTTAAAAACACTGAACTGAAAGTTTTTGTCACTTGCAGTAAATGGGCTAAAATGTTCAAAACTTCTTTCAAAAAAGGTTCCCTCAAAGGCAAGGAGAGACCTGAACTTTGCTGATATGGGGCTGATAAATTGGGATGGGTCGTGAATGTAGACGTTCTTTTTAAAAGAGAGTGTGGGCAGATGTACCATCGAAAATAATAAAACCTCTTTACGAGTCCTCATTACAAGGGCTTTATTTTTTGTGGGAATAGACTGATGCACTGCAGCAGGTGAAGTACAGTGGAGGGGTGCCAACACACTGACGAATGAAACTTGGCCTTAGAAGGCAGAAAGATGGACTTAGACAGATGACAGGACGGGGTGGCTGGATGACAGATTTACCGACAGCTGAATGTGCTAACGTTGAGACATAGATAGAACCATAATGAAGAGGAGCTTTCTATTGACAGCCAAAGAACAACATTTTTCAACTTCCTCCTGCTGGATGTGGGCCTTGCATCGATGGAGGATTAGTTAGCGCTATCCCACAGAGGCTGCTGAATGTCTGAAAGGTCCATCACAGTGATTTAGAAAGGGGCTAATGCTAATTGTAGCCTGGCTGGCTGGCAGACGCTAATGAGAGAGTGGTTCAGACTTTTGAATGCACCCATCAATGTAATGAGATGAGCCAGGGGTTCGATTTCTTAAGAAATATTACATTTTTTGTTTTAGAGCTTTCGTGTACAGCCAAGAAAAAAAACCTTGAAATGAGGAAGAAGTCTTAGTTTTTAAAGATGAAAACTCAATAAATATTTTGGACACAACCAACCAACACTGTACCAGAAAGTGGCTAACTCCCTGCTATCAACTTTTGTTTTGAATGACCTGACTTTACGAAAGATGATGAAGCATTTGCACCCAAAGATGCACTGACAAGGCGCTCGAGAGGTTTTTGATTATATTCAACGGTCTCCCATTAGGGTCAGTGTGAGGGTGAATGAATTGAACTCTATATAGTCTATGCACAAATATTTATTGTTCTTTCTTTACTTTCAAACTACAGCTACAAAAAAACCCTCCTCCGAAGTAGTTGTCGTGAAATATTTAAATGATCTTAATTACAAATTTTTGTCATAAGTCATTTAAGGACATGGACTACGTGTTGTCTTAACTTGAGACCGAGTAACAAGAGTCATTTCGTGATCAGTGTTGTTTTTTATTTCTTTACCTTTTAGCGTACTTTTGATTGATCTCTGTATCTCTATGTCCAATCCCCTTTTTTAGCTGGCTTAGGTTGTCTGCAGGAAAACTGAAGAAAAATGCAAATCGAGAATGATTAAGCTTTTATTGATCCCTACAAAAAGATACCTTCTTCCAAGTGCAGATATCAACCAATCTGCTAGTTAAATGGTAACAATGACTAGAAATTTTGCTCAAAATATCCTTTATATCTTATCCAAATTGGCCGTCACATCCAGCGACTTAATTCTGTTGGATGATTGGGGATGTAGATTGACTTTTAATTGGAGTTGACATGAAATAAGTGAATAGAGCGGAGATGACAAAGGTCTCTGGCTGCACTCTGTAGATGTTGTGATTACATAGTCAGCATGTTTATCCCAAGGTCACCAGGGCTAGCTTGTTTAGCACTTAGATTACCTTAGATCATCCTTAAAAAGCAAGTGATTGAAGGTGAAACCCATTCTGTAGTAGCTACCTGAATGTTTTTAACCTGTCTTTATGTTGGCTGGCATCAAAAACGCTGTCTATTCTTTTCTCTGCTGCTCTTGCTATCCCAGTTTACCTTTGGGCTTACAGGATTAAATTATCCTCTGCTCTATTGTGCTGTACTGTATCCATCATTTCCTTCTACCCATTCATCCATCCATCCATTCAGACAGTAGGCCCCTGGCTTGTCTTTCCTGCTGGTTAATTAGCCCAAATTGTGATTGATGGACTCTCATGTGAATAGCTTGTGGTCCTGTTGCTGACCCGCCCAAGGAGATCAACCCAGCTGCCAATCACACCTCACAATTGCTGGGACAGAGTCTGTTTAGAAGAGGCCATATCTTGCTTTAGCCCCCCATCCAACTGATATTTCCCAGAATTACGTGACATAAAGTAGTCCAGTATCCTTGCGGGATTGGTTCTGCTAGGAAATGATGAAAGGATGATCTTGAAGAGGGATTAGTCTTCTCAGATTTCTTGCCTTGTGGCCGATATCCTTGTTTATGGGGAGGCAGTACTTGATGAGGAATAGATGAGAGGGAAATACAAGAGTGGGGAGGAGGAAGGACACTTGAGATGTGGTCCTGGTAAAGCAGAACAGCTCGAAGTAAGGCCAAACCCCGCTCTGCCTTCCTGATTGCCTCTCCATGCCAGACAATCTTCAAACGGAATCTCGTAATGCAATGTGGGACAGCTTATTTTTGTTTCTATCTCTTCTCCTATGACTCTTCCCTTCCACTTTTTCCCCTCTTTCATTTCTCCTTCTTTTCATGTGCTCGCTATGTTTCGTGGTCCTCCCACACTCGTCTCATCACCAGCGTCTGTGGGGGGAAGATATCCTGCTCTCCCCTACGTGGGAAGCCTTTCAAGCAGCACCCATGCTTAATGCTATTTGCTTGGGAAGCTAATGATGTTTGTTGTTCCAGTGCTCAATATAGTTATTACCACCTATGGATTTTATGTTTCTTGACTCACTTCTGGGCTCAGGAATTTTCAACTATAGCTGTTCCAAGGTTGTTCTGTCAAGCGTGTTATTATCTCTCAAAACCCTAATGATCATTCTGAAAGCACTCAGAAGGCGCATCAGGCAAGTTGTAGGCGTGTTTTTAATTACTCTGTATATCGGCATAACTTCCCATCATTCCTAACCTAAAGCAGGTACTCTGGGATTGATGTCTTCCCGCCCACTATCCAAAGAGTTCCCAAGGACGTGTACCTCCATGGGAATGTATAAAGGATGTCTCAGTAATTAAAAACACCTGTCTAATCTTTACTCAGATAGGTTGTTTACTGACGTGCCAAGTGAAAAAATGTTTCCCCACATGTCAGTCCCAGTCCTTTTTGTGCCTTTGGAAGCACTGGGTCCCACCTGAAGCATTCAGCTAAGGCTATTTTTGGACAAACTTCACTTCAACTGTCAGTAACTATTTGTGCTGAGTTAAGCTGGTCATATTGATCTTCCTGTATTGGTCTTCAAGGAGGCGTTCATCAAATCAACATTTCACTGTTAATTTCCACTAATTGGACGGCATTCCAGTTGTTTGTGCGTATTGGATTAAGAATAGAAGTGTTGCCAAAGAAAATCAACGAGGAAGATATGGGATGAGTGCCAGTGTTGGCTGTCCTTTCACGTGAATGTATACACCTAAGGGACTGAGTCATGAGAGAGCCTTGTGATCACATGGATTCACACGTGCTTTTATGTTCAGCATGTTGATAAAGCCTGCTTGTAAGGAACATCAGAGCAACCAACACTCCCTCAGCATACGGGAAAGCAAAGAGTCAATAAATGATGTGACATATTTTGAGCTGAAACCAAAAATAGCAACAGTTATTGCTTTGCCTTATAAACAAATTCAGCGTCAAACATGAATTTTGAATTTTTTTTCTAATGAGTTTGCAACCTTTAAAAGCAGGGTCTCCATCATAAAACCTGCTTGGTTGAAATTCTTATTATTGTGCTTGTACTTCAACAAGACTTTGTTGCAGAACCAGATTAGATTTCTCAGAGCATGCCATCTTGTAGGAAGAGTGTGTATTCCAGTGTACCTAGATCCTGTATGTTGCTCCAAGAACCTAAAATTACTTTTATTTCACGCTGCTTTTCATCCATCCTGTAGAGTCTGGAGTAGGCGACTCCAGAAATGATAGATCGTCTCAGCACTTGAGGCAAAAGCAGCAGCCGCGAACGTGGAGAAACCTTGCAATGCGGCTCCTCAGTCAATAAGCAACAAGGAGCTTTGCTGGAAGCTTGAAAAAAAGGGGGGTTTGCGGTACTGGCTGTGGCAGCTCTCTCCCCAAGGAGGCGGCCTGAGCCACAAATTAATAGAGCGCTCCCACATGATCGGGGAGTTTCATTTGGAACCGTCACGCTACATAAAGCCGCACTGAAATGAGGAGTTCGCTGAGGTCCCCCTCCACTTCCCCAAGAGTCCCCAAATAACCTGTGTGATTGTAACACTCGGCCCACTGTTCCCCCACCTGTGAACATCCCAGGCAGGGCTTTGCTCCTGCTCATCCCACTTCAATTACAAAAGCTATTGTTCCTTTTTTTCCCCCTCTCAAAGTGTGACGTACAAACCCTGCTGCCCCGTTTGGTTTCAAGCTCTAATAAACACCAGTATCCCTAAAATACTACCACAATATTATCATTACCATGTAATAAATATTTTTATATAAAACAATCCACAAAACATTCCAGAGAAAGCTTTACTTAGAAAGATTAAAAACTGAAAACACTGGAAAATATCTAACTTTTATCTCACTGCCCTGATTTATTGGCTTACACATTCTAAGCACATCTTAACATTTCAGTTTTTCTCCTCTTGCACATAAAATCTAACAAACACTCAGTTAACAACAGTGTGAAATTCTTAGTGACAAATGCGGAGAGTGGTGCGCCCCTGAGGCCCGCTTCACTCTTATCATTATCTTTGCAATGCCTGAGATTAGACACAGCAACCGACTCTCTGACAAGAGCATGCCTCTGAGCGAGGATTAACACAATGACTAATCACTCAACTCACTGGACACAAAACATACAGCACTGATTCATATTTTCTGACAAAGTCTACTTATTATAAATTGGCTTCGAATATTTGCTTTTGGCAAAACATTGTATACAAATGATATATTGAGAGAAAATTACCAAGTCATCTTTTTGTGTCAGTCAAACAATTTCCACAATAATGGTTTTGGGAAAGATTCCTATTAGAGTATTTTAGTTTGTTTTTAAATGTCTGACATTCAAATGGGACTTTAGATCTTTTCCAAAGGCATAAAATCCAAATAAAACTGAAATCCAGAGCTGGAAGATCAACTCTGCTACGAGAACTACTCCAGTATCAAGTCTTTATTAAAGAAACCGCAGTGTAGCTTTATGGATGGTCATATCTTGATGAGATGAAAAGTCGAGGATATTCTCATGATTCTCAGTTCAAAAAAATCTTTACTGGCTTTCTAAGCAGGACCCACTCAATCCAGCCTCATCTTGAAAAAAAAGCCATTTCAACTTTTGCCTCTGCCAGTCCCCCACCATTAAAGTCCACTTCCTTCTCATTGGCTAGCTCTTCCAAAGCCGGCTAAGAGGCAACAGCAGCAGCGTCCAGCTGTGCTTGCAAACTCTGTGAGCCCCCCACTTGAAAAGTCGTCCTGAGCAAAGCAGTTAGAAAATGTCCTAGGCAGTCAGATTGGAGCTTTTGTCCAGCACAAGCTTGAGGATGACATTTTTGGGGGATATAAATTGAAAATTTTCCAATGAAAAAATGTGATTAATCACCATCACATTTTGTACTTGGCATTTTTATTTGCTTCAGTGAGTTCTTCTGACTTTTCACTTGGCTTCACCAGCCGATCTTAAAGTCATCCACAGTTTTTTTAATGAACAAAAAACGACATAGTTTATAGCATTTCTAAAATCCTCACATGTTCCTTGTCTTGAGTGCCAATGAGCAAATGTTTACATGTCAACACATGGACATGGACCCAGTTGTTGTTTCATTCTGGTCTGTCGAGTCCTCTCTCAGTGGAGTTGGCTCTTCTGTTATGAGATCTTCCCTGTGTGATTCTTAAGTTATGGAGGGTAGTAAATCAACACAGAAGAGGGCCTGACACCAAAAACTGATATTTATTGTCAATGTTTTGGATGATGAAAAATGGATCAGCCTTTAGCCCAATGTCGCAGTGTTTGAAAAATGTCTAAATCTAGCCAATTATCTGTGGGAATAGAGAAATACACTGCCAAAACAAAACAGTCCCTGAACTGAAATCAAAACAGCCAAAAGCCTTTTGTATCATAGTTGGAATGCTTCAAAGTGGACTATATTACTACTCATCATGTTTTTATAAAGTGTAAACATGAATGAAAAGACTACAGGGAATCTTAAAACCAAAATAGCCAGCATCTAAGTCCCTCTCTGTCAAGGTCTGGAGTTATTTCTCCAGACTGCATTTACAGTTGTGCTTTGGGATTTTACCAAAGTGCTTCTGTTTAAGATATTCTGTTATACATTCTTTGACTTTATCCCAAACTTTGTCAGATAAGGTAAACATAAGGTAGGCCACAGCTTGTATTGGACATGAGGGCAGGGTAAAGCATAACATATATTTAACAAATCTAATGTAGCCACCTTTACTTCAACCACTGGATCATTAACTCAAGCCTTAAGTTTGTGTCTGCCTTTGTGGTCATTGCCATCTTGTTTTTTGGACCCATCAATGGCCATGTTAGGGACAAGCACTTCTTTTTGGCCCAAACAATCTTGCTCTTTGGAACTATCAAGCCATGTTAGGTACTTGTGGATCTAGTAGCCATGCCTCATGGCTCACTATGAACATTTTTACAGAGATATTAAATCCGCTTTGTATAGTCTATGAGATAATTAGGCAGTTTGGGAGCCAAAGGTTGTAAAATTCCCCTCCAACAAAGTAATGTAACCTATTATTGGACCTTGGTCCATTGCTCAAGATGAATGTTGCACATTGGCATATAGAAATAGACAGATATGTATACCATACTCTCATATAAAAGCACAGCGTAGTTCCTTAGTTGCCTAATGGCACAAACTTTCACGTTGATATTCTGTCCACGTGTGAATAAATGGGCCTAAACTTAAGTCAGCTTGTTTCCCTGAATGTGACCGTGGCTGATGAAATCTTCCCAACAGTGACACAAAAGGAAAAAAACAACATCTTACCACTTTGAAGTTTGTGCTGTGTTGTTTTCCAGAGATTCGGTACAGTGTTACAATTTTCCCCAACACCGCAGGCTCGCCCTATTGATCCATTGTCTCAGAGTGTTGCAAACAATTTTGCTTCTTTCTTTCTTTTCTCTTTGGCTTTGTTCCTCCTCCTTCCAAGAATAAGAATCTGTTGGCTTTATGAATACTGATCACAGCTCCGTGCGCCTTCCACCCGAGGTGTTGTCAAGAAATCCCAAGAAAAAGGATTGTCAATTTGAAACTGCAATTATAACTCACGTCAGAATGGAGTCAGCGGGAAAAATGTGCTGGAAAAGAGGAATACAGGACTTTGTTTACGTTTTCTGTTTTACAATGGATGATTTATATGTCACCTGTAGGTTGAGATGTTTATAGGATATTTAGACCAGTACTGTATGATATAAAAAGAGGCATATTGTTGTTACCTAACTTAACCAGGAGCGTTTTTACCCCAAACGTTATTCCCTTGAGTGTTCCTGCTCCCCTTTATCGTTTGTACTGTAGATGTGTGTGTGGCACTCCTGCTTTGTCCCGTTTTTAGCACATTGCTTACATAACCGCTCCCTTGTATAACCTGAGAAAACAGGAAACAGAAAGACAAAGTTGCTACAGTATCCTTGGGTGCACCGCCACATTCCCAAACAAAACCATTTGTTATGTGGAGAGCTAGCAGTGTTTGCTGTGATGGAGAGCGTGGGGGCTCGGGGTGAGGCATGGCCCAGTCTTTGGCGGATCCTGTGTCACTCGAAGGTTGTTTAATGGGTGTCTTTTTTTCCTGTTATAGATTTAGACGACGTGACTGTGAAGCCTCAGCACCTGCATCTTGGCGACAGCAGCTTCTTTTTGTGTGTGTGTGCAGAGGATATGAGCTGATCCAATGTTCATAGGTCATCCTGCTGTGAAATCTGATGCTATATGTGTGTAAATCAAATCTGATTTTTGCAAAGAGCTGCTAAAGTGGAAAATGAGTTATAACGGGGATGGATTGTGTGTTTGTGAGCGCATTTATTTCAGGGTTTTGCTTACTCTTTGAAATCCGCCGTTTTGGGTTCTGCCCCCTTTCTAGCTCAAGGCTCAGAGCGTTGAGTGAAGATGCAGCGCCCGTATCTGCCTGCATCAGCAAAACTTTATGCAAAACACACACACAAGCATGCAGAAAGACTCTCACACACACACACACACACACACACACACACACACACTCATTTAAGATATTCCTAGAATCCCTGAGTCGCAGCAGCCCGGCTTGAAATCTTGAGATAATTGCAAAAGTTTTAATTTAATGTTCAACCATGCAACGCGTGTCCCCCCTCGATGACAAGAAAATCAGATAAGTGGAGGAGAAAATTCAAGCGTGGAATCAAAATCAGGACCTCCCAACTCGCCTGTGATTATAGCCCAATCATAATCTCTCTTGGCGGGATCCCTACTTCAGCAAGCGATCATGAGAAGGCCCGATAGTCCATCAGCGGCACAGAGGGAGGGAGATGCACTCCAGTGTGCCCTGCATTCAACATGCTCAGCCATCTGCGGTGCCTCAAAGCTGCAGAACCCCCACAGTTTTTTGGAATAACTTGTAGGAAAGCTGTGAGGAATAGAAACTGAAAAACAAGTGCCAAGCGAGGTCAGCAGAACACTTACCGCTGAGCTCGATGCAGATGTAAATGTCTGAATTTAAAAAAATCAACACTTGTCTTCTTGCTCATTTCTGCAGCGCAAACTGAGAATCAATTAGAGAATTTCAGCATCCCAGAGTAATTCTGGATGCTCTAAAGCAGTCAGCAAGTGATTTGATATGCTGATTATTTGACAGCGTGCGTTGGGCTGGTGCGAAATGGGAGGTGCTAGCCACAGATCGGCGTGAACCTTTCTCAAAGCCGCTTGACATGTCAGCAGCGGGAGAAATCAGCTGCTCCCACCTCTGCAGGAGCTGTAAGTCACTTTAAATTTCACCCTCGCCTCCTTTTTGACACCTATCTTGTAATGCTATTTTACCCGCCGCTGTTTGTCGAAGACACAGTCTGCATGCCATGATATCCAACCTTCAACTCCTGAAGCTCACATCAAACTCTCAGCTCTACTCCGCTCGGCTCGTAAGGGAATCCATCAAATTGAAAGTTTGTGTCTGACAGGACTGCAGAAAGCGAAAAAAGGGTTGTGTATTTCCTGGATGGAAAATCTGATTTCTGCTTTCTACCAACAGTGATTCATGCGCTCTGACCACAGCAGTCGACTCAGCACAGTGCGGTCGACTGTTTGTGTCTAAACAAACACATATTTGCCCATTTTACGCAAGTGTGTGTCATGTGAAATGGCATCGCGTCAGTGTGTGAGAGCGAGAGAGAGAGTGGCTATTGTTTAGTGTGCAGGGCCACTGATGCTATCGCTGCTAATCTACTGACTGGGTTATTGTGCCGGGAGCTGCTGGAAGAGACAGCACGACTCTGTATGAACCTCAAATGGGGTTCAGGGTTTGTAAGAGTGTGCATACAATATGTGTTTGTGTTTCACATCATCAAGAAAGATATGAGTATGACGACCTTGTTAGCGTCATAACTGCTCTGTAGGTGTCTGAACACCAGGCCTGAGGCATTCACTAACAATGCTTTTCATTATGGGCTCATTTGACAAGTCTTTATTTGTTTATTGCTTGTTTTTGTTTTAGCAAACGTACAGTACTCCATTGTGAACAACAAAAGTACCAAATCCTCCGAGTTAAAGTGTGAACTAGCAAACATTGGACATTTTTTAAAGAATAATCTTGATTGATTTTCTGATATTTCTTTAACCCTTTATTTTTTACTTAACATGGCTGTAGTGGAAAGCCCTCCTCCCACCCCCAAATAACCCCCAACAAAAGACCATACCAACATGATTTAACATGATTTTTTCTTCCTGTGTTAAAGGTGCATTGTGGAGTCATGTTTACATTTATTGTTTCTTAATCCAGCACATATCGATTGTCGTAAAGGTCGGGGTCCTCATAAGTGTGCAATATCATCACAAAATGAGTATTTACTCTTACATACGTACTTATTATACGTGTTGATAAGCCAAATTAAAATTAACCACCAACTTCACACAGAACAACTTTTTGTTTTCTATTTGTCACTTCAGTTTTCATCCTCTGCTGCCTATTATAGACGTATGTTATATCCATGTATGTTATTTAGTCACTTACTATAGCTGCAGAACTAGACATTATCAAATGCTCAGTGGTGTCTCCCATCCTGCACGCTACATTTAACAAGCATGATTGTGTGTCCTGATTTATTCATGCACACACTGACCACCTCTCATCCACATTTTGCAACCGTTTAGTCCATCCCATGTTCATTTCCTCGTGCAGTCATGTAAGAGAGATGTAAACAATAAATGAGGAGGGTAAGGAAAATCAATGGCGAGGGTGTAAATGTCGAGGAGGGAAGCGCATTAATGGATTCTCTGCTGCTCATTAAAATCACCTTAGAGTTGATACTGTGGTTTCCATTGCTGAAAATCCTTGTGGAGGTGGTTATTATGATTATTTGCATTTCTATTCCCTCATTACTGAAATTAAAATATATAAACTCTATGACTATACTATAATATTATATGAATGATTAAACAGCTTCATTTGCAGTGGCTTTATGTGATCGTGAGACTGAGTGTGTCCTCAGGCCCTCAGATAGCTTGTACAGTATTTTAGTGTGTATTAAATATGTCTGATGGCTTTATTCGAGCCTGTGTGTGTGTGTGTGCGTGCGTATACATGTCCGTGCGTGTGCATAGACCTGTGTGAACAAGTGATTTATGGGCTGTTTTTAATCAGGCGCTAGAAAATGTTATTAGACAGCCTTCTCGTGCTCCCTCCGCCTGCAAATGAGCCGGCCCCCGCTGCACCCCGGGATAGCCTCCTGTAATTAGTTCTGGGAACTCACCTGTTACTGACATGACTGAGGAAGAGGGAGAAAGGGAGGGAGGGGAAGAGAGGGTGGACTGAGAGGGTAACAAGCATACAGATAAACAAACAGAGAGGAAACAGACTGAAGAGAGGAGACGGGGTGGGATTCAGGAGGTGAGAGAGATTGAGGGTGAAGAAAAGGACCAAAGAGGAAGAGGAGGGGGATGCACAGTTGTGAAAAGACAGAGGGAAAAGAAACCGACCTCAACACAACAACAACTCCTGGTTTGTTGGTCCTCTAACAAGCTAGCTAGACTCTAGCTGACTTTTCCAGCATAAATTAGTATTGAGTGATGCTGGGGAAAAAAAGAACTGTGTGCTTTCTATTTCAGAAAAATGGGTGAAAATTTCTCTCAGGTGTTATAATTCCACAAAAACAACTTTCACACTTTGACAATAAGATATTGTTAGATAAAAAACAGCCATTATTTGTAGAAAACTGTTCTCTAAGGACATTAAAGCTCATACTCCAAAAACTATTCTCTACTAAACAGGAGACAAAACAATCCAAATGGACCTCGCACAGCTGTTCTTATTTTGATTATTCCTCTGAGGCCTTCAATCATTTATTAGCTATAGGATGATAGGTCTGAGTCTAGGTCTGAATCCTGATGGACTGAATACGGCTGGAGAGTAAAGTGTTTTTGCTCTGTTGTAGATAGGAACAATGTATTATCACTATCAGCCTTTGGTGTAGAATAATTATTGTGTTCTTCTTCTTTGGCTCCTAAAGTACATTTTAATAATTGTGCATTATTTATCAGCTAAGAGTCAGGTGGAGACCAAAACGGAGATAAAACAGATTTAATATTGTACTTTAACATTGGTTATGTAGACACAAACATTACATTGTTCTTTGTCTGCTGTGTGTAAACATATTGTAACACAATACATCAAGATGTATTTTGATATTTAAAGTATTTTCATCAATATTGCTCTTGCATTTTCCACATTTCACAAAAACATATTTTTCCAGTCTTCAACTCAGCATGCCTTCCGGCCAGAATGACCTGCCTGCTCTCGGGCGTGTCACTGAGTCCTGATGAACTGACTGTAGCTGCTGGCCACAGACTCTCCATCCAGCACCAGCTTGACAGCCAATCAAAACAGTGGCTTGTCACTCCCAGCGACACACACGTAACGCCAGTCACACACACACAAATACAAAAAAATTAAATTGTCAGCAAGACCATATGCATGTAATCTAAATCTGCACATATGGTGCATTTTTCAGCTGCTCCTGACAGGCCAGTAAAAACATTATGAAATATTCAGTGAGTCTTACTGGGGTTTGGATTCTACCTGTCTCAGCTTTTCTTCTTAGTTTGTGTGTATTTGTTTGTACCAAAGAGGAAGAGATACGGCCTGTGTGCATGTTGGCATCAGTTCTGTTCAGACGTTTCTACCTCATAGATATATTCAGTGTAAACATGTCTGTGTGTGTGTGTGTGCAACAGTGAGGCGAGAGTGTTTGTGTGTTTGATTTTTTTGTCTGTGTTTGTACATGTTTGTGCTAGCTCTCAATTCTTGCTGTCACGGCCGTGTGTAATTGGGGCTGAGCCAGCCAAACCTTTTGTTTGTGTGTTGCCTTGTGCTTACATCAACTGTGTTGCTGTTCTTAATGACATAGCCAAGTAGAGAAACTTGCAGCCAGACTTCAGCCTATTCTTCTTTCAAGCCCCCAGCATATTGTAAGCCTGTTTCATTCCTCCACTAATATCAAAAGGCAGTTATGGATATCAGTTACCTTTTTTTATGAGCTGATATGCAATTATTATCATAATTAAAGGCTTTTACATAGAGAGCTTATACTGTTGACAGGTCGCCTCTTACATTTTAATCAAAGAATTTGCATGAAGTGTGACAGTTCAGAAATAAATCATATAACAGACCTTTCTTTTCAAAAGAAGATAACAAAGTATATGTCCTGTATAAACACAGTTGAGTTCAGATTTTGTGTTTTCAGTAAATCAATGGAAATCTACTTGACCAAGTGAAAGCCAATGTCAGCATTAGATACAGCACAAGACACAGGATACTGCTGCATGAGCATTTGGAGTCCCACAGGGCTCTATTGTTGGCCCCTTTCAAATTCCTGTAAACCTGTTTAATTACAGTCCCCTTATCCATTGAGAGTTACATACAGCAGAGTTAACTGGATACAGCTTCAGAAAACATCTTATTGTTGACACCTGAATAATGTTCTTTGATTGCACTCTCAACAATTTTAAGTTTTATCTAGTCCTATATTTTGAAAATGACACCTCTCGTACTCTCATCTGTCTGTGGAGAAAGTCTTTGGCACAGACATATTCTCATGATAACTCCTCTTTCAGTTCAGTTTCCTCCCAATTGACTCAAACTTCCCTCTATCTGACTCAGACTGTTGCCATTGGGGAGTCTGTCTGATGATTAACAGAGCATACCACCATTGTAGCCTCTCTGCACCAACGAGGAAGCCACTTCACTGCTGTAAAAAGAGGGCTTCTTGCTAAATGAATATGGTAATAGGCATTATAGAGGTGCAAAATGGGCATTTATTGCATTTGTATGGGATATTAGGAAATTAGGAACAAACAATTTGTTGAGATTTTCCTACCAAGCCATTTAGAAACCAAATTACAACATTTACTTCATTGTTTTGATAGTGTTCAAGACAAAGAAAGTGCATTGCTTTCCTCAAAATCAGCCCATGATATAAGTGATTGGGACGTTTTTTCTGAGTGTTCCCAGCTTGTAACGTCAGTCTGTTTACATAAGCAGTGAAAAACTCCTCACACGAACGTTAATGATGATGGGTTATACACTCATGTCACTCAATATATGTGTTTATGGTGTATCTAAAAAAAAATACACAAAGTACAATCATTTGGGAAAACAACATGTCTGTCTGTCAGCCAACTCAGCCACACCCATTTTAATGCAAATGTATGAATAACTCTTTAATATATTTAAACAGGAGTTATACAAATATTCTCCCTTAATGCAATTTGTACCAATAAAGCCATGCACCATAGACATGTACCAAGCTGTAAACATGTTAATTTCTTCTGCAAGAAATTGGCATTTTAACATGGGAACATATGGGTATTCACTTGCCTTTGGATCCTATCTCAAGTGGACACTTGAGGAACTGCAGTTGTTTGCACTACACAACGGCTTCATTTTCTGTTAACACTGGAGTTTGCCGTTTGGGAGAAACAGCTAGTTTGCTTCTAACCAGAAGTGGAAAAAATATATCCACTAACATTCCCAAGGCTTATATACATATCTAAATATTTTTCCTTACAAAGTGTTTAAAAAATGTGACATTTTGGTTTAATTGGTCAGTTAAGTGCCAGACTATTTTTTGGAGCTGGGACCAGTCACTTCCTGAAAACTCATTTTTACATGCCAAAAAATAATTTGGCAACCATCCTGCCTAAGTAAACCAAAGTAATAATGAGTAGTTTGTCTTTGAATGTGTTTCAAAAGTAGAACATTTACCTGAATTTCTTTCCTGCAACATTTGGTGCAGTGTATTTACAACCCCACCACTATGACGGTGTGTCATGGTTGGATGGAGGTGATTGATGTAGCTTGAAACCTTTGGGGGATAAAGTGATTTTTCCCGTAGTCAAACAGGGTATTGACATGACTTTTTTTTCCTCACTGTGCATGTTAACTGCTTCATTAGATGTATTTAGCACCAGAGTTAGAGGCAATACTTGGATAATTGTGCACGTGTAAAAGACAATCTGGAAACATTGACAAATCCCTGCACACTTGCAAAAAATATGGACATCTATACTATCGAGCATGTAACAAGCTAACATACAATCATAGCAAGTGTGTTCCTGTGTCTTTAAGAAGATCAGGAAAGACATCCCAGGAGATCGCACTGAGGGAGCGTGTACTGTTAAAAAAGGAATCCGTGGCAGCCGGCCAACTCCTGTTGTGCTTTGAAAACCAGTCCCCGTTCACTTGACCCACCAGCCACTAAAGGTGGAAGAGAAAAATAAAACGCCATAGATACACTTTGCAAAGAACTCAGCTCTCAATAAATCACAGACAGTTGCTGATTTTTTTTTATCAACCACTTCAGTTGACAAGTTGATAATCTTCTTCCAATGGATATTTGCAATGCAGAGCAGATATTAAACAAAACACTCTTTGAATTTATAAATGGTTTTTAATCTTCGTTGACATTAACCTTTGACGACTCTCTATAGACATGTCTGTCTGGAGGACGTTTCCCTGACACTTCAAGTAAAGAGTATACATATTTTATATTTCTAAAGTTTGTTTTTTTATCATTGGACATCAGTGAAAAGACATATATCTTCCTCAAGTGAGACAGTTTAAAGCTTATAAAGCTTTTACCATTTTAAAGGAGCAGTTGACATTTAAAGTAGTAGTGCATAATTGCTTTCATTGGTTCATTGGTGAGGAGACTCGTCCTGCTTTCCCTTAAAGCTTTCACTGTAAAAATACAGCTATTGGCTAACCTGCAGGGAATAAAAACTGTGTGCCAATCGTTTCTTCTCTTTGGTTCATAAACATTTTACCATAATGAGTACATTTGTTGCTGGTAGGAAGAATGTCTTACCTTTGGGAATGGCAGGGTCGCTTCTCTTGGGTGTCATTTTGTCATGCTAAGCTAATGATTGAAGGTAGTAGCTTCCTATTTAGTGGACATGATTGGTACTGATCTTCTCAGGTTGTGAAAGTTTACAGATAATAGTGAGAGAGATCAATGTAAAAAATGATATCACTGTGTTTTTATTCTATTTATCACAAGTTTAAACTCATTTTTCTGTTTCCACATCATTTCTGTGGCAGGCATTTAATTGCTTAGCATCTAATGAGAGTGATTTTTCATACACAGCTTATTTCTCAGCTTGTTGGCATTTAGCTGTCGGGGAAACAGTGGGGGGGTTCTCGCCATGCACTGCCGTCACGTGAAAATCATGAAAGCTTGTGTGACGTACTTGTTTTGCTTCAGTTCGGGGATTACGTGGGCCTCTGTAGACCGAGAAAACATCTGAAACCATTTCAAAACCCGGTCCCCCTTCAGACAAACAACAACAACAATAAACCATCTTTTTATAAACAGGACAGATTTTCTTAATTCCTTAAAAGTTGCCATTTTTGAACACACCATGCATCATCGATGTTACCTTTTGCTAATGCTCACCTGGAGCGAACCACTGGGAAACCGTGCCAGGGTGGAGGAGCAACATATCCGTGTGATGGGATTACACTGATCTACTATAAAAATGCTAACTCTGATCACCTCTGCGTCTGTAAATATAGCTCAAAAATCACATTAGAAGTTGACAAAATAATAACAGTGGGCTTAGAGATTGTTAGCTTACAGAGGGGGTATTTGGCAAAACATAAAATGAGACTTTCGACTATTTTATGATACAGAATAGCCAATTAAATGCTTTGAACATTACTACAAATACTTTCTTAAAATAGGCTGCCTGTAGGTCTCCTAATCTGGCTTTATGTATTTCAAACTAATCAGTAAATAAGTAAAGGAAATTGAATAAGTAGTGCTTGTGTCTTCTTTAAAAAAATCTCTAAAACTGTTGTTACTACATGATTTTGTGTCTTTTATTCATTCGCTTGCATCCAACCAAACAGATTGATTACAAGTCTGTGTCTTCAGCGTCTTCACCGTCCATTAGTGCTCGTGATGCCACATCCTTGACCCCCCCCTCCACCACCACCAGCTCTCCTCAAAGACAGAGTGATGGCCGAACATGGTCCCTCCATCCCGAACACATGTCGAGTAGCATTCATTAGTCCTGCCGTTCTGAAAGGTTCATAAATCACAGCCATCTGGAACTCTCAGTGCTGCAAAACAACACGCTTGGTGAACAACTCCTCTATCCTCCGTCCCTGTGCTGATGGCAAACAGCCAATCAGATAGCAGGTCCCACTGTGGCATGTCATGGCTAGGCCCAACACAACAGTCCACCATTATAATAACTTTCACCTCTGACGGATAGCAGGGTTACACTTGGGTATTATAGCGTTTCACTGCCTCCTATAGAGAACACATTTCACAGGAAATCAATAATACACTTCATTTGTATTGCACCTCTCATACAGGATATGTTCACCTTAAAATACATTTTGATCACAGACAAATGCAACACTGATGCCATTTGCAAACATTAATATTCATCTAAGAGCAGATACTTGGAGTAAAATCAACTTTTGGTGCCTCATCTGACCGGTTTGTTTTGTCTCTGCATTAGGCTCAAGCTCAAGTCACTGCATTCTCCAGCATTTTGAGTTTGGAGATTTTTCTCAAGTATTTTCAAGGCTGTCTTCTACAAAACTCCCATGGCATAAGGTGCAATGAAGTGGCCCTCGAAAATCCTTGAGGAGATTACATGGAGGACGGAATCCAGTCATGATCCTCTGCAAAAATGCATCCAGAAAGTCTCTAAGCTAGCGCCCTATACATGTGGACTGACTTAAATATTTCAAGATGTAGCTCTGCTGGCAATCTTCCCCCTAAAGAGTCTCTGCAGCAGAGCAGCTGGCAAAGCAATATCTGTGAGAAATGTTTGCACATATGTATTCCAGAGAGAGCAGAAGTCTGAATCAACAGCCTGTGCAGCTCTGCCACCCTGAGTGGACTCTGAGAACGCCTGGTTGCACCTTTCATGCTTTTTATCTTAAATGAGATAGAGGAACACATGCACATGTATACACATTTAGATCAACCTGTACTCTATGTTTAACTGGAGTTGGCATCAAAATGCAGCACCTGTTGCCTAGTATTGATGCCATACTGACAAAATGGGAATAAATTATGTTAATTTTGTTTTAGATGTCACTTTAAAAGCTTGATTTAGAAATGCTTTCCTCGTCATTCATGTGTATGGAACTTAACTGTGTACAGATGTGAGTGTACGGTGTTTCTGTGTGTGTGTGTGTGTGTGTGTGTGTGTACATGCATATTCAGCTCAGCACCTGTAGCTCACTCCGAGCATGAAACAGCTTATTTGCTCAGAGGGACTCAGCTCTGGTGTTTTTAATGTGCTTCGCATGTTTTGAGAGGCGATCTTATCATGTAGCAAACAGAGAGCAGTTATCTGACAGTCTGCATGCCCACACATTTTACTTTTACTTTGGTGTGAATTTGGAGATTAGCAAAAAAACGTATTTCATGTGATACATTTATACTCCTCTGTTCCATCTGGATGTTGCCTACCCTTAGAAAAAATACAACTTTTTGCAGGATTCTGTGTAAATCAGTCTAAAATGACTTATAACACCTGGAGCCTTCAGTCTTTATTCAGTCTTCCTCATCAACTTGCAAGTTTGATATGACATCATTATGTTTATGTGTGGATAAAAGAGTATGTCAAATGTCATGTGCCAGATAATTTGATGCAGGTGATCGCTTTTTCCTGCTTTGGTTTAAATGCATCAAAAATGAAATCTGGAATAGCTTCCATTCCTTTCAAAGCGTCTGTCATTCTACATTTCACCTTTGTTGATGACGCCATTAAGTTACGTGCTGTGTGATATGGTGTGGGCAGCAGTGAGCAGTCCCCATCTGGTCGTAGGTACTGTTCTTAATTTTTTGTAAAATCATTGAAAAGATGATCTGAAAAGAAAAAAAAACACTAATGTAGCCACTGCAGCTCTTTTGTATTGCAGATGTGAAAGGGTTAATCTATGTGAAACTTTGAAAAAGAAAGAAAGAAGGGAAGAGAAGCAACAAGACAAAAAGAGACATTTTCAGCCACAAGCAAATCCTCTCTCCCCGCCATCTTCCTCTCTGGGGAAATCAGCGACGGGGGAGAGAGGAGAGATGTTGTTTTCTTTTCACTCAAGTGCCGTGCGACCTCCTTCCTCCGTCCACCTGTGCCCTCCTCCTCAGCCTCTCCCTGCTGCACAATAATAATCTGCCCATCTGCTCTAATCAAACTTTCTCCTCCTCTTCCTCCCCTTTCTCTTCCCCAACACTTTTTCTGTTCTTTCCTCGCCCTTCTTCTTTCTTTCTCTCCTCTTCCTTTCTCAATCACAGCCTCGTCTTCCCTTCCATCTTCCTCATTATCCCCCCACAGACTCTTTTTCTGCTCCTTTGTTGCCTGCAGAACTCCAACAGGCGATTATTGATCGGCTTAATCGGAGGCGTTAGAATGCAATTCCACCTGTCTTCTCCGCTTCATAGCTCCATGGGCTATTCGATAACGTTTAGACGCTGCGGATGCAGATGTGGCAACGTCGGTCGCCAACGACAAAGAGGGAGGGAGAAGAGGAGGGACGGCACTAATGTTGAGCTGCCGCCTCTACACTACCTCATTCTTTGTCCTTGCCACCTGTCAAAAAACAAATCTCTCTTTCTCTTTCACTGTTTTTCAGTTTCCCTCCTCGGCACGCTCTTTTTTTCTTTCTTTCTTCGCCTTATTTACCCATCTGAGTCAGAATATCCATCCCTGATCCTCTTCTCTCTTTTCATCTCTCGCTTCCTTTTCTGCTATCTACAAATATTCCATTTCTCATCCTGGCTGAGGGGAATGTTGTGAACAGACGTATTGATATTCAAATAATTCTCCTCCGGGAGATAAGGCAGGCCATTGTCTCTCATCTTTCATGTGTGAACTTTAATTCCCATTTTCTCTACATTTTTCACGCACAGAATAAATCCCACGCTGGCTCGGAAAATCTAGTCCTGGAGAAATGGTTTGGTAGCGATCAGTAACTTTTTTTGTGCACGTATCCTTGAGCAAGACATTTAATCCCCACATTTGCTCAGAGTCCAACAAGATTAACAGTGTTACGGGTTGCTCACAGGTACAGAAAGATGTTCTTTTTGGCATGTAGGTGCTGACCAGCAGAGTCACAATCTGCAGGAACACTACTTCAGTCCCTCAGCTGCATAAACAAAAACCGACCAAAAAAAAGAAGTGATTTCAAGGTTGATTTTGCTTCTGATTTTATGATGAAATATTCCAAAGTTCTCCACCATGTCCTCACTTTACCTCTGCATGCTTTTTCTGTTTCCATTTTATATTTACACATGTTATATTGAGACAACTCCCCTGTAACAGATGTGCTCTGGCTGCATTCACAGATGTGTTGCATGTATAGCCAAGATAACAACACAACAGGAGCAAGTGAGTGGGAGTGGAGTCTTCAGGGCTGCATTGCATTGTGGGTTTTTGAAGGTTTTGTCAATGGAGAATGTGTATCTTCCTCTGCCACAGTGTACGTTTCGATCATGTTGAAAATGTGTTGTTTTTAGCTTGGTTTGACTTGGTGTAAGCTGATCATCGTCTTTGATGGTAAACGTTGTTGATCCAGGCAAAAGGGGCAGAACTTGCAGTTGTGAACGAATTTGCAGCTGCAGTGTGCACATGCTCAGCAGACCATCAACCACTGACACATTGAGCTAATGAAGGTGAGCTCAGTGTGCATTTCAGTGAGGAGTTTTAACTCGTGCTGAAACTGATTGTTTTCAAGAGTACAAATGATGAGCCCAACCTATGTCATATTTTTTTAGACTGATATGGATACTGATTTAAGAGGCAATAAATCATGTGTTTTTTGCACAGCTTATTTTTGCACAGATTTTGAAAAATGCTGTGTAAATGAACTTAAAGGGCAGCTTTTTAATCAAAAAATATTCAACATTAGAAGTCAATATCAACCTCGTCTAGCTCAGCCTTTGACCACCTTTGATGCTTGCTACATATTCTGCAGAAAGGCTGAGAGGATTGTAAATTGTGGAGTCGCCTGCTCAACTGGTGTTCACTATGTGGTGAGGACAATTTGCAGTATATGCACGGTTAGAAAAAGTGTCACAATGTGCAGATACTGTACAGAAACATCCTTATAGTGTTGGCTTATAGCTGCATAGGTCTGGCTCTACTTCAGTGCATTAATCATTTTCACATAAAGGTACAGATGTTTAATGTCAGCTTGTTTTTAATTTACTTACAGATAATGGATATGCGTCAGCTCTTTAGATATTTTTCGATTTGAAACTACGTTTTCTTCTGTTGCCAGGGCGATTTCTGAACAACTAATCAGTCTACAGTCTAGTCTCTTTTACCCATCATATCTTTCCTGGTAGCTCTTGTAATTCTTTTGTAGGTTTTGTTTGTTCACATTGCGAGAACAGAATATTCCCTCTGTAAAATAACCTCATAAATTATTCATAACACTGTATTTAATGGAAAAGAATACATTGAGAGAAGAAAACAAGCCTTTTCACAGTGATTCTGATGGATGACAAACAGCCATTGCGGTCCATGCATCAACATATTGGTATCAAATTGGATCACACACACACTTCAAAAGAGGGCTGTTTGATAGCATGCATCGGCTTAACACATTCCTCATCCATATCCTTCAACATAGACAGAAAAGCAGAGGAAATGAATGATGAAACTATCAGTGTGTGTTCTTGTTAGAGCACAGCAGTGAGCGTTTAAACTCACAGCTTACTGTACATTTCTTGGAGATTTCAAGAAATCCACTGAAGTGCTCCTGAGCTGGGCTCAGCGGGGGGGCGAGGGGAGTGGTCGTCGTTTGGAGGGAAACAGGTGTGTCGGCTCACGACGAGCCTCACTTTGAGCCTAATTCATGTGTATGGCTCTGAGAAGGCGCTGTCTGCTTGCATCAAAGCACACACGGCCTCTTGTTGTCTCACTGCCTCTGGTGATTAGTCTGGCTCGCTCAATTTCACCCCATTTAACAACCAGTGGGTACTGTATGCTGCACCAGACTGTGCCGGCCACTGCAGGCCATTCAACAAACATGTGGTGGGTTGTAGGGGTCTTTAAGTTAGCAGCTGAAGCAATGATACTTAACTGGATTACTTAGAAATGAATCGTTTAAACCTGTTTTTCTCAGGTAAACACATTTGTTTACTCAAGGTTTATACCAGTATTTCATATGATGACACTATTTTTTTTAATGTCATCTTCTTCTCCCATGAAGAGCTAGCAAGCAGTTCTCATGCAGGTATTCTGGTCATTAGAGTTCAATAAAACAAACAAATCACATTTCCCTTTTTGTTCTTCTTCCTCTTAAAGTAATCCTCCTTGATAACTTGACTTCCTTGAAACCTCAGTACTGTGCTTGTTTCATTTCCCCCCCTCTCTTCTGCACCTTATGTTCCCTCATGATGTTCCCTCATGGCAGGCAGTGGGTTGTCCTTGAACCTGGCATTTCCTTGAAATCATTTGAACTCCTTTCACAACTCGTTACTCCCGAAGAAAAGCACTTCGACTTACTGCTTCTCATCCCAGCAGAGAGGGGGAAAAAAATGAATAACCCTGTAGCGGGAATTCTGACCGCACTCTCATCCCTTGTTACAACTTCGTCCCTCCTTCACACTCACTGCGTAACACACAGTGACTCTGTTGTTGCTACTGTCAGCCACTCGGCCGTTCCCCTGAGCAGAGCAGGTTAGGTTTCTTGCTCAAGGGCACCTCTATGGAAGATGTTAAGGGAGCGGAAAGCCTTTCTCACTCAATTCTCCCAGCTGGTCTGCGGCTGAAAAAGGGCGACCTTGCAGTAACAAGCTTGCCGCTGAACCCTCCAGGCCACCGTCCCCACTGTACCACTGTCCCCAGACTGTGACGACAAGGTTCACTGGAAGGACGAGACTTGGTTTGTGTGTGTGTTAATGTGTGTGTGAACCCTGGATGAGTTTTTCCTCATGTCATTACAGCTCCATTGCCCTTCTCTGATCTGGATTATGGATTCGGAATCACAGTTTTCCAATTATCCCTGAAGTAGTCAGGAGAAAAAATGTTGATGGTGTTTTTGAATCAGTTTGAAGGATGTGGAAAACTCCTTTTCCCCAACTTTTGTGAAAGCATTTGAAGGCATTGATCCTTCTCAAACAGGACGGAAAAGTAGATATTTTCTAGTGTCTGTGTCTTGATAAAGCTGCTGCAGTTTCTGTTTGGAAAAGAAAACACTCAAAATGTTTAAACCAATCTAATTATTGGAGCAGACTGACTGAGTAAAGTGCATAAAAGCTTCAGGCAATCGCCTTCAAGTTAGTTGATTGATCAATTTGTTTAACAAGAGAAAACAATGAATTTGCCATAAATTCTGCTATTAAACTAGAGTAGATATTTTCAGATATTAATGAAGCAGAAATCTGCTGAGGCTTTGTTGCTGCTTTACTTTTAAACCTTTCTCAAATCTAAACTGTAAAATCATTCGTTATCAGTGACTCAAACTCTGACGGGTGTTAGTGACTGTCAGGTTGTTATGGTTACTGTTATCAAAGGGCTGCAGATTGATGAGGTTTACACTTCCAAACTTCATCACTGGCTTAGTGTGTGTTGGAAACATATGTGAAGTACGTAAGGAAGGCTACAGGTGACCTTAAGACTAAACACAACAGTTTCCGTGATGTAAGTTTGTGAACTGTCCACCACTTCCTCCTCCCTGTGCAGACTTTCTAGCTATTTTTAACCACGTCACCTGACCTTCTCCTTTGCTCCCAGTGTACTTATACTGCATAAAGATCACTGACTAACAATGAAAAAGATAAAAGCAGAATGGAAATATGATGCTTGCACAGTTGACCTTTAAGGCACATTTTTAGGGACAGTCTGTTTGGTTTTGTAGGTCAAATGAAAGAAGTCATCTGAAGACATCGGGTATAGCACATGTCCGATGCACAATACATTTAGAAATAATACCCTTGGTGTAGGAGAGATAAAAATCTGGTGCCCTCTAAGGGGCATGAAAAAGTCACCAGCGTGTGTGATTTACATAGCAAACTATAGAAACGTGCTTTCTACTTGCAAACCTCTCATGTCCACCAAAAACAAAGTATAGGTGAACTATTTTTGAAAGAGAAGAGTGTTAACACAAACAAGTTTGAAGAACATCCTTCATGTTAAATCGTAGCAGATACAGGGAGATACATTAAAGGGGGACGACTTTCAGCAGGGGGCGAGAAAACAGGATTAACAAAGGAAATTTCTTCTACTTCCTCTCACTGCTAGTGCCATGTGCCACTTTTCCTCTTTGTTTGTTTGGTCTTTATCTTTGATTTGTCTCCCTGTCGTTTCACCCCCCTCGGGGCCCGGGTTGAAGATCACATATCCTCGGCCCAGCTGGCCTCCTCTCCGCCCTGGGCCAGCCAGGAGGCAGGCTGGAGGGGGAGCTGTCCAGCTGCCAGTGCTGAACTGCCCCAGCACACAAACGTCTAGCTGCAGCGCTGTCCGTGGTGCTGAAACCCAGCTCCTTTCCTCTGGAAACTGTCAGAAACAGGCAGCAGATGGGGGGTGGGGGCGGAGGTTGCTATATTCATGTAACTGTGCAGATGACATGAGCAACATCTTGTGTTTTTCTCTGTTTGGCACGCGTCTTTCTCATCGAATAATGGAGGCGAGCTGCACAGTGAGGGGAAAAAAAAGTCAGAGGAAAAGGCTTAAAGTTATGACAGGAATGTGTGACTCTGACAGGAATACAGCATTTCGAGGCAGGCAGGTGAAACGGTGAGGAAAAATGTTTCCCGCTGTTTGTCTGTGTGAACACAGCATCTCAGGGACTCAGTGACACATGCAGCACCTGAACACCCTCTCTCACAGCGAGAGCACGTCCAATTGTGTCCTGAGCAGAGTGTATGTTGGTGTCTTTGTGGAGAGAAAGAAATAGAAAGTGTTTATCTATGGGAGAGTAGCGTGTGAAAAGCCAAACAAGAGAGGCTTTAAAAGGTGAGTCACAGCGTGGCACAACAGCCCTCCAAAGTCATATCTGATTTATTTTTTTTAACCTTGTGACACAATGTCAGAGAAACAGAGGGAGCCTTTTTGTGCTTGAGTTTTTCTCCTTAAAACTCTGAGAGGGATTCCTGAAGATTTTAAGGAGCGGATACTAGTATCAGAAATTGCAGCACCTACTAGCTTGTGGGAATCAGCAGGCATGAAACAGCTTTAAGAGTTTTCTGAACTTGGATAACTCTATAGAGGGACGTAATTTGTCCTAATTTGTCCAGGATACGGACTGTAGGCACACTGACTCTTTTTAGCAGTGGGAACTAAAGTTCTCTGAGTGGACTGAAACAAATCCTAATGAATCGAAATCACTCCTTTAAACTACAATTTTCACAAATCATGCATTTCATTTGCAATTTTCTTTATGACATGTATGCCAACAGAAAGAGATTAACCCCCTGCTGCTCATCAAACCCTTCTAACAAACTGGGCAGAATTTGTGTTGACTTTGAGTTACTTTGAAACCCCATAAGTCTGTTATTTTTAACCACAGGCTACTTTTGTCATGTCATCATGTCGCCAGAGCGTCAGCAAAACATCACATCCTCATGTATTCCCGTCTTCAAGGAAAACGTCAAAGCTGTGTAATCGGCTCAGTCCCGTTTGATATGACTCATTTTTTCCCCCCGTCGCTCTGCCAAAATCAAAAGTCTGTGTGATTAGCATAATCGTGCAAATCTGACAAGATGTTTAATCAAGATCAAACAGAGGAGAGATTAGTGTTTTCATTCAGATGCGAGTCTTTTGCACTTCGTGTGTGGATGCGGAGGTAATCCATGAAAAATCGGTGCTGTCAGGCTGTTTAACGCTGCACATGGAAAGTGCAAAAAAACTGCACGTGCACCTGAAGCGAACACATTCTGGATTTCAATAAAAACTCTGATAAACAAGCCACTTTTTCAAGGCAGGGAAAATTGGTAAAAGTGTAGATAAGTAAAGGGAAGACTAAGGGAGAGCGGACTTCATTAATATTAAAGTTCTTGTTTGAATGTTTAATTATAAGGCTCACTGGTTTCTAAGCTCGTAACTTCCAAACTGAATCTGGCAGCGGAGTCCGGCAGCGCTCACACAAAGCTCATTTTATGTTGTTCAATAGGACTTTATACGCACGCAGTAAATGTCACAGGCAAGCGCAACTCTCACTTTAGCAATGACACGCGACCCTTTTAATCTTTTTTTATTTTACGAGGATTATTTCATTGGGTCTTATCATAAAGAGGCAGAGTGATGTGCCGCGTTCATTTTGGAAATGACAGCACCCTGCCTGTGTTGATAAACATGAAAGCAGCTTGTAAAAGTTGCAGAAACATGCAGCAAACATAAACAGCAGCCGTAAAAAAGGCTCATCAATCAGTGTCATCAGATAAAAGGCGGTCTTTGTGGACGCAGATTGGACTCAAAGTGTCTCAGTTCTCCAAAACATCAAGGCCTTGAAGGCATCAATCTGTAATTACTCGTCTCTTTTAGACTGTTTAGAACAAATATCTGTGATGACATCAAGCGAAGCCTGCTGACGTCACCATTTGAAACCTTTTGTCGACTTTGTTTGGCAGATATTAAACCACTGAGCCGTGCATTTTCTCCTTTTCATTGCGTCTTCGTCTCCATCTTTTCTCTGTTATTGCAGTGACAGGAGGAAAAAAGACACTCACTGAGCACGATAACCAAGTCTCGGCTTAATCAATACCCGTCTTCACTGACTCCAGAGTGAAAGAGGACGGTATAAAGAGTTATATTTTGAGTGGCTCCTTTTTTAGAGTTTACTGACGGATTGAACTTTTCCATCCCTCTCTTTACTACCCCTCGCACAAACAGTCTGCTCTTATTTCCCCCTCCCATGCCAATTCAAGCCCCCCCCGCCACACCTCCCCCTCTCCACTTGCTGGGTAACATAGAGAGTTGTACAGGAAGGTGAAGTGTTGGAGTCAAACACGCCACTCACCTTGGCCGGCATCAAGGGCAATTGCTCGCACTCAGCCGAGCTTAAACACCTGCATGCGGCCGCTTGGGATAACCACAACACAGAACTCTCCACCCCCTCCACCACCACCACCACCACCACCCCTCAAGCCCTCTCTCGTTCCTCATCTCCCCTCTCTAACTCGTCATTAGCATATGGGAAGACAGGCGTAGTTCAAGGATGCAAATGAGGCCGAGCACAGGCATGCATATTTATTTGGCTGCTGGAGAAGATGGGGAGAGTTTGCTGGCTGACCCCGCAGTAGTGTTCAATTTTTAAATTAACCCAGAGACAACCACATGTAAACATGGCCGTGTAAGAGAGGGGAGGGAGTGGGCTTTTCTGTGCTGCATAAAGTATGACTCAAGACCCCGATTACTTATTCACGTTTGTGCTCCTGTTGCTCCTCATGAGAGGTTACTCATGTTTGTGCGGTCCCTGGCATCCAGGAAAGATGTTGTGGGCTAAATTGTGTGTCGCCTGTTTGACACATCTCCCTTTGGTTTGTTGAATAACAAAGTCTGTGTGCAGAAGAGCATTTCTACGTGCAGCAATTGGCTGGAAAATAAATAGGTAAACAACGCTACGTTTCCACCAGAAGCTCGCAAACTTGCACTCAGACGAGCTACTTTACACAGGATTTAAAAGTTCCTCCTGCCCATTGTTGTGCGTGTCTCTGCTGAGGTATCAAAACCTGTGAAGATTAGGCAAATTAGTTTGCTGATGTGTACTCGAACAATCACAAATGTTAAGCGCTTCGATTCCAAAATCAAAATCCCTGTACTTTCAAAGAGTACTGCCTCTCTAGCAGGAACCTTTTTGGATATTAATAAAGTTTTAGCTGCTTTATGTAGACCCTGGTCCTTGTGTTAGTACCTCTTTAAGACCTTCGTTTTTGGAGAATGTTTCTGCAGCGGAAACTAGCAGAAAGTTGCATTCACATTTTCTCATGATTGAGTTTAAACCCATACATTAAAACCACTCCGATAGAAGTGTGATTAAACAAATACAATGTTCTAGAGACAGCAAAAAATAGAGACGGCCAGAAATGAGATTTCATCAAAGTCCAGTCAATTTTATCTTTTGTTCTTCTGCTTTTTTGAATTCTTTGTGGCATCTCTGATACCAGCATCAGCATCGAGAAACTCTACTCTCGAATACAACAAACAGCAGCCATATGTAATTAAATTCTGGAGATTTTTACTGGCAGCGTTTTATCATTTGCCTGCTTGTTGTGTCATCCATCCTCCGGTTCGCTTTATTCTGGGATTGAAGAGTTTATGATGGAGTCAGCAGCAGCAGGACAGGAGACAGGGGGACTCTCGTCATTCAGTGTGTGATGCAGAGGCCGGTTGTCATTCCAAAATATAACTGTGGACAGAAAAACAACAAAATAAAGTGAGCCTCAGTCTGGAATCTGAGTCCTGTCATACCATTTATCTGCTCCTCCACAGAGTGCTTCATTCTCCCGCTGTCAAGTGAGTGAGCTGCTTCTCTCAAGTGAACTTTAAGACATGGAGACATTGTGTGCTTCCAGCCTAGGTTGACAAAGCACAGGGCCACACTCAACACATCAGTGCACTCAAAAGACACAAGAAGAAGGAGAAGGGGGTTGAATGGGCTGAAAGGTTTTTGTATAGGCATATGATTTAATGAGTGATCTTTCCAATGTCTGCTTTACAATGGGCTGGATAATGGAGGAGAAGGTGTTGGCTGCGTCACCATCAGAAGGACAACATGTAGTCGTAGATAAAAGGAACTGAAGAAGCAGCAGGTCAGTGCTTGGAGAGAAAAAGAGGGAACTTTAGTGACAGTTCACAACTGAAAGCCGACTGAAGGCATAAAGACTGCTCACAAGTATCTTTCATGGATAACTATGCTTACACATAGGGAATACATCCCCTTTTCCACTGGAGTTAATGTCAGTGAAAGAGCTTCTTCTGTTCCTGAGTTTGTCATCCATCTTATGGCCTCTTCTCACATTTACACAAAATATTTCACGTTTCTCTATTTATCTTTTTTAAATGAGGGCAGAAGAAGGACACCTAAGACAAACAGTTAAGCAGGCTAGCTAACAGCTGCCTAAGACAGGAGGACTGACCTCGAGTGTGGCCTCTTTTGCACGCTGTATACCAATGTAGATGTAAAGTAAAGCGTTAATGAGCATCTTGAAATGACTGTATGTAAGAAGAGTATTTGTAGCCAACGTAACTTATTGGTTATGAAGGCCGCTGTTTTGAAGACTTTTTGACGAAAATCTTTTTTGTTATTTTGGGAGAGAACCAGGAGTAACTGGATTTGGACAACAGGGAGAGTTTGCAGGGACCACATCTGTGCTCAGTGGAAAACGCTTGAGAATACGAGTTCTGATCTCTAAAACGACGTAATAGAAGGCCTATTTCCTCGACTGTTGCCATATCTGTTCTGGTATATGGTAGTCTCCTATGGCCTGAGTTCTCTGAGTGCCCTCTAGAGGTATCCTCCAGTCACACGTAGTTCATAGTCAAGTTTGTGAACAATAACGTTTTTGACCCAGCTGGTTTTGTAGACACTTCTGCATTGGCTTTACTTTTGAAACCCAGAGGCTGCATCCACATATATACAGTCTATTGTAGGAAAGCATCTGTATTTCAATTGTATTGGTTTCCACTTAAGCTTTTTTGATATTGGACAGTTATTTGACTTCCTAGGTTGCATGAGGTGGCGATGTTCAAATGATGTATTAGTGACTCGGACAAAACCCTGGTCATAACAAATTCAAAGCCAATCCTATTCTTGGTTGCTGTCTATCAATAATTGAAAACTTTAAAGAAAAGCTTGCAACTGCATCACCACATGAATAATATATAGCTGGATAATTGTTGGCTGTAATGGATTACCTCCTGCTTCTTAACTGCTTTGCAACTCTCTGCATGTTTGGTTTCATGATGATGATACTGAATTGGAATGGAAATCAATGGGTGCCTGTTGGGACAAAAATCAATCTTGAACCTTAGATATGCTTTTGAAGATAGTCAGCAGTAAGTTTATGTGAGTCATAATCAATGCTGCTTTAAACCATCACATTTTTACAACAAACAGAATTACAGACATGTTTAATGTGTCTTACCGCCAGCCACAACAACTTCCTGTACACACACACTCGCCATTGAAAAGCTTCCTGCTGCGAGCTGCAGGCCTTGCCTCTTTTTGTGGTGCACTGTCGCTGCATGTGGCCTCCTGCAGACATGTGATTGAAAGCTCTGGGAAAGAGTTTTGTGAAAGGACGCAGTGCTTTGGTGGAGCTCTGACAGGCCTATGATGCTATAAATATACAGCAGAAGAACCTTTTTTTAGTCACGCGCACAGGACAGTAAACAGTCAGACGTGCAAATCATCAAAGCTTGAGGGATGCATTGTTGATGTGCAGCAGGTGAATGTGCTGATTAGTTGTCAAAATGTCAATTTTTGAATGATCGTTAAGATAACAAATTAGAGATAAAGTCATACCCAAAGCTGTGGAAGGCAAAATAGAGCAGCAGTGGTCCATTTAAATTCACAGTTCAACAAATGCTGAGATTTTTAAAGTCCTTTTGGTGTTGAAGTTGCGTTTATGTCTCTTACAGACACATTGGCAACGTTTTAAATTTCAACAAAAAAATCTAAATCTTTGCAATCATCATTTTATTCGCCAGGAGGGTACTGTTTTTTTTATCACACACTTTTCTGAGCGCTGCTTTTAACTGCCTAACCTCCAGTCTTGGTGTCAGAACTCATATTGGTGATTAAAACTTCCTGTTTAATATATAGAACACACACACACACACACACACACACACACACACAGGGGCATCTTTACCCAACAAAGAGAAATGCCATCCCTGTCCTCTGGCCTCCATTAGCCATCCATCAGAAAGAAATCACAGGCACTTTAATAAATCAAACCAACAAGGTTCAAACAGCCATATGGCCCCGATGGCCCCCATGATATAATATGTAGGATATCATAACCCCCAAAGCCCCCTGCGTTTGTCTGAAAAGGCCCCTCGGTTGCTCTGCTGGAGAAGAGGTGAAGCGTGTGATCTCCCAGGCCAAGGTGACGCCGGCGAGGAGCCGAGGCCTCGCATGTTCGCTCGGCCAAGGTGACTTCAAGAGTGCATGGGGAGGCTGAGGCAGGGAAAGCAATACTCTCCTGCTCATTAGGTTTCTTTAGATTGGATCGCCTCCGGAAAGAGAGACATAGTAGGAGTGATCTGAGTGGGCGTTTCTCTTAGTGAGATTGGATTTCAAGGCCTCAAATTCAGGGTTTTTGTGCCTGTTTTCAGATATTATGAGCTTATAGAGTCGGCCCTTGACTTGCCTGAAGGTGTCTTTTATTTATCTCACACAAGACTTGAAGAAGGCATCCTGTTGATAATTGCTTAAAAAATAACCCATATAATGGTGGCAAGGAAATAAATCCGTTGTTGTTTGGTTTGGAACAGCATGCTTGCTAGCATGACTTCAGCTAATATCAACGTTGTATAAGCATTGAGAACCTTCCATCTTTAATGAGTTTTCAAACCTTTATTTCGTGCGGTTATAAATGACCGACTTCAAATATTTGCACCACTAGTCGTACTGTTAGCCAACCTTTAAAGAGCTTAAGATACATGTCACGTAACGTCCACTGGTGCTCCAAATAAAAAGGTTGGAATTGCCGCAGCTGAAGGAGATACGTGACAAATGTATGAATACGTGATTTATAGTTTGTGACTTTGAGGAAGCATTTACCGCTTAATGATCATGCGTTTCATTTTTTAACTATCCAAAGGCTTGATTTTGTCTTTTGATCAAACTATTGATAGATTCGAGCTGAAGCTCTGTTCACTCAAAGAAAAGTTAAAGGTGTCGGAGTAAGACAGACAGCGTTATCCCTCTCCTCCAGATGGAGTTTATGGCCACCTTGTCCTGTGAATACACTAAAGAAACAAAACATAAAGTTGACAGCTGCTAGATAAATTTGACAACCAGGGGAATAAAAACCCAACAAAAACACCGCCAACAAGCAGCTGTCCCTCAGCGCACACCACTCCCTCGCTCTTTCTTTGTCTTCTCGCCCCATCGTCTCGTCCCTCCGCCCCGTGCTCCTGCAGATGAGACGGGACAAGTGTGACTGATTCAGATACATTGAGTCGGGGTCTGCTCGCAAACCAGGCATAACCTGCTGTCAAGTGTGCACACGATGGATGGGACGGGGAAAGCGAGAAGGAGAGACATTCACCGTGAACTCCCAGTGAACCTTGCACTCCCCTGCTGACATTTTACACCAACCTAGTGGTTAAAGCACACACTCTCATTCGGTGCACTCAACCATCCAAATAGATCACATCATCCCCTCATGCACGTACACATACACACTGAGTCTATTTTTCCCGATGTGAGAGTTGTAAGAGCGTTAATAGGTTCCGCTGGTTGGCTATGTGTGCTGCGTTTGACTGTCACTAAGCACGACCAGGAGTGACAGTTTGCCCTCGCCCCGCTGATGGAGTAGGTCAGAATAGGACAGGTGTCTGACTGCCACCACGGTCAGTTACAAACCATCAGAGGATGGAAATATGATGCTTAAAAAAGGCATTAGGGACAACATATCTGTGTTAGAACTGGTAGACAAAGAGCCCAAGACTCATTGTGAGAGCCACTTTCATCAGTTCATCTCAAATGACTTGGATGAAGGCGCCTCAATGGCCTTGATTGTTGATGATCATTGCCAGTGATTCAATTATCTGCTGCCGTTTACGCCCGGACTGTGTAATTTAAAACACATCAGCACCAACGCTCAGCAGAGATGGCGGCAGCTGACACTGAAATGGATCCGATGGGATTTCAAGGAACTTTGGGGACTTTAAAAAAAAGTACGTCTGGTAAATACTGGAGCGTAGAAAGTTCAACTTAGACGTCCTGGAAGTGATCAAATTAGATCTTTCTTTCTGGCACTTTTGAAAGCTATCTTTGCCTGCATTTCTCTTGTTTACAGGCGTCTAATAGGCACATGCCCTAAATTGACTGAGGCAGAATCAGGAGCTAGATGTTCTTCTCAGTTTGCATAATAGTTGTTTTTTAGTTTGAGTAAAACGTGGGGAATCAGCCCATCAGACGTACACAGCCACTTTTGCAGGGGTGGTGGTGGCTTTGAACTGTAAACTATGAATGTATTCAGTTCTGTTTTCTTTTTTTTTTAAGATGCTTCTTCTAACACAGTGATTCCCAAATATAGACTGTACATGGACAAACTGTCCAGCTGTAGTATATATGCCTACCAAAAAGTGTAAGATCATTACCTAATATCAATAAACCTGTTGATGTTCTCTGCCCTCTGTCACCTGCTCTGCAGAGGATCTGAGACTCTGGTCCTGGTAATGCATGTGTCGTGTTAGATACCAACCATCTTATGCCGTCGTTTTTATCGCTTGTGCAGCCAGACACGCTGTCATTGTTATTCTGCATTCACTTAGTTCAAGATCTTTTCAAAATGTTTTCCGCCTCCTCCATCGAGACTCACCTGTTGTGATCAAGGCATCATGTATGAAACGTTTTACCCTTGGGAGACCTGGGATATGCATTTCTTTGCTTTAGAGTATGCATCAGTTGTGTTTTGAAGGGTTAAATACAAATAAACATGACCTATGGCTTCATTTGTTTCTAAAAAGTTCAGGCTGAGCTTTGTGGGCTCTATGGCATGGATGCAGATTTGATGAAGCTTTTGCAGGGTTGCTGGAAAACGCGTTATTACATGTATTTTGCACATGGGAAACATGTATTTAATATTTTGTGGTTCGATGTATACGTCTGTAAAAAGTTCAATTTTCCACTTGTGCTCCATATTTTGCAACATGTGGAAATCTTGTGACATGTGTTATATTTCTCTGTAGAGGATTTATAGTTAAATTATAAATGACAAAAGTAGCAACAGCCTTTCATCCAGATCAGAAGCATTTTTCAATTTTCTTTAAAACAGGTATTAATCAAAAACCAAGCTCAGACATGGCTGTGTTTAATGTCAGTGTTCAGCCATATGGCACCAGGCAGCATTCTGACCTCACTTTGCAGTAGAGATGAATCGGCACATTCGGCGGCGTGCAGCCCAGCGTGTCCCAGAATCCCTCAGCCGCTCCCTTCTCTCGCCCATCCGCAGGGATCCCTTTAATACTGCTCAGCGTTAATGAAGACAAATCATCCAATGAAATCGATCGATGATGGAGTCACTGTAGTCAACGTCCCAGAGGGTGCGGAAAAAGACACAAAGATAACTTACAGTGTGACACGCTCTGAAAAACACAGCTGGAAGCCTCACACACACACACACACACACTGAGGTTTGCATACTTCTGTGGTTTCATTACATTTGGTAGCATCACATCTCTAGTCTCGACTGTAATTCAAATTCAGAGTCAGTCTTCAACCTGATTTTCAGGACACCAAAACTCCTTTTTCTTCCCTGTCGGAGTTCTGGCTGGGAGTCAGAAGGAATAAAGCATCAACGGCAGATCAAAGCGAGCGCAAACTGCGGCGAGGAAAAGAAGAAATCTGAGCTTCACCTCGCTGCTATTGTGAACTTGTGTGTAACTTAAGCCGTCATCTCTGTGTGAGTGTTTGTGCTTTCAGAAAGGCTCTTCAGAAAACTTTATATAATCTTTCATCCTTTAGTTTTTCTGGTACATTCATCAAACAAGATTCCACAAAATACGTGATTATTGGCGTGTAAAAAAAGAGACAATATGCGGACTATCAGAAAAATCGAAGTTACATTCCACATATGATGTTAAAAGCATTTAAGATAGTCAGCAGTACAATCACCCAAGAATAGAAGGTGAGTTGCAGCAATGTTTTCTCTTTAAAAGCAATAGTTTTTGTCAAAATCCAATTCCATCTCACACAGGAAAGTAAAAGATTGATTTCTTTCTCCTGCTTTTCTTTGTCATCTTCCATCTTTTCAGGCGAGAATGGAGGATGTGTTTGCGCCCGCACACCAAGCGAATCAGATATTTTTTATATATTTGTTTTGTAATAACATATTCTCCTGCACACACAGAGGCGATCAAACACAGGGCCTTCAAAAGTGGCTGCCGGGGGTCCCATTGAGCAGCCTCAAACAGTGTGAGATGGTTTCAGTTCAACAAAGTGTAACATGAAGTGGCAGATACGAAATATTGTTTAAAAATGTTTCACTATGTTTTTCGTCTGTCTCCACACAACCTTTTTTAGTTAAAGGAACAAGTACAACAGAAGAACTTTTCTCCGAACAATAGCCTCGATTTTAGCTGACATAATTGGCTGCTCCACTGCTTTTAAATGTCAGAAAGCTCTTAAACTGCAAACCACAGTTGATGCTATCCAAAGGTTAGGTCTTAAAATTCCTTGTATGTCAAACAAGTCAGTCTAAAAACCCAAAGGCATGCAGTTTACATTCCTTAGATAACAGGACAACATTCATTTGATTTGAGAAGCTGCTCCACATAACGGTGTGCAGAAAATGTGGTTGGATGAAAGAGAGGGGACAGAGTCATTTTCTTCAACCTCAAGGACTTTTTTGCACTATTTCTTCAAAAATGAATTGAAGTAGTAAGCCCAGAAGAAATACACATTGACTTCACAAAACCAGATTCTTCTTTTAGAAGACCTTCTTGTGTTTGCTGTATTGCCTATTTTGTCTCTGAACAATTTGTTACCGTGACATCGTCAAACCAATAGACACATATACTATCATCAATGTAGGTGTCACATTGCCCTTAGTTGTGTTACACAATACCATACATGTAACAGTATCACATCCTATCATATAATATCAAATCACATCGAGCTAAAGAGTAGTGCTGTCTTTATCTGGATTGGAAGGGAAATGTTGAAAAGTACTTTACTGCTTCTAGGCTCTGCAAAGACACGTTTAATAAATATGCAAACAAGTTAATAAAGTCATTGCTTTGCTCTCATAAGATGATCGTATGTTGGATTACAGTGGTCAGCGTCAGGGAGGTAAAAAGAGTGACTTGTAATAAAGAAGACTTTGAGATGTTTCTGAACATGAAGTCACTCTTCCCCCTATCGATTTATCCGCTGAGACAAATGTTCTGGGCATTTGGTGCTTAGCAGGTGTTTAATTCACACACTGGTTGTACACAAATGAGATCAAATTAGACTCTAATGATTCCTGTGGGGAACTGGTTAAAGTTTTCCTCTACATCATTGACCTCCAGGTTATGAGCGTGTTTCCGCTGAGCCCTTGGGCGTCAGTCAGCTTCTATATCCAGCTGGTGTTGGGGGAGGGTTTTTTTCACACCTGCGATATATGATTCACAATCTCAAGTCTACAATTGTTGTGCTGAAGCCACACACACATCTCATCGTTGCCTTTTCATTTATAAAGGCCGGTTCAGAGCAAGGATTCATGTGAGTTTCAAATTTGACTTGACGAAATGATGGATTGCCCTCCACCCCTGGGTGTTCCTTAAACAAAACCTGTGCCATTTTGAGACCAGTCCACAACACCTGCAACATTTTAAAATGTTTTTTTCTCGTTTGTAAATCGGGTCCCAGCGAGACTTTCTTTATGCAACAAAAACCTCATGGAAAATCTAACCCGAACACCTAAATCTGTGACAATTAAAATGAGGAACAAACATATAAATGGGGACACTTCTTTAGGGCGGGTCACTGTAGCGATAGCTTAGCCCTCCTGCAATGCAAGGCCCTGAAAAACTCCAACTTACCTTTGATCAGAGCCCCCCTACACCCACATGTGGAAGCTCCCTGAGTCCAACATCAAACACAACACAATGCTGCACTGGAAATGATCCTTCTCATAGCAGTGGTGAGTCATTTTTAAACACGGAAGAGCCCAAAGGAAACAGCTACACATCACTGATATACTCATTTCTAAACATGTTATTATACCTGATGAATATTTAAAACATATCCTTGATCTGGATATTTGCAATACCACTGAGGAATGCTATCTCAGAAATATATTGCATTTTAAACAAGTAAGTAGTATTGAGCTATGCTTGTGTTGCCGATGCAGAGGTCAACATGGGTTAAGACCTTGGTGGCTATTCACTTCCAGAAATGTATTTGCAGACATGACTTGCCTAAAGAAACAGCTTCAGTTCCAGTGGGGCCTACTCTGTATCGTTGGTGGACCAGGTAGTGGCCTTCAGTATTCAGTGGAGGAAATATATTTCCAGCCGAGTGTTTCCAGAGCTTGAGCAGAAAGTATAATCATCTACCAACTCTAATTCAGCATATCCCTTTTATTTAGCCAGCTGAGTAACTATCACTACATATTTTCAACATTTGCAGTCGTGCTTCACATCCACTCTTTTTAATAGAAAATTAGCCTCAACGAGACGTTTAGAAATAGCAACCAGTCAAACTTGAATCAGAGAAACGTAATGCCCATAACACCTCCGTCTTCATCCTAGGTTTCCCACAATCATGGCTCCATTCAGTTGAGCAGTTTCTACTGGCAAACTGTGAATCAACAACGGTACCCACTGAGCTGTTTATGCTTCTGGTCAGCTGTATGACAGATATGAGCGCAACATATTGACAGCTTATTCAGCTACTGACGCCCACACGTTTTTGCATTTGAATGCCACTCAGCAGATGAATGGCCGTCATACTCCAGCGATAAGGGTGTGTGTATGTGGGAGGTATATATGCTGAGAGCTGGTTATGATCTGTAGTGAATTAGAATATGTTTTGAACATTGGTTTGGAAGTGGTTATTGTTGGTCTTTTTACATGTGGCTACAAGTGATATGGTGGTTATCATAGCATTAAGGTCCAGGTAGTGGAGGCTGTGTTTTGTTCATTGTAACCTTGTTTGAGTCTTTTACAACTGCACTTGTAACAAAGCCAATGTTTGCTTTTCAAAGCACATGATACAGTCAAATCAATTTATTGTCCCCTTGGGGAAATGTGTCTTGGACTCCAATGCTGCACTCACTTGGCTGCCTCCACAGAAGCATCAATAATAAAACCACACATAAATGACAATAATATACTCCAGATGTAAAGCAGATACAGACTGGAAATCCAAACAGGGAATATCACAGCTCGCAGTGAGAAGATGGTTACATGTTTATTTTTCTCATATTTATGAAACTGCTAAGAATCTGCCTGCTACCTCTTCACCCCTACCACTTTGAAAAGATATCTCCCTTGACGTTAAGTCATACTGATTCTTAGATCAGTCTGGGAATCTGTTATTTCTTCTTAAAGTTATAACTACAGTATTGACCTCTATGCAGATGACACCTGCTTGTTTGAGGTTTGCTCTGAATTAACCTCTCCTAAAGACTTCAAACCATGAAGCCAATAAAAGGTTGCTAATCGAAATAACATAACTTCAGATACAGTAATTACAAAGATATTTTTTTTCTTTCCAAAACTCTTAGGCTTATCACGTCATCTTTTAGAATATATTATAAAACAAATGTTTAAGAGCTCTTTGAAGCTCTTCCATTACAACTTTTGCCTCAGTAGAATTTGCATCCGACAGATTTGAACAAACTGAAGTACCATTCTTTGACATACGATGTTAATTCTTTAATGCCTTCATTGGCTCAAAACTTTTAATGTCTTCGTCCCAACACAGATGTTGAACCTCAGTGGAATTACTTGGAAAAAGAAGCTTTCTTTGAGAAGCAGTCTAACTTCTTTCACGTAAAGTTAATCATCTAAAAAAATAAAATAAACAGATGTGTCCATTGGGCGCAGTCTGCCACACTCCATTGGGAATTTCTCAAACGCTCCTTGAAGAGATTTGCAGCTCCAGACTTGACTAAATGACTTCTTAACACATTTTTTACAGCACACTAACACCTCCCACTTCCCAGACACACAACAAACACATGCACACTTTCCTAGTTATTAAATATAGCTATCACAGCTGGGAGTGAAGTCGGTTTAATCCCACTCGACTTGTGATGGAAAATTGGCAGAGACAGCTCTACTGGCTGTAATGGGAATGAATGGGAAGGAGGCAGTGCTTGGCTGATTGACTTAGCATGAGAGAGAAGAGGAGTGTTTCTCTGTGAGGGATTGTTTCAGAGAATGATGAATGAGTTCCTCAACGATGGATACAGCTGTTTTTGCTTTTACTAAAATGGGAGTTTGTAATACACACTTAAGCATACATTTGTCTTCAATTTGCCTTTTGCAGTTGGATTTGACTTTGTGTAGATGTTTATTTTTTCCAATATTTGCAGGATTAAATTCTACATCCAAAAATGTTTCAACCAAAAGGCCAAACTGTGTTTCAGTAAAGTGTGGTCACATTGGCCTTGCAGACTCAGATTCATTGGAGACTGCCTGGGAAAGAAAGAACAATCATACAATCATTCTTAGGTTGAACCATCACCCCTGTAAGCTCTGATTTATTATGATCAATGGTATCCAGAATTACCAAAGCTTTCCAAAAACTACATTTCTTCAGTCATGTTTTTAACCCAAAGTTGTCTTATTTAGAGAGTCGGCAAATACTGACATTTTCAAGTCCTTTTAGATTCCCACAAAGATTCAAGCGTTATGTTGATGTCTCTTCAAACAGAGAGCTGTGGAGGTGTCACTGTCTAAAATTCACTGGCTTTAATGGTAAACATGCAATTTACCAATGTAGGGTGCCTAGGACTTCTATTTTTGTTGCCATGGTATCCAAACATGGTACTACTTTAACTAGTATCGTATCAAAGTTTAAAACGCTGGTATTGTGACAAACCAAAGTTTGTACTTAGATTTGTTTCGGTTTTTATTGCCTACATTTCTCACTTGACGTGTTTGAAAAACTACAGTAGCTACAGTGCCACTTGCTGCGATTGATTGGACAGCGAAAGCTCTAAAGATTTTAGCAGAACGGATGAAATCTGTTTTTGTTGAAGAAAAAAGGGATTTTTTTCATCACAGAGTTCTATAAAATGTTGTAAAAGATATTTCCTCCTTCATGTTCAAAGGCATACTTAGCTCGGATGCCAAAAAACTTGACACCGTTCATCCCAAAACTGTAAGCTCTGTAAGATGATAGAAATCTCATTTTAAGTACATTTCAACTTCTAATAGTCTAAAAATGTTGAGTACTAGTGCACGGCTTCATGGAAGAAATGGACTCAATAGGCTTCGCACATTGGGATGATTGTTGCAGCACAAACGCCTCACATCCATAATCATACCCTTGGCAGGCTGGAGCTGTAATTTACTTATACTGAGCTGCCTCATTTGCATACAAAGATGTCTCCCTTGCATAGCGGCTCTAATGAAATTAGCATGTAGTGTAAAGGCCCATGGAGAAGTTTTATTGCGCTGCTGCAACATGTTAATACTTAATGCATTCTGTCAAGGCACTCCTTGATGGGTGTCTGTGGCGTATCACTGTAAACGTGGAGGGACTGACAAATCTCTGCTGCCTCTTTGCTCCCTCAACCTCTGTCTTTCCCTCCGTGTCTCCCTTATTAGCTTCCCTCTCTCAGAAGTATTTGACTTATCATCTTAATCCATCTATGCATAATGCAACTTTTCTTTAAAATTTCAACCCCGACACCAAGCTTTTTCACAAAATCCTTCTCCGTCTCTTCCTTTCATGTTCCTTGTTTTGTCACTCACTGTATCAGCTGCTTCTTTGCCCTCCGGCACTCTGAGTCATACTTAGCTGAGTCTTACTGTAGCTATCAAGGACACACAGCCCCATTATAAAAAGAGCTGAATTGCCGCTCTGCGAAACACAAATTTGACTCCGAAAGGCCACAGCTTGCCCTTGGCCGATGTTAACATTATCCTCAAATGTAAACCTGATCTGCTCGAGTGTCAAGAGTGTCTTAGTAGGTGTTGCCTTTGTGTGTGTGTGTGTGTGTGTGTGTGTGTGTGTGTGTGTGTGTGTGTGTGTGTGTGTGTGTGTGTGTGTGTGTGTGTGTGTGTGTGTGTGTGTGTGTGTGTGTGTGTGTGCGTGCGTGCGTGCGTGCGTGCGTGCGTGCGTGCGTGCGTGCGTGCGTGCGTGCGTGCGTGCGTGCGTGCGTGCGTGCGTGCGTGCGTGCGGGCGTGTGTCTGTGTCTGTGTCTGTGTCTGTGTGTGTGTGTGTGTGTACTCTGAGAATATTGTTGCAAAGGATTACAGGGATGTGTAACTTGAAATATCTGATCCGTGGGTCGATTTTTAAAACTTTATGCAAAGCCTGAAAAATCAATCACAGATAAAATATATTGTAGTTTTATGTTTCACCGATTAAAGGAGTGTTAAGTACTTTGGCAGAAGTGAAGTGCTCTGTATATCAAAGACGGGGCTAAATGTGCTCCCACTGGACTTCTAAATTACAGTGCAGAAATACTGAAGTAAAATGTAGTGGATTTGAAAGAACAACTGAAGATAAAGAAGAGTCAGTCCAAAGGGAGAATCCTGAATGTGAGAGGAGTAAGGGGTACAGAAACAGAAACTGAAGACTGCTTATGGCTTAAGTGCATTTGTGAACATTAAGTTATTACCTTAAATGATGACCACAAAATGAATCTAATAGCATGTAAAGTATACGTGCATTTTGTAAGTCTTTGTGTTTTTATTTATTGACCTTAATTGAGAATAATGCAGGGTTTTGCCACTTTCTCCAGAAAAGTGTTGAAGTGGAAAAAGTGTCTTGAATTGGATTTCAATTTAAAACGTGTAAATCTCACAAACAAAAAGCCTCGATGCTTGGCTGATGTTACCTAAAATGCAACAAAGAGCATCGGAGAAACCTCATTTACTTTAATTGGACGTTTAAGTGAGACTACTCGATGACTTTATTTAACCGTGCCTTTTTCCCCACAATTTGTAAACTGTAGTGGATTGGAGAATTTTGTCTTAAAGTGGTGAACGCTTCCCTAACCCAACTGGAAGACGTAAAGTAAGGCCTTTTCTTCATCATGCTCGGCTGACACCTACCCTGCAGCAGCGTTTACAAGCATTCATAATAACTCTGTAGAAATAACCTTTACGCAGATGGTCAGCATCAGTATTGATTTCATTTATACGACCTGCTAAAAACTCCTCACAGGAGCTTTAATTTATATACTTTTTGTAATGATTGATGTTTTATTCAGGGCTGCAAACTGTATTTATGAAGGGACGATGTCATGTGGCTGCCCAAGTGCCAGTTTGACTAATAAATACACCTGTGAGTTCATAGAAGCACTTTAGCTCCTTAACTGTGTATTATTGCTTTGCTGGATTGTTTTGGTAAAAAATAATCTACCAGTTTTAACTTTATTGCTGGACAACCTTTGTGTCCATCTGTCCTTATTGCATGCAGGCTGCATTATTATATCATACAGTTCTAATGCTGGTCTAAAACGGCAACAAAAGGCTTTAGTACCCAAAGATATGTTGTTGAAGTTATTAGTCGAGCAAAATCAATCACTTAACTGCTTTCAGATGGCAAAGAGCCAAGCGTCACACTTTTATTGTATGAAGAAACAGCTATAAACTAATGATATAATTGTGTTCTTGGAATGGAGATAATTATTGAGAAGAATAGCTGGGATCATGGTAGTTAGCAAAGTAATCAAGACAAGGATTTCTAACACAATTATGCAGTCTTACATCCATTGTACCTCTGATTATCGTAGGATCCTTCCGCTGATTATAACCCTCGTTCATTATTTTGATAATATAGTGATAATGAGTACAGTATCATTTGATTCTGACATAATGAGAAGCCATCAAACACAGGCTGTATCCTGAGACAGGCAGCTGGACAGGAAGGGGAGTAAAGATGGAGGGCGAGCAAATGTGATATGACACATTGACAGCTTCTCAACAAGGAACAATCAGCGCCGCACTTCATCATATTTGAATCCCTCTGCAAGGTCTCTGCGGAGCTTTACCTGCAGCATTGTTTCTATTACGGACCCAATTATCCGCTCGGATCGATCGCAGCTCTCAGAAGCTGAGTACTCAGATTGCTGCTCTGTGATGGAACAGGCTCTTGTCTCAGGTTTTCCTTTAATACCCCCTTAGGAAGACGTCAATGTCCTCAAAAGTTTGGTTAGCGTCTGTTTTTTCTTAATACCCCCTTTCGATGCACTCGGGAACGTAAGCAAATACGCCAGATGGGTGAAGGATAATGTGTTCTGTGGCCCATTAGTGGTGGAAAGAGATTTGAATACCAGAACCTCTTCTGTTTATTGCTCTTCATCTGACCTCCGGATTCACGGCTCAAATGAATCGAGATACCCTGTGGTGTTTCTAAAGTGATTAGTGATGGCTGGCACCCTATTACCTGCAAGTATCTCAAGCGCGCATTTCATGGTGAGACTGCAGGCAATTCCTTTCTTAGTTTTAACCTTTGAAACACTTTCAAAACTACACAAAAGGACACCTTTAAATGCTCAAAAACAAGCGTTTTAAACTACTACTTTGGCCTGCAAACAAATCATTCACTGCAGAGGAAATAGTAGACATAACGAGTGGATTTTCACTTCAAAGTTGACCAATGGTTAAAGATGTTAAAAGCAGAGACATTCCCCAGTTTTAGAGGTGTGTTTAGTTTGAGTTAATAAATGCCAACACACTTTGGAGTAAGAGCTGTTAAGTACAGCCTCAAAGTGTAAATGGTTCACAAATAGTTGGCACCAAAGCTTTAAAAAGCGTAAACACCATCTCATTTAGCAGCTGAACGTTGTGTGGCTTGTTCACAGATCAAATCCCCTCAAGTTGAAGCTATTGGAACTCACTGACATTAAGCAACACTGACCAAACAAATCTGTATCAGCATCATGTATTTTTCAACATATTGACTGCTTGCTCTTCCATTAGCAATGCTGGTATAATGGCAGCAACATGTGAATGTGCATTGTGTGAAGTCTTAACTGTGTCGTGCACTATTCATAACACCAAGGCCACCTCTTTCAAACACATGCCGTCAGAACCTTTCACGGTTATTTGCAAAGTTGAGGTTTGTAGTCCATGCAGGTACGCTAAGCTTCCAAAGCACCTTTAGAAATAGGTAACGTTGGACTGGTCGGGATGTCAAGCTGCTATTTTGACGTTACTGGTGGAATATAACATTTGAGCAAAAACAGTGTGGAGTAATTTGAAATTTAACACAAACACAAATAGGTGGCATCAAGTTTAAAAGGAGTGAGATGATGAGAAGTTGAAGAATGGATCCGTGTTGAAACCAGCCTGAATGTACAAATCAATGCGTTGATGGAGTGTAGTTTTGCTTTTTGGACTTCTTTTTGGTGTCCATGTGTTTCCCCAGGTGGTATGAAATCTGTAAACCTGGGCTTTAAATTGCTCTTGTGACCCCATTGACGGGATACTGGTCAAAAATGATTGCCATTAAGGAAAATAAATGGAAAAAATTGCACCAAATTGATATTGACAGAGTAGTGCTGTAAACAGCAGGATCCAAAGGGCCGCAGGCTTTGGAGAATAACTCCTAACTGTGTTACAATCTCAGTTTGGCTGGACGATTATTCTACCTCCACAGGATGATTTTATCCTGCTTTTTTTCATCCCTGTTGTTACCTCAAGCAAAGAGCCATCAAATCATCAAACATGACTGACAGGAGGAAGATGAATGACAGCCATCAGGGTGGAAGTAGCAGGGATGATTGGAGGGAGTAGGTGGGCGCAGATGGCAAGTGAAGGTGTCTGCTTTGATCCATTGGAAACTATAGCTCATGACTCATTCTCCCTCACCATTTTTTCCCTCTTTCTCTTCCTCACATCCTCAGTTGTACACTTTTCACATTTTTAAATAAACATCTTTGCGTCTCAGGTTTCAAAGTGAGCGAGTGTGAATGAAAGGTGTTGTGAAGATCAAAAAGCACACTCTTCACATGTAAACACAGTTGGCCAAAAATAATGACTTTGCTTTCGTAAGCAGAAACATCTGCTGTTACATGTTTCAGCTCATACTTTTACACACATTGACAGCATGGGGTTGTAATGACTTATGACGACTGTGTCTTTTCAACAAGTAGTGAATGGCAGTGAGAAAAAAGGCGATATAGATCTTTTTTTTATCTCAGATGATACCCATCTTCATGTTTATTTATGTTTGTGCTGTCTGTACGAAAGCCTCTTGTGTGCAACAATAAGAATTGATTGATCATACGGAGTAGCTGTGAGCTTGCAGCCTTCAAGAGGTGTGTACGGTCGTTGTCCGAGTAGTGATTTTTTCTTCCATTCCTGATGGGATATCATCGTAACAAGTATGAAAGAAATCATCAGTTTGACTCTGCTAGAAGAAAACAAATGTTTTGATTGTCCTAGATTTAAAACTCCTGTGAGGAACTTTCACTTTGTGGCGACTTTGACGAACTCTGTATGTATTTTTACAAACTATCCCATTCTTCTGGCTTGTAAGAGTCAAATGTAAAGTCAGTGTGAGTTTGAGTTTGTTTAATAACCAGTTAAAAACTCCTCACAGGAGCTTTAAATAGTCTTTGATGGCCAACAGTGTCAGTGGCCAAATCTGAAGACACATTTAAATCTCTTCCACTCAGTCTTACAAAACATTGAACTGATGCTTTGGTTTGCTTTGTAGTTCAAGAAAGGTTTGATGACATAGCTTTTATCATTATAACCTCAAATAATCTTCAGATTGATCCATGCCGAAGCCATATATGGTGTTTAATGAATAGGAAATAATAAGGTCAAGAAATGATTTGACTGTGACTTTAAATTCCCCCACTATCATTACTTTCCTAAAAGGCCCCTAAAGCTTGAAGAGCAGATAAATTACTTCCACATTTTCCTCACATTAGTTTGAGCAGTGTCAGTTTGACCGTTATTTCCTCAAGTGCTCATTTTAAAAATGGAGATAATATAAAAACCTCCTGTTTTAGAGCTGGAACAGATTTAGCTCTCCATACATTTTTATATTTAACCGGCAATTTATACCTAAGGTGATGCACTTTTATTCTTTCCTATTTTACTTCCAATGGGCCTGGTTGAACCCTCCCAGCTCATATCCATTTAGCTTGTACTCTATGCATCATCTTTGTTCTCCCTCAGCATCTGCCAAACAGCACAACAAGGACATCAGAAGTTTATTGGCGATCATTATTCTCCCTGCCTTGCTTTATTTTACAAGTTAGCTAATTACCACTTGTGCCGGAGCCCGTTTCTCCCAGGAGCCCTCTCTCTCTCTCTCTCTCTCTCCGCTACGTCTCCGCCTCTCCCCTCCATCGATCACGACTTGGGGAAAAGTAAACTTTCCAAGTGCTTCGTCTCCACTGTGATGATTCCCAGTTGTGCGGCCTGATTGTGGGAGCGCTAGCAAAGATGCTAATTTGTTCTTGACTAGTGGAGTAAAAATCATTAAGGAGTACCTCAAAACCCAAGAGGGGGGAGGCGAGGACAGGTATGGGAGGGGCATGCGTGTACACAAAGCTCGTTCAGCAGAAGCTGAGGGAGTTCCAACAATAGTTTTAGATCAAAGATAGGCTAATATTTGTAAAGAGTATCACACTGTTTCTTAATTAAGCTTTGTTTTCTTGATTTTGTGTTGAAAGAGCTGATCACTGAACTAATAATCATCTTTGTCTCTGTCTTTTTCATGCCCCATGTGGATTCTCGACATAGGTAAGTCAACCTTCTTTTCTTCCTTTGTCTTAACACACACACTTGCTCTCCATTGTTTGTGTGTGTTAGCACTTTGGAGCACACACACCATCTGCATTCAGAAATCTCTCCCTCTTATGCACGCTAATTGGCGGCCCATTTTTCGCCACATATGGATCCCATAGTTGTCGAGCGTTGTTGTCGCTCAGTGTGACAGATGTGTGTACCCTGTCATGAAAGGTGTGGGGACATTTAGGAAGCAATCCATCACTGACAGCTGCTCTGCTACTGTATCTGTGCCTGGGAGGGCTGCTGATTGGATCGCATGACATTTCCGGTGGACGCATGTGGTGTCCCCTCTTTTTTTCACATGTGATGAATTTTTATCACCTTTGAAGAAAATTGAAAGGCTGAGTAGAGACAGCTTTGAAATTTTCCTGAGGATGACTGAAAGTAAAAAAGTGGGATGACATTTTTGGCTACGGAAATAAGCTCATGCATTTTCAATCAAGAAGCAGCTTGTGGTTGTATTTGAAGCACTGTTATTTTTTTTGCTTTTTTTGCTTTAACCATACATTTGAAGAAACTTTATTGAGGTTTGATGGATGCTCTGTTTGTAGTAGTTGTTGCTTGTTTCCTGGCAACTGACTGAACCATTGGATGATTGTATCTCTGAATAATATGGAGTGTTTCAGCTCCCACTCGGTTACTGTACTATTTAACAGTTTGATTTGCAGTATCAGATTACTTTGAATGCTGACTGAGAGGCCAAGTCTTACTTTAGATGCTGTAAAATGTAGAAAACATTGAGCTTTTTGTTCATTAATGGTTTTCCAGAAAAAAAAGGTCGTCCATTGAAAGTTACAGAGCGCTGTAGTAGTTATTTTTGGTATAAATCAATCATTGACATTGTGAAAAATGTTTGTCAAATGGTCAAATGGACATTTTTCTGGAGCATTTCATCCATTCTCTGACAGTCTAACATTTTTATTTTATTTTTTATTTTTTTGCATTTATTGGTCGACACAAATGGACCTTTTTGGGGCTTTTGGGCATTTATATGCTGTGATAGAGTTAATGTGTTGCTATAACAACAGATATTGTTCTAGGCTAATTTTGTCATTTTTTTCGGACAAAAATGAAAAAAATATTCTTCTTTAAAAATGGATCTTATCTGTTTCTAAAGCATTTATGTGATGCTTCACATACAATCCACATACAATTTGAACAGTTGAATGGTTAGAGAGATGAAAAACCTTTCCTGTTTTTGAGTGGTGGATTTGTTCTGGTTTGGTCTTTTGACCTCTGCTTTTCTAAAATCATGCTCATAGCCTTGAACATGATATACTGTAGATTTTCTGATACATTCTGTATAAGTTTCTACTTATGAAATCATACAGCCTCCTCTGGCACCATGCATAGAAAAGCAGCCCCTTTTCAGAGTGGTGTCCCTGCATTTGTCTTAGCTGAAGAAGTCGAGTGTTTTTACACCCATTAAGGAACAGTTAGTCATCATTTTACCTGAAAAGAGACAGACGAGTGCAGCTTGTCTTAGGATTAGATTCCAAAAGAGATCTACACATTTCCGTTTTTAAAAGAAATCGGGCCGTCTTGGTCAATGTAAAAAAAGTGGGATACTAGTTTACAGTTTAACTTCTCTAGTTGGTCTCATTTAGCAGCGTCACTTCTCCATTTTCTTCCTGCAATCTAATTAGTTTTCCTGAACCGTCTGATTGTTTTTTTGGGCCACACATTTAGCTGAGGAGAAATCACTGACAGATTCCTTTTGCTGCACTCAGTTAATAGCAACACTAATCGCCTCGCCCGCCACCAAAGCTCATTTAGCAATATGCTTGGATGGGCTGCAAGCTGTTCTGGAGGTATTTGTTGGGCTCCTGACATCAGGGTTGTGGGGGACACACGAGGAGAAGAAAAAGCTGTTGGATTGTTCAGAAGATTCAGGGGAAAAAATCGCTTTAAAGATTGCAATGGACTCGTTGAGTGCGGGTGCATTAACTCGGAAATATCAAAAGAGCATCTAAGGAAACAGATAAACAAGATGACCTCGATCAGCCAAAACCTTGAACCAGCCTAGTTTGTACCTAACATAATAGCTGCATTACTTCCACTGAGGATAGATTGGGTTTTAAAGTGGCATTTTGAGTTTATGATTCGTCTATTACCTCGATACTTCTCTCAAACTCAGCCAGTCTAATAGCACAGAAACGTATTGTCTGTCCTGTAATTTACCTTTTCCAAGAGTTAGAGAGGTTACCTTTTATCCTCAAAGATCACATATTACCTTTCTAAGTGCTTCTCTTACTGCCAAACACTATAATCTAAGCTTAAACTGGCTGCAGATATATTAAAAGCCTTTTTGAAAGTATAGCGGGAGGGAAGGATTTCAGGGGGGTCATTTGAGGAAGTAACTACAGCTCTTTCCTCCTTCGCACTTCTGTCAGCGCTTCTCTTTATCCTTGTTTTTTCTTCACAGCTTAAATCACCTCAGCTGGGGTTCTGTCATGTCTTTATAGCATGTTAGCAGCGGCATAAAACTCAAGTGTGCTCTCGTAAAAGGCTCTGATTGCACGTTTGATACTAAACTGTTAAAGAGGAAGGGCAGGGAGGGAGTCACGCCTCTTCCTGGTTTTCCCGTCTTCATTTGGGAAAGACTCAGTCACCATCCTTGTGGTTTTTCTTCATCACTTGTTTTTTTAACCTTTTGAACTCTTTGCTTATTGTAATTGAATTTACTGTATTAGTATTTTTTACACTGCAAAAACTCAATATGGCCTGATAAAATCAAGACAGATGAGTTTTAGAAAAGTTCTCCCCCAGTACAATATTTACCATTTGAGCTAGGCTATAAACATATTTATTTCTGCTGTCAAATGATCATTTTAAAAGGGGACTTATGGGGGATTCCTTGGGTTTTGCAGCCAGCCTGAAGTGGAAACCCAAGGAACTGCAGATTTGTTGCTTTTCTGCATTGGCTTTAATGTTGAACATTGGAGGTTCCTGCAAAGTATTTGGTGCAATTCAACACATACAGCCTTACATAATGACATCACCAACATACCAAAAAGTAAAGGGTGAGGAAAATCTCAACTCTAGCTGCATAAAGAGTGAAGGCTCTAGGGGTTTTAATTATCACTTTACATGCATATAAAAAGGATCAAAAGGCCCCCTGCAGGTCAATATCCCAGGATATTTCCAAGTAGCAGGAGGCGTAAGAAACAGTCCTGTGATCATTCCAAATTTGACTGTAGCAAGAAATGTGTGCTGTTTGACTCCTCTTTAAACAAGAAGACCATTGTTAGTCCTGATCCAGCTGATTCTCCGCCTGAGCCTCAGCTGACTCCCTTTAGAGTCTGTTCTCAGTAACGTTATAATGTTATCTTTAAGACATTATTTGGAGATACTTTTTTGAACAGGTCATTGTTGGTGTAGTGCTTTTTTTTTTAAGCAACCTCAATTTCTGCTTGACGTTTGTTTAAAAAAACAACAGCGGAATTAAGGAGCAACTTAGTTTTCAGGATACAACAGAATAAATAGTTCAGCAGGCTACCTGACCTGCCAGAGTTAAATACTTTGACAAAGATGCACAGCAGTAGAGTCCATTGAAGCAAAAGTTCAACATTTCCTCCCTTTGTTTTCTGTCTTGGACTTAAGAAGTGCTGATTCCTCCTGTGAAGCTTACCGCCTGCTGCAAGCAGATATATATTTCTTAAGAACAGATATGAGCCAATTAGTGCACTGCCCAAGAGGTCAAATTTAGTTGTTGCGTGATTTTATTCTATTTTTCTGACAAAACTGACCTCAGATTAGGGTTCACATCTTGTAGTTTGAGCTATATTTGGTTAGCATGTGACGCTAACACTTTTTGACCTTTCTCAGAAATGAAAAACATATTGCAAATATGTTATAACATATTTTATTCATTAGCAAACTGGTTCAGGAAGGATGCAACTGTTATACAGAGCAGATTCTAGGTCAGTCTTTTTGAAGTCTGAGTCAAAAAACCAGCATTGATTTTTTCCCCAAAATATATCCAAGTTAAATCAAACACAAACTCACCAAAGTATCTCAATGCTTGTAGTTTAAACGCTCCTGAAGAGGTAGCCGAGGTTTCAAGATCACCTCTGCAAAAGGGGGAGGAAGCCGCTCACCATTTGGTGATCCGCAGGTATTGTATTGATTGAGCTCTCAGCTGGAGTGTCGTCCTCTCGTCTCGCCGAGCCTTCCTCTCCTCACAGACGAGGAAGGTCAATTGCGATGGGGGCCTGACTTTGTGAGCCTGACACATTTCAGGGGGAGGATGATTTGAAGGATGTTTCTGCGGCAAAACAAGGGAGACGGATCGAACGTGGCAATTTCTGACAGCTCCTCTCCCGAAATGTTAAAAGAAAAGAAAATCAACCTGTGAAATAGACAGAATGGAGGTGCAAAAAAGAGAAAATAGTTTTGGCCAGGAAGGATATAATGAAGGGCAGATTTCAGTGGAGAGGTTTCTGAAAATTGGCTGGCCCTTTGGGGTCTGTGACATTTCTTTGAAAGTGCTTTGGGCAGCAAATTCAAGCGGCAACTGTGACTCACTTTGTTGGCTTGCTATTCAGATGACAGTATGTCTAAAAGGAATAACTAAATGCTTGAAAGGAGCCACCTTTTCCCGTTGAATTGATTAAGACCTTGGTAGTCATACTAATGTTGGCGCCACACTACAACCAAACTGCCACTGTTGTGAATTGTTAACCACACATTCAGGTAATTCCAAAGTCATAAACTTTAAACATTTGTTTGCAATCTTTATACTTAAAATAAATGAATGAAGCATATTTATTATTGCTAGCATCCCTCCTTCTTTTTTAGCTTATATTTGTTAGAGCTACAGTGAATAGAGCCCCTCACTCACATGCTACTTGGATGCTAGCTTGGTACCTCGTTGAAACTGAATGTCTCAGTATGAGCTTCCATGTTGGACAAGTTGTGTGTAAGACGATGTTGCTTGTTTATTTATGTTTTAACATTATTTGCAGAAAGATGATATCAGGTTTGTGAAAGCGTTTTGGTTAGGAAAAAGCTGAGCAACATTGTCGTTATTCCAGCATCTGTATAGATCAGAGTGAAGTGACCTTTGTTTCTTGAAATAACTTAAAAGATGCATTTTCTGATAAATAAACACATGTGCACCTCTTTTTCACAAGATGGTCTTCTCAAGAGGAACACTAAGAACTTTCAGCACCTTCCCTAAGGCTGTCTGCAGAGTTGTCTCAACTATACGTACATCATGCCCTGCAGCACGGTCAGAAGGGATCCTATGCAGTTTGACCTGCACAGTATGTGCATGTGCCCCGAGGAGGCTGAAGCAGCAATTTTTTGTCAGCACTCATCCCTGTGGCCTAATGTCTGTGAGTGAGGGTCTTTCCTTGAGGAGAGCTTTAGCTGCTAGTTTGAATTGGTCATTTGTTATATTGACGCCACACTGAAGGCTTCCCATTGATTTCCCATCGATGCGTAGGTGAGCAGTAGATAAGCCAGCAGACGGGCGGAGATAAGCGCCTGTCGTTTTGCCTGACAGCTACAGACGCCGCGAAGGACGCAACAAAGTCACATGTCTCCCAAAGTCACCCCCTCCCCTGAACACACCACGGACACACACAAGCTCTTAAACAAAAGTACTCAACATCTTTGTACCCGCTCCAACCTCTCGCCATTGAGCACTGCAAGGCTGCTATATTGAATTAGCTATCGTCTGTGTCACATTAAAAGTCCTCTTTGTGACAGCGGCGTATCAATCAACTGATTCATCCTTATTAGATTAAACTATGTGGGTGTCACGTCGTTAATGTGAAAAATGGGACGTTGGCGCGAGAGGATGGAAAATCTATTTCAACAAAGGGCCAAGAGTCAGAGGAAGAACGTCAAACGTTACTAATGGTAATGTTTGAAGTTTGAACTGAGGGCATTAATATTGATTGATTGATACCTCACTGTCGGCATACATGGAAACTCAGAGGTGGGGATTTTTGATGGGCCAAACAAAGATTGATTTGACAAACTTTGACATTTTGTCAAGTTTTTCTCCACTTTTAACGTTACAGCGTGCCAGAAGAGAAAAGTGAATCCATTTATTAAGAAAGGCTGTTATAGAAAGATCTCACCTCTGGGACACTCATTGTTTATGGCTTATTTGCAAAAGAAATATAGCAGACACTATAAAGACTTTTCCATGTGTAAAAAACAGCTTTTCATTTAGTACGGAAGCCCTAAGCGGACATTCATTAGTATATTTTACTTACTCCATGTTCCTGTGATTTTCCAGTTATTTCCACCTAATTTGACCCTTCTTATTTTTATCTCCCAGAGTTGCAAAAGCATAAAACAATCATAGAAATAGGTAAGACCTACTTCATTAGTGTGGACAATAACTGCACAGCATCACGTCACAGTCAGCAGCCTATTGTGTGTTTTTTCTACACTGCCTGAAAATAAACCTGATATCATGAGAAAAAAAGATAATGAGAGAAATGAATCCTCTAGAACAACAACAGCAGCTTTTTTATCCTGTGATGAGCAGAAAAATGAACCAAGATCTGAAGAAAAGGAGCAGAAATGTCTCATTGTCACAGGGAAATGGAGTAAATAGACTGTATGACTTCCTTGGCTTCCACTAAAGAAACGTTATGTATGATTAATGATGGAACCACCCCACAGTAAATAAAGTCCTTCTTACACATTATGCATTAGTAATAATATCACAGCAAAATATTAGGCCTAAAGTGGAACGCTCAGAAGGACTGCGGCTTTGCTTTGTGGGTAGGCCTCTGCTTGATGTAAAAGAAAATACTTTATGCTGATGAATTTCAAATTCTCCTCCCTAAAGGTACCATGCTGACTTTTCTGATAAACAAGTTATTTACACGCTGTGTGTTCATTTAAATCCCTTTCAAGCTGATTCTTTCAACATTTGATTCTTCAAATCAGTGTTTGCTTGACAGCAGTTTTCTTCTCTTCAGACTTTGTTTGCTTTCTAAAATGTGTGTGAGTTGCAGATCAAACCTCCACAGGGTGCATTTACAGTAAGTGACATTTACAGCTCAGGACACATCAACTCCACTGTACTATTCTTGAATTAACATGTATACATGCAGCCTGAAAGGACAAGGTTGAGTAATGTACATTATGTCATATTTGTAGTTTTCTGGTCCAAATCTCTCCGAGCGTCTAAGGTATGGTGTTTTATTCACACTCAGCAGGTTTATCTATCTAGTTTGTTGACTTCTCTTCTTGATGGCTAGGTGCTGTTTTACACGGACACATGTGCTGACTGCCTTGAAGGCTAAAGTCAGGGTAAAAACTCTCATGCGCAGTAAACATTTCAGATAACATGAAAGACTACAACATGAACGCTCGCAGGCGTTCACTGCGAAACATTCACAGATACACTTCTGCAGCTATATTTAGGAGCGTGTGTATAAGTCCCCTCCAGCTGCAATGCATACAGTGTATATTTTTACATACCTGCCAATACATTTCAGAAGACCTGCGTTTCAGCTCAAACTTGAGTGAATTCAAAGCAGAGAGAAGATAGCAGTTCTCTTGTCTAAATCTGCGGTCTGTTATCATTATTTTAGCTCGATGCATTATTGAAGCTAACCAATTTGAGCATGTCGTCTCTTAGCAAGACTTACAACATAAAAGAAAAATAGAAGTATTTGACTAGGCAGTGTAATGAGGCTGTTTTTGCTCTGTTCACAGATATGAAACTTGGTTTATATTTGAAAATAATACTGCAACAGACAACGACATCTTGACAGATTTAACCCGGCTGCCTGTTAAAAAGATGCAGCCGACACGCATGAAAACTTTCAGTCTAGATGCCTGAATCAAAGCGGAAATATATCCACAGGCTTTTGGAACAATGTAAGACTCCATGCTGAGTTTCTGTGCCAAAATTCTCAACCCTGTAAATGGCCATTAAAAAGGCTCGTGAATAATGCATACAGAAGCTAGCCAGCTAGTTGTTCCTTCTGTTGCTGCCCTCTCTGCAGCTAACTGATGCTGCAGCAGATTTAGACGCCCAAACTAGCGCAGTCAGAGACTCTTTCTCTCTTCTTCTCCTAGTGAGAAGATCTACATACTTTTTTTCCCTTGACAGTGATCATGTTCTGTGTCTTTTTTATCTTTTTCTGCCTGTTTGTCCTCCCTCATTTGCCGTCGGGCTTAAAGACAGAGTCTGAGCTTCATCGGAGACAGACGGGGACTTGATAAGCTGGTGTCAGAAGTTCTTCTGTCGAACTCTCCCGTGGCTTTTGCGCCGCCTGCAGTGGGTGTCCATGTGTCTCATTTCCCCCCTCCTGGGAGAAGTGAGCAATGTTCGCCCGCCCGGGCCTGCGGAAGAGCAAAGGAAGTAGAAATCAGAAGGTGGTGATTAAAGAAATGGCAGGATGGGAGAGAGATGGAATCAGGGTGGGGGAAACAGGAAGAATAGAAACAAGGGGACTAGAGGGAGCTGCAGAGAGGCTTTAGTAGTTCCTCAGTGGCATTTTTTACTGTATCATCCAAGTGACTACTCCCTGAGGGGGACTTTGAAAGAAGTGATTTGCCTCTTTTTTCCGCCTTTGTTTCAGACGTACACGCTTTTGGATTCAACCTCAGGGGGACTCGACATGTGGGAGAGTCAGGCTTTGACGTCGAGTTCATACCTCGCTCTAGAAACATTTGCATCTCTGAAACATAAATGTCGTGTTAATATACCTCTTAAAACCCTGTATGTTGCAAGACTCCTGCAACCCCATAAAGAAGCCACACTGTGAGTCTCCTTTTCTTCAGATCACACCCTCCCTCTTCACGTCATGTTTGGAGAATTAAGTTTGAAGGTTAATTATGGTCAACACACTTCTGTCAGATCAATTATTCTCAGAATCAGCTGAAAAAGAAATGAAACAGATCTAAGAGTTGCAAATGAGTGAGAAGTTTTGCTCTAAAGGAGAGAATTTGAAGAAAGTACTGTTCACACATAGTCAACACATTTGCAGCAAAAGCAGCAACTCAAGGGTACAACAGCTGTTGTTGTCTAAACCGAATCCCTCACAGCCACAGAAACACTGTGTTCAGTTGTGTTCTTTGAAACAATAATGGCTTTAATTATAAAAGACATTTGTGGCCATTGAAAACACAGTGAATCATGTTAAATTTACAAAAATATTCAAAAAATGATTAGCCAAAGCTGTGAGGTAACATGATATGTGCTTTATTAAAGAGCCAAATTCCATAGATGAGTCTTTTTCCTGTTGACTCTCTAGGGTCACTTTTCAATAATCACAGGCTGACCAGGGAGGTGGATATACAGTAACTCTGTCGCCCATTGATGCAGCATAATTCATCTTCAGGGTATTCATGTAGAAACAGCTCACACAGTTGCCTCTTGCTACAACCTGCCAACATGGAAAGTTGCCCCGCTGCAGCTTTAAATCCTCATATGATAGATAATAATTACAGACTGAATCCTGTATATCACAGGGATACAGCACAGCCGTTGTCGTGGCGGCGGCTGCAGCTCACAGCAAAATCAAGGACTCCTACAGGGGCTGCAAATGTGCAAACCGTATATCCTGGAAAATGCTTCCCACACACAGGCATACCTCTTTGCTTACAAGGGAATGAAGGGCAGGTGTCCATGCGGGGGAAACACAGTCGCACTCTTGGCAGTCGCTGGCGGTGTTATTGATGACTCTCGGTGGAAGCAGTGATGGGATCGACTCGAGCTTCATCCCTGAACAGGAGGAACCTGCATCAACTGCCATGGCTGTATCCCCTTATTGCATCACACAGAGGGAGAGATACAGAGCGTGTACTCTTAAAACTAGAAAAATACACTCACATACTGTATTTGCACACTGACAATATGAGGCACCATCAGATACGAAGGTTCGTCTGCGGGGCTTTGTGCAATTACTCACAAGGCAGCCATTTTCCTCTGATGCCACATTCAGAATCAGAAGCTCAGTGCTTCTTTTGTCGTACCGTGGTGTTCAAGTCAAATAAACAAAAGCAACCAGATAGTGGTGAAAAGTGATTAGCAACTGAATAAACATTGACCAGAGGAAATCCAAAAGGATCTGGATCCAATCTGCAATCATTAGCAATCATTGTCTGTACAATTTACGCCTCTGGGTACGGCTTCCATGTTCTTGGCAATTCTTGTGTAGCCATCAGTTAGCGTTAAAAGACTTCCAGACAAGACCTTCTTACCCATGTGGCGTGTACATCTGCGATTTTAAATACTAACAGCATTTGATGATCCCATCCTGAGTCTGACATCAAGGAGAATGGCTGCCATGTGAATATGGTCTCTTGAATTTGCAGAAAAGCTCATTTTCCTTCTTTTAACTTCTCACACTACTCAAATTCCAGATATCAAGCACATTCTCAGATAAGCTGCACAAACAAGATAATACAAAGAACATGTTTTTTTCCGTCATTAAACTGAAACCTCACTCTGTGCAACAAGCCAGAAACTCCACCTCATAACCTGCCTTTATGCTTTCTTCAGCTGCGCTACATCATGCTAACTCCCCCACGGCGAGGGTCATTACTGCTGCTGCTCTATAGTGATTTGTAGCACAGTCCTCGCCACCAGCTTTACCGCTGTAATTGTGGAGCTTTAGACTTCAATTAGCATAGGTTTCCATATGTATGGGGGAAAATCTCCATACATTATAGCTAACGCCAGAAGAGGCCAGGGCACCAAGAGCTAATTTGTATTATTAGCAGGGCTGGTGGGAGGGGACAGGAGGAGGGAGGTGCCAGGGATGGAAGCTGGTGAAAGATGCGGTTTTGAATCTGGTTCTTGTCAAATGAATCTTGGCCTCGGGTGACCTAATTAGGGCGGTAATAAATCAAAGCACCCCACAGGCTCCAGCGCTCTGTTGGTGTGAGATATGTCAGTGACCCTCAGGGGAGGCCAGGCCAACCTTCATCACTTCTCTGAATCAAGGTTAGGGCTGAAAATCAAGGACGCTATGCAACTCTTCCAGTTTTATGACTGACAGTTTATATATTTAACTAAGTGAGGAGGATGTCGGTATAATGATTTAGGTATCAGGCTACAGGATAAATGCTTACTCTTATGGGTTCTTCATTTCGTCGTGTATTGAGTAAAATGAAGTGAACTTTTTGAATTTGGCTTGAAAGTTTTCTTCTCTCATTCATTAAGGCTGTTTTTGCAAACAGGACAACTTGAGACAAGAGCTCTCAGCACATTTAAAGCAGCACCAATCAATATCATTTTATTATCACTGAGGCAGAAAGCTGTGTGTACAACAAGAATGGTGTTGTTCATAGTGACAACACAACACTGAATGCGTTATCATCCAACCCTGTAGCTCGACTCAGCTCTGCAGGGCAGGTGAACATCTTTCAGGTTTCCTTTTCAGCGTATTATGTTCAGTCTCATGCTCACGCTCATCAGCTTACAGCAAGAACAGCCTGCTGTTTTACTGAAAACGTAGAGCTCCCTGCTTAAGCCTGAACAATAGAAAAAAGTGTTGGGGACAACTGGAGGTTTATGTTGCTTATTATCTGCCATAGAAACTGTCGAAATCATTGCAGTGCAGCTGATATTAACAATGTAAAATGGAGAATAAATCCCCTTTAATCACTTCGTCCTCACATCTCAGGTCTTAATAGCTCATTTGATATCTTAGCCTCATCATTACAGACAACATAAATAGAAGTTATCGATCCTAAATAAATAAATTGACCAGAAGCAGGCACCCTCCCTGCCTCATTTCACTTGAATCATCAGTTGGCATTTGGGTGTATTGATAAAAGTGAACTAATGTGCGGTTGTACAACATTATCAGGAACACTTGCAGTCATTTTTCTCCTTCTTTGAGATGTGGCTAGCTTCTGTTTGCACATTCTTTTGGTATTTGTGGTGCTTATAATCATCACAAGCTAAGTCTACAAAGATGAAAGTGGTATAACACTGTGTCTGGTGTTGGCTTTTCTTCTACTTAAGTTAGTTCTGTAAAAACTTTTCTGCCTGATTCTGATTCTGATCATGACTGCATATATCCTATATATCACATGAAAGTCTAAATGTCTTCTGAGAACCTCTCTCTTCAGTTCCAGTGCTCTTTTTTTGTTTGCTGTCTCTTTGGATACGGCATGTTGTTATGCATCCCCAGCCCTGTTTGGCTTTCAGATGATTCTTCATGCTCAGAGTGCTAGAGTTAAAAATATGTCACTTTTACTTGCAAAACAGTGCTTACAGTGTTTCAAACAGGTTACCAGTGGGCTTAAAGCAGCCACTGATGCTTCCAACATCTTTGGGTTTGCTTTCAGCTCGAGACAGAGACCAGGCAGACACTGGGGTTTATAGGAATTTGATACACAGGAGGTGACTATAAGAAGCGTTTTTGTTCTTATAGTTCTTCCCAAAGTGTACTTTCCATGCTTGTCAAGTTACAAAACCACTGATGCTTCCCATCAGAGTCTTAAAACCAACAGTCCCTGTACTCTTACAACTTCATGAAACAGCTCTCTGGTGTCTAACTTTTAGGTAAGTTGTCATAAAACTACACGTGAGTTTATGATCGAAAGTTAAAGTTAACAATAAACTATGTGCTGTAAACACAAGCTAAGCCATTAGGCTGAATATAGGGATATAGCTAAAGACTTGATTGAAAGCAATGACAGCACCAGCTGGTTAGTAGAGTACGATTTATGAAACTTTGAGTTTGGTATTTTAACAGTTTGGTTTCATTTGGAGCCACAGGTGACTTATTTGGAGGACAGGTTTGAGCCATGGAGGAGGAGTTAGCAAATGCTAAGTTATCAGCTAACAGTTTCTCTATTCGTTATTCAGAAAGTTGGGATGCAAATGTAGGCTAGCAGAGACAAAAATAAAACGTTGATGAAAAGACATGCTAGCTAAAATGATCGCTGGTTGGTTCTTTAGAGCGTATTTAAGTAAAACTGACCACGAGACAAGTTGTTGGTCGTCCTTTTTACTCAACATTATGACCGACATGCTGTATTGAAGAAGACTTACACCAAGTTTTTCAGACCATAACACCATGAAGAGATGTATAGAAAGGTATTCAATAACATTGGATGTAGGGGCTTTTTCACATCGACTTCCATTCATTCTGCCCCTTACCTGTCATTGGCAATAATGCAAGTTTAAGTCACTTCTGCATCAGCTGATTTTTCAGACCTGGAGGCTTTCTTCTCTCCCTCTTTTCTCATATACAGTGTATGGCTCAAACTCACTGACAGCATGATTCTTTGTCATTCAACTAATGCAACCAGCACAGAGGTACTCCCCGGGTCCAACTTTATTATTGATTGAAGCTTCACCTGTCTGAATGCAAACATGCATCAACAACAGCACATCTGTGGACGTGGTGTGAAAACTACACTGCCGGGGAAGCTGTCGGTGTAGATGGCTAGGCGGCAGGCTGACAGGTGTGACAGCCCTCATGCTCTGAGGAAAAGAGAAGGAGAAGCCTAATAAACCTGATCGGCCAATATCTCAGCACAAAGCCCTCTGGGAAATGTCCAGCTGCTGGTCTTATTGGTGGGAAGATGGAGCTGACAGGCCTTGGAGGATGGCGATCGCCGGAATGCTTTTTCTTTTTTCCCTTAGACTCTCTCCCTCAATCTCCCTCGTCTTTAAACTCTCCTGAAAACCTTCTGATGGGATCTTTCAGCTCCTTAAGCGGCGTTATCTGTCATGTCTATAATGGAGGTGAAGTAATTGTCACGTACAGTGTAATGACATTAACACCAGGTCTTACATTTATCCAAGACCTGAGAATACAGCTTAGCAAAAGCTGATACTGTAGATATTTAATTTAAAAATAAAGTTAATCGGCCAAAGTTGAGGTGAAGAAGACGGGGAGAATGTTGGAAATGGCTAAGTAGAAGTTTTTTCCCTGGGATAACTTCAGATGCCTCTCGGGCTCTTTCTTAATGTTAAATAATTACTCATACTTCTGTTCATAATTTTGCCTCAGTTTGATATAAACGTGAGTGAATTCTTCTTTCATCACTCCTCTGTAGCTCTAAATTCTCCTCTCAGCTTTTGATAAAGCCGAGCCTTGTACCAAACCATTGTGGGAATGTGTGTTAGTGTGACAAGGCTAATATAACACGTGGCTAATGTGCTAACCTTACACATTTGCTTCCCAGTGAAACTCTCCCCGAGGTCATGCTTAGGTTACAATTCTATTTGTCACATACATTTCAGGCTTCCACTGGAAATGGATTGTTTCATAATGGCTGTAAATGCTACTCCCACTTTACACACAAACATGAACGGTCGCACACACACACTCCTGGCTGACATGCTTGCTCATAGCGACCCGTTTAACCTCTGGCTATAAGCATGTGACTCAGAATGAAGCATGAGTACAGCGGTAAAAAAGATCATGACGTGAGTGTGTGTCTGCTAATATTGGCACCTCAACAATCCTTTTCTTCTTCTGTCAATGAATATATCTACGCTATATGACAAATTATGTAATATGAATAATTCATGGTGTTGCTCTGCAAAGAGATGAAAAAGGTTTTCAAGTTGCAAATCTTTCATCTTGACACAAGTGTATGTAAATGCACATTTTCACTCTCAATGGTAGTAGGCGTATAGGAGTGACACTGTGAGTCGATCTTGTTATCCTTCCCTCTTGTTTTCCCACAAACAATTCTGTTTCCAGGAGACTCAGCCCAAGGTCACAAGCTGAAAGTGGGGCACCGCACCCTTCGATATCCTTCACTGCGTTAGGAAACTCTGAGCGACTCGCTGCTTAGCTCACCTTGCACTGCAGAGAAAGGTTGAGAGGAAGGCAGTAAATAGAAACAGTGTGAAGCAGTGACACGAGTGGATTCATTTGCGCACAAACATCTCACTCACTTTTCTGTGAGCAGAATCAAAATCTTTTCACAGTGCAGGATTATTTTATAGAATATTTGACTAGCAAAATACTTTTTAAACAGCCTGAGAGAAAAAAAAAGACACCTGAGGATTCCTTTGCTGCATGTTCTGGCTGCATTTTCGGCAGCACAGTCGAATATTTCGTCTCCTCAAGGGAATAAAAAGTGAAACTAAAAACTTAGCTTCATTTATTGTTCACCTCTAGTAAAGTTTATTGCATCTAGCTAATATTAAATTCCTCTCCTAGAGATATATTTGTCAAAATGTCACACCCCCGCTTTTTATACAGTGACATCACCTCCCTCCTGTTGTGAAGCCCCTCCCCTGTGGCTTTGACTGACAGCTCCTGGCAGCAGAGCCCCCCAGGCAGCCATTCTTAAACACAGCGCCTGGAGCCACAGAGTCCCTGAGCTCAAGGCTGTGCCAGCTGCTGCGCTGATACCCCTCTGCAGGGTGCCAGCACCTTCGCTGAGCGGGTGTACATGCACGGCTGGAGGCTTGAATGTGCTTTAACGAGAGCATTCGTCCTCTGTTTGGTGTGTTAGGTCGGGTTTGTGAATGTATTTGAGCAAAGGATCAGAGGCGGCACAACCAAGGCAGCACAGGGTGTTTACTTTTAATTATGTTGTTTTTTACTCTCCCTTTCATTGCAATGAATGAGACTTTCTATTAATCATACACAGGAAATGTACCGTGGGTTTCACAGGCACTGAGATATGGCTTTTGTGCATCCACACATTTTCCTTGTATTGACTTGGAGCAGATAAACGAGGTATGTTTTGGTTCGTATTCAGCTTCTGTCAATGGCTTGTATTTAATGTCTGCTATTACGATTGATTAGCTTTGGATTAGCTGCGGCTTTTGTCTCGTCTGCCCGCTTTGTTTTCCCCTGTCCCTTTCAAAATTCAAGTCATTTGGAGAAGTGGCTCACTAAAATTGTGGTCTTATCAAAAGCAGGGAGGCATAAAAAAGCTGTGAGTCTGGACTATTGTCACAGTTCTGTTTTTGATTGCGTGTCTTAACTTTGATGGTTAGACAAGTTGGCAAACACTGAGCGCCTTTGGTTTGCTGAATATAAAGCCCGCTGTCGATACGGTCATTGTTTGTGTGTTTGTCAAAATCTGGATAATGATAGTCATATCCACTCGTGGCACAGTGGGTGTTCTGGTGTTATAATTTTTTTTAATTAAAGAGTAAATCAATAGTAAATCACACAGGGGAGAAAATTGCTGCTTTCCGTCAGCTGAAATGTAAGATGCACTTCAGGCCAATCAGAGATATTAAATCTGTTTTTTTTTGCTCTCAACACACATGGGACGTTAATTATAATGCAGAGCACGCATTCCAACACTAAGCACACGCTCAAAATATCCCGGCTTATAAATGCTCATCTAAAAGCAATTTATAAATCACAATTAATTTGATAGTTAGTGCACGTACACAAGCCTTGTACTCTGCCCCATTAACTCCCACAATTAACAATAAATGGTTAATGAAATGGCTATTGTGAGCCTCGCTATGCATATAAATCAGCCTGTTATTGATGGAGAAAACGGAGAAAGTTTGAGCAAAAATGGCCGCTGACTTTTAAATAGATGTTTGGAGCTCATAGTTCTTTCTAGACATATAACACTTATCACTGATTTATAACTACTGAAAAACAGCTGGTTCAGATGACTTCCGTGTTTCAAAAAGTCTAGTAAAGGTGTCTCGATGGATCCTGGTGACAAAGACCAGAGAACTGCTGGAGTCCTCACTTTAACCCAGATCACACAAGTCAAGTTATCAGACCTTGAAGCTGCCTTCCTATGTGTCAAAGAATAATCATTACAGTAAAACCATCCCTCTTTTCTCTATTTCAAGTAAACATGAAAGAGAAAACACATAAAAGAGTGATTAGCTTCACGTTAGCATTGCTCTTTTAAATAATCCATGTTTTTCTTCAGTCTATGGTAACGCTACTATCTTCCTTGATACAACATCGAGTCTACATTACCCCCATTTCCATTCGACCTCTGTTGGGTTTGGGTAGGATGTTCAATGTGAAATGCTATTAGTAGCTAATTTAGCATTGAGCTGCTAGCTTACAGAGGAGTTGAGGTTGGTAAGCTTAGTCGTGCTACACATCTTCTTCGTACTTCTTTTCTTCCTTCATACCCTCAAACTTGTAATCAAAAGCCCAAACTGAGGATGACTCAAGCGACGTCACTTGAGGCATAAAATCTGATTATCACTTATCCTTACACGACTTTTTTTCACTTGTAGGGATCCTGCGGACATGCAAGCCATCTTTAAGGCTTAACATCCCATTAGAACGGATCTTGTACCAGAGTATAAATCTGTATAAATATATTGTGCTGCACTGTTACTGCCTGTGGAGAGGATATTTAAATATGTTAACAGCCAGAACATAAATCAGAAATTTGACAGTGTTCCTTTTTTTGGCAGACATAAAAACATTAACACCTCTATGCCCAAAATACATTCAGAGTGAAATCTGTCTTGCTCTCTGTAGAAATGTGTGAGCCCTTGATATGAATTTCTCACCTTTGCAAGTCACCATCACACAAGTGACTCACACAGAGTGGAAGTTATCAAGAAAAAAGCCAATTAGAAATGTATGTTTCTTGTTTTTTCTTTCACATTTTGCATCAGCTCATTAATCTGAGCTTTGTTAGCTACACTAAAGCTGAAGGCATAAATCCATAGCTCTGTGTAGCTACATGCCATTTGCAAGACATGATACCCTAAGGTGGGCTTTGATAAGTCGTTCTCTATCGTAGGAGAGATTAGAAGCTATTATTGTGAGAAAAGTGTGGTAATTGATACAGCAGGGCTTGTTAGATAAACAATAAGTTGACTCGCTCTCGGCTTGTTGCGAGAGATGGCCAATTTAACTCGAGATACAAATCAAAGTAAGTAATTGGGAATTTCATCACCTGTAATGAAGCGGAGGATGGTGTGGTAAACTGAACCCAGAAGAGGCTTTCTTGTTACAAACTCTTCTTTTCTTCACTGCATGATTTTAAAAACTAACAGAGATCTCATTTTCTGTCTCTAAGGAATTCAGACTTTATTCAAAATGATGTGCAAATATGTTTGTTTCTGTTTTATCGCTTTCTTCCCAGAAACTAAAATATTTTTATTTGTAATCACATTTTTGTGTTTATCTGCCATACAAAGAGACTAAAACGCTGCGACGTTTTAAAAATAAGCCAAGTTGTGGCCTGTCAAGTGTTTGCTGTGACTCATTTTCTGAAGCTTTATCCCCCGTTGTGTGGAGTCAACAGCCGAGGCGCTATCATTGCAGGTAATCATCTCTACACTCTGCTGCGTTCCCAGAGACGGAGCCAAACACCTTTTTCCGCCTGGCGTTAAGGCCACCCGGTTGACGGACATGCGGCGGTGTAAACACACTCCTCTGTGTCGCGGAAGAACGCCATAGGCTCAGCGGGAGGATCCAATTACCTCGTCCGCGATTGGAAGTGAGGGGAAATGCCGGCGGTGGTTAGCGCACACATCAGTACCCAGGAGACAGACAGACGCTCGCCTTTTTCCCAGTTGACTTGATTTCCCCACACACACACACAAACACCTCCACGCAGAGCTCAAGCTTATTTATGCACTTGCTCAGTGAACCTTTATGTCTCTGCTGCTCCTCGATGCGTGGATGTGTGAGTGTGCAAGACTCGCTGGGAGTTTCTTGCTTATATTTGAATGTCACAATCCAATGCATGTGTCGCTCTGAAGAAATTGACAAAAAAATAAGCTAGGAACACATTTTCCTTACGCTCTCTTATCAGGCCTGCAAATGTTGGCTTAGCAGGCAGGAAGCATTCACAAATATTTCTTTGGCTTGAGCACGGCATCGGCCAATTAGCATGTTTCCTTTCATCTGATCTGACAGCTCTTGATGCTCTGAATAAGGTTCTCAGCTCTCACTCCTTCGAAACTGGAGCGGCGATCATAAAGCTGAGGCCGCTGCTCGCTTTTTTTTTGTCAGTGGAAATGATGGGCTTGACTGATGAAAAGAACAACTTAATGTAGCCGCTCACAACAAAATTGGCCACTGTCTCATATTTTTCAGAGAGAAATACATGCGCTGAGGGAAAAAGAGGAAAGTACCGGCAGAATTCTAATAGTGCTTTGAGAAAAAGGGGGATGTAAGGAGTAAATGATGTGGTTTAAATATTGGAGTAGATTTTGGATTGTGAATCAGCGTGCAGAAAAAAATGTTCTAATACATAATTCAGGTGCTATAAATTCTCAGCTAAAAGCCAGTGTTAAATAAAGACTGACTGTAATGACTCACACGCTAATTCAACATGATGTTATATACATATCCACAGCAGTAATTCAGTCATACTCAATCGGCTGCTTGGACTTTTTTTTTTGAGCACTGCAAACTTCTTCTCAATGAACTTTAAAACTTAATGCAGAGTTTTCATATCAAGAGCCAATCAGGGAAAAGGAAGGATTAAGGGACATTTTTAGCACACTAGCAATTACTTTCCAGAAAACAACGTCGTGTTTTGAAACCCAAAAATCATCGTACTTCAATAAAACAGTCAAACATATCACTGACTTTCAATGTTTGGTGTTTGACACCTACCCTGAGGCAATGTTTACAAGCATTAAAAACAGCTTTATAGAAATAATCAGCCGTGTTCTGACGGTTTGCTCTGCTATTGTTGGGCATATAAAGGCGTCAGTATTTATTTCAGACTGTAGAAACCACTACTACTTACAGTAACTCCAAGTAAACGTTTTATTTTGAAAAACTTAAAGCAGCTATCATCAATATTTTTTTCAAAACAATGTATGGAACAGAGATGTAGTGATAAACCTACAGAGAATTATCATTTCAATCTGAGGCTCCCATTGGCTTAACCAATCTTTACAGCAAGTTACAGCATATTGTTTGGCCATCTGGCTGCAAAATTCCAGGTTTGCTGAACTTTTGCTACTCACCGTCTGTTTTCGGCTATAGCCTGACCTTCTTTTCAGAGTACAAGCCCCTTAAACCCAAAGTAGAGCAAACAGAAAGATGTTAGTTGCTAGCTGGTGAACATAGCAGAGCATTAAGCAGCTAAAGAGCAGCCAGATAATTCCCTTTAGTAGTCAGTGTAGACCAAATGTGGAGCTAGAAGAAAGTAAATTATTTGACAATGTGCATCAGGTAACGTGAGCATGACTGTCAAGTTGGTCCCAAAGCAGGTTCTGGTCTCTCTGCAGTGGAGATCTGAGTAGTTAGATTTTTGAGCAATAGCCAGCTGGTTGTCAGGTAGTAATTATTATTGGAAGTAAGAGCTTTTTGTTTCTGTGTTTGTGCACTTTGTTCTAATTATGGTGCAACTCATTAGTAATGTAATAACATGAAGTGCTTTTGGATAACTCTTCTCTTGATTTTAGATTCAAACTGCAGAATAACAGTTCGCAGGTTGAACTATTTGACCAACTGTGTTGTGTTTGCCTGTGCTTGTGAGGCAGGGTGCTTTGGGGTTATGTATACTCTCCTCCCTCTGGGACCTTCATCAGTGCTCCCTCTCCCCACCAGCCCAATTAGCACCATAATTCAAGAGTGCTTTTGCTAGCCATCATACTGCCATTTACCCAGCTGCCCCATCCGTGGTCACACAGGTTAAACCACTCACACACACACACACACACACACACACACAAACTCATTCAGCTGCAGACAGACGAGCTCACACACAGCCTCTTTGACCCTCTGGTGATAATGGAGATGATGTGTGTAAGCGGTATATGTGTGTGCACACGGGTTCCCCTCCATTTCACTAATTGCTCAGAATAGTAGATAAGACTGTAATTACAACCCTCGTCTCAGAAAAGAGCTCGTGGTGTCGGTCTCTGTCTCCTTCACTGCAGTTTTTTTGCCGCTGATGGCTCTCTTTTCAATCCTCCACTAACATATAGAAACCAAAACATCCGACGTGTTGTTTTTATTCAACACTAATGCATGGGAATTACCCTCTCTTTGTTTAAGGAAATGTGTCTTCTCCCCTGCTCTCAATTCAGCTGATTGAGGCGCTGTATGTGCCGTGCGTTGCAATCAAGAAAGACATTTAAACTGTGGGGAACATGGTGGGAAAATGCCCTCTCATATCCATGAAAGCATTACAAGGTTTGGCTAAGAAAGAGATGGGTTCGTTTTCCTGTATGTTGACTCAAGCTAAGATAAAAGAGAAAAGGAAAATAGAACAAGTAAATATTACAAAACAAGAAAGCAACAAAGATTTTATTGATCTATTTCTTCCCCCTTAGCGATGATATTTGACTCCATCTTTGTTTGACTTTGGACAAGAACAGAAGCTCCTCTTATCTTCACCATTGTGTGAATATAAAAGTTCAATTTTCTGAGATACATAAATGAAACAACAACATGGGTATGAAATCCTCAACATACTGGCTGATGGATAAATGCACAGACTGGTTGAAACCACCTGTTGAGGGTGAAACTGAGTTCTGACTTGCTCAGCTTGATAACATTTCTCCATCTGCTTGCTGTGAATGGAGGAACATACAGACCCTGATAAAAGTTTGAACTCTCTGATAAATCCTCTCTTCTATTGGAGGACTCCACATACCATATCAAGACTTCGTATGCCCAACACACTCAGATTTTCAACATGTCTAGTGAAGTGCAGGTCAACAACAACGCACTGTTACACTAGGCCAAGGGTCTACATTTGTACCAGGGCCAGCTTTTTTCGTGACAGACACTGTGGGGGCCGGACTTTAAAATATGCACATAAGCCTGACAGCTGTCAAGCCCAATGTGCAGAAGTTGGTATCAGAGAGGGAAAGCAATTTCTCACATTAACCTAATGCGAGTATTTCAGCTTTGTGATTTTATTTTGATGTTGCTTAATCACCCAAGATAATTGATATTCTGGGGGCCGGATGGGAAACTTTGGGGGGACCTATGTGACCCCTGATCACTGCATCAGACTAAAAGGGCAGGTAATGCTCAGCTGTGTATCCCATTCTTTATATGGTTAATATGAGTTTCAGGGCTGCTAGATTTTTTACAACAGGTGTGTTTTAAGGATTCTTTGTCAATTAAAAAATGTCTTTCATTATGGTTGCTTATGCAAGGTGTTGCTCCACTTAGAATGTCTCTCAAATGTTAACTTTTACCAGAAATATTCTCATTCTCATTTCTCCACTCTCAAGTCTGACAGGAGTTAGCGCAAGAGCCAGAGTTTCTTATTGGAACTGCAGGAGCTGTCCATGGTGCTGAACTCCCAGCTCTAATAATAAGCCTACCTTCAAAACATACTGCATTACATAATGCTGTCACTTTGTGGTGAAGGCCCCACACACTTATTTACACTTATTTACACCCACAAAAGCACTTCTTATATCCCCAACAGAACTTCTTACTCACATTACTCAATCCATTTAAGTATTGGTGTACTTGACAAGATGTCAAATCCCAGGAAAAGGATATCATCTTAATGTAATCGATGTTTGGGTGAGATTCAAGGATGTTTCTTGGGGAAAGGAGATACATAATCACCTGCTTCTCTGCTTCCTTTTCCATTACTGTCACATCCAATCTGGTCAATGGCTGTATCGCGTATAGCCAACAGATAACACCTGCTGTATTCTTACACTGATAAGTTAAAGAAAACCATATCAATGTTTTTAATTCCCATATCACTCAGCAGTCTTTGTCTTTCTCTGGCGCAGGATTAAAACAAAGGGAAACAAAGTGTGAAAGGAGGTTTTTGTGTACGAGAGGGCCCACTTAAATGATGGCGACAGATAAAAGCGGCTTAAGAGACAGTTTGTGGGAGAAAACAGCAGGTGACGGGGGATGGTGGGAACCATTTTTAGTGGGCTCGAGCAGCGTGAGAGACCGCATTCCTGCACTTTGTTTTTCTTTCACTTGTTTTTGAAAAACACCAGTTGTCTGTATGAGGAATATGATTGTTGAAGAAGTTGGATGTCCACTTGTTCTTAGAGTTCTCATGCAACCATAGGCGTATTTATGGAGATGACCATGCGACAAACACAGAGTCAGACAGGAGGAGAGGGCTCGGGATGATCCATCAGTGGGAGTGCACATCAAACAAAATGACGACAACGTCTCAGACGGATGAATCAGCCAAGTTGCTGTGAAAGGAGCGTGAAAGAGATGTTCACATTCATCCATCCATCCTCGTCAGCAGCCAGCACGACCACCCGGCTGTCCCCCAACCTGACGCCTGACACATTCACCCACACACACTTCGATCTGCCCTAGAGATACATTTATGCACTTTGTGTGGTGGAAACATACATACACATTTCCTCTCTCTCACACACACTATCATGGAAGGAGGGGAGCTAGCCTCATCTTGTTGACATTTTCATAGGCACTAGGAGTAATTTATGTAAGGTTAGCTTGCTCCCAGTGCACTGGGCCAGAACACAGTAAAAGCAAACAGAGGGAGAAAGAGAACAAATTGCTTTTTTAAATTGCCCAGACAAGGGGTGCTCTTTTTGCTCTATTAGGACAAAGTGCAAACACTGCGACAAAGCAGGGGGGCAAAACCACAGGAGTGTGACTAAATCTAATAGAAATACTGTTAGCCTACGCAGATACAAGCGGACTGTTGGCATCTGTATGGAACTGGTTTGATCCAGATAAAGAAAACATTATGACCCTGCCAGATGCTTAGCTAAATGGAGCTAGCATTTACCTACAGACTCGCCTATTTTCAGCTCGCCGCTTTACTCTGTCTCATTAGGTACAAGGATCAGCAGATGCATACATGTTCTATTTTTTACATACTGTTGCTATCGTTCTACTCATCTTGGCTTACGTATTTTGTGATTTTTGGTGTTTTCTTTAGTCTATGAACATAAAAATGTATGTTGATGGTCTAAATTCTATAAAGAGATGGCAAAGTCACATTACTTTCCATAATATTTGATTGTTTTTTTGTCTTTAAACTGTTGAATATTTGCATGTATTTTAATTTAAATCCTCCTTTGGAGACCATTAAATCTGTCCAAATGCTAGGCTAAAAGGAGCTAGCATTTACCTACAAAAAAGGTTATTCTCAGCTCGCAAGGTAGAATTATCTCATCAGGAATAAAGTCATAATTAATACTTATCAGCAAAAGCAATATGTGTCCATAGCACCCACTTCTTATATGTAGTTGATTACAGTGTACGTTTTATTTCAAAATGTCTTCCAACGTGTTTGATCCTTTCAGTGTCTCATACATCGTTGAACCTGTTTAGTATTGACATCAAGTTTTAATTGAAATCCCCCGGCCTGAACATTGTACTGTACATGGATGTAAATAGGATTATTTTATAAGCCTCCTTTATGCTGAGAGCTTTGCATGCCTACCTGACCATGTTCTAGTGGGCCCGCTACAGTTCCACTTGACCTCGTGCTGTAAACACGTTCTGTTTGACATTTAATTACTAGTTACAATTAGAGATGCCTGATCATAAATAATTACTCAATGGTTGTGACACTAACATGGTGAAGGGATGGTGGATGTGCCCTTTATGCTTGCAGCCTTTGGTTCCCTGTATTCTCAGGGATTTCATTTAAACTTACGGGAATTGAATAAATAACAATCGATCTCACATAGAGGCTTGGAAGATCAAGCAACTTACAATGATGAAGAATAAGCCTCAAATTATGGTGGCACTCTCTCTGAATAGCCAAATGAGATTGCTTTCTCCTCTTAGGAGCAGGATAGGGCTCAGGGATCCGGTGGAAGATGGATTTTTGGAGGCGATTACTCGCGTGGAAGTAAATCTATGAGATACCAAAGATAAGTAGGGTTTATCCTCTGATGGCCAAAATTACCCACATGAAATATTTAAGCCTTTTCCTCTACAACTGTTTAATGTTATGTTAGAGTCGTGCTAAAGCAGAAGCCATAATGACAAGAATAGCAGATCCTCTGGAGAGAGGTAGATTGAGAGAAGAAATGACACCAGATCTGAAATATTCATGGAGACATTTCTCATGTTCACGACTCCGAACAAGGATTTCTTGCCTGCTCTGCTTGTTCCTGAGTTCTGGTTTCATGCGATATGGCACCCTGTTATGTGCAGGCACTGGGGAAGTGATCATCAGATTTTCATTGGCTACTGAGGGTGAAAGTACATGTACAGTTAATGGTTAACATTATCAGCATTAGTTTAATGGTCAGCAGCATTTTCATACATCTCACTGGTATGTGAAAGATGTTTCTTGGGGCTCTAGGCAGCATCCCAAGGCTATTATTCTTTAGCCAATAGACAACCAAAAATGGGCAGAACTGTGCAAAGCTTGGGTCATCAGAAGCATTTAATGACACATGATTATTAATTACTTTGCAGCTAACAAAAACAAATAATGAGGCAACACCAGAGCATCACAAATTCTCCTCTGAAGCATTTAATTCTAAGGAAATGAAATGCAACTAACAGATAATACCATATAAGAATTCAACTTTATAGAAACAGCTGATAGCTACATCTGTGTTATTTCTGCTTGCCCCAAAAGCCCAGCTCCCCGTATCGTTCTTGGCTGGTCAATAACCCCCCACAGTGGCCTGTTTCCTTCTCCCGGGTATCACAGAGCCTGAGATACTGGCTATCTACAGGAGGCACCCCCCAGTGCGACCATGTCCCGTCCATGGCCCTGTTTGGAATAAACCTCAATGGATGCATGTAATCCTGTGCAGCTCATGTGCTTGTTTGGCCTCACCATGGATCCCCCCTTGGAGGCAGAGTGACGTTACAGGGTGGCAACAAGGACATCTGGCCTTCTTTGCATTGGAACAAGATCAGAAATAGAGGTCAACACGTTCACTGAATACACAGTTGAGAATCAGTGCATTTCAAGAAGCGGAAAAGACAGCTTCCTCAATTCAAGAAGAATTACAATGGAAGAATGATGGGTTCTTTCATCAAATTTGGAATTAAGAAAGCTGCCTTGGCTTAAAAAGACTTTGAGGTAGCAAAATGTCTTAAAATCTGTGTTTTAATTTCTGCTATGGGAAAGTTTTTGGAGTTGTTGCCCCCCCCCCCCCCCCCTTGTGTGCTTAAGGGCAAACATGCATAAATGCATGCTCCCCACACATGCATGCACACACACTTCTGTATGGCCCCACATTCAAGAGCATTTGACTTACTGGTTCTGATGAAGTTCTAGTAAAGCTTTGCCCTGTGCACAGAAGCAGAAGATTAGCAGTGACAGACACTTCTCATGCCGTCTCTTACTGCCGAGAGAAGACGAGCTTTCATCTCCAAAAGCATGCCAACATTCCCACTTATGTTGGTGTTCGTATGCCCCTGTGATCTCCTCCCCCTGAACGTTCATGCAAAGTGTCCGTCAACGCATGCTGTATTATCCCAATGCAATGCTGTGCAGTGCATTCTGGGTGGAGATGAGACCTTATAGTGATTTATCTTTGCAGGTGATGAAATGTACATTTTTCAGAGAAGGACATACAGCGAATGAGTCATTTGTACCGATAAGACTATGATATACTCTGGGTGAAGTTCATAGGGCGAGTCTGCAACACATTAACTATGATGAACTATCTCCTCTCTGCTCAAATGGAGCTCTGCTGCAGCCAAAGGGATAAAAAGTACACTTCTTTCTTGTTGGGATGATTCATTGTAATCATATAGACAGGCACAAAAGCAACTTGTTTTTACATTTTGGAACAGAGAAGTCCAGCTTTGCCAGCTGTTTGGATGCCAATGCTGATTTTTTTCTCATGTTTGTCTCTCTGTGTTTTTCACTTTAATACCTTAAAAACCCAAACCCTGCAAAGCCTTTTTTGTCTGTCAATCATTTTGAAGAGCTTCCAGCAATTCTATATAAAAAGTATATATGTAAAAGCATGCACATCCAAAATGTGCTGCACAAAACAGGCTATACCAATTATCTGTGTAGTTGAACACAATGTACCTGGAATAATGTTATTCATAGCAATAGCAAATATCCCATGATTGTATCATTTATCCATGTTCAATGGTTCATGGTTGATAAGATGAGAAGCATAATTTAACGATTATTTAACAGAAGAACTGATTGTCCAGTAAGGTCGATAATGTCCCCACTGTATAACCATGCTGAGCTTATTCTCCTCCTGTGGTCGCTTCATGGCTCTTCTCCACCTGCTCCCCCTCCCACCTTTATCTTCCTGTCATGTTTCTGATTCTCCTCCTGTCCTGGAACAGTGTGTTCCTCTCCATCCCCCGGTGGATATATGAAAAATTCTGCTTCGCTGACAGCCACCCTGCATCATAGAAAAGTGCTGCTAACTTTTGTCTATGGAAGACTGTCAAACCTCTTGGTAGTTTAGTAAATCCTGAATAAGTAGCAACCTTGTCGTGAAATATGTTGGATTTTAATTTATGGTTCCTGGAACCAGGAGGAAGGAGTTCTATAACTTAATGCAGGTGAACTTTTTCCCTTTCAGAAATGAACGTTGCAAAGTTCAGAAGTATAAAATTAAACCTGAGAGAAGCTATTACATCTGCACTAAACATAAAGGCCAATTAACGTCGGGGTTTTCACACGTCAATCAAGCATGTACTGAGTTCTGAAAAATATGCATTAGCAATAATAGCTGTCCTCAATAACATTAGTTCTGTAAATGTATGACACATTATAGATTGTCAGTGACAGCTGTCATTTTACCATTGCCTTAAGTAATGAGGATTTGTGAATCATTTCTTTCAAGTGGTTTAGCCCTGGAACTCGATAATGTGTGCTTTCTGCAGACTTGGTGTGGGCAGCCCAGTGCAGCCAAGGTGCCCTATGGTTTTATGGCCATCCACAAAACAAAGACAGCACATCCCTAACTTTAATGGCAGAAACGCTCACCGCGCTACTTAATCCGCACCTTGATTTACGTGCCACTCAATCACGTCGGCTCTCAGACTAATGGCGTCTCCATGCACTTTATTTCATTAGGTTTAATGGCTCTCTAATTGTGTGCATTTAATAAGAATCCAAAGGAACAAAAAGAACAAAGAGAGGCTGGCGAAAACGGACGTCCAAGTGGGCATGCACTCTGCACGTCACTCTCCTATTTGATGAATGACAATGATTGCTTTAACGGCTTAAAATTCCAAGATGATTAACATCTGGTGTGAGTAATGCGTGTTTGAGCGAAATCCACAACACACTAATGACAAAGCTGTCATTTCCTTTTTGTTAAATAAAGGGTAAAGTAATGGACATTTTTAAACAAAAGAGGAAAACTGAATAACATGTAAAGAAGGAACATTCACACATACTTATGGAGGTTTTCTTGACAGATTTACATTTCTGTCTAACTGATGAAGGAGCTCTCTGTCTGAGGCTTCACTCTCTCCAATAGTTTCAAACCAACAGCAGCTTGAACACTGACACTTCTGTTTCTTGATTAGGTCTCAGAACCTTTCACATGTGCATTTAATAATCACAGTTAAAGTGATGGTCTTCACACATGAAGCCACTTGGACGTTCGTGACTATACACAATGTGAAAAGCAAATGATAGACCTGCTAGAAACGTCAGATGAGAACAAAGGTGTCTATCAAGAAGTCATTCCTTATTCCTGTAATGGAAGGATCCTTTTGTTGCTGCATTGAATGCTCTATCTTGTGCTAAATGGAAATAATGTCTAGATATGCAGCACAAAAGCTCTTTTCAGCTTTTGATCAAATTATCTTTGGAAGTTGATGCCAGATTAGAGACTCTTTAAGTTTTCATTTGAGTGCTTTCAGAAGGCAGTACGAAGTGGAGGAATCCAGTTATTATCATGTATTTTCTGAATATGATTTATCTTGTTTTGCACCCATCAACAAACAAAAAAAAGGTTGTTGATTCTGCCAGTCTGGCTTTTTATGTGATTGCTGCAACTATCTGTCATGAATCGTTCTATAAATCAGCACAGCTTTCACTGTGCTTTCAAGCAAAGTAAACATCCACTTACTACAGTCTGGTACTCAGGAAGCTTTGAGAAATCTATAAGTACACCAAAAATAATCCCATTCTTGTAAACTCTTTGGAATCTGATCACCTTTAATGTTGTACATGTTGTTCTGTTTTTCTACACGTGTTAATGAATGTTATTGACCACTTTGGGGCAGTGTAAGAAGGGCTACAACCAACGTTTCCTTCATTGGAAGGATGTTTGTTTTAGTGAGCTCTATGAATTTGAGTCCAATTTTTACTCTTTTAGCACTGCTTTGGTCTCCACCAATTCCAGGGGAAACTATCTGAGTCGTCAGCTACTAAATGCTAATATGTGTACACCAGCTAGTTCTTAAATTAGCTTGCTTCCTATTTGAGAAGTGTTATCTCCCTAGCCCACTGCTAGCATGGAAAACAGCTTAAACAGTTAGTGAACCAAAACAGTTTGGACTTTGGACTAGAAAACCAAAACCTAAAACACTCTGTACATTTATAGAAATGGGAAACTGGTGTATTGGGTGGAAATTGTCTGTCTGTTACAATGGAGATATTATTGTGATCCATTGTTGATACAAACATGGATAGATACAGTAGCTAAACAGTAGTAGCTATTTGGAGATTCATTGTGTTGATAAGACAAGCCTAGACATGGAGTTAGATGTTTCATCTCAAACCATGCCTTGATTTAGTTTGAATATATCTTGAAATAAGACCATTTGGAAAAAGCTAAATTAGGCACAATGAGCTTAATTGTATTTTTCCATTTAGTTTAGATTTTATCCGTCATCTCCTGCATGTGTCACATTTCTTTTGGGCAAAGACAGCAGATGTGCCGTGTCCCAATTAGTAAGGACCGGCTGTGACTCTTATTTCAATCAAGTCGAGCCTCTAATACTAATTTATTCACTTAACCAAGTTGTCTGAAGCAGCTTTAAACACACAGCAACAACACTGTTTGTGGCTAACAGCCAGCACACAAGCCGAAAAGCACTCAATTTCCCATAAACACTGTTTCTCCCCGTTCATGTTTCTCCATGCATCACTCTCTCCCACTCCGTTCCCACCGACATCAAAGACGACTCACACAGACGCCAGTCGAGCCTGAGAGCTGTAATCCATGGTTGTAAATAGCGAGCACAAGATGAATGTGGGGGACATACATGGCATTATTACGCTAATATTCCTACGTCTGTAGGAGACTGTTTGCTACGCCACATTGTTATTTATTCCCAACGCTTAAGAGTGGGCAAAATACACTTAATGCAGCAAACACCCGTGAACAAGTCATATCTCAAAGTGTTGCTGCTGTGTCTTTTATTGCGTTGATGGATTGCAGCTTTTAAAGGAAGCAGCGTCTCTCGGAGGCGGTTTTGATGTTAGAACTGAATTTGAGATACTTCTCTAGGATAACATATTTATATAAGTGCGTGGGGGAAATCAACCTTTTTTTTTTCTCACTACCTTGAATCATGGTGAGTTAAAAATGAAATCCCATTTATTAAAGAGTGAGGATAATTCAATTTAAAAGTAAAAACAGCAAAAGGAGTGCTGGTAACACCATGTGTGCAGCAGTGGGAGAGAAACTAGAGGCATTATTAAAACATCAGACTGAAATCTGCTCTTTACAAACTGAATCAAAGCAGCTACATGGATTATCAGCTTGTAGTGGATGCCCTATGTGGCTGTGGTTGAACGGTTGCCAGCTATAAATGAAGAACTTGGGGGCACTGGTAACCAGTGGTCAGTGCATGTGCCCCATGTACAGAGGCTGCGGTCCTCCAAGCGGGCGGTCAGGGTTTCCAATCCAACCACTCTCTCTCTCTCGCCCCGATTTTTCTCTATCCACTACCCTATCTCTAAATCAAGGCATTTAAAGCCCAGAAATTAGCCTTAAAAACATAAATGGAGCACTGCTTAGTCGTCTACCTCTTTCTGAATTCAAAGGCTGATTTTTGCTAAAATGTGTGTGACTTTGGTATATTAGCTTGATTTGGCACGTTAGCATTGTACACTGCATATGTGCCAAAGGTAGCTAAGGGGAGTTTTGGAGAAGCAAACAGTTAATTCAGTTAATGCACCCACTTTAACTTATTAAATAGTAATTCAGGGTTATTGGTGTAAAAGCACACTTAGATCAGTTTGGATTCAATGCCTTGTTCGAGAGCACTTCAGCCATGTAGATGATGCAGCTTCGGCCACCCACCAGTCTTGCACTCACTGCAGAGCCACTCTGTTCTTTTAGTGCCGCAGATGGAACCATCAACCTCTTCGCTTACTGGTCAGCCAGCCTGTCTGAGCCGAGCTGAGCTGCCACCCACACGTCCGTAGGGTGATTAAGTCCTGCTGGTGCTGTAGCATTGGTTTGTTGAGGGAAATTCAAAACAAGTCTGTAAAGAAAAGTCGGAGAGAGAGGCTGAGTGGGAAGAGACATTAGAGGGAGGAGGCATTTTAAAGGACAAAAAGAAAGAAGTGCACTAAGTGAGGGAGAGCTTATAAGGAGGAATGCAAAATAAAAGAAGTGAACCTTTCTTTTTAATCCCACTCCTTAGTCTATTTTCCCATCTACTGCAAAACAAAGGAGGCCGATCTCATTTACATCCCAGCGCACGTTTGCCTCCAAACTGCCTCCAGAGGATGCCTAATCAGCCACAATTGGAGAGATGGATTTTTCAAAACGAATCTTTGATGTGAGGCTTTAACATTCGTTTTTTGATCTAATGATATAATAGGCAGGCCAGCCATGTCACAGGTAACGCATGCATGTCTCCTCAATGAAACAACAAATCAGAACAATGCTGTTATCATCCACAGGGAGCCGACTGTGAACTTTTGTTAGGTAGCACAATGACTTGCTTTCTTTGAAGTTTTTCTCTTATGTTTGATTCTTTTTTCAGGGCTTTTTATAGGTCGGTATACATTCGTGGTTATTTCAATCCAAAAAGTTTTGTTTGTTCCCCATGAGAGCATCTCACATCTTTACAATGGCTCCTTTCTTCAGTTCCACAAGTATCACAAGTAATTGTTGTCAAACTGGATTCTGATCATCTCGGAGGCTGCTCAGGTGAAGATTCCTAAAATATATTTATAACACATAAATGACAGGCACATCTAGTTTATTGGAAAATGATTCCTGAATAAGAGACACGTTTTCTCTGAATATAGTACAAATGAATAACACCTAGAGAGTTCTCAGAGCCTCTAAAATGTATCAGAAACAGACGTGAAATAGATTTGGCCTGCCGGCTCTGAAGCTTTATCCCCGGCTGACCACTAAATAATAATAACATGTTCTTTCCCCCTTTGTTGAAAAAGCACAAGACTTAACATACAGACCATCATCTAACACCTGGGATGACTTTCCCAGGCTACAGGAGGTGTGTCTGCTTTTCTACACTGACTGTAACAATACCTAAGCAACTGTGCACGATATCAAAGCAGCTGTCAGGAACTCTCTGGAAGTCTGTCGGGGAGTGTGCTCATTAGAAACAGACAAAAATGCTTTGTGTGAGTCTCTTTGCTTTTGTTCTTGATGGAGCGTATTTGAATTGTAAAGTTGGAACGCCACACTAATCTGCATCCTGGTCTTTAAAGGAGTGGTGCTGCCTCAGTATGGATCAAGGCAAAAAGAAACCACATAATATTCTGAATACAGTTTTTGAGTGGGAGAAAATAGCATTCACATTAATCGCAGATGACAATACAACCCAAACTATATGTTTTACTTTCTCTGTCCACTGTCAGAGATTTCACAGTTAGTTGTCATGTTTCCCTCACACAACATCAGAAAGTTAGTAATTATGACTCTCTGTTTCTTTTTCCCCTGCTGTCCAACAATGGTTGTCTATTTACTGTCTCTCTGAATCCCTGTGAATGCAGCGATGATTGACTTGAGCTCCTCCACTATCAGCTTGTTGGTCAGCTGTCTGACTCTGGTAGAGCTCTGCATACTCTCACCACGTTATGAGGGAAATCTGTCTCTTACTTCTTTGTGCTGCTAACGCTGCTGCTGGTGAGGACAGAAAACACTTTCAGTTGATTATTCTGTTTGTGCTGTCCGACTCAGTATTTGGTACTCAGTACTCCTGTTTAAATAAATGTAGCTATACGTAGCTTGTTTGCCAATTATCTGCACTTCTTGTACTTGTTGCTTTATTTCTTTAATATCATATTTATGCTCTTATTTATCCTACTGTTATATTTTAAATGACAGCAACTGTAACGGCTGAATTTCCCCCTTGGGGAAAAATTAAGTATTTCTGATTCTGATCCTAGCTTCAGAATTCATTCTTTGGAAAAGGAAAGCTGAATTCAAATGTTCAAGTTTTGCATGGACTTGTCCAGGGTGTAACCTCGCTCCTTACCCAGTGACCGCAGGGAACGACTTCAGACCCCAAACAGGAATTAGTAGAATCAATCATGGATGGATGGATGGATGGAAGGATGGATTGCGTTGTTGTTTGTTGATGACATCATAATGTTATGCTAGCTGCCCTTAAAAATGGCGTTGCATTTTAGCAGCTGAAGCTAAGACTTCTGTCTGAAGTGTTGTTCCGTTTTACATCCACTTACGGCGCTGTTTCGTTACATGCTGTGACAAATATGATAAAAACACGAAGGTTCAGGCAGGACGTCACAGTACCAACCAATCTAAAAATATGGATTATAAACATTATACACTCCAAGAAAAGAAGACGAGCTTTTGTTGTTAATTAAATGTTTCAGCAGTAAAATGTCAGCACCAGTGGAGTAACCTTTTTTTAAATCTTCTCATCTCTTTCACCGCCTTTCATTTAATACATTTGTAGACATGCTGCCTTCGAAGGGTTATAATTATCACAAATACAAATACATACACAGTCTTATCTTTCCTATAAAATCAAAGGGATGAAACTGAACTTTGTTAAACACTGAATCATGTGTGGTGCTTCTGATGTCATTCAAAACCCAATATCTTCCTGCAGCTTTTGCACGCTTTTATTTTGAAATAAGCTTAGACTATATGATTAAAGCAGCAATTTGAGCACAACTCAGAAATTGCTCATAAAAAACATGAGTAGAATGGAGCTTTATGGATTATCTCCAACACAGTCGCTCAGCATTTACCAATGAAGCTTTACTTGTTTGACTCTACCTTCATTAAATCTCTTACAGTAACAGCTCTCAGTGATTTACATATCTCACTTTTGTCTCTGCCTGTTATTCATTTTGAGTTTCTTTATGCCATAATGAAACACCTGAATACAGCCAGCATGTGTTGCCTGTGTTGTATAATGACACTGTTTAAACCTATTTTCAAAAAAGAAAGCTGCAAGTCAGTTCTCTAGAAGAGCACTGATATCAATATACACAAAACACATGATTTGAGAGTTATATCTGACTTTATTGAACGTTGTTAAATCCATCTTTGAATGTATGTGTGATGAAAAAGTTATTTTACTCCAACAGGCCTGAAAAGCTACAAATGTGGACCAATGCTAGATCATTTTCTGTCAGTAAACATGATAGATTTCAGTTTCTGAGCTTATCAAACTGATCTGAAGTCGACAGAGTCTGTCGTTTGCAGACGATGTCATCTTCTACATTACCAATCTGAATTTAGCATGGAAGCCACTTTCTTGGATTTCATGGTGTTTAGGCAACAAAATCAGATCAAACCACATCCAAAGAGTCAATATGAAACATTTCAAATGTTTTAAAGAGAATATTCCTTTTAGGTTCACCCAAAACCTCCACAACTTTAACTCTAATTGTTGGTTGTTAGGTTATGAATTCAAACTGCTCCAGAATTAGGCTGAATGTTTTAGTCTTCTCAGGGGCTTTAAGATGAAATTAAATATACAATAGTAATGTAGAAAATGGCTTTTTCAAGAGGAGTCTTTTTCTCACTATAAATTATTTTTAAGAAGAACTTATTTTAAAATGTAATGATGCAGTTGAGTGTCAAATTAAGTTACAAAATACAAAAAAAACAAGGAAAGCCTAAGGTTACAAGTCCCCATTATTCCACAGACACAAAGAATTGTTTTTCCAGAGAAACATCTCTCTCAACAAATCAATTTCAGGCACAAAGAAAACAACACTCCCTATCACACCTCCCGGAGGAAGCAGACTCGGAGCGCGGCAATCTGTTTGCTTTAGTTCATTAGAGACCAAAAGCAAAGTTTTTCCACCACTTTTCTATTTGTTGTGTTTGGAAGGGGAGCCTGGGAAAAACCCCATTGTTGTTGTTTATTAGCGCAATTGTCTTTTATCTCATCAGTGGTCATCTGCCTTGTGGGCGCTTTAATCTCGCAGTTTCAGTCAGGGCAATTAGTCAAATACCTTTAACTAATTACTCAGTGGTTTCTCAGCTGGGAACTTTAAAGTTTCAAGGCTGATTAAGGAGAGATAGAGATCTGTGGAACATTAGAAAAAGTTTCACCCCGAAGACAGCTTGTAATTGGAACATTCACGGCATGAGAGAGACTGTGCTTTGTTGCATTTAGCAGAACAAGCCTCTCCCTCACCTTCATGTATTTCCCTCTCCTTGTGAAGCAGCCACCAGTCCATCATATTGAAAGATTCTCGAACAATCTCCTTATGCCCAATGAGGAAACAGAATCCTTAACTCTCTCGTACTTGATGTAGTTCTCCTCTCTGTTCAGTTTGTCTTCTGCTCATCGTTTTCTTTGTGTTCTGCCCGATACAAGGATCCATGGTGACAGACGCTGTCAATAAAGCAGCGACCTTGTCCGCCTTCCTGGGTTAACACTCGGTTCTGCAGGAGTGGGCGGACAAGATCTATGCACATGATGAGGCACAGCATTGTGACAAATGGATATCAGATACTGACCCTCAGTAGATCCCAAACTTTTTAAACTACGCCCCTCAAGTGTTGTCATGCCTCGCCCCTTGCAGTGATGTTTTCAGGGGCGAGGCATGACAACACTGAATATGCTTTAGAAATGATTTGAAAGAAATCTATTAACCAAAGCATGCATTATATATTCTATATGACCCAAGACCTATTTCCTGTGTCAGCAATTCCTACAATGCTCCATTTACATCAAGTGTGTACTAAAATTCAATCAGGTACATCGACTGATGATCTAGATAACAAACAGTCAGAATTAACCTTTGCATTCACACAAGTGTTTTTTAATGTGTTCTTAATTTACTGTCTGATATCTGAGCTCCTAGAAAACCAGCAGTCATAAATCAGAGCGGGATGACTATGTAGTTATTAATGCCAGCGCTCTTTGTGGAACGTTTTTACACCTAAAATAAGAGCAAAACACAGTATGAGCCCGACTTCCTCTAACTCCATTTCAAGACATTTACCTTATTATTATGCTCATCCTAATCCAGAGAATGTGTCGGATAACGGATTTGAATTTGGGAACAGTAAGTCACGAGCCAAATTCAAAGTTACTCTGCACTTTGAGTGCATTCAACAGCGTGAAGCAACACTGTGGAGACAGCTAAACATGAGCAGCCAATGACAGATATCCTAAAGGGGACAATAAAGTGTATCAAAACAAACTGTATCAAATCCAATCCTCTCATAGAGTGGGCAGGTTTTCATTTTGTTGTTTTCAACATGTGAGTCTGTCACTTCCTGACTGCTTGGCCTCATCACTTTGGCTTGATGCGCTTTAAATGAGGCAGTTTATTTATTTATTCACCGTTGAAATACTTTTTATGAAATGTCCCTGATGTAGAAGATGACCTTTAGTTGTACGGCTCCATCTTCATTTTGGCTCTTTACTTGATTTCAGATCAGCTCATTTCCTGTTCCTTTTTGAATTATTCTAAAATGTAATGTTTCATAATCCAGTCAGATATCATCATTTGTCATTTTCTTGTTCTGAGTTATGGTGGATGAATTTTCTATTGAAAACACTTTCTATGTGTTTATATGAAATAATAATGGCTGACTGTATGTGATGAATTATCTATGTTCAAGTGCGCCATCAGTCAGGTGTGCTATCACCCGTTATGTTCTCATATTCACATGTCATCAGATCATCATGTTCAGACTTTTCATAAAGCATTTCATCATGTGTTGAGTTGACTAATATGATGTACGCCTGTCACCGTGTAGGGAAAGGAGCCACATGTTAACCGTGTGTGTGCAAACCTGCGCGTGTGTCATAGGTGCACTCCGTTGTTAATAAAAATAGCACTACACCCCTGGTCCAGATCCGCCGCCAGGATGACTAATCCAGCATGCTGACAGTCCTGCCCTGCTCCTGCTGTAACACCGTCCTAATGAGCCAGAGAAACCCCCCTTTGTTTATGTGTACAAACGTCTTTACACACCTTTGCTGGAAACATGTTTGGGATCATCTGCACGGGGTTGTCTTCCTGCATGTGGTGCAAGTACAAAGACCTTCCCTTGTTGTCATAGTGACAACCTGTAAGAAAGGATATGTGACTGTGTGCTAGGTGAGACACTTTCTATTCTATTTTTATCACTCAGATGGTCTCCGTCCATAATGATGCTGCAGCACTACTATGTTGTACAATAGCCCAAAGTTTCCAGGATTTGCTGACTTACCTAACAACCCTCGAGCAGGGCCGGTGTTTGCCATCCAGGTCTATCCAGGTCAGGAACAGTTCCTTAAGCAAACACCACTCCAAAACAAATCCAGCTTCATTGATCTCTTACACACCCCTTAATGTTGTTGTCATTTGCTGCATTGCCCAAGAGCCATTAGATAGGGCCGGTGTTTACCAACCAAAGGATTTATGTTTATCAGATTTAAGGAGGGCTCCTCATGCCCAAAATGTTGAACTACATTTTGGCCCACTGATCTCCTGCACCTCTGTAGGTTGTAGTCATTTGCAGTAATGCTAATGGGTTAAAAAAAAGACTATTGTTTACAATCCTTTAGGTTTTCAACACGATTTCCTCCCTTACACCCACTAAGGTTCTATTCCTTCACTATCTTACTTAAAGGTACCAAAACAGTGCTAGTGTTTGACATCCCAGTGGCTTTCAGCTCAGTTTGTGTGGTTCAGGGACACTCCTTAAAGCTCACCCTTCTCAGCTCAGTTCTGCTCCATTGATCTCTTTGTCTGCCAGCTCCCTGCAGGCGAACATTTATCAGGTAATTGGGCTTTGAGGCGCTCCTTTTGGTTGGAATGCATCATGGCGATAACTCATTACAGCGGAAGCGACCGCAGGGTTCAAAACAAAGGTCAGAGTCTTTTATTGACTCTGACTTCACGTGCCAGGAGAAAACAGCAGAGTATTAAAACATTGATATTATTCTGTGATCTGAAGAATGCTGAGTTGTTACAGGCAAGTATGAGTCTATGCACTCATTTTAAATCCATAGATAAAGTCTGTATGCTTTGAAACCGAGCATGGACAAGATGTTGTCTTTAAAATGAATTAGTTTAAAAGGCTGCTGACTCATCTCATCAGTTCATCATTTCATGTGATTGCATTTTTTATTGTGTCATGCATAATATGCCCAGCCAACAGGCTTGCAAGACACCATTGTTTGGAAAAAATGAGAAATAACAGAAGAAGTAGATGTTTCTACGTCATCATAATAAGTACAAGGGGACTGACAACTTTTCTAAATTCCCCCAACTTGTTCCCTTTGATTTTTTTCAAATCTGCAAAATTCAGGTCCCAATGGAAGGGTTCCTGTTTCCACTTTGAAACTAAGGTCCTTTAAAACCTTATATAACCTAAAGTTGACTGCCATATTTGTGCTGGATTTGTAGTTTATGTTGTAGTTGCTGTTTCAAATTATCGTCACACTGCAAGATGAATTGAAATGTGGTTTCTATAAAAACAGCATGAGGCTCTGTAGCATCTGGAGAATTTGGGATTTATTCTAAAGGAAGCCCTGTTGGATTTTCTAACAGTTCTATTATTTCACATTTGTGCTTTATTGATTCAGGAATCCAACTCACTTAACCCTGAACAGCAGAATTGGGAAACAAACTGCTAAACGGCGAGCATGTTTATTCTGTATGGTGTCTGAAATTTGACTCACTTTGAATCTCATATCCCGTCACCAACATTCAAAATGAGGGACACATGCATCATAGAGTTGTGAGTAAGTATAATACCCAAGATGTTCACATATTTAGAAGTGAAAACAGGCTTTGAAGCTTTGCTAGTACTCACGTGTTGAGTGTATGTGCAGCTGTTTAGGATTCACAACCTTTCCCCTGTCTCCTTCTGCGAATACCAATCTGATCAAATTCATTTTCCATCACCAAAATAGAATCATTGTCTCTGTTATTAGCCTGCTAGTGAAACAGTCAGTGTGTCATGTTCTTCATAATAAGCAGGCGAGTGTATAGTGATTGTGGCTCAGTCACAGCCGCTGCATATAAATGCACCAAACATGTCAACCGAGCTTACTCTCTAATCGCGGCACCACACACGCAGGAGCAGCGTGGCTAATGCTAATCTACAATAGGACACGGCTATCATTGCTAATATTGTTTGCTACTGCTTCAGAGCATCCTGCGTGAGATTTCATATCTCATAGTCATCGCATTTGTCACGGCCACAACACTGTGTTTGATTTTGGCTGCTGTTTAAAAAGGATTATTTACATCAGTGAAGGTTGTCTTTTCCCTTTGTAGCAGAATTGACCCTGAACGCATCATTTATATTCTGTCAGTGCTCCTCTTCCACAGAGATCATCAACAATTTCATAGCATGTGAAATAGTCAGAGGCTTGCGGTGGTGAGAATTCATTTGTTGAATGGATTCATCAATGATTGATCTGTGGGTGGCGCTCAGATTGAAGCTCAGATTGTGTCAGCGCTCAGCAGAGTTACTACTCCGTCCGTCACCATAGAGACAGCTGGGGCTTTCAGGGGGCTTCAGAGACGACGAGAGAAACAGAAATTAAATCGCTGAGAATGAACCTCGCAGCAATCAGGCCCCTGAGACAACAAGACACCCTGAAAGGCTTGAACATGTTTTGAACATATTTGTGCTTTAGCGTCAGTTAAACATTGAGTGAAGAGTTCACATCACCTGAAAGGTGTAGAGACAGGAAACACACTTTTACTTTTACACAGTAAGGTAAGGTGGACCTGAAACAAACGTCAACCTGACTGTTGTGTATCTCTGCTCAGTGCTCTAACTAGCCAATCAAATAATCATGAAGTATAACACAAAACACAAAAGGTCATCATTACCAAAGTGATGTCAGTCAATCAATAACACGTAAAAAACATGAAAAGCTGATTCTATTAACTTGCCCCTCCCTCAAGACTGTATGACGTCATTGATTACAAAGGTCCCTAACTACTAACATAAGACTGTCAAATCAATACAATCTCTGTTATTGAAATACTTCAAATATCAAAGAGTACTTTAATTCATACACACTACGTTCCAATGTTTTGTAATTTTACAATAGGTGACTAGGACTCATATTTTTGTTGCTTTGGTATCCAAACAGGTGTTGATGTCGTTTGATTTTAACGAGTTTTCTAAGTTTAAAATTCTGGTATGCTGACAACCCCACTAACTACAAGTCAACATACATGTTTGACCCTCCTATTGCTGCAGTCCCTTGACATAAACACATTAACATCAACCGTCTTCAGTGTCGCCTGAATGGAGCGACAATCTGCAAATAAATGGTAATAGTAGAAGGAAACTTCCTATACTGGTAAGCTAGTAGCTAAAGTGTTAGATCATGTGTGTATCAGGCTAGCATTCAAGCTAATGCATCTTCTTTTCTGATATTTTGATGGAGCTTCTTCCTGTTAATTCAACTCCCAGACAACATCGCTCCATTTTGGCTCTGTGTTGCCTATGTTGCCAAATCCTTGCTAGGCTAGCAGTCCAGCAATATGAAATAGGAGACTTTATAAATGTGTGTCCCTTTTCTTCATAACAGACATAAAAGCTATGATAACAACCACATGTTGGTATCTAGTGCTATGTCGTGATTTTGAGATGTTTTGAATGCGTTCTGGGTTGTTTGGTTGACCTCAAAGCATACTCTTCAAAACTGTCAAAACATTACGACTTCATCTTTACTCCGTCTTGTGTTTTGGCTCAATCTATTGCAATCTTTACATTTTTATGAAGTCATCTCGTGTCCATGGCACAAGAAAACCTCAATTACCATAAAACATTTTAAACCCCTCGTGGTGCTCTTCCTAAAGCATGGTGGGTAACTCAGGCCAATCTCCCTCGGACAGCTATAACACAGCTCTGGTTACTGTAAATCACAATGCTCTATGTGCCATAAAAAAGATACGAGCAGCCTTTGCTTTATGGGAACATAAAATGTGATGATTCTGTCTGAGTCTAAAACAGCCATGCAGAGGGGCTCATCCCCATAAACCGATGAATACCCAGATCTGACAGAAGTAGCAGCGTTATGGTCCCAGGATACATGTGAAGTATGAATGGACAATGGACTGCATCTTCTTTTTCAATATAACAATTTCATAACACTGTTTCATATGTTCAATCTGTGAAGCCATTGCTATCAACTTAGATGGAACGACCATTTTTTATGCACAAATGCAAACATGCGCTGTCTTTTTGTACACTAACGTGAACTTTCATTTAAGGACCCCAATGAGAGCTGTAAGGGTTTCTTCCCCCTTGTCCTCTGCAAACAGCAGAACTCTAACAGTACTGATTGGAACAAACATGCTGGCAAAGTGGAGCATTTGGTTTTCTCATTGTAGCTTTCCCTTTCAGCTTTGTTCCCATTTTCTTTGCTGTTCTGACCTTGTCACTGCTGATTGTCTTTTCTGTTTGAATCCAAGGATTTACAAATTGGGAAATATTTTCCTCCAACTTATTACAAAGTGATCTCTAATGAGTGCACACAAGTTCAATTTGAAGGTGCTTGTACTTTAGTCGAGGCTTTTCTTTTCATGTCTCTTTCTTCTTCTACTCTGATAACTATAAAAGGGAAGTAGTTCTTAGCCTTACAATCATCATCAGCTTGACAAGTGACTTCTCAAGTTTTACATGCAAAGCATATGAAAAGTATATAATGCTTCTTCATCGAACTAAAACACAAAACATCTACCATCACATTACAATTAAAGCTTAAAGGATCAGCCATTCACAGGATTAACACTATGTGTGTTTGTGTAAATCAAAGACATGGCTTTCATACATTTGACTTACAATGAATTGATTTGCATGTCCCAGTAACACTAGTGTGTAACAGCTCGGCCATTTCCCTGGAATGACTTTGATTTGTCCGCCTCGGTTGTGCAGATGTGACACACGTATGAACTGTAATAGCTTTAATAATTGACATGTGCACTTGGGAAGTATGCGCTGATAAAGACATAGAGACAATCTCTCTCTGTTCATTTCTCCACTGACATGTGTACATCACTAAAAATAATTGGACCGTAATTGTATCATTTTTACCTGAAAGTGATTTCTTGACTGGCCTGTATCATGTAATGCTTGAAAGAAACACGGTTCAAACCCCAGCCCACCCATTCAAGCACTCACACACAGCTGCTGTGTACAAACCCACACACACGCTGAGCACACACCAGCATCTCCCAACACTTCCTCTTTCTTAGGGATTGCTGCCGTGAAGCAGGAACATAAATCAATAACGCATCTCTGCTGATCTGGGAGAGAGGGATGTTGCCGTAGGAGACACGTTTTAACCACAGAGCACAAACAGCATCCGTGTTTTCCATCATTCAGGCAAAAGAAGCCCTTCTGATGAGAGTGTTCTTGTTGCACTTCTGTCGAGTGTGCATGTTTTATCTTAGAATGCGTCTGTTTGTTTCCTATAAGAGAGAAAATGTTAATATCATGCAAATATTAAACCTGAGGATCGGGGGGGAACATGACCTGCAGCGTTTTATCCGGCAATATGTTTCCCTGCATGTTTCTCCTTTTACTCATTAAATCTTTATTAGATATTGTGCAATTAATGGGCTCATTAGCTGCATTTAATACAGTAATGTTTGCCCATAATCATGTATGTTAAGCAACATTGACAAATGCACCATTCATTTAAACCATTAGAGAATAGGAGGAGGGAGGAAATGTGTATGGTGCTGTCGTGTGTTGGGGTTTTATCTAAGAGAGAGCGGGCCAAATGTGTGCTTTGTGTCCCAGACAGACTGGAAACTATAAATTCACACACGGACACATGGCAGCTGGCGGAAATACCAGAGAAGCACCTGTTGACAGGTGTAGTGGGTGGCGTAGCTTTTCAAGGTGTCTGATTGAATTTTCCGTGCGAGGCCAACACCAATTACAGTCGGAGTTAAAGGGAAAGTGATGTTCTGTTAGCTGCAGATTGGAGAACAAGTCAGCGACCACATTTCTATAACTCAAAGCCTAACATATAGAGGATGAGTACATAAAGATCTGATTGTTGTTGTGACATCTTTAGTTTTTAAATCTATAAATCATACTTCATTGTGAGCTATCGTCTTGAAATGGAAGTTTGGAAAATCAGTATTTTAAAGATTTAGTCGAAATTAGAGAATTAATGTCTGGAAAAAGTCATCTTGCTTCAGGAGGTCTCGTCTGCAGCACTGGAGCGTGTGCGGTATAAATATTTTGCCTCTAAACTACCATGAACTGTCTAGTTCAACACAGCAGGAAAGGGAGGGATTAAAATAGCTTGCCCAGGGGACGTAGACTTGGAGCTAACAGTTCAATGCTGGGTTGCAGGTGCTGTATATAAAATGTGGTGCTAAAGCAGTGACGAGGGTGAAAGCATGGCTTTGAGGTGAATGCAAGAAAAGATGTCTTTATTCTTCGTTAACAACAGATCATGATTCATGAATGATTCAGAAACAGCAACTTTATTTTGAAATATATTTAGCCTGTAAGTCAGAACAATTCCTGGAAGTGATGAATAGAAGTTTTATTGCTAATCAACTTAACTTCTCATTTGTTAGTGGAAAACTGTCACTTCTCTCTAATGTAGCTTTAAAGCAAGTCAACTGTTTTTCAGCGAGATTTAAAAACGCATTTAGAGTCGTGTCAACACTTAAAACACAAAAACCTTTTTTACAAATCAATGAAATATGAACAGAATGATGAAGTACTGCAAAAGTGTACCATTCATTGCCCCTTTGAATAAATATAGCAATACAAAATATGAAAAGTATGTTTGCTTTGTGTCAAGGTTAACCACTTCTGGAACAAACAGCAGATCAGGGTTTGCTTTGTATCCGGAGTCATAGAGAATCATGAGCAAACAGCACCGATACAAAGCTCTGTATCTCCTAGGTCACATGTGATGCAGCTAATTCAGAACACACGTTTTAATAACATGCAAAGACCGTTTTTTTAATGTGACGTGAATACAAAACATTGTGGAATTAGGAGATTTCTGCAGCAGTCCGCCGAGAGTCAGGGAGGATTGTCGGGGTATTAGCGAGGTATCAGTAGCCAAACACACTCCTCCTCTTCCCCTCCTCTCTTTATTTTACAGCTTGCTAGCCGGTGGCAGCGCTCAGCCCCTCCTCTCTCATCTTTGCTCCGACTTCTCCCTCACTTTTCTCTGTCTCTTTCTGCAAGGATTAGCTATAATATCTACCACCGAGTCAGGGGCCAACGGAATCCCAGCCACATCACACGGGCTTATGGTTGGAAAACAAGCATTAAGAGAGGGGGGATTAAGGATGAAACCCCCGCTAAAGAGCAATGTGCGCGCATGTTTGTGTACGGACAAAACACAGGGGAGCTGAAAGAATAGGTGGGGAGGTAGATGTAGAGAGCAATGGGAAGAGGAGATGTTCATTTGTTGGGGATTTTGAGCATCTAAAGGAGGACCCTGGATGCCAAACCTCTTGTACACCCTCCTTTTTTCACACCTCTAAAAGAAGCAGTAACACCTGTAGGAACAAGCTAGAAACAAAACGCTGCAATAGAAGTCAAATTTCCCACCCTCTTTACTCTCGTCGCCTCACACTCCTCTCTCACCTCTGTCACCCTCTTTCCACCACCGACTTTAAACCCACACTCTCTTCCCATTCTCTGCTACTCTTGCTACTCCCCTTTTTCCCTTTTCTTTCTCACAATAGCCTGCAGATGCTTTTCATTTCACAAGCAAGGGTGTAGGTGGGAGTTTTCTACCCAGAGCGGTGCTTCTGCAAAATCGGTGCCAATGCTGCTGCTACGCACACACAATACGACTCAGTGTGATTCACCCATGAGCCTTCTGTTTTTTAAAAATTACAAGCTCATGGCTTTTGTACACTACTCAAATATTTGTTGCACTGATGACGTCCCAAGTAGTGAATTAAATAAAGACAAATAGAGGAATAAAAGCAACAAATTGATTCAGAATGAGGATTCTCTAATCGAGGTGTTATTGTGTGAGAAAAGGTGCAGCTGAAAATCTGTTTTGCCTTTCAGATGATTTTGTTTGTGTGACATTGTCCTAAATGATGCACTAACAGAACAAAACAGCGCATATTGCGACAACCAAATGAGTAAGTCCCAGTGAAAGAACGACGATCAAGGCTTTGTCAATGCTACTGAAGAGCTGTAGTCATTGTACAGTGTAATTACACCTCTCTGTGTGTCTTCAAATAAGTGATTAGGTCTTAATGGTGATACACTGTTAGATCTTTCAGTGATCGACCTTGGAAGATAATGGGCGGTAAGCTGAATGGCTCCTTTGTCTCTCACGTCAAGAAAAGATAGACGTTAAGTAATGGTGGTCTTTCACAAGAAATGTTGAATGACTTTGAGACAAGCAGTGGCTGTAATCATGCTGTAGCTTACAATTGTCTCCTTTAGTTTCTGTTCAAATTTTACTTTGATAACAAAAAAAGAACAGAAAGAAGTTGAATCAGCCGACTGACTTCCGTTTTTAAATGGAGCCATTTTTCATGAAATGATTTACAACAATTTCTCTACAAATGAAGCAACTTACACAAAGACATGAAATCAAAAATATGTAAACTGTACTTTCCCTAACCATTCAATGTATCAATTGTTAAACTGTAACACAGCCAGCCACCACTAGCCAGATGTGTAGCCTCGGCTAATGGGTCTTCTCCTCTGGCTCTACAGCCGGGATGTAAACAAGCACAGTGATCACAGGATGATGCACAGGGTAGCATCTCGTATGAGCAGTGTGTCAGGTTAAACCTGCATATTACCACACTCGACTGGAGCAATGTGTAACCAAAGGACCAAAGGCTAGGGGTGCTAGTATTGCTAATGTTAGCCACAGTCTTTTCTCTAATAACACACAGTATTAACAAACAGCAAACATCTATAACCTTGAATAAAGGTTATGTATACAATACAATACCTACCCATTACTGATACGTGTCGAATGCTTCCTCCATCCTCATGTCTGCTTTCTGAAAATCTCGTCTATGCTGTCGTTTGAGCAAACACTTCCAAAGATAAATAAATAAGTAAAGAAGATGACATAAAGATTGTGCTCTCACAATACAAGTGCACCAAACCACCCAAGGTCAAACAGAGAAATTAAGATACGTAACCTCAAAATGCCACAGAAAGAGGACGACCACCTGGAGCTGCAGAAAGCAGAGGGCAATTTTCACTTGTTTTCTAAGAGTTCACTCCTCCTTCCCCAAGCTGAGCTCAAATGACTCAATGGATGAGAGGAAGGACACCTGGAGCAGCAGGCGGTCCAATCGATACCCAGCTGGCTTTTGCAATACCGGGGGTCAGAGTGTTGAGCGGCTGATTGGGGAAAAGCCAGAAATAACTCGCAGCTTGTCAAGGAATGTGTGACCCCGTCATTGACACAGCACTTGGCTAGATTGGAGCAACATCAACAAATACAGACGACAGAATGGATATTGGATTTTCAGCTCCTCAGTCTTTTGAGTTCTATCAATTTAGCTCTCTGATTTTAAGTTGACATGCTTTGCTCTGCCTGGTATACTGTGCCTGTTTAAATTGCTGTGAAATTGTTATCTGTTTTTGTGCCTCCTGCAGAGAGGAAAATACATACCTCTATTACATCCCCTTGTAAACCTGCTGTGATGTACAGAATCGATGTACTTTTCTTGGGATCCTCGTATGAACTTGGAAAAAAGTTCACTGCTATAGACAATTTTGACCTGTTTTTGACGTTGAGTTGCACAATACGATACAATGCTGTACAATAGGTAATGATACGCTAAGAAACACAATACAATGTACTGTATTGTCTCCTTTGCTATGTTTTTCTAGGACTATAGCACACATCGAGCTCCCTCTACAAAAGCTATCATTTAGGATGTTTGTTTTCGGCATATACAAACACAAATCAACATGTCACGTCTGTAACAAAAACCTGAAGAGGTAAAACAGTTCTGTGTAACATGTAGTCCAAACCACATAAACCAAATATTGTTGTTTGTATTCTCTTACACCTTTTCACCAACATTTATTTGTCCTATGATTCTTTGAGGGTTTTAAACCTTGGTTGCTAGTGATCTATCTTACTGAGTTCTGTAAATAAGGGAGCAAATATTGACTGTAGGGTCGAAGAAATCATTCCATTCCTATTATCAAACATCCTAATGCAATATTTGACTACAAAAACAAAAGGTAACATTGGGAACAAGAACAGAATTCCTTCATTTACTGTCTTGTGCTTAACACTCAAGCTCTTGTATGCAGCAGGCCCATTCATGTCTAGTGGTTTTTATCCTGAGCCAGTGAGACGTAAAATTGTTAAATAGCCCCCTTGCACGATGAAGAAGTCCCACCGTGCTGTTTATGAACTGGTCATGAAACAGCCATTCCTAAACAACCACCGCCCTCCATCCATCCTAGCGTCCTTAACACCTTAAATAAATCCCCTGTCCATCTGAGATGACAAGATAAATACCATCTACCTTCCACCCTGACAGAGAAACCTGTCCACCCAGGGGGAGCAAGCGTAGGCTTCCCTAAAGGGGAGATAAGGATAAGTGATGGTTTGTGAACCAACACAAGCTCCTAAAGATAAACCAAAGCTTTTGACTTTCTGAGGGGATTTTTGTCCCCAGATAAAGGGCAGTTATGATTACAAGTGTTTATGATAGCTGCTGATAAAGCTGTGCTAAGAGGACTTTGCTGGGGGATTATTTTGCATCTATCTGCATGTAATTATTTTTCTTAATTTATCAGGACAAACATTATCTCCCAGTGCTGGAATTTGTCCAAAGCAGCCAGGGATAAAGAAGGAAATCATGTCTAGAATAAAAGAAACAGATAATGATAGCTGCGTCTCCGTGGTGCGCTGGTGCATCTCATTTTTAAAACCTGCCTGAAAATAGATTTTGTGATTTAAGGGAACTTTTGCAAAGCCAGACTTTGAGAGCAGTGAAAAAAATTCAGTCATCTTATATAACTGTGACAAATCGACGGGGAAATATGTTTTTCTGTCTGATTTAGAAGAGCTGGAAAGAAGAATTCTCTCTAAGCACAGTAGCCTCAATAGACCACAATGCAATGCAGCGGTTGGTCCAGTACAACAATGAAACTCTTGCTTGGTCTTATCTGTAAAGAAGCCGTCTTGCTCTTGCTCTGGTCTCTCTTCAGGCATGTTATCTGATGGCGCTGGAGGTCATTGTGGGAAATGTAGGAAATCAGACTTTCAAGAAGAAGTTGAAGTTGTTATCATCTAGTGCGACTAACAGGAGAGTTTCATAAAGTAATGCCCTGGTGATTACATGCAATGTGTCTTTATTACATCGGGAGGTACTGAACAACACAGTGCCTCGTGCACATGGCTTTTTCTATGTTGTTGAACAGACATATACTGTAGATTCTTATGGTTAAAAGACTCAGTCATTGCACATTGTTGATATATAGCAGGAAAGGACTATGTAAGTGTGTGCTTTTACTTCAGCACACTGATGTGCACACTGGTGACAGATTTGCAAGGACACTGATCATTTCCTCTTCAGTCTCCCTGCAGTCCTTTTTCATAGAATATTTCTCCAAATCCAAGTCCCAAGCTGATTTTTTTAAAACCAATTTTCCTTGACAGTGCTGCCTCTAAAGCCACCAAATAAATATATTTTCTCAAGGATGTGTCTTTGTGCTCTCCCCGAAGAATGTCAGACATGATTAAAAAAGGACCACCTTCTCAGTGCTCAAATACTTGGCTGACTTCTTCTGATGTCAAGGTAGTCATTTGAGCTTCCAGATGTGAGATACGGGTTGTAAAAAATCCAGCTCATACGCTCGGATGAGAGAAAAGTGTCATTTTCAATCAGGACTGGATAGTCGCACGACACCTGTTCAAAATCTCCCTAAACTGTAATGAAGCGCAATTACGTGTGGCATATATTGGAAGAGTGACGCAACACGCTGACAGCAGATGTGAAAAGGATGTTAGGACGACTCGTGCGGGGACGCACTGTGTTAGCATTAGAGATGATTGGGTGAACGGCTGGTCAGCTGTGAACGTTTCATGGCCGTAGCGTGGTTTTCATTAGCTAGTAAAGCAGATGTGACGGTCACCTGCAGAAGACGAAGGAAGCTAATCGTGACAGAGTCATATGTTCTTCTTGCACAAACACAGGCTCCATTAGTTATGTGGTAGAAATGACCTCTGAACACACATCCTTCAGCTTTGGCGGTTTAACTTTTGTTCATGTTACTCTCATTCATCGCCCGCTGTGAGGACTCGTGAAGTAGTGACACGGTGAGTCAAATTGCCAGGGACATATGCCAAGAGCATCAGTTTTTCTTATTACTCAATTATCCAGAGCTAGCATCAGTGTTTCAATAGATGTATCACGTGTCTGGAGGATGATGTGTGTCTGTTTCGATATTTAATTGCACATACTTTATATAATTGCTCAAAGTCATTCATCAAGCAAAAATGGCAACTTTGCCTCAGAGTAATTGTGATTTCTGGCATTTTTTTAGCCTGAATGATGAGCCAGTTCATCCCAAAAATTAATTTTTAAGTCAGAAAAGGTCTTGAATTTGACCTTGGTGTGGGGGCACGTTGGTGCAGCGGGAAGATGGGCACAGAGGAAGCAGTTGGGTAGGCAGGTGTAGGCAGGGTGCCAGGACGGAGCTTCTTTGATATTCACAGCTCATGAGGGAGAGGCTGATGTTGGGAGGAAGAGGTAGGAATAGAAAATGGAGAAATGGGACGGAAAAAAAAAAGGTAGGATGTAAGGAAATGAAGAGGAGGACAGAGAAGACTGAGATCTGCTGTAGTTTGCTTTGACAGCATCACGGCCTGTGGTTTAACGGGGAAGGGGGTGAAATGGGGTGAGAGAGAGGAATGGTGTTCACTGACCTGTTTCTAATATTATCTCTGCCTCCCCTCTCAGCCCCAACCTCTCTCTCTCTCTCTCTCTCTTGTTTGTCTCTCTCGTCTTGTGTTTAATTTCCCCTCCCTCGTAAGCTATTGTCGTCTTTCTGCTCCTGTTTGCTCTCTGTCAGCGTCCGGCTTTAATTTTCCTCCTTTTTTTATTAGCGCGACCATTCCTGGGTTTGTTGTCTTGTCATTCTGTGACATGCGGTAACTCATTTTTTACTGGCTTTCTTTCTCCTCCCTCCCCTGTCATTTTTTTCCATCTCCTGCTCCAGCCCTACTTTATTACTCTCGAACAAAGCCCGTCCACACTCCAGGGGCTAGTTGTCCTTTACATACTGTACACATGGACCATGGAGGTCCATCACTCTACTTTGACCTTCAAATACCTCTTAGCACTGCAAAGTTTACTGAAGAAATGACCCAAATTGTAAAATTCCCTTTAAATAACATCATTTTAAGCCAGTAAATATATAGACATTTTGAAATAGAAGCTCTTCCTTCCATGTCGGATCCTCTCCTTCCCTCCCTTGTGTCCTGCCTTACTCCACATTCAGAGATCTCATCTGAATTTTTGTGTAAACATCTCAAAGATAGAAGACTAAGAGAGAGATATTTGAGATTCTATAAAAAGACGAAGACGGGAGGTGAAAGAGGGCTCATTAGCGACTATTCAGTGACATATCTGGCATTTTTTCTACTTGGCTCTTGTCACGGTGTCGGGATAAGAGTATACATTTGATGTCAAACTGAAAATGGCATGTTAGCATACAGATTCATATCCAGTGAGTGCTATTATATTGCAGGAAAGCAAAGGGTAGCTTTTGTTCTTTGGTTGGAAACATTGCAAGCGAGCTGAGAGTCGCTAAGGGTCCATCGCAGAAATGTCCTCCCCCATAACTTGGCAGCGACCTGATGGAAGGAATATACAACATCGTAGAATAAACTAGTAAATGCTGTAAAATTTCCAGGTGTTGCTTTAATTTCGATCAGGAAAGCTGGAAGTGAAAGCAAGCAGCAGTGGGAGATGGGAAGTTTTACACAGGGGGCAATTCAAGGGGCTGCTGCCAAATAAACAGAGACAGAAGGCAGCAAGAGCAAAATGAGTTGAGACAGCAGCACTGATAGAGGATGTTATGCATGTGTGTGTGTGTGTGTGTGTGTGTGTGTGTGTGTGTGTGTGTGTTTTGCCTGCAGCTCTCTCATTAAGGACATTTCTCTTTCCAACACCAGCCCCTCCTGTGGATGGATTCACACGTACAGACACACACGCAGAGAAACACTAGCCAAACCTGATAGATGCTAGATGGCAAATTCTACCACATTAGCTATCAGTGCCTCAGATCTCCCCCTCACGTCACTTTATTTCAAGTTACTGAGCTAGGAAGCTAATTAATGGACTTCTTTGCAGAGGCCATTACACCCACAGCTTATTACTATTCAAGCTGGTCAGTATTTCTGTGAAATACAACTTCCATTGTGAATTAATGCTATCATGATTTTCAAAATATGCTGTAATTACCGGAGTATGGTCGGGAAATATTTTTCAGCAGCAGCAGAAGCAGCTCAGTATGCATGCAGTAACTCAGGCTAACTCTTTTCTGCATGCTAATGTGCAGGCCTGTGGGCTCACCCGCCTCGCAGTTGCATAGTGATGCTGTTTATCAAAACACACACATGCACAGGAAATCCGATTCAGAGGGACATGAAATATGCTGCTGTGGAGGATTTGAATCGGGGTCAGCCCTATGGACGGTTTCTTCAGGAGAAGCAGCGAGCCGGTGGTACGGAGAAAAAATAAAACACCAAATGTCAATAAATCCATCGAACTAAATGCCAGGCCGATGCTAAGGAAATGTCATTGGCTGTTTATAATGGGACTCCTATCCGTGGGAGTTAGGCCGCAGCACGTGCCGCCTGCTTAGAAAGGCACGGAGCATGCAGAGACATGGGGAGGTGGAGGCAGGCTAAGAGATGGCAGCTCAGGGGGGAGTGCAGGTGGTGGAGATTTGTGGAGCCTACAGAAGGCTGACATTAAAAGAAAAGCCATAAAAGATAGAACCAATGCAGGTGTACTGCATCATACATTTGAGCAGTAAGTATGTTGCCACACCTGCAAGCTTAATGGAAGAGTGACACTACATAGGGCACTATACTATATTGTTGTACTATATATTGTTAATGTTTTTCACCCATCTTCACCCATTCCAGTGTTGGATGTGTTTCACATGCTGAGCTGTCTCTTTCACACTTTACGTCCATTTGTTTGTAGCTAACGCCTCCCTGTCCTCTGCAATTACATCAGGTGTCACTATGTCCATGTCCCCGAACAACACAACTTCTAACTGCCTACCCATTAGCTGCTATTATCTATCCCTGTCTATAAACAAAAGAGGGTAACACCAGCCACCAACACACACAAACACCTTTCTCTTCCTGCAGTAGCTTAGCCGGCAGCGAGAAATTCCAATCAGCCTCTCTTGGACGTCTCTAACAGAGATAGAGAGGCTGGAAGGAGAGCGTTTTTTTACGTGTGTGCATCTGCATCAGTGGCCACTTTCCCATGATGCAAACTGACATCAAGCAGGTAGCATTAATATTCAAAGTGTGGGCGAGTGCGTAGGTGTGTGCACTTGTGGCTTTTGAGTGTGTGTGGCTATTACCGAGAAAAATCCTTTCGCTGAGACGCTCCAGTCCTGCTCCATCACTGTCTTTGATGTGTATGCTGCTTGTCACAGCAGCCACATTGTTCACTATGGATGAGGATAAATGTTTACTGCCATGCCAGACCACATTAGCATGATGTGTGTGTGTGTGTGTTCTTTGTGTTTATGTTTGTGCATGTTAGACAGAGGAGGAAATAGGAGGATAATAACTGCCATGACTGTAAGCATGTACGATATGAAAACCCTAAAGGCTTCAGGAAGTGAGGGCATTCAGAGAGCTGAAGACGATACATCGGGATATGAGGCCTTAAAGCTGCTTTGAAATTATGAAACGTTGATGCGAGCCAGCAGCTATAAAAACAGAGTTGTTGAGCAGAGCATACATGTATCATCTATGACACTTCAGGGACTACGTACAAAAAGAGTGTTGAAGCATTTCAACATCACTGCATTGAGAGTTTCATGCGCTTCAGCAGGTTTGCTGGTTTGTAAATTGGATAAACAGTGTTGTGAAAAGCCCTCTTCAGGGATATGTTTTAAAATAATGGATTGTGACATATTCACACAAACAAACACGGATTTCAAGAAACTATTTGTAATCTTCACAGTTATACAAATTCAACACATTTTCATCTCTTGAATTAGCTCTAACTTGAGCTGAAAACTTAATTTTGGGATTGAACAAAACACATTTTTTTTCCAGATTATTTTGTGGGTCAAATTCTTTATCTTGATTGTACTGAAATAACTGAGGTGTAGAATGTATCGGTTGTAGCTGGTCTTATGCTAAGCTAAGCTATGTATTTTCTAATATATTTAGTACACAGTTACAAGAGCGATATCTATTTTTTTCTTGCAGGACTTTCAGCAAGAGAGGAAGTTGGGTAGGTTTAGAAGGGCTGGTTTGCAGGTTTTGTCACCTTTTTGAGGTTGCTCCCTGTGTTATGCTAAGCTAAATTTAACATGATCTACGACCCCATTTCAAGTCCTTTGTTGCTTCTGTCCCAGCTTTTTTGAAACGGAAATGGACATATCCTTTTACAAAAACAATGACATTTCTCACTTTAAACATTAGGTATGCTCTTATTGTGCTTTTCACATGCTGTAGCCTCCATCATCACATTTTACACAATGTCACAACTTTTATCAGAACAGGATTGAAGTTTTGGCTCTACATTCAGTTCACAGCTATTAGAGTGGTGCCAAACTTCTTGTATTAGTCTCAGCAAGAAAGGAAAATGGGTTTTATTCAAACCTTAGTGGTTAGGGTTAGGGTTACTCAGCAAGGCTACATATGCCTTTCTATGGCTTGCAAAAACCAATAAATATACCAGTTACGATTGTTTTGAAGGCAAAGTTCATTATAAATCCATTTTTTAAGCTGCTTAGGTCATCCTAGCCAAACATGATCCATTAAGCTCCCCAGGCTGCTTTCTAACACTCCACCATTAGCAGAAAGTGTCAGTATGGTTGTTTTGACTGAGTGCAGGCAGATGACACCCCACTGTGCATGTCGACTGCCTGTTGTTCTCGCTAAACCTACACATCTCCAGGGCAATCTAACTGGAAAATAACTGCTCTTTAGTGAATTGTTAGCCTGATTACATCTTGAAGAGACAAGTGTGTGTTTGACTTTGTTTTCAGACAACAACAATCCGACTCAAGCTGTCTCAGGGGTTCAACATCCCTTTTAACACCGGGATCTGTGGACTGTGCAGTGCAGAGCAGGAGGCGGATTGAAGAGCTGCACAGTCAAAGGATTAACATTAGAGCTAGTGGCTAAAGCAAGCGGTGCCCACAGGTCAGATTAACAGAATGTAAAGCCTGCAACCCCCTTACACCACACTTTGAAGTAGGGCTTACATCCTCGGCTTTATCCTGTCAAGGAGTCGAGTCAATGGTGAAAGGAAGCATCATTTTAGATATTTTTTTCTTTTATTTGACTCGTGGGTTTGCTTTTGGTGACGAGCAATGAGGGATCAAGGAACTTGCAGTGTTGGGTCGGGACTCTAGCTGTCACTGACAGTAGGACAGGGTTAGCTGGAGGGAAGTGAAGTTTGCTGCTGTTCAACATGATCTGAATGTCCACTTTTTATAACCACTATAAATCCCCAGACTGTAGCTTTGTGGGTACTTCCTCCAATTCCTTACTTTTATTTCATAGGTTGTACTCTGGACTGGGTTAGAGAGAAAGAGTAGTAATCTGTTTTTACCTTCATCTGCAACAGGAACAGACTGGAATACTCGTAGGTGTTCTCATTAAAATTATTGATTATTGATCAAGTATGCTTCTTATGTTGTTTGTGTGTTGCCAGATGGATTGACACATTATTTCCATTTCTTTGGGGCTCTTACCTTCTTAGGTCCTTTACATTGGATATAGCCTTATTTGGAAGGGTAGGTTGTTGTTGTTTTTTGAAAATTGGATTCACATTGGAAATGATGAAATGAGCAGTTGATGACACACTCTCCCAATTAGACCCATTAAGAAACTGTTTTTGAGATTTTCAATCAGATCATAATGTTCTGAAGTTGTGCTGAATAGGGAAAGAAAATGTTGACCCAATGCGGCCCACTCCATCTGCTGGGGTTGGACTTGTGATCCAATTAAAAGCTACTAAATGGGCCATATTGGCTATAGACTTTTGTTTCTTCCAGGGTACATAATTGCGATTAAAACGTTGACTTTTTCTGCTGATGATCTCAATGATTATGTTGTAATTCATAAAACCTGCCATTTGTTAGATATGGCAGTTTAAGTGGTTATCCACATAGGATGCTACATTCAAATTCAAGTTTGGAAAAAGATTTCTTTAAACTTGCTCCCCTGATTAAACTCCAGTTTACAGAAATATTTTTGGGCTTGAAAGACACAGTGATAATGTGCACATCAAGTGTTAATCCTCATTTGGAAGTTTAACTGTCTCGAAGTTTGAACCATGTTGACAGAAAGTGGGGATTTGAGCACCCAGAGGTTGCACAGCAGCGGAGAAAAGTAAAATGAGATGAGCAGTGGAAACTGTAGAGCTGGAAGATTTTCTCTTAATAAGGCTGATTTATTATGTGCATAATATTACACATCACCATATTGAGCTTGAGGCACCAGCGCTTTACTGCACTACTTGCACAAGTGGAGGGAAACTTGTGGGCTACGATGTGTCATGCAGTTCTACTTTTTAAAAGTGACTATTGGTCAAGTTTAGTCAACAACATGTTGCATCAGTTTTAACAAACTTCTAGCTTGTAAAATATAAACTTTAAAAACTTTTCTTGCTAAGAAATGGATGTCATTTAAAATCTGACTCAGAAAATTGCAAGTGAAAATGCCCTAACTATTTTGTGTGCGCATAAGCAATCTCTTTCTTCCTGTTCTTATTCCCTCGTTTTTTCTACCAACCCTGCATCATTGAGATAAAGCCTTACTATATCTAGTTTTAATTCACTGCCAGATCATGAAAACAGAACAATGTCATTTACTTGATTTGTGTTCAAGGTGTAATCGCAGATTTGTCACATTATGACACAGCGACAGAAAGCTGCTGCATATCAACCCACGTGATGGTCCAGGTATAAATTCCTCCTGACTCTCATGTGACTCCAGGATTTGATTTTCCAATCACAGCCCCGATCCAGACGACACTCTGTAATAACGTCCGTCCCTCAAGAATCCATGTTCAGTGTCAGCCTTTACTTTGAGGTTATTGGAAAGTAATGTGCGATGAATTTGTCCCATGATTGATGTCACTTTAAGCTCAGGCTCAGCCCAGTCAAATAATGGTGATGGAAATGAAACAGAGCTTTGATTTAAGGCCTCAGAGGGATCATTCTGAGGAAATGTTACTTTGAAACTGCCATATTCTTTCAGATAGCTCCTTTGGTGAACCTTGTCAGATAAAGTACATTCAGCATGAACAAGGGAGTGTCATCTGCGTAAAGAAAAATGCCTGTCATATTACTGATAAGCATATATTTTGTGATGTTGAAGATATCTTTAAGTACCTAAGTTTAAACAGTGCCACATCATTAAAGAACTTTTCCATCAATATTTCAGAAAATGAAAAAACTGTGTGAAAGAAGTCAACAGGAGAACTAAGGCACCAATTTGTAAGAGAAGATGGAAATTGGACACGCTCCAGTGACGGGGAATTTGAAAATGGACCTGCAGACGACTAATGCAATGTTTGTCTAAACATTCAAAGTGAACTTTGTTTTATTGTCGAGGTGTGAAGCCTCATTTCCATGAAATTAGGCAGCTTACTGCTTCCACAAACGTGTTTGTTTTTCAACACAGAGAGTACACGATTCGGCTGGTAACGGCAGCTATGAGGTCCAGGTTGAGGTGCCTTTAATGATCACATGCTAACATCAAGATCAAGTGCAGTCAGAATTGGAGTTGATTGGGATTGAGCAGGGAAGTGTTGTTTGTCACACCTGTGTTTGATTACCATGTGTGTATGTAGTCTCTGTTTCTTCTCTTCTGTGCCCCTTCATTTCATCAAACTTGTCTGTCTACCTGCATGGACTCTTCAAGTGGATCCTCTTGTGTTTTTTCCTGCAACCTGACCGGCTTTGTTGGACTTTTTCTGGACCTTTGGTTGGACATAAGCTTTCTATGCCTCTTTCTTTTATTCATTTGCATCCGGGTCCTCTCTTGTTAAATGACTGAACGTGATACATCCATGACTTAAGTCTCCTCGTCTCCATTTACAAAATGTAGTCAAAAACACCCAATAATTATCCATATGACATGCACATGACTATCTCTACTGTATAACTTCTAGTATGTTTGGAGTAATGCCACTTATCAATCCTTTTCAGTAATGTAGAGTTGCAATGATTTATTGATGGATGAGTTGATCAAAGCAGATGAATCACATATTATTCTGATAAACAATGACTTGTTTGGTGCACTACAGCTTCTATAATGGGAGAGTTTGATTCTCTTGATTGTCTTTTATGGCCATGACTAGAACACATCTGGTGTATTGGACTATTGGTTGGACATGTTATCAATTGGAAAACATTGTGAGGAGCTTTCTCTCAACTTTGATAGACAAAAGCAGAACAGTATTTCATTGACACCCATTACCAATTGTTATATCTCTTTAGCTTGCCTTGGAGGGGTAAACACTGTGATTTTATAAAGCAGCATGGATGCTGAGAATCCATTTCTTCAAAAGGAAATAAAGCAAACATGTGCCACCACATAGACAGAGGACCGATATATGCACTGATAGATGATCCTTGGAGAACAGGGGTATCGCCTCGATTTTTGTCTTGTGACAACATGTCAGACATCAGCTCTGACAGCTTCACATCCCCGCTCACTCCGTCAGTGAGCTGAACTTCTCAACCCTACAGCTTCATTTCCTTCTTAAGAAAAACATTTCTCCAGGAATTACATTCCCCACGATTTTTTTCTGTAAATGCTAACCTTCATCATGCTCTGTGTTTTTTTATATTGCTGTCCCTTCAAGAAAATACTAAATAAGACTGTTTATGTCTGCAGAATCATGCACGTTCTCCTTCAACATGATTATACTGTTTGTGATATTTTGGTATTTAAGGTTTGACAACAAGCAGAACTCATTTGAAAGTGACCTCTTTGCTCAGTTTTACATTTTGATAAAACATTGATGTTTATTTCTACATACATCCTAATGAGCTTCTTGTGTTCCTCTTTTTTCCCCGTCATGCTTTCTCTCTGTGACCAATGGGATCTCTTCGCATGTTCTCCAATTCTCCTGTGTTGACCAATGGGGATGCTTTTCTTCTGCCAACATCATTAGGTAAGACAAACTTAGTTTAACTTTGCTGCTGTTATTGGTTGGATTGTTGGAATTTAATCTGAATAATTTCCATCTAAACAATATAATGGGACGTGTCTAGTCGCTGGAGCATTTTTGTTGCTTTATCCCAGAAACATTTTCAGCAGATATTCTTTCTTCTTTGGCAAACAAGTTATGTTGATGTTTACTCCAGATATTGTCAGTGTCTTGAAGGTTTTTTTTTTAACATGAAGAGGAAGTAAAAAGGAAAACAAAAAAAGCTGAGATAAAAAGTGTACAGACAAAAGAATAAAGTCTGTCCCCAAAAAACAGCGAGATGAGGAGCAGAGAACTCAGGATGACTACACTGACCTGGTTGGTTCCTCAGCAGTTCAAATTTAGGGCTACATGCTGGCTAATAAGGCTTCTTAATAATTCATAGTTTGCTCTGCACTTGGCTGCATTGATAAGCTGCCTGCTTAACATATAGAGAGCATGAATAAGTGAATATCAGATTCACACAAACGCTTTATTCCACAAAAAGTTTCACAGCGCAGAGACAAAACACAAGCAGCTGTGTTCTAAGCATCTTTGCAGAATGAGCAGCTAAATGGAATTCAAAATGGCGGCGTGTCTGCCCCTGATGGGAGCTGTAGTTCAAGAGGAAGTTTCAGAAGCGTTGCCATCGGCAATGTCACAAGCTACAAAACTATACACCGCTCTCATCAAAAGCAGCTCAGCAGCCCTTCCAAAGGATCGTGATTTTGACGCCTTAGGCATCGCAGCTCTATTCTGCACCGTTTGCTGCTTCATGTCAGATCATTAGCACCACATGAAAGCAGCAGGCGGACTAAGGAAATGATCCCACCTACTTTTTATTTGTAGTGTCCTGGACATTGAGACCATCGCACAAAGAAAAAGGCTCATTCTTTTCTGCAGGTTGTTGTCCTGTTTGTTTTTGGAGAAGAAAACCGTGCCAGCCTCCAGTGACTTTTTATTCTGTGCATGTGCTTTGCTGTTGATTTTCAGTTTAATATTCTGCAACAAATTGGATTAAACATCCCCTCAAAAAAAGTCTCAGATCATCCACAAGTCAAGTGCATAGCTGGTAGGCTCACACTGTGCCTGAATGCTGAGTTTGTGCTCTTTTTTCCCACTGTGTGTGTTTGTATGAGAGAGAAAGCTTGTACTTTTATCCCTTTAGAGACGAGACATGTCCGAGATGTGAAAAGCCCTTCAAAAAAAAAAAGTGTTTTTCTCGGTCGACACTTTGAATTTGGCCGCTCCGTGCTCAGGTTGGGAATTAAGGTCGATTTAAGGTCAGAGGAGTTTAGGGCTTCTCTTGTAATGGTATTAAGCTCGAGTGTAGGGGTTAATGAACAAGTGTAAGTGAAAAGGGATGCTCCCAAACAAAACGCGTGTGTGCATGCGCACGTGTGTGCTCAGGCCCTTAATCCTTTAACGGGATTACAAGCTGCATTGTCCTTTGTTCACTTGTTCCTTTTTCCGCCCACGTACGCGGGTTGCGCAGATGTCAGAGCCCACATTCAGGATTACAATGTAATGGGCTCTCCATAGGCTGGGTGAGAGGGAAGCCTGCCGGTTAGATTCATTTTCCCGTCTTGCTTTAAGCCATTCTAACTTTGTAATGCAAGCTGAGACGTGGCTACATATTGTTTGTGCTGTTTGACACAAAGAAAGTCAAAAACGATTGCACGTCTGCAAAATATGACAGCTGTATCACTTTAAGGTTCACCGACTGCTGTATCTCTTTATCGTACATCACTGTTTCTCAGCCAGGAGGGGTTAAAACTCCATGCAGAGCTGCGTGGGATCCATTAAAACTTCCTCCGCTTTCTTCACTAGCCTTCACCGACGCTCTCAGCTGCTCCAGTGGCCTTGCTGCTCTTATTTAAAATCACAGGATTCCAGTGGGTGTTGCGTGTTTTACCCAGCCACTGATAGTACGTGGAGTAAAATTACTCCCAATAAAAGACAGCGTGAGAGCAGAAGAGCCCATGTTTATCCTCGCTGGGTGATGTTTATTGCAGGCCTTTTTTTAATCTATATGATCAAATGAAACAGTGTGACATACAGTGTACACAAATACATGCAGGCGTTTAAGTCTGTGGCATGCTGCCTAAAGGAACATGCCAGCAGTTATTACATGTTTTACTCCATTAACTACAAATTGCATGCATATTGCTTTATAGCCTCCAGATTCTAGAAGCATAGAATAAGCAAGTTGTTGGATGAATATTTCCCTGTGCAGCCATATTTGTTGTTTCTGCACAGAGGCTTCAAACATCCATTTTGCCCTTTTTCTGTGGCAATTTTACAGATTGAAGGGATATTTTTTGCGAGCAGTGACTTTTGTAGCTTCCCTAGATATTTCCGTTGACTGAAACATTCCTACAAACGAGCAAGTGGTTTCCATGTCGGATGACTTATCTCCTGCTGCTGATAGTGGACAACATAGCCTTGAATACAGAGCTCTATCTATTTGAGATAAGTATATTTTGAATGTCAAAACGATCTTTTGTAAATGTGCATCAAGGCTTCTTTTTGCTTCTGCATTAAACACGAAGCAAACCAGGTGTCAAAAGAAAACATAAGGATGTATTTAGAGAGGACTTTGAGAAGCTCAGAAAGGTTTGAATGCTTAGTTTTGCACTTTGAAAAAAAACTTTAGCACTTTATAGAGTAAAAAGCAAAAACATGTCACATGCTTTAAAAACAGGTAATTTCCAGGTGCAAACAAAGTTGATAATAGGCTAAAACAACAACTATGTGTGGATGTTTAAGATGTAAAAACACATCTATTACCTAACATGCATGTTAGAGTCATTCTGCTACATTTCCAGTCGTGCATCTCTTGGCCCTCAGAGCATACGGCTTTATTCACAGGAACAGAAAATAATGGATATGCCCATAAACACAACATTTTTAGTGGAATAAGTGTCAAGTGGCCACTTAGCTGGGCTCTGTATGCAGGTTGACGGAGGGAAAGAGGAAGGTGAGAGCTGCAGCGGTGAGGTAATGACAACCCGGTGCTGCATCCAAAGTCAACAACTGGAATAGTGATGGGAGAGCTCAATTTATCCCTCAGGGGAACGGCCTCGGGTGGATCCATCTGTGCATTTGTGCCTGTGTGATTGACACCTGAGCTGGAGGGTTGTGTTTTTGTTGGTATATTGACTGAGGAGCTAAAAGTGGATGGAGGCATTCTGAGCTCATCCAATAATGCACAGCAGCTTATGGAGGCATTGATGTTCTTCTTCTTCTGGAGATCAGAAAAGGCATGATCGAGATTATTGAAGGCACAATCTGCGATCATTGTCTCCTCCCTAGAGAACATCTGAATGTTTACATTCATATTAGTGTGAAACATGATGGATAACATACAGAAAGATGTTCTAAATGTATCAAAACATTAACTTTATACCTTTGGTGCCTGGTATGTGCAAACACATTTTTAGATTCAGCATGACTTACACTTTTTACCAAACCTCATTTGAGTTCTGAAGAGATCAAATGTTCCTTTTGCCTCCAGAACTTGCTGTACAGTTATCACGTGTTTAAGTTTTCTTCTGTATCAAAGTCATCCTGTGATAGTCGTTTGTACATCAATGAAATCAGTGCAAACAGGAAGTGCTAATAGCTAACTTGGCATATTTTAATGTGCAAGGGATCATCCTGTTTTCCATCAAATGTTCCAGAAAATGAAAATGAGGACAAACAACAAAGTGATGATTGATGGTAGATGGTACTTATTCTTACCTCTCTGAATACAAGTGAATCATGTAATTGGTTTGTTTGTCTATTTTCCCTCCTCTGCTCATCACGCCTGCTGCGTCCTACTTTTTCCGTCTACTTCACACCGTGAAAACAATCTCCTTGAAAAATCTCTGCAGCGTCAGGACAAAAAAAAAAAAAAAAAAAAGAAAGTCGACTGCATCTTCTGTCAATTAGTGCGTTCCCACCATATGTGATACTCACGTATTCTGTTTGTGGGGTGCAGCATGGAAATGTCACATCCTGTCTGCAGTCACATTGGCCTTATGGTGAAGCCTTTATGAACAGTAGTCTGTTATACGTTGTCTATTGTAAATACACTTTCATTTGTTGATACGTTTACTCAGGGATACATGCACTTAGTCATAATTACCGTTGTGTTTTGTGCCCTTTGCATGCTCAGTCCTCAACTCTAATATGCATTCATTGTGCATTATTTCATGCCTAGAGGAATGTGTGTGAGGGACTCTTAGGCATGCATATTAACAACTCAATCTGAATCCTATTTTAATGTGTTTCTGTGTCACTTGTGTGTTATCAACTATTAGCCAGAATCCTGCATAGATAACGACAGAATGAGGCAGCAGCACTTTTATGTTTCTGAATACTGAGAGAAACAGATTAAGTGACAACAACCTCAGATTTATTCATAAAGTTGATTGAAAGCAAATCCAGTAAAAATGTGCTTCTCAGTGAATAAATGCGGAGAGTGGAGCTTGTTTCATTGGCTTCTTTTACACCTGTAACCACACCTGCTGGTGATGTCAGAGCCGTCTCACCACAGGCTGTTTAAGATAAGTCTACCTAGCATTGAAATGTAATCAACAGAGGTCGGCAACAACAACATTTTTTTTTTTCTGCTGGTGATCTATTTCACTTTAAAGCTCCTGTGAGGAACTTTTGGTTTATGTTAAATCTGGCGCCCCCCTCTGGACAAAGCGATACATTTAATGTCTTTATCCATCTCGTCCTGTTAATGCAAAAGTAGTTTTTACTGAATACGATCTCATCCTGCTCTCTTTTATCAGGACAATATCACACACTATAAAGATGCACCATTGAAAATAGATTAAAGGGATACTTCACCCATTGAAACATGAATCTGTATTGACATTAGGTCATATATGTAGTAGAAATGTGAAATAAATTTTGAAGTTGGTGCCTTCTTGACCGAGAAAAGGCAGAAAGTGTCTTTTTGCCTTATGTAGATTAGAGACAACAACTCCCAGAATGCACAGCACCGCAGGACACTCCCGCTGAAGGAGAGGTGTATTCACGTGGTATTGGAAAAATGAGATTTCGAGTTGTAAAATGCACATGAAACACCTGATCAAGTCGGTTTTGTTTTTTGTTAACATACTTTTTATTCATGCACGTATTGCACATCAACTTTTTGCTCAAATATAACTTTTGACAATAAGATTTCTCTAAGAAACTTGGACCACCCGAGCAGCACCTGAATGCAGCATTACTCGCGGACATTTACTCACACACATACGGCAGTTTCCTCAACTGAATCCGAGATTTCTTTCAGAAGGAATTGGCATCTTGGAAATTCCTGGCAGAAAACAGACTCTATGTCTGTGTCCATAGGCAAACAGTCACAGCACCGACACCACAAGTCTTCCCCGGCTCCTTCTTCCTCTCACAGCCGCGGACCTAGCCAGCTAGGCTAGCTAGCCTGCCTGTCGGCACCAGCAGCCAGCTCGCCGCTATATTGCGGCTTGTATAAAGAACCACAAACATCCGATTCGAGCACAAGATCTTCAAAATCCCCTTCAGTCATATCAGTTTGAAGTTGAAACATACTTTTTTCACTATTCTCGGTCCTTCAGCTTTATCCATAGAGACACCCAGCTTGAGCCGGCCCAGGCTCACTGTACAGCCGCTGTCTGTCTGCAGAAGGCACCTGGCAGATATTGCAGCTCGTAGAAAGAGCCACGAACATCCGTTTCGAGCACAACACCTTCAAAATCCCCTTCATCCATATCAGTTTGTAGTTGACTTTCCGCCATTGTCGGTTTTACTCAGCTTTCTCCACAGAGCCTGTTAGCACAGCTTCCAACTAAGCAATATGGCGGATGTTAAGTTTCGTTTTTGGGAGTGAGGTCCCGCCCACTGATCTGTGATTGGTCTGTAGCTTCAGTGGTTGAAAACATGAGGAACTAGCAATGTAGTTTCACCCCTGCTAACCACAACAGTCGCCAGTGACACAATATGACGATTTTTGCATCACTGGAGGCAGTTTGTCAGAAAAGAAATTACAGATATTTCTCATCTTAGGGGGAAATGAGGGCTGGATGAAAGACCATTCGATAAAACCACAAGTTTACTACTGATACAAAGCTTAATGCAAATGGGTGAAGTATCCCTTTAAAGGCTGTTTTAGCAGGGTGTTGTTAACAGCCTCACCTGACACCTACCCCGCCCGCAGCAGCGTTTACAGGATGAAGAATGACTTGTTAGAAACAATCAATCCTGTTGCTGATTGTCTCTTTTGCTTTTGTAGGTCATCAAGTATTAATGTGGTCTGTTTCATAACCAGTCAAAAACTCATCACAGGAGCTTTAACCCGTTCACTTTTGTTCCAACAAATGCAGCCACCATCTTGACTGATTGTACATTGATAAATCAGATGATTGATCATGTTAAATGCATAAACAGTCAGTCATTGTCGTAAGGACAACTCACATCATCATGTCATCAGAGCCACCATGAGTGAGAAGTCATGTGAGTGATGTGATGAGTCAAATTGGAAGGGAACTGTGGGAATTTTTTAACATTTTAATAGCTTCAGCTTCAAGGTCTTACAAGAAATAGAACATAAAAACAATGAACTTACAACTCAAATATCAGCAACTAATTCTGTGAAGTTGTATCTTTCACTATCTTCATGTTTGAGTCCTCAGCCCCCTCGTTCATGGGTTTCAAAGACACAATGTAATGAGGGGGACAGCTGTTTTTTCTCTATTTACCCGCCTGCTGCAAAGAAAGATCAGAGGTCAGGATCATTCGGTGAATTGCACCCTGGATTTAGTGTTTTTTGAAGTAAATTATTCCCACATCCCGTCTGTGATAAAATGAAGAAAGGAAACAAAATGACACACCAATCGGCTGCAGCGAGACAGAAACCAAACACAGGGATTGTGGGGTTATTTGGTGGACAAAGCGGCGGCTGTAGAGGTGTAATGTCAGATGTTTGTGTGTGTGTGTGTGTATGCAGTGGAAAAAGAGGGGGGAGTGTGTTGTTCTTAACTGAGACAAACTGGAGCTATTAGAGGGTCTATTGTTGCCCCGCTGGCCCCTGAAAGAACAGCTTGTCCCAGCACTTATTCAGAGAATAGATGTGGCCGGCTCTCCCGGCTATCTGGGCTGATCGCACAGATCAATCTGACCGGAGAACCTGCAGCTGGAACGGCTGAAGGTGTGTGTGTTTCTGTGTGCAGGTTGACGTGTGGAATGATTGGTTGTGTGTTAACTTATGTTAGGTTTTCGTATGTTATTTGGCTTTACGTTTTGATCTGGTGTTTTAAGAATAAAGGAGATTTAGGAATATTTTGTAGGTCATATAGAGGCATCAGTATTAACCAGTTAAAACATACTCAGTTTGTTTAAGTACAAATTGTGCCTCTTCAAGAAGTTATAAGTTGGATGTGAAGCAGTTCAGTGCATCCATGAGGTGCAACAGACTGTAATAAGCCAGAAATAGCTTTTAATCCACTGTGTGCCCTATTGTTACTTTCCTTTTGTGATTCCCGTCTCTTTCTTACACACAGAGAAGAACTCGCTCTTCTAGTCGTCCACCTGCACTCGTTGCACAACTTCAAAGATGGCTGATTTCACTGGTGCTATCTCCCACTCCAATAAACAGCCTCCAAAGCTGCTTTGAAGTCGCATCAATCTTCCTTTTGCATCTGTCAAACTTCTCTAACATCCACTCTCAGACCAGGCAGCCCATCACGGGGAAATCAAAGAGCCTTCAGGCGTTTGACACGCTGTAAATAGACCACTGCAGATACAAAAAAAATGCAGTGTGAATGAGCGCCTGAATGGGATGAGTCTATTTGCTGGCTCATAACTGTGCGGTTTCATATCCCCCGCAGACCGTATAACGCAGACTTCCTAATAGACCTCTCATCATTTCAAATTCAACTCACAGGGCTTTTATCACCCCTGCCTTAATTTGTGTGTGCATAATTGAAAGAAAATGAGATTTATGGGATCCCCCACGTACAGCAGAGAAAGCCTGCAGTCCCTCTCTATCTCTGTCTGCTCCTCAAACACACTCACACACACACACTCTGACCTTGTTGCCTCTTTTATTTACTGCACAATGACTGCAATTTCCAGAGTGTAATTACAGCTGTTATAGCCCGGCCTTTGGTCTCTTTTAGAGGTGAGGACACTATCAGTCCTTCCCCCGTTCTCCCCACACGTCACAGACTCTCCCCCCTCGACTTAAGGCCTTAAAGCTCAAACTTCCCCCTTCTTGAAGTCACAACAGCACCGGTTTCTTCACTCGTTTCCATTTGGGCTACTTAATTAATCATTTTCCCGCATTTTCAGCTCAACACCCACAAATTGCCCAGGTCAGAGCCTGAAGACAAAGGAATTCTGTGTTAATTAAGCGTACAGCAATTCATTTACGCACAGTTCCCCCTTTCCTCCCACACGCACACATCCACTCACGGCAACTCTGCAGCTGTCACCGTTTTAATTTGTGCGTTCATTTTCTCTCGCTTTGTCTTTGTGCTGCCTCCGCCTCCAGCTCGAGGAGGCACTGTACCTTGGCTGTAATCACATTCAAGCTCATAGAGAAAAGGGTTCGGTTTCAGCTTTTGACCGCTCATTGGCTTGATGAAAAGGTTTTTGTCCAAAGAAGGCTGAAGCTTCTGCAACCATGGCAACATCCGCGATAATTCGGTGGTATTATAGGCCAAGAAAATACACCAATAATAATTAAAAAACTTTAGTTTTCTGCATTCAGTAGTTCTTTGATTAGGTATAAATATGTTTTAGAGCTCTGAATAAAACCAAAACATTTGACACCTGCTTGAAAAGAAGTAGACACTTACTTTTGCGAGAAGAGAGAAAGAATGGATGCATTACCTGTTCCTTTATTAACATAGAAGGGTTTTACTGAACACACCTTTTTTTAAGGTTTATTTTGGGCTTTAATGAATTTAAGTTAGAGATAGTTCAGAGGATAGAGTCAGTAATCGGGGAAAGAGAGAGTAAAGAATGACATGCGGGAAAGGAGCCATAGGTCGGATTCAAACCCGCCCGCTTGGAGGACTATAGCCTTAGTACATGGGGAATGTGTGCTAACCACTAGGCTATTGGCGCCCCTGAATACACCTTTTTTCTTTGAAAAAAAGTGTTTAAAGCGACTACTACACCTGTAAAATGAGTAAGAAACAACTTGAAATATCGTTGAGTAAGTGCGATTGGATTGGTTTACTTTTGACATAATATACTAGAAGCTATGTGCCTTTGATACATGCCTTTATTGATTTTCACCTCCCCCTGTTCTGATACCTTAACATCCATCCATAACTCCTGAAAACCAGCCCGTCATCCTATTTAGGTCCATAGATCTTCTCTTTCTCACCGCTGGCAGGACGATCTGGTTGAGCCATGTTTTATAACACGTTGATGTATCAGCCCGGTGTCTCAGAGCAGAAACTGATGGACGACTGTGACCTTTCTCTCCTGATAGCCAGGGATGACCACTGTATATCAGCTGGCCACAATCAATACTTCCATAAAGAGACCTTGAAACAGACACACACATGTGCAGGAAAGATGGAGATACACACAGACAGGATATAAAGGGGTAAGGAAGGAGGAAAACAAAAACACTAGTGGGAACTTACGCATGCAGCAGACATTTAGCAGTCAAGCTTGGTTACAGGAAAATGTACTAAGCTTCATAACAGGCAGTAAAAAGTGTTTTTTTACGAGTGTCTGTAGCCATAAAATCCTAGATTCTGATCAATTGTCCTCTGTGTTTTCACATTCAGTGGAGGATCTTATCTAATGTGGCCTGGCAACAAAAATATTTATTAAACCGAAATCTTAATTCCTCAATGTCACAGCCTATTACACTCCAGAGCACTGAGGGAAACAAGCTGTTTTTCCAGACCCAAAGTATCGGCCACAGCCTGAGCTCCACTTTGAAACAAAGGCGGATCTTTTGTGGCGGACTCACGATTGCCATGGCAACACAAATGGCTGATTTCAATAGGCATGAGACTTCATTAGTTCTGGGCAAAATGCTGCACTGATGGACTGTGTAACTGCACTTGTTGTTTTTTTTTGCCTGAAATTAGATAGAACAAGTGAATGCTCACGGCTGCTAATTGCAAGGGAGGAACAGAAGGTGGCAAAGGAGGGATGAAGTACAAGAAGGTGAAAATGACAATTGTCCTTTTTTTTCCCTCGCTTGCACTGCTCCATGGTGTTTCTGTCAGCTGGAAAGCAGTGTGTGTGTGTGTGTGTGCACGTGTGTGTGTTTGCGCGCACCAGTGCAGCAGGGGAGCCTCCTGCAGCCTGACAAGCTTATCTTTATCACCTGTCACTCTGACATTTGGTGTCTCTGCTCAGCCTCAAAAATCCTCCCAGCTTCCCTCCCTGTGACTCCAAACATCGGCTGTCTCCCCATTCTCTGCCTCGTATATGTATAATGTCTATATAGTGCTTTGTCATACTGCATCTTGGTGTTACCACCTGGATCAAGGCTGCAGACAGAGTAAAGGCCACATACAGAATAAAAAGGGATTTATTGAACCAAATAAAATGGAACACAATCATGATGAGGGTTTGTAGAGTACAGGTGTATAGCATTGAATGTATACAAACATGGGCATAGTCTCAGTCACATCACCCATTGCTTTCTGGAGAGGTGTTATAAAACCAAATCATGGTGGTCACCATATTGGACATACTGAGTCCACTTAACTTCCAGCTAATCGAGAAGCAAACGTGAAGTGGAGCGGAAGGATTTCTTTTTTGTATTTCTCGCGTTCCTGTTGCCCACACTTCCTTGGCGCGTGAGGTGGAGGTCGGAGCAGGCCGTGCATGAATGAGGACAGCGGTGGCTGTGGGGATGACACAGTCCGATGGGGTGGCTGGGGGTCGGGTGGTGGACGGGATGACATACAGCAAACAAAGCTGACAGTTTAAGGTCAGTAATGGGATTAAGATAAAGTTAAGCCTAACCTCTAGGTACACAGAGAAAACGTGCCCACGGGTCAGTCGAATAAGCCACCCACCTTATAATGCCTATTGTGCATAACTCTCAACAGAAGAAATGACCTCTGCACGGTTTTAACCGTGGACTGTATAAAACATGGATGTAGTCTCAGTTTAGTCAGCGGTGGATAGGAAATGCTATCTCAAAGTAACTTTTAGTCAAACAAGTAACAGGAGAAGAAGTGGAGCTGAGGCGGTCCTTAAGCTTCTGGCAGCTACATCATGACCAGCTGTCTGTCAACTTAGGCATGCTCCTAAATATGCATAACTCTAATCTTTAAGAGAAATCAGCCTTAGAAGCCATTTTTTGTACCAGGCTGTAAATATGTTTATTTCTAGTATGCCGTTAAAGTTTAACCGGATAAGGTAGCCATCAATGTCTGCAAGTCTTTTACAGATTTCAGTCTGGACAAAATCGGAGCACCATTGAACCCATTAACTGATCAACCATCATTGACATCCAAACAGTCAAGCCTCAAGCATCACTAAAAACAATCGAACTTTCATATATTGCCATTCCTTCACTTTCATTCAGGGTTGGTCTTAATTTCCTGACCTTAAAGCCGGCTCCTTTGGCAACGTCGGCACTTTGACAGCACTTTAAAAGTGGAGAAAAACAGAATGGAGGGATGCAAGAGCCATTTGCAGCAAATGGGTCAAACATGTACGGAAAATTGCATTTTTATCACCCTTTATTTGTCAAATGTCAAATGAAACCGCTGCTACATGAAGATAGAGGTGGCTTTTAAACAGGCTTAATGCAATGTTGTGGTTTCTACCTTACCAAAAGGAAAATATTTTATTACCCTTTAAAACACAAAGAGTGAGGCTTCTCCGACTGTTTTTCACCTCTATCTCCCAGTTATGCACTCACAATCCTATAGCCACCACAAGCTGATGATACAGACAAACGGATCACACACTGAGGAGTAAGCAAACCCGCACGGAGCGCAATACCGCCTAAATTGAATATTGATTGTTGGTAATCCATGCGCACCGGCTCTATATGAAATTGTGGTAAAGAGACAAAGCACTCTGTACTTACTGATCTCCTTCGGCTAATTCACAAACTCCCCTGAGCTGTTCTGCTCTGGAGTCCATCGTGACCGTAGCAATTGGCTCACGGTCACATTACCAGACCTCTCCGTCTCTAAGAAAGCCAATCATCACCATCAGGGAATGATGGCAAAATTGAGGTCATTTCTCTTTTGTAGAATCTATCATCTTTACTGCCATATCAAAGAGAAGAGATTCTATAGAGCATGATGGTGGTTTGGGAAATATAGTCGTGAGTAGCTAATGAAGCGCATTACAGAAGAGAGATGACATGGAGTTTCAGGGGCTTGAAATTGGCACCACAGATGCTCATCAAGCAATCAGCACTATTTGGATGTAATTTTATGGTAATCCTCTTCATTTTCTGAGCCATTTTGTTCATTTCATGGATCGTAGACGCAACTCTGGAGAGGCTCCGGAAGAAAATGGCACACGGAACACAATAAAACGCAAACTCAAATGAGACGAAGGCTTCACGGTTGAAAATGATACTCCGAGTTGTTTTGCAAATAATTGTGTGGAGCATATGAACGGATGCACAAGTTTCAATTACTACAAACTGCAGTGATTGTGTTTAGGAAGCAGACTGCAAAAAAAAGGCAGTTTACTTCTGTCCAGAATAGTCGGTCTGTGCTGAAAACCATTTCAAATGTAACATCCATTTTTCCACTATTTTTTTATCAGAGTACATTTACTTCAATGACATCATTCTCCATAGTAAAAGTGCTGCATGGTGTTTACACAAGCCCACGCTATCACTGGTAACACTTGTATTTATTTTGAAGAGGAGCCAAGAGCCCTATTAGCAACTTGAGTGGACAAACAACACTCCAATCAACACTTTCCCAACTATACTTGTCACTGAAAACTTTGAAAAACCTATTGACATTGGAAAAGTTGCCGTGCGCTATTAGTCATCTTGATAAAGGAGGTGTCATTTTTTTTAATGGTGGTTATCAGTCTTTGGAGTGGAGCTTGTGTGTTCTTACTGAGTTGCCCATTATCCTCCTAAACTTTCTGTACAAGGTTGGAGAAACTTAGAAATGGTACTTTTCTCCAGAAGTTTGAACTGAGAGGATACAGTATCTCAGAGTTTTCAGCAAAACAAGCCAACGCCATAGTTGTATTCAATGTTAACAACAGTTACTGCTGCGTTGAATATTGCTATCAGCTGCTACCTGCTGGTGTAATTACTTCCAACCCCTGCTGATGCTAATGTGTAGCTTCAAGTGTAGCTTATCAGTCTTGGAGGGTTAAACTGAGCATTTATTTTAACTTAAATGAAACAAAGATGGTGGCCAAAGAGATGATTGACAACAGCATGTAGGGTTGATTTTGTCACTTAACATGTTAAGATATCAATTGCAAAAATAACTGCACTGTGAAGGAGGCAGTTCACTGTGCTCTGGCTTTTCTGATTATGCCTTTAAAATTGTTGTTCACCAAAGACTAAAGGATATGTTTCTCAAAATGCCCCTTTCAGACACGGACAAACACTGATTTGTCTTTATAAGCCTACTATTGGCTGAGCTTGTTTTTTGTCCAAAAACGATTTAAACAGAACAGTGAGGCACGTTGTTGCACTCTCTGACATGTTTTTTTTCTTCTTCCAAACGATCTCTTACAATGTTGTTTAATGTCTTTTAATCAATCCCACATCCTGCTTAGTTAAATACCAACAAGTTTACCAATTATGTATTCATCCTCTGCTGAAAGTAGTCCTCAATAAATGCTCGAACAAGCTTTTTTTGGGTAATGTTTGCTAGAAATCCTGCTTGTAAACTCACTGTATTGGTCAAATTGTATTTAATTTGAAAACAGAATGTTGCAAGCACTACTCTTTGAAATATTAGCATCACTCATTGCTTATTAATGTTGTGAGTCATTGCACTTTTTATTTTCGATGGGCATTAGCTAAACAGGTCTTTACAGCCATGAGGAATAGTATTTTAATGCAGCAGACATTATGTAATTGAGCTTTATCATGCAACTCAAGCTGAATATTACTGGCACTTTGCTCTTTTTATGCTGCAAGACAATCCTGCATATTTCATGAGTAATTGTATCCACAAATGCAAAGAAAAAATGCAGAGACACAGAGGCTGAATTAATTTCTTCAGCCGTGGGCTCATTTGCCTAAACTGTCACATAATGCTACCAGCATGAATCCAGGGTTTATACTGTGCTTTATACAGTGTGTTACAGTGACTCTTCTGCAGTTACAGCTTTAAGCGATTTGAATCAAAGCAGTAGTCCTTTTCTTTGACTTTGACTTGAAATGTGTGAGCTCTTTGCCCTTCTGGTGGCATGTGCTGCAAGGTACCAAATTTGACATATACATGCAGCACATGCATGCAAACCAGATCTCTTGGGCACTGGCCCACATTAGCATCATACACGGTTTGATGGCAGCAGGAGATGAGTAAATATTTATACGGTTAATCCATTTCATTTGATTTTGCACAGATGTTGAGCTGTTTATTGGGATTTCTGTGTACATTGTGAATGAGTATTAGCAGGCTGAGAAATGTTCAGTGTACTTATTATTCAAGATGTGTTGCATATTGTGTTCTCAAATTGGGACGTCGTCCTCACATCCTTCAGTGACGTCTCTCTTTACAGGAGAACAAATATTAGCATAGTCTTCTTTTCTCAAGTCTTCGTTTATGAAATCAATCTCATAAATAAACATTGGCATTTCAACACTTTAATTAAAGCAGTAAGTGGCTCGGGTCTGTTATTCCCTAAGGTTAGCATACCCCGAGACAGCAGGATCGAGCGACATATTGGGGCGTTTTCCCCTCGAGTTTGTTTTCCAACAATGACAACAAACCGCAGCATGAATTCAAAAATAGTTGGGTTTTCAAAGCTGATGTCCACGGGCAGTTTCCAGCTTGCTATTGGAACAAATGCTGATCTTAAAAAGTGGTTCATATACAAGGACTTTGAAGTACAAAATGGCTCTTATCAACTTTTGCCAGCTGTTTTGTAAAGACACCCGTTGCTATGCATGTTTTGCTGCATTTAAGGTTTCCCGAAATTGCTTCTCATTGATGCAAATCCCCGACATTGAGATTCAGCGGGCGTCAAAAGTGCACTTACCCGAGGGACAAGTAGATTTATCATCTGAACAAAGTCAAGAAAGGAAACTTTTTTTTGCTCCTGTTTGTGAATAATTGGTGTTAGTTTCAATAAGAAGCATTTAATGGGAGGGGTATCATTATCAAGTTTAAGAACTTATGACTTTCACTGTGAGGAACGCTGCACTTTTCATCTTTAAAGCTCGAGGTAACCGGCTCCCAGTAAGACAAATTATGACATTTTCATCTTGGGTTGCAGAGCCAGCATGTGTGGAAAAAGCCATTTGAACTAGTGAAAGATAAATGTAAGAGAGTGTGCTGAGCAAAGAGTCTCATCCTGCTAATAAATGTTAAATGGCTTTTTAAGACAGGAATGAGGGAGATATTTCCAGGTTGTTGGATTATTGGCTGCAGCTGGAACAATTCAATTAACACTTCAGTGGATGAGATTAATCAGAGACTCTGCCCGGCTCCCCCTGCACCTTGTTGCTGTAATGTAAACTCAGGCTGCAGCCAGAAGCATTCATTATGGTCAGTCTTGATCCATTTTCAACATCATGGAACATGAAAGAAGTCTGAGTCAGGAGATGGTGAGATTTAATTAAGGGGGTTCACTAGATCACTATCGGAGAGTTTTATCTGAGAGACAAGCGGATAAATCTGTTAGTTTGGAGCTGTTTCAGACGCCGCGATTACAATCTCTCCCTGGATGAACTCTAGCCACTTGAAGGAATAAGTTAACATGATTTGACGTTTTCAGCCCTGGCAGCCATGACTAGATTTCTCAAGCGAAGTTAGAGATTCAGGATTAGATACTGAGTGATGCAGATTAGATACAGTGTGGCTGGAGTTATGCACAGCACGTGTCCAAGTCAGGGGACGCTTTTAAAAGCGTTGTTTGGATCTTATTTAGTGAATAATTTCTGTTCTGCTTGTTATTTTTCTTACGGCTAAGTTTTTGGAACATTTCAAAACATTTGTTTCCAGGGGCTGTCGATGAAAGAATCAAATGAAGCTAACCAAGCACCTGCTGGGTGAACATTGCATTAACCTTGAGAAAGTGTGTAGAACTGCAGAGGCTGTATGTGTGCAGAATACAAAATGTGAATGCCAGACCCTAAAAATAGTGATCTCAAAGGTTCCTCATATCTATTACATTTTGTCACAATGCCAATTGAGCCTCTTTCATGAAAACCACTTTAAAATGATCACAGAAAGTCTATCTCTTAATCTCTTTAAAAAGAAAAGTGACTTGACGGGATAATATTTTCTCTTTCAAACTTTTGTCAAAATTACATTTTCGTTGTGATTGTGAAAAAATGTTTAAAAATTGAGATAAGTGTTTTGCGGAGGAGAGAAATGAAATCCACCGCCCGGCTCGGGGCTCTCTAAGTCTGAACTGAAGCGCAGTGGTGCTTTGAGCTAAAGGATTCAACTATGGTGGAAAACAAAGACGGTTAGGACGAGTGGAAGTAGCCACCATGATGTCTTCCATGTGATTATGAACTACCACTTTAAAGCCTAAAATTACAGATATGAAAACAAAATTCTGGACAAGAGAGTGGATATGTATTGCAGAGCCTTTTTCCTTTGTTGACAATCACAGGTAGCACTTCTCCTTAAACAGGAATCCCGTGGGTCCTTCATTAATCTCTCTTTGTGTTGGTTTCTAAAAGGTCTTAAAAGTCATAATTAGATTTTAAAAAGTGTGCAGCAAACCCGCTTAAAGCCTCCCCAGCTTCATCATCTCTTTAACTCTTAATTGGACCATTATTACCAAAATTAGATCGAGCTCTAATGATTACTCTTTAAACAAGAATTGGAATTGGAATTCTAGTCACTGGCGGCACAAATGTTGTGCGTCATAAATTTTCTTTGAAATACGCTCATTTTCTGGTAGACTTGCATAAACTCTGAATTATTTACACAACCAGTTGAGTCACCCCGTGCTTGGGGGAAGCAGTTTGATAATTGATGGAAACCTGCTTACATTGACTGTGCAGCAGGTGTAGCACCATCTACACCATCTAAAGCATACTAATACACAACTCACTTACAAAACACTTAACCAAAACACTGGGCAAAATGGAGCTTTGTTACGAGGATGGTGTTACCTGATTTTAACTTATAATAACCTATTCTGAGGGGGAAAGAACATTTATACCAGATGCCACCGCAATCCATCAAAAGTTTTTGTCTTTTTCTAGTTTGAACTTAAAGGAAGGTTCAATAAACACACTGTCTACACTCCAGCAAATCAAGTCTTTGGGGGAATGACTGAGGAACAATAGTTTTGGATGAATTGGATTTTGCTTTTAGTTACAGTATAAACAAGTTAACAGCCAGGAGAAAAGATGTGTTCATGTCTTCTCATTTCAAAGTACACAAATAGTCCAAGTCTTCAAAAGCTTGTAAGGTTTATTCATGAAGTATACACTTATTCCCAGATTGTGTCAAAGTCAAATCTCAAAATGAGTCAGTGAAATGTTTTTTTATTTTGTGATGGATGCATTTTGACTTGCATTGCACTTTAACAATAACTTCTGCATGGGTGGCAAACAACAAGCTAAGGTGATTTTATTTGGTGTAAGTATCTCTATAAATGTATCATGTATTAGGCTTCTATTTATTCTCTTCTGTGATGTGGTAAGACGAATAGGACTGTCACATGTATAAAACTATGCCAAATGAATTAACCACGGGAGGATAAAGGCGTGTGGTTGTATTTGTTTAGAGGTTTGTGTGAATGGCGTAGGTTGCGTGAGGATTCTTTCAGGATGTTTCATCAGTCTGAACAGCAGAACACGCTCATTTGGCTTCACTTTCAATGAGCGAGCCCCCGACAGAATACACTGAAGATTAGTGATGTATTAAGGGATTAATGGAAAAGGAGTCAGAGAGGGAGCATCTGTTGGTGTTTAGGATCGGAGCTGGCAATCAGGCAATGTTGCCAAAGAAGCAAACTGGCCGGTGAACTGTCCTGCGTGGCTGACCAGGTCATCAAGATCGTGGAGAATACTGTAGATAGGTAGATAGACTAAAGAAGGCTTTAACAGAGCTCTATTTGAGATGATTGAGTTTTCGAGAGCGTCCACATTCATGGTTGGCTGAGCTGTGAGATGAATATCACACGTATCTGCTTGCCAGTTCCACCGAGCAGCTGAAGTAATTAACACAAGAATGTACGGGATAGTGACAGTTGACTGCTGCTTTTAACGTCTTCTCTTAGATATCACTCCTCCGCAGAGAGGTGTCAGATTTTTGAAACATGCAAAGCCATCATTGAGTATCTTTAACCATACATACTCCTTAACTCTGAAGAGTCTACCTGCTATAGACACTGTAATCACACAATATAAAACCTGTTCTGAGATTCTACAATGCAATTGATTTCCAATATGTTTGTTGGTGACGAACAAAACTTAGAGATTACAGTCACAAGGATTATTTTACCAAGCAATGACACAGTCTGACTAAAACTCTAAATTCAAGGTTGGGATGCTTTGTTGTTCTCTTTCTGCCCTCTCCAGGTATTAACACAAGAGTTAGCTATATGCTGATACCTATGTAAGACAATTAACTATGTTGTGACAAATGTCCCATTATTTAGACCCACTTGCTGGAGCAGGCCAGGTGATATGTCTAAAAGCCTTGGGAATATCCAAGTAGGGGAACGTTGACCATTGAGCACATTGCTTTCCAAAGTCAAAGGTCAATTTGGACCAAAACATCTCATAAGTACTGTTACTGGCTGTTTCCGTACCTTTGACCATATCACATTGTCGTTAAAGCATTAGTAGTTAACTACGTTGGTGATGGAATACAGTTTGACAGTCACATTAAATAAATGATCAGTTGATTGCCCATGATTTCCCTGTTGACCACTATAGCTACTTGGGGGAAATTTGCATTAAGATTCAAAAACTGCAGCGAGGAGCGCACCCTGGACTAAAAGAAAGTGTATGTTTGAGGTGCTCTTTGGATTGGGACTCATTCAGTCATAAATGACTAAACAAGAAAAGCTCCAAGGCAGTCTGTTTCAAACAATTAAAATGCCTTTATTGTCGACTGTAAGGTCAAGAGCATTGTGTCAGGAACGTTGTGTTAACTGGTGACATGTTATTGCAGTGTACTGTTTTCAAACGCTTAAATCTCACAACTGCTTGGTAACACCTCTGAAAAACATGTCCGAGGTTGTGGATTCAACCCAGATCTCTAAAGTTAGAGAAAAAGTCCCCCTCTAACGCCGAGTCATCTGCAGGAGCCCGCTTTCAGTCGAGCAGGATCCCACCTTAATCCTACGCCATCACAAATACCATTGATTCCGTGCAGTATCCCGTTTTTTTTATTTTTCTCTCCCTTCCTCCTCGCTCTCCTTTTACATCCTGACTGTGACGGCTGAAGGCTGTCAGGGAGCTGGAGGGAGCCGAGCTCTTGCCAACGCTCATGCACATCAAAGGCACATCATCAAAGCCCGCCATCTGTCCTGCATGGCCTGGCCTGTTCTGCCACCCAGCTGATATACAGATACAGTAATACGATTACACAACAGCGCAGTGCTGATTATAACTAATATACTGATAACACAAGAAACGGGTTCATGGAGGATGGAATAACTTTCTGTCCGTCTCTTACAGGCGGACTTTTTATTATTTTCTGCAGACTCTCACATAAAACGCCTTTCTTTTTCAACAGACCCATTAATGGGCAACAATGGAGACACTCAAATATGTTTTGAGGGGTTCAATTTAACCAACAAGTCAGTATCACCAATTCAATCTTTGACAAAGTCCACCTTGTTTAATCCTTCCCCTTGCTTAGAAGCCCAAAAGTTCATGCCGTCTAGAGGCAGCCTATGGAGAATTGTGAAATAAGGCCAAAGTCTTGACTCTGCATGAATATTCCATGAAGCTCAGTGTTTGGCTTTATCATGTTGCCAGAAAGATAATGAGGGAGCAAGAGGACACTGACAAAAGGTTGTGTTTGAGTTAGAGTAAATAAAAAAGCAGATGCTCTTCTCAGAAATGTGTGTTCACAGAGCTCTGCCGAGTGAAGGTTAAAAGACTTTAAGATCTGGTAAAATAATAAACACTTGTTTAACAGTATGCTACAGAACAAAATGTAGCCTTGTATAAGAACTGAATAAAGGACCATTTCAGATTAGCCTAGCTTGCAAGGGAACAGTTTTGACTGATCTAACCAAGATGTGACAAATCAGGGCTAAACACATTATCTGCTTAGCTTTTTTGTGATTCATAGATCTAGTCACTCCTCTCATTTTGTCACAAAATAAGTAAGTGTAAAGGATGTGGTATTGTTTTGCAGATGTTCTATAACACTGAACATGGTATATAGCCTGAACTTGAGAATCTGTACTGCTAATGTCAAAGTAACAGTTAGCTTAGCATCAAACTAGAAAGCAGACAGTTGAAAACGAGCTTTAGAGTTCTTGCTAACAGAATCATTTTGAGAAGTCTGCCCGAGTAACTCTCTCAACAGTTCAGAGATAATTAGGGTTGGGTCATGCAGAGCCGTTAAATCAATCAGCAAAGTGTCTTAATACATTCTACAAACGTACCTGCAACCAGTGAGCACACACTCCAATCAGACTGATACAGTCTCACACTATCAGTTTCAGTTTCCTGTCGAATTTTAAACACATTATTTACTTTGTACTATTACTCCTTTTTCTTTTACCTCCTTCAGACTTTGAAATAATGGGTGGTTCTGAAATGGTTGTAAGAAAAGTTGAAGGATCCAGGCAGCTGCTGACACAAAGTAATAAGGCAGGTCTTGTCGTTTCCCAGGTTTCTTAAAAGGATTTTTGGATGACTTTATGTCAGGATTACAAGAAAAGGGTGTCTGATATGACATTGTGTCCATTATAGTTCATAAGAGTTCACCCAACACTGACTCAGAGTTCCAAGATAAGGACAGGATGTTTTGTTGATACACATCTGTTTGAGTTAGCAGCTTTGTTGCTGATACTTTAGCCTTGATGTCTTTAAGCTGATTGAAATGTAAAGTTAAAAATGTTCACAGTTGATGAAATAGAGACATCAAGGCAGGCTTCAGAAGGACACAACATTTAAGAAAAGAAGGAACATGGATAGAGCTGATTTAAGGAGATGGTTCAAAAACGAGTTTGCTTTGGTTTTCTTGCAAACAAAACAATGTCTTACTGACTTTTCTTTATTTTCACCCTTTGAGCAAAGGATGCTTTCATTTATCCAAAGGGATTAACAGATGAGATACTCTGTAGATGTACAGTAGTAGAAAAGCTTCCAAGGGAGACGATACAAAAAAAACGTTATTGAAGCAATGAATCAGATCAGTACTGAGGGTAAACTGTGCCAGAGGAGCAGCACTTTAGCCCTCGATGAAGCCAAATGAAACAGTGTGGTATTCTGAGACAGACGTAGAACTTGACCACAATGCACAAGTGATGGAGTCAGTCAAGCTTTTGATTTGTTCTTGTTGAAGTGTAATTTATAAATCTGTGGTACGAACAGTGTTTGGTTTTTAAAGAGTTTGGGCTTATTGGTAATTTTAGCCAGACAAAGAGCATAAGTGTAATGATTTGATTCATTAGAATATATTATCATCCAGCTCACTGGCTACAAAAACACTGTGTTAGCTCTCAGTCCACAAAGCATATAATTGGCTAGTTAACATTTTTTTTGTGGGATTATAGATTTCTTTAAAGAATGATATGGGGGCACTGGGTTAGCTAAGTGGTTGGAGCAGACAGTGATGGTTCCTTTAACAGCAGCCATGGGTTTGAATGCGTCTTCAGCCCTTTGCTACATGTCATCCTCCACTCTCTTGCTTTAACATTGACTGTACCTTGTCATTTTCAAGTACAGTTTTTCTAACGTTGACCTTCTCTTGTGCCCTTCATTGAACTAAAAAGAGAGGCTTTTTAAAATGTCTTGTTATTTTGCGCTAAACAAGAAGAGATGGACAGGAATGGTGAGTCTTTTATTGAGGCGGTAGACAAATGGAGAAGACCAATGTGCCTTAGTTTTTATATTTCTATATGAGTATATCTATAATACTTACTGTTTACACAATCAAGAGCACTTTTCATTATCAGTGCAAAGAGCACTTATTGTACATTAAGTGTGTCTCCAGTGGGATGTTGTAGACCCTGTTAAGTGCACAAACTAAAGCCACATTGAAGCCTTTAGCTTAATTTAAGCTCTTGTTGAGACTTCATATCCATAATCTTTCCAGTGTTCTTTTCTCTGGGGAACTGGTAGAGAGCATTTGGCCTGTCATGAATGTTTTATGTTGGATCTCGGGGTCAGTGCTGCAGTCCCTATTCACTCCATTAGCAACCAGCAGGAGCATGGTTGACTTGACACTTTGCTTGGCTTCATGTCTTTTGTCTGTTCTCTTGGTCACGCAGAGCAAACCACCGAGCTCAGAAGTAGGGTTAAATGATGCAATGGGATATTTTAGAGCAGGTCAGGCGTTCTATACTCAAGTCCAGCGGCATTTACAAACTTGATATATACTGTTCTCTTCATCTCAACGGATAACTACTGTAGGGTGACCATAGCCATACCAAGACTGCAGAACTCTCAGTATTGGCAGATTGAGGAATTGTAAATATCTAGTCTGCTTTTGGTTGGAGATTATCACCAGAATAGGTTGGGTTTGTACAAGAATTGATCATTGCATTGAGCGCACAATTTCTTCAGAGTGCCCAAATGGTTTTTGCCAAACATTTTGGGAAATTCAAAGTATTTTATTGAATGGACGGGATCTTTGTGGGTGTCATTTTGGGGCATGATACTTTCAAATCATGAGTGCTTAAGTATGAACCAGGAAACACAGTCAATATTCTTGCGAGCACTACTGGTTTACGTCTCAGGAATCAACCATCAATGGCCAGATTAGCCGCTATCTGTACAGCTCCCTAGCTTCTGCATTGACCCATTGCCCAGATTTCAACCAAATTTCATCAAAACCCATTTAGTAGTTTTTGAGATATCCTTCAAACAAAGTGCACACACTTAAATAATCACATCACATCAGGTGTACACTTCCCAAGCTTATGTCTCACTGACCTTGAGTCCACTACATCCCACCTCTTCACATTATCATCGTTAAACAGAATAACTTGCATTTTCCTTTCATAGCTCTCATGACAGATACCAAGGTTGTGGGTTGACACAATGTTGAGACAAACTGCAGGCTGCAAAGAAAGCAAATTATTTCTGTTTTCACCTGGGGTCATTCAGTTTAACACAGTCACTTCTCTGCAGTTGAAGATTTGAAATATTACTGAAAAGAAAGAAAAACAGTCTTCTGAAATGAATAAAAATCCTTGGCCGTTCAGCAAAGAAATCGGGTTAGAGAGGTTTTATTTCGGGCCCCTGAACTTTTTATACCACCACCACCATTGTGAAACTCATTACTACTGCTTTTCACTTTAAATCCAACTTTTTCATTGATGTTTTACAAGACATGCTCTCTTTATCTCATCTCACTAGCAAACCCTCTATTTCCTTTCCTCTTCTTTGTCCCTCTGCTTGTCTCATGCTGCCCTTCCATCCCTTGTTCTCCTGGCTCTCGCAGGCTCCCGTGTCTTTAACGAGCCAGTAAGGGACAACTGGACAAACATTCCATCACATTAGCATGGAGGGACCAGGGCTGCGGATTGTGTTAAGCTCAGCATTAGCCAGCCCGCCACTGCTTTAATTACGTTTGCTCAGCACCAACTACGCTAATGGCTAGCTACGTGCCACATTTCCAGCTCAGAAGAAGGGGCATGTGAGCCAAGCTTTCGGCTGGAGGATGCCACAGAGGATTGTAAAGCTGAGCAACAGGGCATGCACAAAGACTACGTTCTAACAAGATAGCCACATTTACTGTAGATAAAAAACTCCTAGTTGAAGTTGATGCTACAGAAAACAAAGAACAGAAATGGGAAAACAAATAAATAACATTTTTGGAGAAATACTGATGCAATAGGAAGTCAAGGCAGTGATGATTTTCCTTGGGAGTGAAATTCAGACTATAAAACTTGCTGCTATATAAAGTATTGTTGTTATTATTCAAGACAGTGTTGTTGTCTAGGGATGCAAGTGGTTTTCATGTTGCCTGTGCAGTTATTATTTGGAAAAAGCTCAATGCTATGTATCAGCCCAGCAATCAAGCATTGTTATTCCTATAGCTGGTTTCCACCCCTACCCTTTACTTCCACTGTTTCCCCTTCTTTATTCTGCCAGCCGTCTCTGCCTGTGTTCCTCGCTGCTGCAGATATTTATCCCTGTGGGTGGTGGAAATCGCTGAGATCTCCTCGCTCTCACCGTTACATCTGCTGCCGTCTTGCTGCATGATAAACACATGTAGCTGTCACAGATTTGAACTCATAAATCCATAATACATGACCCAACCTTTGTTTACAGCTCTTGCAAGGAAATTGGCTCAGTGTTTGAGGCGCTTTTCATCATTGCTTTTTGTCACGCACCTAATGAATTTGTGCTAAAGTAGGTCATCAGTTCAGAACAGTCATGAAATCAGAGTGAGGAAACAATAGCATCGTCATTAAGATGTTATTTTTCAATTTCAAGCTTACAGAATGAGAAAGACCTTTCAAAGATAAAAAATACTAAATATCTAAAATGTTTTTCACTCTTGAAGTGACAAACTTACCTAAAAGTATTTTTATATCAGGAAGATACAGAAATATATAATATAATCACTCATATTTTAGCTCTGCTTTGGGTCTCCACCACCTCCAGAGGAAAATATCTCAGCTTTTCTTGGTTACATTTGGGGGAGCTCTAAGATGAAAAAGCTTGGGAACCACTGCTTTAAATACATTTTCCTCAAATTTCTCTTCCCATTTGCTCACATCACATTTAGGTTGGTTAGTTAAAGTAAAGTGGGATAAAGTATGTTGCGCAAAAACACTAAAAGGCCCTGCTTCAGAGAACAAACAGCATTAGGTGCAGATACTACAGATCCAGAAGAATGACCCATGATCTTGTTTCCATTATCTTCACCTCCACCGAGAACATGACATAGCATTAATTAGGCCCACTTCTAAGTATGTCCTCATTCGTCGTCTTGGATTCATGACCACACTGCACTTGGAGGTTAAATCTGGTGAGGAAATGCAGTCGAGGCAGAGCGGAGTATGTCTGGTTCATTTCAGCCAACCATCAATCTTACAATCTAGTTTGAGGGCTCAAAGCTGCGCAGGGATTCTCAACCCCTAAGGCTACTGCCACCACTGATATTACAATTGGGATGAAGCAGATGCCACATGTTTATGACATTATGGGTTTATGTCTGGCTGATCGCCTTAGCACTGAATCACATGGCATCTCACTTTCCGTCTCTTTTTGCAATGCCTGGTTTGAGCTTCTGAGAATACATGTAGTACTCTTTGAAATGTACAGGATTGAGATGAATGTAGGTTAATTGAAGGTTAACTCACTGAACAAACCTCTGTTGTAGTTCAGCGTATTCTGTCAGGGATAGTTTTGTGTGTGTTCTGAGTAAAAGGAGTGGGGAAAGAGAAGCGAGAAAGGAAACTCTGGTGTGTCCCGGGTTAATTAAAAGATGATCACGTCTTCAACATCTGGCTGTGAAGTTGTCAAATTCAATGAGAGAAGAGAAGTCGTAGAAGTTCCCTTGGGAGTTTCCAACAGAGCGAGTGAGATGAAAAATAACATCTCACTGGTGCGACAGCATGTGTGCGAGCGGGAAGAGGAAATGTGTGATAGAAACAGAAAAAAAAGTGACAGACAGAGATTTTGGCAAGCCTAAAGTCAGACCTCACATTTGGAATAATCTCTGAGAAATCTTCTCTTTGCACAGGTATGCAATTAAAGAATTTGGAACTTTAAAGCCCCAGAATATTTGGCTTTAATTAGTCGATTTTTTCTCTGTAGCATTAATTATTCATGGCTAAATAAGCTACAAGCAGTGCTGAAAGTTGGAGGGAAGAACCTGCATCATTAGGACTGTGTGGGTGTGATTTTATCTGATCTAACTGACAGTGCTGGCAACTTACTGTCAGCAAACAAGCCCACGACTGCTGTGTTTCAGTGATTGTATATAGAACATTAAGAATAGTACTGAATAAACATACTTAGATACTCCAAACCTTTGCGGTAAATGAAATATGGCATAAAGTATCCCATTTCCCTCAGTAAAATGCGGACTCCTTTAAAGGCCTTTTTATTGTCATTCTCTCCCCCAAATCCTTCGAGAACGATTCCAGGATGACTCTTAATGCACTTTCCTAGATTCCCCCTCAGACAGGCTTGGTATATTGAAAAAAAAAAAAACAGACCTTTCTAACACTCAGCAGCCAATCAATCATTGGCAGTTAGCTACCATGTGACTGTGAAACTTGTGCTTTCTTTGTTGATCAGCCAGTGTTAGTATCTGGAAAATAAAAAGCCTTGGCTGCCATCTTCTAAACTGTACCGTTGTTATACTGATGGCACATGTCATATGATCAGTGATATTTATGAACGTTCACTCGTTTTTAGCCGAGGTGGGAGCAATACAAAATGTTGCAAAACAGTCTGAATGAGACTCAAATCAACTGAGATTCAAAACAAAACAAGATGCAGAGCAAATGTGCAATGATTCAAAGAGGCTCACAACAACTGCAAGATGATACAAAATGTCTGGATGTCTTTCTCCATGCTTTAAGGGCTCGAGGGACTTTAAACGTCTGTATCCAAGAGCTCACTGACTATAAATCTATCCATGTCTGTATTATGAAGAATCAAATTGAAGTCATAATGTCCCCAGTTTGAAGTTGCACTGAATCAAGATTTTCTGACTCTTAAGACATTTCTTCTCATTTCCTAAATATGCCTTAATTCCAGCTGTGGAAGTGATTCAGTTAGAAAATAGAATGGAGCCTTCTAGGTCGTAATTTAGTGAGAAAAAAACATCTAATTTCAGTCTCCAGTCCTCACTGAGCTGCCAACAATTGGCAACGTCATCCAACCCGCCTGCTCTTTGTTCCCCTCTTCCTCTCTGTCTCCCCACCTCCGGATGTCTTACCTCATGTTCATCCCTTTCCCTCCTCCTGTTTTCTGTTTCTCGCTCACACCTTTTTTTTCTTCTCCTTCTCTAGCTCAGCCCAGGTAGATCCAGAGATCCTGACAGTTTTGATACAGATGTGATGACATGCCGCGGCCCAAGGCACAAAGCTGAGAATTGATTCACCTCCTCCCTTCTTTCCTTCCCCTGCTGCATATCTCTTCATCATTACATCTCTTCTTCTCTTCCTCTGCTCCTCTCTTCATGTCTCTTTGTTTATGCCTCTTTCCGCTGGGAGGTGTCAGCCACCGCTTATTATACTCCTCTTACACTAATTGGGGGCAGAGGATGTGCAGATTGAGCCTTGATTGCTGCCTTCCCCTTTGCATTTGTACCAGCCTCCCTCCTGTCCCCCGACACCCACTCCCCCACCTCCCTTCCCACACACATACAAACACACCAAATCCAGCTACACGTTCATGCTCTGTCTCCCTCTCTGTCAACATCAAACACCCCGCAAGAGTGGGCACTGACACAGTTACGTGGTTTTTGGCGTTGACGCACCCCAGATTACAGCTCTATTAGCTCTCAATTTCATTATCTCACCCCGACAAAGGCTGAATCTGCTGCTTTTCCCTCTGACTGCCCTAATCCGCTTTGTTTTCTGCAGCCTCTTTTAGGTGACAAGGTCTTGTATCTGATACGTTTATAATGACTCCTAATGACCATTATTTATGTCAGGCTAATCAGCTGCATATCAAGGGTGTTGGGATTGCTGACGAGGCGTGTTTTAAAAAATGAAGTCTTATTTTTCAGGATGGAATAAAAACATGGCTCTATGACTTGAAGTTTTTCTGGAGGATGAGTAATGGGTGTTGGCACAGCACAGAGGAGAAATAAAATATCTGTGCTCCAGTGTCTTATGAAGATGTTTGGATCATGATGTCAAAGCAGATAAAGGCAAGTCGTGATTTTTAAACAACTATAAACAAGAACAGTTCATGGAAACCAGCTCTTCATGTGTATTTAACCCCAAGATGATTCCACATTTCACAATGTGTTTCAAAGCCAATAGGACAAGGTAGGATTTTACTGTGTTTGGAATTTGATTTTTAGAATTCTGCCATGTACTGCATGCAGCTCAAACATTAGTATGCACCATCGACTGTACAAAACATGGACGTAGTCTCAGCAACATCACCCACTGGTTTCTGAAGAGGCCTTTTGAAGCCGAAAGATGGCGGTCCCCATGTTGGAAGTGTTGCTTCCATCCAACTTTTGATAATAGTAATCAATAGTAGCAGGCAAAAAGGTGGAATTATGGCTGGCTTGAAGCCGACTGGCAAACAGCTACAACATGCCCACCTGTCCATCATATCAGCTACACCACTAGTTATGTGAATGGCGCAATTTTTGTGTGTTGATGGTATCAAATCTTTGGTTTTGTTTCTGTTTTTCAGTCACAATACCAGAACAACACAGCTTATCTCAAAGCCTATTGTTGCAAGAAATAGTTAAAACATTGATGTTAGAATTCTGACTGCACTGATAGTCTGCTGCAGTAATATTGACAAATCAGAGTTGTGCTCATGTCAGTTTATACATCCACACGTGCTTCCCTTCCTGTACCCACGCAGCTCTTTTTTGATCCAGGGGACAACGTTTTGACACGTTGACTGACATGTGCAGGATAGCTGTCAATGCTTTTGCTTATTTACTTAATGCCTTTTCCCTTCCCAGCAGTTCTATTTCCTAAGTGACAGCAGGGAGACAGAAAATACAGTAGCTCTCAGTTTCACAGGGAAGCTGAGAAAAGTGTGCCAGAGGGAGTTGGGCACAGAGTCCTTTTATTCGTACCTCATCAGCACATACTGCTTAATCTCCACAACTATACACACTCACATACGGAGACTGTGCCCTGCCATGTTTGGCTCTTTTAATGGTTTACGGTGAACTGCCCTGAATACCAACACCTGCTTTAGTATGCTGTTGAAGATAATGGGGAATTTATGTAAAGTTAATGCAACACCTAAACAAAACAAAACCCAACAACACAATCCAAAAAACAGAAACCTGTCCCTCGTCCAGGACTTTCTGTCCTAGTTCACGCCAAGCACAGAGATTTGCCTTGTATTAATGAACTCTAACTTTTGGATTCGGCCGATTAGGAAAGCAAACACTGTATGCTGAAGTGAGTCATAGGGGAGTACGAGGGCAAAGTGACACTTTGTATGTATACAGGGTCCCTGTTGTGCTATTAAGGAGCTCAATTGATGGATGAATTTGGCTTATTAAGAACCACAGGGACTTTTTTTCCCAGGCTGTGCAGTAGTTTGACACAATGTCAAATGTGAAAATCCTTGTCTTTGGTTGGTGCAATTTCGGCATAGCTGTTGAGCTTTATCTCAACAGCGGATCAGTCAAGCGCTTCCTTGGTTTATAACTTGAATGGGCACCTCTGAATGGGCCAATAATGAGAAATCTCCATTAATTTTTACCCTATTCAGGCTGAAATGACATTTTGGTGGCTTTTTAACATTTAAACACAACCAAGTGGAACCCAGGAATTAAATATCTCAATCCATACATACACACATCAGTTTAAACACTGACACTCATGATTATGTCGAGTGCTCATGTCAGAGCCGGCTTTTCTTGTGAAGGGGCTTTGATTTGTCATGCATCAATTCAAATGACTGATTATATACATCTGCACCACGTGGGAGAGATAAGCCAGGATCCATGCAGGATTGTGCGGTACATGGCTCTGTCTGGGATAGTCTCTGTTTGCACAAGATCTGACATTTCAATCCAGCCTCCTTTCTCTGGTTGAGAAGTTAAAGGGGGGCTTGTATTTATGGACTTTATTAAAAAGGGATGATGTAATCAGCGCAAGTTTTCCACAAGATTCACTTTTGTGCTTTGGGATGGCGTCCAAATGGAAATTTTAGAACGCTCCTAAATCAACTCTAAAATTAAAACAAACTCAACGAGTGACCACTTTAAAGTTTCCCATCCAAGTGGCCTTTTGATGAACAAAAGTGGTTGTTGCACCCACATCCACAAATTTACTCAACTCTCACATGGGTGCTTGTGAGTAAAGCAGTGCTTGTGGGTTTAGTGTCAACTCTGCAACAGTAATTATCTCATAGCCTGAGGATGGGTACTTCATTGTTCTGTGGGGATGACACAGTGGCTGATGACTGCATTAATACACCTTCATTTTGCATAAGGAGAGTATGAGCTGAGTCTGACATTTTGACTAAATTGGCCTTGTTACAAGCATGTGTTGGTTATATGTAGTCTGATTTTTTCTTCTCTAAAGTGTCTAACCAGGATACTTTGAATATTTACTGCATCATTTTACTGATATATGTTTCTGTATAATATACAACTGAGGAAGCATACACTAATAATAGCAGAGTAGTGATTAAGTTGTCACTAGAGGTTTGCTGTGTTCTACTGGTTGAACCAGAGTGTTAATGTTGGATGATTTGGGGTATAAATTAAAGGTTAAGCACTGATAATAATCTAATTCATGTGCATTTTTCCTCGCTGTGTTAAACACTGATTCATATCTGCGAAACTTACAAAAATCCTCAATGCTCTTAGTTCTGCTGGAAGTGTTGCACTAGTGTTTGCAATGTCTGTGTTTTTGTTGGTTAGTCCAACATCCATCCCTTCCTTGGTCTTTTAGTCCATGAGCAAGTCAAAGTGAAACATAACCACATTTAGCAAGCGAGACTGACACAAATCAAACACTATGGATTCATGGAGAAAGAAGCTCAATGACTTTAGCATTCCTTCAACCCTTTATTGAGAAACTACGATGAGGTCAACTCCATAGTCACCAGAAGATTAATGCTCAATTTGCATATAATGCCAATGATCAACTGAAACACCTCTAATGGCACATTTAGTTTTAGCATTCAGGTTCCCAAGCTGAAGTCCCATCTTGGGTTGTTCCAGCGTAAGTTGACATTTTGGGATTTTAATGAAATGTCTGGAAGAATAATGGGTTGATCTGCCCTGAAACTTGTTTGCATGGTTTTAACTCCTGTATTTAAACGTGCTTCTTTTATGAGTCAGCTCTGTGCACAGCAGAACATACTCTTATTGTAAAACATTTTGAGCAAGAGAAGCCTTGAGCTGAATTACACCACTTACTCCAAGTCTCCTAAAGTCAGGTTCAGGTGTCATGCTGGAAAGTGTTATCAGCCCCCTGACCAGCCAAAGCTTTCATTCCCTCCTGCTCAGTCCGTATTGATCTCTGTATCGAGAACCTTTCAACTGAGGAGTGAATTAGAAAAGCAACCAGGGCTTTGATCCCTGATACCTCCCTCTGCGCAATCTTACAGACATGCAACACATGCTACACGCAGGGTGGGAAATGTCCAACGGCACATGAAGAGGAACCTTGCAGAGTGGAGATAGAGGCAGCAGACAGCCATGGAGTGTTGGCGATAATGGCCATCTCCTGCTAGCCCAAAGAGGCGTGACGGGTGACCATTCCCTGCCACCAGCTCGCTGCCACCGATAAGGAAGGGACATAAGGAGAGACACTGCAGCAGACGATCTCTTTCTCCCAAAACGTATTCACTTCTTGCCTGGACATCGAGCTGCACTGTACAAACTGTGCTTGCTGTTTATGCTGTAGATTCATGGAATATGCATTAGCAGAGATTTGTGCTTGAGGAAGCATGATAAGGGAAAAACTAGGAAAGAAGTGGTTGCATTTGCGTGGTGATGGGTGAATATGCTTGCTTGCACTTTTCTAATCATATTTAAAGGAACAAATAATCTGATTTTTCTGGAATGGACATAAAACGTATTCTGTAAAGAGATTAACTCTTGACAACCTCCCACATTGAATAGCACAACACAGAGTTCAGGCCCAGCTAAAAATCAATTAAACTGTTTAATCTGTAATTAATCAGTCATTTATCAGTCCCCTGCTCCGACGCTGTCCACTACCCTTCACTATTACTCTTTCTTTTTTTTATGCTCCTATCCAACTTCACCACTGAGTCCAATTAGTAAATTAGCATGGAAAATGAGCGTGTATAAATGACCCATTATCGTCGTGAATTTAAGTGTCAATGTGATGACAGTTTTGGTCCCCTCTTGCCCGTAGCCTGTGTCAGTTTCCTGCTCGGTAACAGGGCTAAAAGATGTCACACAGCACTGGAAACGTTGTGAAAATATGAAGTGACAGTATCAGGGAGAGAGTCAGACTCAGCTAACACAAAAAGACTTTTTGCAGGAGTCTCTTATTCATTCTGCCTGCAGTGAAATCACTTAGTTTGCCCAATGATATGACTGAAAGTTTTCTAAATAAAAAAACTATCTATGATCCCTTGGTGCTCCTGTCTTTTTTAAAGAGTATGTTTTTACAACTTATGGTAAAATGGACAATATATTTGTAAATGTATGCACCTTTTCCATCTCAAAGGAAAAATAGCTCCCAGCAGCTTGAAAAGCAAGGATCTTATAGTTCCCATTTAGCCACAGTGTTTTCCAAGATAAGTTAAAAGTCAATAATTTCAAGAAGCTGTTAAACTTCTTAGTATGTAAAAGAAAAAAAAGCTTTAAAGAAAAGTCGTTCAGTGAGAAACAAGTGGATGATTTGTGGGTAAAATTGAGGACTCAAAATGAAACAATACCTAAAGCCTTCTTGGGAGTCTTTCCACCCATAGAGGAGATGTATTACTTACATTAGGCTTACTGTTAGAGCCGGGACTACTTAAAGGATAAGGCTGCATGGCACAATCTAATGTATATTTCTGGTACTGCCAACAACGACAACGAATAAAAACCCAAACCAACAATGCTTCATCTCCCTGATCCAGTCTTTGGCTCTCAGTCTAAAGCCCACTGAATCCTACCAGAAATGACTTACAAACATAAAGTTTACACATTTGTTTGGGACTATTTTCAGCAGTGGATTATGACACGTTCATCCAATCCTAGTGGCAATACTCATTGAGCAGTAAGAAAAGTAATCTTGTTGCTATTTGGGAACTAAAAAGTGAAAATATTTCTTGTGCATTTATTGAAAGAGAGAGAGGAGCTGGTCAGTGCTTCTCTTGTCCTCTTTTCTTTTAGGGGGAAAAGTAACTATATTTTCAAAGTCTGAATCAGAAAGATTATAGGTTAACATGATGGGAAAGTAATTCCCCATGCCACCTGGGTATGATCATAATGTGTAGGTGTGTGTGGAAAATGGCCATATGTGTGGGCTTGTGGGTTTCCGTGTCTGTTGCAAAGACAAATCGTCCTCGAGACAGAGATGGAGAGGACACATTTTTGCGCCAAAAACAGGAGAGGTTCCATGATGGATAGTACTCCAGCTAATAGTTTGTTGGCGTGGGGACAGACGGCAACAGCAGGCTGTGGTCGAGAAGTGTCGTTTCCTGAGAACAGAGCGCTACCGCCACATGAGCCATGGCTCCGTCTAGCACTGTTGGATCGCTCCCCCTACTCTAAATGGTAATGCCTCCCTGGGGCCACACAGCATGGGGCTACATATGGAGCTACAACATGCTCTCCAGTGGGCGTGGGGAGCAGCTGCGTCCTCTGCATTCAGCTGGTGGTCACTTCAACCAATCAAATCGGCTCTCACGCACTGTTGATCCAATCGCCATGTCGTCACACGCCATTGAGCCGATCAGCGAGGACATCCCCTTTTTTTGGGCACATTTTGACGTCAAACATCACTTTCCGTAACATGTAGAGGGAGGCGGGAGCTCACGACTAAAATATCACCTTTCTGTATTTACGTCGTGTTTTACCTTCACTACAGCTGTTCGTCGCAGTTGTAAGTGAGCAAACACACACATACACACACTAAATCCCTGATAGTCAACCGTGTCAGCTGACATGCACCATGATCTATGCTAATGAGAAATTAACGAGACCCTGTCAGATATGAATGAGTCATTAACATGTTCATGTTGGTAGCATCTGTCGGGCCGGGATGACACACGCAAAGAGGAAATTAATGAAGATTCTGTCGATTTAATGAATCCTTTTACCACTGTCTGTCTGTATAACTGCCTGATATCTCTCTTTTTCAACCCAACTGCTGAGGTTACAATGTAGACAATCCAACGAATTACATGGTAAATCATTTGTAGAGCATGTACATTTGTTAGGGGCTGTTTTCGTTATTTCTGCTTGGACCCTGAGGGGCATGCTGTTTAAGTGCACAAAGCCAAACCCATGAAGAAATAGTTGTTCTGATTTTGGGAGTATTGCACAGAGTCCTGACCCCAAACCCCTTTAAAATGAGCAGCAGCCTAGTGTTTCAGAAATCTGTTTTCTTATTGGATCTTCAAGTTTGTTGACCAAAGCGTATGTGTATGTACCAAAGCAGAAAGTCATGTTTTAATGCTGAACTCACTTTCATTTCTAAACTAAATAATGTCCAGATTATGATTTAGAATCGGTGAAGAAGTCAGTGAATTATTTGAGTAGCTGGATTTCCATTTAGCTTGAAGAGTGATGTTCATGATTGGCAGATTATCAAAGATTATTGCAGAAAGATTTTCTGTCACTTAACCTTCAGATTGATGGATACAATTGTCCTGCTCTTTGCACAGTCAACCTTCCCTTCATAGACTGAAGGTAAAATCAGGTTAAAGAGCTGACAAACCATACAGCAGTCATCCAGATCTCAAACGTGGGCATTTGACATTCAAAGGCACAATCATTGTCGGTAATCCTGGGTTTTTCACATCTCGTCTCGTCCATCCAATATCAACATTATTTTCTGGCAGAAGAGTTGGAGCTTGGCCAAATGAACCAATATGAGCGGCCAATTCCACTTCTTTTGTCTGCACAGGAACAAATCCCTGCAGCCTTGTTCCAAAATCAGTTGGGAAGCCTGCCTCAAAAAGTTGAGTTTGTTTGTGCACAATTTAAAAACCTTTATGGTTATATTTGTCCACATACATTTAGCCATAACGTGCACATTTCCCTGAAACCCAAAAGAGACAATCCTGTTTGTAAACTCATGGAAACATTTATTGTAGCAGAGAACTGCGATGGAACAAAGTCAGTAGCATCATGTCATCAGAAGCCGTCTCAGCGTTTTCCTCTTCACTTGTAATATCCAGATACATATTTGGCAGCTGAGAGCTGTTTTCGTTGATATGTTCCACATTTTTTACCCTCATTTGAATTGAAAAGAATTTCTAGGCATATAAAGATATGCTAATAAGATGATATCTCCCTGCAGAGCACATAGCTGTCTCTCTATCTAAGTTTCTCAGCAGATCAATGCTGTAGCCTCACACGGAGAGTGACTGGTGCCCAAGGATATTAAGATAATATATGTGTGTACATCCATATACCCACCTCATTAAGGCTACAACTCATTAAGTGGACGTTCAATTGGCCTCACACATATTTTAGCACGGAGCCCTCCAAATTCAAGGACTTTATATCGCTTTATTTCTGCCTCTGTGACCGCCAACCATCCGTATTAGTCTCATACATTCAGCGAGCTTCTTGAACTGTGAAGCCCGAGGATTGACGAGAGAGGCCCACTCACGTTAATGACTCACCCGATCCAAAGGCACGACTTGGAGTTAATGGCTAGCTGGGTTGCGTTAGCATTTCAAAACAAGGTCACAGTCGGTTTCTGAGGTGAACTCCGATCAGGAGCATGTGATTTATGAGTCAGCACGGCTCTGCAGGGGTCTGGTGGATGTGCTTTTACTCCCTGTCTGAGCTGTAATGAATGGAAATGTAGAAAGTGTTCATATGGTGGCAGAGGGGACTGACTTCCTGCCTCATCTCCTCTTCCTTTGGTGACAGCACAAAACATACATTAGTCGTGGTCTGACTCTCAAGAAAAACACTTAAACACTCAGAAAACATGACAAAGTCAATTATGTTCCTTTAAAAGCTCAAATTTGTATCATAAACAACCCCAACAAACTGAAAGCTACTTTGAGGAGTTGACTGAAATGAATCCTGATGCGTCTTTATGAACAACAAAAGCAATGCTTTGATTATTTCTATCTAGTCGTTTTTCATATAGGAAATGCGGCTGCAGGTACTGTAGGTGTCAAACAGCTATAGTTCACATTTTCCTCTGCAAACATTCACAGTGAATATGTTTGACTGTTAAAAGACAGCTACATGAAATATTTGTTGAGTAAGCACGTCATTGACATCAAATGGCTTTCTGTAAATGAGTCATTCTGAGAGTGTAGTACGCATCTTTTTTATATTTTTTTATCACCCACTATCTTTACGTTTACCATCAAGTGTTTGTGTTCAGTTTAATTAAGTCAAGCTAAGTTAGCCTTTATTGATCCCTGTAGGGAAACTGTCCTCTGCATTAAAGCCATCCTAAGCACGAGGAGCAGTTAGCAGCAACTTTGCAGCATCGGTGGAAAGTCTTCAGTTCTTATCCAGTGCCTCAGTAAACAGCCTGGATACTTTTTTTTAAAAGCAGGGGGAATGAGAGAATCTAAGGAAGCCCATGCAAACACTGTCAGAACCAGGGATGTACTGGGACAGAAAAACAGCCATATAATATGATTGCCTACCCAGCCCTGCACATTGCACCTGTACCTACCAGTGTTTTTTTCTGGTTTCTGATCTGTTTTCCTCCTCCCATGTGCAGTTTACAGATGCAACATTTTTGAGCACAACTGACCGATACATGCTGAGTTTAGACAGAGTTCAGTCAGAGTGGTTAATTATTGCAGTGCACATCCTACAGCTGCAATAAGAATTTAAGCCAGCCATGTCTGAGTGTCCTCTCTGTCTCCACTCTGCCCCCTCTTTATCCTCTATTCTTTATAGTTATAATAAGACTCAGCTCTGTCTTTCTCTTTTTGTGCCAAGTGTGTGTGCGCCCATGTGTGTCTGTGTGTGGGCATTACACTGCTTATTATGCCAGAAGGCCATCTGTTGCCTGCTTAGTACTGGCCGACAGGGACGGACAGCGAGCATGAGGTTGTCCCTCTTTGTGTTTCATGGAGAGCTAATGTCCCCCACTCACTCATTTAACTGCCCTCTTTCTGACACACGCAAACACCTTAGCGCTGCTTACTTACATTTACAGAGAAACATCCAAAACAGACACACACGAGGGACAGAAGTGAGCCGGGTTTTGGAGGGGTAGGATCTTCCTAAGCAGACGGGCACTCTGTTAGGTCACTGCAGGTGGAAGGGGTCCTGGCAGAGACACAGGCAGACAGACACTTCTGCAGGCAGTGCCAGTGCTGCAGTGTTTTGCAGACAGATGGTCATACATGGTCAGGGGAGTTATTGGAAAAGAGGTGAAAAAGGAGGATTCCTAATTTGTGCCTACTGATATCTAAGTCTCTGTATATCTGAGTTCTTCTCCTCACTTAACCTATCTTCCTTTTTCTTTGTTCTCCTTTAGGTCTACTCATTCATCTCCCCTCCTCTACCACCTACATGTCTATTATCTCCCCTGTTTTTAAGTTCACCTTTTCCACAGTGAGGTCTGAGTACTCCAGCCTGCTCCCCAGTGTGCCATTTACTCATGTTTCTAAGACTTTTTCTCTTACAACATCAATCACATCCTCTGCTCAAAGCGGCCTCCCCGCTTCAAAAAGGACAGAGGGCCGTGTCGTTGTTACTTTTCATCATTCGACGGGAATAAACTTGTGTAATTTTCAATTTGAAATTAAGGCTTTCAGGAAGAGAGTCTTCACGCTAAGACTCTCTCTTTAATTCAATTCATGCGTGTGCCCTTCTACAAAGAAAATGAGAAAATGCATCATTTCAATTTGCTTGAAGGGACGGATCATTTGCTCTGTGATATTTGGAATACTCAAAGTATTAGCCTAAGTTGTTTGCAGGCATATATGACACAGTATCATGTCTTCTTTTCTCTAATGTCGACAAATCTGAAAGGTCTGATTTTGCAAGACTTGTGAAAAGCTCCTTTACTCACGCTATCAGCACTTACTGGTTTTGTTGCATCATACAACAGATCAAAGTGTTTCTGTTGCTGTGAGTCTTGTGGAAGAAAGCAAAGCTGTGAGGCACTTTCAATCATAATGACACTTAAACTCATGCATAGTTAATGACAGGTATGAGCATCACATGAATGAGGAATATGTTTCAAAATGAGAAGCTTTTCAATCCATGATGGATATTTAATGTGTTTTCAGATCCAGCAATTCAACATGACTATTTCAGTAACTCTGTTTCCAAGAAGTTACAGCACATAAGCTCTTAAGAATAAAAACATTTTAGTATTGAATTGACTCTTTTAGCACATTTTTCTGAGAATATTTTCTCCATGGAGGGATTATACATATATTAGAAGAGTCTGCTACCACAGTTCCTCTTCAAGGACGTTCTGTCAGTGCAGCTTTTCACTCATTCATTTATCAGACAGTAAGATAGGAACCTTGTGACAACAGGTGCAATAGCTGAAAATACTACAAACATGTCAGTGGGAAATGAAAAGAAATGTTGTCCTTTTAACGTCTTTAATTTCATCCTGTAAATTGAATCAAAGCACTCTATATTCAAAACAGGAAGTGTATTTCCCATTAAAGTTTAACTGAGGTCAACCAGATGGTCGACCCACTGCATAATAACTTCCCTTTGACAATTGCTTATTTAGCATTTTGCTTTGCTAGGTACTTTTTATACATACACATAGCAGCAAACTGAAAGGAGTTTCATAGGGAAAGTAATTGCTGACATTGATATTCAGCCTCTTTGAAACTGCGTTTTGTGTAAACAGAAGGACACCCAGGCTCAGGATGGTATTTGTAGTTTCAAAACAAGTTCATAATGCTCATTTGTGAGAGAACATTGCCATAGTATGGCTTTTTTGGTGTCCAGGATGAATCCCAGGACAACAGGCAAGTTCAAGCAGAGAACATTATGCGGTGTTGTTTATGTTTACAGAGCTCCCTTGAACACCTTTCCTGTTTAAACAAACGCCAGTGAACCTGAAAGCAGCCAAAGCGTTGTCTGAAACAACCCGATTCGGCAAGCTTTTATGAGACAGAGTCCAGTTGATGTAGCCATCGCAGACAGCTCCCTCTTTTTCTCTGTGGTTTACATTCTTCTGCTGCTGCTCGCTGCCGAGCTGGAGGGTGGTGGCTGTAGTTTTCCAGGCCAGAGAGGGATAAATAAAGCACTAGACAATAGAGTCACTCACTATGGACTTCAGCCTCTGGGCGATGCTCCAGCCACGCCAGCCAATTGCTCAAATGGAAATTAGAAACAAGGAGACAGATTGTGAATAGCACATTTATTCGAGTCGGCTTGGACAGATCGATGGACCAGATTCTGCAGGGCACAGCCATCAAAAGACAGAAATTGGGGTGAAGGGGGCAAGTAGTGTGTTAGTGCACAGAGATTTTATATGTGCCTGTAACCACATAAGGAGCGGGAAGTTGGACTCGCATGCATTGGAGTCCACTTTGTTTGCAGACGACACTGCTTTCTCTTCATCTGTCGCCTCGGCAGCTCTCAGAGAAGCAGTCTGGCTTGCCAGGGGGGCTGTCACCAAGCAGAACAGCCTTAAAAAGGGATATTGTTTCCTCTGTCCCCAGGCCAGAGCACTGTTTCAGTCACCCGAGCGCAGTGGTAAACACATCTTAGAGCTCTGAGGAAGGTTTAAGGAGCAGCACAGCAGAAAAGGAGACTAACCAGGCTCCAACTAAAGACATGATACTGTAGGAGGAAGCAAGAAGAGGGCCTGTAATCAGGAGTTTGAGTTAAAGGGCCACTCTGAGCATTCATTTGGGTTGTGTGTTGGACTTAATCTAGATGTGTATGAGCAGTTTTAGGCATTTGTGTCTGCAAGATCCTGAATAGATCGTTATTAAATTAAAGACCATAATAGGTGGAACCTTTATTCTTTGTGCAAGAGAAAGCAAAGGTTTCCTTCTTTGGTTTGATCATGTTGTATAAGTTCTATGATGAAGGCGAGATGATGTGCAGGCAGCAGAGGGTGGTTGCAGAAGACCTTTAAGTTAGACAGATTTCAGGGAAATGAACAATTAAAAGTAAGCCAAGTAACTATAAGCAAAAACAGCAAAGTCAAACATACATTCCCATTGCAGATATGATTATCCAAAAGCCTTTTCACTCTCTCTATTATTATGGTTTTATAGACTTACACAACCTTTGAGCCGAGGTTTTTACAAATTGTAGAAAAATTACAAATTTAAACATACTCCAAGAAGTGGTATCTAAATAATTACAAACAAAAACAATACATGCACCATGCTAAATTCAAAGTGTTAAGGAGTTGCACACCACACCAAAGTTGCAGCAGAATATTCTACTATCAGTTCTCTGCTTTTTAAAGAACTGCTTAAAAGAGGCAAGGGTGGACTGTGTGTCATATTCACCCTAGACAACCCCAACCGAGCACCTTTCAGTGTTAACCACAGAGCTTTACTTCAGCAACAGATCAGATCAGAGAGAGAGACAGTCATCAGGCCATGAGAGAGAGTAGCAACGCCACCCTCCCGTGTTTCCCACGCATACATCACTCCCATTTCAGAGCAGACAACCTTTTGCCACTGTTATCTTCATGCTCCGCAAGGAGAGCCCAGTGTTTACAGCCCCTCTCATCCCGACATCACAGGAGAGGGGAAAAAGACTCCCCTGCAATAAATTGTCCCTATCAGAGCGAAGCATAAGTTGCGGTCGCCGCATCAGATTTAGTGGTGTCACTAGGTGCTAATGAATTCTCCCTGCTCGCCCCCGCATGTCCATTGAGTCTGGGCTGCAAGTCTTTCCAATCGGCTGGGTTTGCTCTGTGCGGAGCTATCGATAACGAGCCCTGGGGGGCTTGCCAGTGAGCACGGCGGGGCCCTATAATGAAGGACTCCAGGGCTCTGCCGAGAAAACAGCCGGCGTAATGAGAAGAGTTTGAAGGAGGTGGAGGTGGCTGGGGTTGTTTGGGTCACTGTTCTGGGAAGAAAAGCTCAGGGAGTTACTAAGGAGGGATGTGACATGGGAGATGTATGGTTTACGAGCATGTTCGTGGTCACATATCTGAAGTGGAGCATAATGTAGGCGGAGTTTCATGTCTGTGGTTTGCTACTTTCAGGCATTGATGATTGGCAGAAAGGTTCCTCCTCCATCTGTTCAAACATTCCAGACGTAACCAAACATTTGTTGTTCTCTCACAGAGAATAGCGGTGGTACACACTGATGTTTGGTGCACTGTCTGCAGGGGCGTGTCGAAAGTTTGTTGACTGGGGTCTCCTAACTAGGGCACTAACTTATGCAGGGGTGGCATGAATTTGTGTGCCCACACGCATTCCCATAAGCTCTATTTTTCACCATTTCTGTCTGTCACATCTACTTTAATTGCTAACATTAAGCTGTCACAGTCATTACATTCCTGTGTAAAAGGTTTGTAATTAAAACAACAAAACACTCCTGAATGGCAACCTATAAATATCTTTGTGTAATTATTCTTCTTCAAATCGCCGAAAGTCATATTAAAAAGTAACAAACAAAAAAAAAGGTTTTAATGGAAATGCCCCCAAAGAGGGAGGGGTTGGGCTTACAACCCCAGGACACCCCTCAGAAACACCCCTGGATGTCTGTTGAGTCTTCCCATACAAGCCTGTCTTATTTGTTCCATCTTTGTAGTTGATTGGTAAATCTTGATTCACCCTTTTCAGTCAAAAAAATGACTGATTGAACGAGCTATTAAGAGAATTTTGAACTATGTCATGTCAATTAAGCTCTGCTACAGGCTCGGATACAGCTAATCACTAGCTGCAATTGGACAAGGAGCTGGTTTCATTGAGGTTGCAGCTCCTTTTTTCCTACCTCTTACTCAGGTTAATGGAGGTCTGCCCTGCCCTAATGCCATGGTCTGGTTGGGAATTAGCTTCTTCTATTTGCTCTGTGATTAGAAAAAAAACATAGGTGGAAAGGTGAGACAACAAACAAGAGATACAGATGGTCAATTCTTGCTCCTGAAAACAAAAACAGGTTTCATAAAAAAAGTCCAATCACAACACAATTAAAAGAACAATATCCGCATCATATCCTGACCAGAGAATGTTTGGTATCTGCCTCTAAGCAGATTAAAGCTTCCATTAAAACATCATCGACCTGCAGCTTGTTGGGCTTTAGATAATTGCCTCCTCAATCTCCACCAAGGCAAGCTCTTATCACTGCTGTCACAGTTAAAGGTCTGAGGGGTCAGCATGTTAATTTGAAGCAAGTTTGGCTTTACTTCTACCTATTTCAGACCATGAAAAATGTAGTTGAGAACAACCAAATTCGATACATGAATTTCTAGATTTAAAATGTATTCCTGCAATACAGTCTTTATGATATCTGTGCATCCATCTGTTGGTGTCAGATCATTCAGGATAACAGGTTACGAGTTACGCAGTCAGTAATTAATTCTGCAATCTCTATTAATTATGTGGATATGCCAGTATCCCCATTGCACTCAATTTTGTAGCACATATTTTGCTCTCTCTGCCTGAAAAGCAGCCTCCAATTTCTTTCAGTGCGCGGCGTACAAGATGAAATTATACTAACAGATGATGAAAGAGAAATGCCTGATGCAGATGGATGTTCTGAAAAGAGAACCATGGGGGAAATAGAGTACGTAGGCACGATCCTACGAATTAGGATAAAATGGAAATCCATCTCTGCGGTTGTTATCCATTTAGCAAGAGCTGAATTGTAATGGGTTAAAGCTTTAATAACCTGGTTAAATCCCCCACTGTGCTCTGCCAACAGGCAGGCATGTTCAGTTTTGACAAGTGTCAGCTTAGCAAATAATCCACAACAATCAGCCTGTAAACTTAATTACAGTAGGCTTAAGAAATGGTCCCTCAACTGTGAGCGAGGCAAGTTACATCATACACTCGCTCTGCTGCCCTTGCTTTGTTTTTTTCACAATGGAAGACACGTTGTTATTGAGGAAAACGAGGCTGAAAAACGTGTCAAAATACACACATTGTTCACTCAAATTAAAGTACAGATAGTTGTGTTAAAGACGCTTATAAAAGTAGAAATACTGATAAAACTTCTGTCGGGAAGTAAAAGTGAAACGCTCTAGCACTCTGGAAGTTAAAAGTTGAAATGTTTCCCCAACAGCTGCTTCTGTGCAAAGCTAAGTGAATTTTAGGACATAATTGTGGATATTATTTCAATTGTACCATTTAAACTTAAGATACAGTGCAACAAAAGAAGCTGCTGTACATCAGGCAGTCTTGGATTGCCTAGCTGATGTTGTTGGCTGCAATTTCTCATAGCAGGTCACATTCATGAGATACTGCCTCTCTTTGGTTAAGTGTCCCTCTCGTTTGTTTACTCTTGATCAGTCTTTTACATCTAGTAATATAATGTGCAATAGCTGTTCTTTCCAATTGGCTTGAAATGGTCAAGTTGGGCAGGGTGGCACACATTGGGGCAAAATGTATGTAATCAGTAATTCCCCTCAAATTCTATATCGCTAAAGCAATCTAGAAAATCAACTGCTATCGTCTGACAATGATATAGACATCTGGACGAGGGCCAACTTTTAGGCTTCTGGTGCAATAGGACATCAGGCCAAGACTTCCTTTTTTCATGCATTGCCATTCTTCTCAGTCTGCCTTGCAACTTGAGAAACAAGAATGTATTTGAGAGTTGAGCGACTATGTTAAAGACAGCTGATAGGATAGCTGATTGCAGATAGCTGATAGGATCCAGAACTGCATTACAGACAACACAATCTTCCTCTGCAGCTACTGTATCCATACGGACTGTTCTCCTGCATAAAACCAAAGCCCAGGAGAAATGATCGAAGACAATACTGCTCTGAGACAAACCAGAACCCACAACACTTACGCCACCAAAAAAATGTCCCTTGCCATCTACTATTCTGTTATAAAGCTAAAGCAACAAGCCAGATAACACACTTTTGTGTTAAAGGTCGTTCAGATGAGGAAAACATTGTTAGAAAAGTGGTACTCAAAGAACAGATACTTGAAAACTCTGTTAAGTACAGTTAAAAAGTAGTACATCGCCAAAAAAGCAAGACAAAGCTGACTGCATTCCTGTTTTTTAGGCTGCCCATGTTTCTGAAATAAGTGCATCTTCAACCTACTGAAATGTGATTTCAAATTCAGACATAATGGTCCCGTTTGCAGCGCTTGACCAAACTTTATTTTGTGAGTCTTGAAAAGTGGCGCGTGCCCATTAAAAGGCCACAGGTCAGCAGGCGAGCGGTTAGCCGTACTGTAACTTTCATTCACCTTTTACCTAATTTGACACACTCGTAGAGTCAGGTCGCACAGACTGAGGTCCAAAATATTGATGATCCACCTCCACTGAAGGCCAGAAATTTAGAGAACCTGGAGGCAAGTTGGACTCTTGACCCAGCATTAGTGGAGCTAGGAAAACCAAAACAGGGAAGGTTTGATCTGGCCTCATTGTTGAACTTAATTCTCTCACTGTGAATTAGTTCAACATCCAAGTTCAGAATGTCAGTGCATCTGTGGTGAGCTGCGGCTGCTTTGGCTCCGTTACAGTCATTGATTATTCTAACCTCGTTCAAAATTATCATCGAAGCACCAATCTGTGTCTTGCTCCAAACAAACAAACAAGATCCTTGAATCAATTTTGGCGTGAAAACACATCTTGCGTCCCATCGGTTTACTTTGGTTGGCAGCGTTGCCCTTTTTGGAAGAAGGGCACAGGGCCATCATTACAAACAAGATTTTTTTAATTAATCTGAGTAAACCCATCCATGAGCTACAAGTAAATCAAAGATCGTCTCCAAGTCAAGATGCTTTTTAGAAAGTCTGGAATAAAAGCTAAATAGAATCAAAAAATTACATTTAGGATGTTTTTCCTTAAAATTGTAAGTGGGTTTGTTAAAATTAAGTGGGATTCTGGTTTGATGCCAGAGTAAATTAGTCTTTTGGAATATTTCCTAAAATTGGCACAGATTAATTACAAACAGCTCATTTAATGTGTCCCAGTGTATTGATTTTCAGCTTCAGTATGATGAGTATCATGTTGTTCTTTCCGATCTTCAGCAGAGGTTTTGACTTGCATGAAAAAAAATCCAGTATACTCTGGTCACAATTGATCCACTCCATTGAAACCAGTGTTAAAAGCAGCACCACTTTACTGCCTCAACAATCAAACACGAGCTCTCTCTTACTGATTTACATAACATATGCAACCAAGCCTCTGTATTCCCTCCCCGTCAGTAAAAAGCCACTGTACGCATACAGTACAGTTACGCACAGCTACATCATGTTATTGCCCACATTTGACTGATGGATCTCTGCGGCATGAAAATTCCCAATAGGTAATGTCAGCTGCAGGCGAGGCAGCTTCTGCGGCTGCTTGTTTGGAAGGAGTGATACTCTTCCAGAAGCCCATCCAGCAGGGAGGGAAGCTGACATGAGAGAAGAATGCATGGGACAAAAGCCAGTTTCTATGGAAACAAAAAGAAATCTAAGAGGAGTTGGGGTGGGAAAAGGGGATGAGAGAGTAATAGGAGGAGGAGGATGTATTGGAATGTTTTTTAGAGACACATGATCATGAACGGATATGTGAATCCTGTGAATCTGGGCCTCCCCTGTGGTAGTTGCTGTTATTTATTCATCACTCATATGCATGGTACAACAGCCCTCATAGATGCAGTTTCGTGACTCCTTTCATACACAAACAACCTATCAAAGAATTTGCAGGGCTGATAGGACCTAACCTCATCCTGCCTATGTTGTGATCTGTATGTGCTGAGCTGTAATTCATGAGTATGCACGACAGAAGCAATCCTTTGTCGGTTAAAAGGTAGGGACTCAAATTCCTTCTCCATTCTCCCACGATCAAGGAGCTTATGCACAACAAGCAAGCGTGCACAAACAGAAGACCAAGCCCAGCCAAAATCCACTGTTCAAGCTGTCATTCACCACACCTCCAGGCTGCATGTAAACAACATTTTCTTAAAAGCGGAAAAAAAAAATAGTAAGGGTAGAGGGATTCCAGGCAAGAATGGCAAGCAGACCAGGCTGAGCATGAATAATTAAACAGGCTGTGCTGCTGATAACAATGGCGAAACCGCAGCTCATTAACACTGTGAAGTGAGACGAGTGATGACTAGAAAAGTGAAATCTAGCCTCTCCTTTTCATTGGTAGTCAAAGTTATTTTTGCATCTACACTGTAAACACTTGTGGATACTGTGCAGCGTTGACAGCCAGTTACTCTTAAAGACATGGTTTGCACAAATGGTCATGAACAAGACATCTTTACAGCTCTTGCACAGAAACACAGGCATCTTGAAAATCCATTCTGCTAGCTTCAAAAGCTTCACATATCAGCGCTTTCTTAGCATCCCTCCACCAGCCAGGATGGTGCAAGCTCATTTCCAATGCTAATAAGAATTGAAGAGATTGTGTTGCATCCACTCATGTTGGCTCTTTTCTCAAACAATTGTTGCATTGCGTCAGAGCCACCCAGGATGCCCATTGTCTCCCGGCCACTGAGGCACAGATGAGGGAGCAGTACCCCCCAGTCAGTGCGTGGTCCAACAAACACTATTAAGAACAACAAAAACACAAACAGCAGGAGGGAAAGGAAGTAAACCCATTGTAGAGACTGGGGACAAATTTGCATCTTTTGCAAACCCAGCAGGGGTTCCATCCTTTAATATCTAAATGTTGGTGCAGGCCTTTGCCAGATATTGTTTGGAAGCAGCTTCCGCTCAACACACAGGGTTGTCACAGGCAGCTACCAACAAGTCACGGCAAAGACTTAAATAGCAGACCTTAACAACAGAGGTAAAGCCACAGCACTTTTTTATGTATGTAAAAAAGACTGTAAGTAGGAAGTTGACATAGCCTCTTAGTTTCAAAGATACCTTTGACCTGCATTGTCCAGCAAGGGGAGATTGTACTATTAAGATTCAGGTTTCTGTTTGTAGTTAAAGCAGTATTTCCCACGAGCGTTTCAGTCACATCAGACGTAATACAATCCCAGAACAGATCTGCTTTTATCCGACGAGTTAATCTAAGAAGTGTTGCTCCACTTTAACCTCCTTCTTCTGTTTCAAGTTAGATGAGAATCATCCAAAATGACAAACTCAAGGCTTCAAAACTTCAAAACAATTGCTGATGTGATTGGGACTTAGTCCAATGTTTTAGTGCTATTATTACAGAATGCTTTGGAAATGTAGTGTGCACTGGTTCAACACGTTTTGTTGCACTCAAGATAATTTACTTTTTCCATGTCATCAACAGGGAAGTTAATTCGCTTCCAGTTCATCATAAAAGCGTTCTGAAGTAATGCACTCATGGATAACTTTTAAAGTTATGATGCTTGAAACTCTTGTGTTTGTTTCTGAGAGCTGGCTATCAGGAGTTCCTCAACTCTCTCAAATATGACCCAGCGGAATTAGCCACCAGTTGTTCACAGCTAACAGTGTTCCCATCCTTGGAAATTAGCCTCATTATATGTACCTCAGTTGGAAACACATAGCATGCTTCCAGTGTCTGCCACCACAGGCTTATACTGCTGTGACTCAAAAGAACATGGAACCAGTCTGTCCACCCCCACCCATGTTGAACCACTACCCTGCTGATCTGCTCCCACTTTCGGGTACTCTTTCAACACTACCCCGCTGACACATGCCACCTTTTGTTGAGGATCCCAAGTGCAAAAATTGCCAAAATGGATGTGAAGCATTTTTGGATGAGGCTGTGTCAGCTTGGCGCCAACACTCTGGCCTGCATTTACGACTCATTTTCTGTTGGCTATCAGATGGGTGCACAAATCAAGTGAACCCTGCACTGTCCTCCACAAAAGGGAAGGCTGGGGACTAGTGAATGTGGGAACCCATCAAAGTTTAATATCCTTGACCAGGATCAAACAGACCCTGATAGATGGGCTGAGAGTGTGTGTCATTAACTCGAATGAGTGGAGATGAGAACCGTGGGGGCATTTTTACGAGCAAATCCGATTCCCCCTCCTCCTTCCTTTCTGATTTAGAAAGCTGACATGAGTCAGTTGGCTTTGGCAGTCCATTAAAACTGGATTACCTGCGCCAGAGCTAAACTCCGATATCCCTCCTTTCTTCTTTTGGAGATTCTACAGTTGTACCGGATGGAAAATTGCGGTAATGTCACCAAGTTTTGACAAATTTCTGTTTACTAAATCAACTTTATTTGCACACAAACACAGCGATGTTTGTACATCTGTGCAATGGCAGCACTTATGACATGGACTGTCACTTTCATCATATCCCAAACGTTAGAATTTTTTTCCCACATGCTCATTTATATTCATTTCCTTTTTTTGTATTTTCCCCAGATTCTGTTTAATCAAATTCCGCTTCTCATGTGAACATTATTGAAAGCATTTCATTTGCCAATTAGCCAGCTGCTCCCCAGTTAAATAATGAATATGCTAATTCTAAAGCTGGGGGATATGTTGTCTTTTGAGTTACAGCGGCGACAATTATCCAAGTCGGGGATCCTCACAGTGGTTTACTGTATGTGTTTGTTGAACTGCATTGCACTTATACACTGTGACCTTATGTGCTTGTCTTTATAGGGCAGTATTTGTCAGAATGTGATGTATGGCTGCATGGATGTTCTGTAACTGCTAAGAGTATTTGCTAGAAAACAAGCCTTTGGTTGTCATTGTAGGATGTATGTGTGTTTTAATGTGAATTTGACATGCAGAAAGTGTGTACGCAGAGGAATGTTAGTTTTTGAGGAATGCTTCCCTCCATGCATATTGATTTGTTTGCCTACCTTTATCTCGGCGGGGCGCTGAGTGCATGTTCCTGACAGTTTTAATTGAATGCCATGCAGAGTCGAGCCTATGTATGCAGATACACACACCCTGCTATCATCCATCAGCTTGGAGGGATGGGGGGGCTGGTGTACTCGCCCATGAGTTCGGTGACAGATTCTTCTTTAATGTGCTTACTGCAATACTCAGTGCCAGAGCAGAGTGTTTGGAGCAATCATTCAAGAAACATGTACTGTACGTTCACGTACACTGATCAGTCAGCCTATTAATTATATCTGTCACCTACTTGGAGTATGTGACAGCTGAAATGCCCAAGAGCCTCTGTCTAACTGTCCATCCATCTATTCGTCAATGATTTATGAACACAGATGAACCACCATTCAATGGACTTCCAACATCTGCAACATCTTCCATTTAACTTTCAACTAAGTATGCCCATCTTTGTTTATTTTCAGAGCTACAGAATCAGCCTAGATAATGACTTGACCTTTTGGCAAACCACAGGAGAAGCCAGTCTCCCATGGCAACTGCTCAAAGTTTCTGATCTAGTGTTGGCTCGTAATGATCTCACAAACACACTATGAAAGGAAGATAATAAGCCTGCTACAAAACATATCATGCATATCTTTTTGCTGCTGCTTTTCTCAATCACACATACTATCGAGTGATATTAGGAGTGCATACAACATCAAATAAATACACTTTGTCTTTAGCAGTAGATTAATGTTCTCGCTCAAATGTACTGTTAGAAAAGAGCATGCATGCCTAGAAAAACATGCTTGAAGCAATCATGGCTAATCAATAGATGCTTCTCAAAATGTTCTGCAATGTCCGAGAGTGTTCCTGTATTCAGCACGCCAGCCTCTACTGACCTGATTTATGGTGCTCTTCAAAGTCACTACAGTCACTTGACCATTTTTCATGGAGGTTGTAAATTATCCATTAACGTAATGGATCCCATCGTCAGGGCTTGATAAAGGTCTAGAGACGAGAGCTTTTCTTCTTTTTTCATGGAAAGCTTTATGCAGGGACTACTCTTACATAATGTCAAGCTAAATGTCTTTAGGGAGGGCAATGTCAGTCTGTCAGTAATGTATTCATACCAACAACAAAAAACACATTGCAATTACATTTGTAGATTGGTAGATATATCCTTGGCACTAAGAGGATATATTTGAGTTACACATTTGTGAGTCTTTGACTTTATTTCTGGCAGCATCAAGAGTTTTTAAATTTGTGATTCAAAGGATCTATCAGATTTATAACCATAACATATTTAAAGAAGATACTCGTGGTCCCCAGAGGATAAATCCTGGTAATGTTGGTGACTGCCATACATTCTGTTGTGGCACCAAGATTTTAACATTTGTGGTTCAGGGGTAAATCTTAGAAAACCTTTGAAATAATTACCACCAAATTCTGCAAACATATGCTTGTTGCCCAGAGGATAGATCCTGGATATGCTGGTGATTCCCTGACTCCCCATGTGGCAGCAATTTGAGTTTGACCTTTCTGGTTAAGAGGGCATATCTCGACAACTAAACATTCAATGTCCCAAGGAGAAATACTTTAACCATTATTTTATGTAATCAAGTTAGTATTTCAGAAATATAGAGATAATGAACATTTAGATACATCACCTCTCAGCCCAAGATCTTATCTCACACAGCTGTTATATGCTAAACATGCTATTCCTGCTCCTTTTATCAAAAGTACAAAGATTTGTCTAACACAAAAGTAAAAAAAAAAAAAAAAACTGGTCATAGATGTTCTTCAATATTTAAATAGTTCTGAAATGTTTTTGCTGTTTTGAAAACTATGTCAGTGCCTGTTGACTGGGTAGATTTTGCCTTCTGAACCTGACGTAGAAACAATGTGCCAAAGCGCTGGAGGGGTCAGAAAGAGCAGAGGAAGAGAGAGTTTTGAGTAATATTTAAACTGGCATGATTTCACTCAACGGTGCCCGGCGCTGGCATCCCAAATTCCCTGGTTGGCCAGGACGGGGTGACAGTTGGTGGCAGCTTCTGTCAAAAGCATCGCATGGACAAGCACAAAAGTGTCAGAGAGAGCAACAGAGAGTGAGAGGGAGTGAACAACAGACAGACATGATATCCGAAAGGAATCAGAGAAGGTGAACAGGCAATTCATTGCACAATGAAGCAAGAAAAGAGGAAGATGAAAGGCTCCGACTTGAGTAGAATTAAGGGTGATAGGTAGAAAGGGAAATAGAAATACAAAAGTGTGCAGGAGTGGGAGGAATTGGACAAGCTGAGAAGTGAGTAATACAGGTTGAGCCTTTGAAGCACTGATCTTGAGATCAGAGAAGTGAATGCCATTAACTCTGACTTTTCTCTACAAATCCCAGCAGAAAAAAATCCTCATTACTCGCCTGATTCTTTAAGGAAAAACTATCATTTTGCTCATAATTGGTGGATTGATGAATAGAGAAGGCTTTTATTTCATTTTAATTTGCTCTGTATGCTATACGTGTATTTCTTGGCTGCACTATTACAGCCATGTGAGCTGCAATTTCACTGTGATTCAATTCAAACACGTATAGACTCATTATACAAACACATGAAATCCTGCCTTGTTCTTTGATGGGTATTCAACGTCGGCTCAATGTAATTGGGATTTAGAACCCAGTACAATTCATTCTTTAAAAGCATTATTCCATTCAGAAACCGAATCAGAAATGAGAGTAATTCAGATTTAAGTGCAGAGAATTCCATTTAGCAGGGAATCCCAGCTTTAATGGTTGTGCACCAGTATTGTCATGGGACATACCATCCCAATTAGGGAGGCTGTTGACCTTAAACCTTTGATTTTCATTGGAGAAAGGCTGAAAGAAGACATTTCAGACTTGACCCAATCCCCATGGCTTAATCCCCTGAGAGAGTCTCCTCTGTCTGGCCTGGCAGGAGCCACTGACCTCTCCTTTGTGACTGAATTAATCCACGGGCCTGAGATAATGGCCATGTCACAGCCACTGGCAGGATGTGGCAGGAGAATAATCAGCCCACCACCGTGCCATTTCAATCCCAACAGCACTGATCACGTCACTACTAATAGAAAACATGTTTTTATGCTCAGCATGCATGAAAAGAGAATCCAAATTACAGCCCATACAAGTGTAGAAGACGGCACCTCTCACACTTCACTCTGTTTATGGCACAAAAAAAGGTTTTTGGGTCTGATCTGTTAAGGTGAGGTTGCTGACAGTGTTGGCAAAGTGCTTGGATGTATGGACAATGAACATATTGATCAAGTTTGCCACAATGCAATTTGAAAAAAGTTGATGTAGAAAATGTTTTTCTAAGTGTTTTTTGTAGTCGACTGTAGCGACAGTCAAATCCTTTTCTGAAAACATGTAATTGTACTTTTTTGGGAGGACTGACTGACTGGCAGAACTGCATATTGTCAAAGAAAGTCAGACAAGCCAGCTGAGAGCAAATAACAGCCTCTGTTCAGAGAACAGGCAGTATCTCCCAGCTGGGGATGAAACACAATTGTGTATATTTTGTGCTAAGAGACAGCAGCATTGTAAATCTTTACTCTGTGTTAGGGACTTTGGCTTGAGCTGTTGTGTGAGTACTGCAAACGTCTGAGTTGGAAACTGCAGAAACAAAAAAAAGTTTTATGTTATTGCCTGAGGGAAAATGTGTTGACACAAGCTCTTAAGAAAAATCACGGTGCAGTCATCTGCTCCTAACCCTGTGTCCTGTAAAAAATGAGTCTGAATTCAGCTCCCAATTCTCTGTGTAAACCTTTGGTCGTCAGCACAGATGAACTTGTAGTCTAGGGGGAGGAAAGTGTACAGCATATCAAAAGCTTGGACTCCAAAGATGACCTAAGTGCAACCAAGTCACCTAAAGCCACTGAAAAACAAACTCCACTATAGCCTTCTAACTTTTTACAAGACTTGTTATGTAAATAATTAGCATCTCAAATAAACTAGAAATTGGTTTCAAGCCAAATTCAAATAATTGTCCATTCATTTTCTGTAAAGTTTCCTGATAATGGGTTCCAATTGGTCAATGTTTAAGCTTATTTTGTGCTCTATTCTATAGTGACTCACTGGCTATGTTGCTATTTACATCAAGTTCTAGGGTCGTTAATGGATCAAGTTTTGACGGCCACGATTGTAGTGTTGACTGCAGTTTTGGGCTGATGGTGACCTTTATTTTGGCAACGAATGTTGATCAACAGCTAAAGAAGATTAGCTACAGAGCGAACATATAGCATTTCTTTCATAGCCTCAAGAACAAACAGGGGCTTCTCAAGTGTATGCCAACTGATTGCAGATCTTTGATTACTCACCATTTAGTGACGGATAGAATAAGAAAGTTTTTCAGAGAGCATGGCCATGCTTCTTTGATTCTGACTTTACTTAAACATATTGTGTAGGGCTGTGGGATGCTTGTCACACTTTTATCTAATATGATTGAGACTAGGGCTGCCACCACACCAGATTTTTAAACTTCCATACAACTCTAATGTAAATAAAACAACCCTGAAACTATGTATTTGTTGAAGTCTGGGCATTATAGTAACTTGGATTTTACTTGAAATGGTTGAAAATGCTTTTGTAAGATCAGAGGGCCACTCTGACAGTGTTCACTCATACGATCTCCTAGATCATCAATAAAACTACTCACATCCTGAGTGAATATTCAAATCTTGCACAAACGCACACTGTATGTCGGTGTGATAATAAAGAGTTGTTGAAGGCTTTGCTTCCAGTGTGACAACCAGCATGAGTCTGACAGCAACCATTCTGCCACCCACAGGAACCACTGTGCCACCTCCTTTCCCCAATACTATCCGTTCCTTTCACAAGCTAACACTTGATAATCAGATTCATAATTATTGTGATTTGTTTCTAATAAATGTTTTTAAATGGTGTTTTTTTAAGAGAAGAGAATGGCTGGAGAAAGAATTGGATAAATTCTATTTTTATTCTCCCCCTGCTTCCTTCTCAGAGTGGGGAGATTGAAGAAATGGGGATAAGTGTTCAATTGAGGGAGAGTGCGTCAAATGCAAACCTTTTCCTCGCTTCATGTTTTAGTAAATCTGACAGGCAAAACGCCTACACACCTTCACTGCAGAGCTCTTTTTTCCCACAGTTGCCCAGAATCATTCTTGGTGTTTGAGGCTAGTCCCAGCACCCACCCTCTATTTGCATTTTCATCATAATATGGCCTGAAACAGCTGTTATTTATCTTTTTAGACGGCGAATATGTCTCATTCGTGCACAGGATTGAACAAAATAAGCCCTTTTGAATGTAAAAGGTATGATTATTCTTATTAGTCATTTTTGTAGACTTCTGTTCACTTTGTATTGCTCATCTGTCTGCTTCTTACAAATGTTGGACTTCACTCTCCTACAACCTATGACTTCCCTTCCCTCAGCAGCGCCTGGAAATCAGATGCTGCCTCCAAGGCCTTTGGGTTTTATTACTGAATCACTCTTCGCCAAACTCAATCGAGTCACCTCCTCCCACAGAAGAGAAAAGCCTCCCATCACTCGCGGGTTTTCCCATTCTCCGTGTGCTTATACAGGGCCAGTGAAATAATCAGCTGAGCTCAGTCAGCCTATTGACAAGATCAATATATAATGTTTGTTTGAATAGAAGGAAATGTAGAATTCACAGGGATCATTAGAAGCAAACCTCTCGCCTTCTCGAAAAAGAAAATACTCTGGCTTCATCTCCGTTATTTCTACTATTACTGTTGACTGACTCATTTTCATATTATTTCCAGAAATGCTTTTTAAAATCTGCACAGCAATAAGAAAATGTTGCAGCCCTTCAAACAGCTCTAACAACGTGTGTCTGCTGATTACACAAATGTCTGTCAGAAGTACTACAATAACAGAGTAGTCTGGTTAAATTGGCCTTAAATGCCACATACGCTGATGACATTCGCCTATTTTTCTGAAATGTCCTTTCTCAGTTGACCTCCAGGACACTGTTTGACAACTGTAGTCCACAGTGAATCCTTGCTGGGCGACACTTAAGGTTCAGGGGCAGCCTCTTATTAATATATATTTAATTAGCTTGTCTGTATTCAGAAAAATGGACGGTCATTTTAATTGGCTTTATTACCATAATTATTTGACGGGAACCTTTTCGCCTTGATTGATGACCTTATTAATACTTAGAAGAAACTGCTATAACCCTCAGAAACTGTGCAGCTCAAGTGACTCATTAACACTGTCAGTGCTGCTGAACTTCTATCCATGTTACAAGCTTACACCTGATCAACACATCATTAGCATTCCAGGCTGACATCAAGTCAGGCGAGTTGATGGATAGACACCTTGATGTGTTTACTACAGAGTTTTAAATTAAACTAAAGAATCACCTTTACCTCTGTAAGAAGCCACAGATTCTTTTTCAATTTGCACATCTCTGTAAAGTTTGAGGATGTTGCTCAGTCTCAGAGAGAGAGAGAGAGAGAGAGAGAGAGAGAGAGAGAGAGAGAGAGAGAGAGGACGTGTGAGAAAGAATTGAAGTCAAGAATGAAGCAAATCAACCTGTCGAGAGTGACACACTTGGATTTATACTGTAGACTTCTCTGCAGCTTGCCGTTGTCAGCATTTGCAGAAACACTACAGTCCTTTATGTTGCCATATGCAGAAACCCTTTGCAGCTCAAGAATAGAGGAGAAGGAATAAAGGGAAGAAATCAAGCAATAGAAATGGGTGACGGAGATAAGGACAAATAAGACTATTAGATTAGACACAGTTAACCCAAGTGAAGAGAGAATAAGAATGACAATTACCAAATAAATGGTCAAAGCTTCTGTATCATTTTCATTGAAGCATCATCCTATTTTGGAAAAGGGAAAAAGGATAAGAACATTATCTTGCACCTTACGTTTCCATGAATATGAACACAATATCCGAGCAAATGGGATTTATTCTATTGCTGTGTGATGCTCCAGTTTGTGCACAATCGGGGATGGAAATCACATCTGTGATGGAGGATAAAGAATACTGAGCTTATGATACAATTCCCGAGGTCATAATGGAGTCTATGTTTGCCTGAATGCAACTGTAGGATCTCTATGAATATTTTGGCGGTGGCTTTTTTTACGCACACTGTCCTAACACGTGAATCTGAATGTTTGCCTCCCTGTTTATCTTCCTCATGCACAAGAACATGTCATTTGTTGAATTGCTTCCCCAGCACCTTTTGACATCTCAACACTCTGATTGCAAGGTAGCAATTGAAAACCAGGATTGGAGCCCTGGCTGTTAACCTGCCTTATTTCTATCATGGCCGATGATTGCATTGCCACTTGGAGCTCAGCTTTTTCCCATTTGGCAGCTCATCTGCCCTCACACGCAGCCTCGATTGTCTGTCTGGCTTTCAACAGGTTTAGTGTTCGATTTGTGCACTGAATGGTCCTTTAGGAATATTACTGTTATCATCCTACAGCTAAACAGATTGAAGTGATAACAACATCGCTGTGATGCCTCAAATTTGTGATGTCATTTGTAAAATAAGCGATAACTAGAGAACTGCAGTAAAGCCGGTTATGATCCCAGTAGGTAACCTCTACAAACCTCTGTACTGGCAGTTCAAGGCCTCTTCTTTGAACATCTTCATTGGAAGATGTCAGAGGATGGATCATCCGCAGAACAAGACACTTTATGTCGGTGTTTTTAACATATTTGATCTGATTAACCAATGGTTACAGTATAAAGAAATCCTCAAAATGTGTTGGTCTTCTGTACTATAGAGTCCTCATGGACAGCTAATTCTTTACTGACTGGAGCAGTTAAATTACACCTGACCATGACTGGTGTAAGGAATACACTGTACAAAACATGGCGGTATTCTCAATGGCTTCACCCATTGGTTACTGAAGGAGAGTTGTGAAGCACAATGATGGCGGTCGCCATGTTGGAAATGCTCTCTCCGCCTAACTTTTGGTCAATCTAGTGTTTGTATCAACCAGTACCAAGTGCTCATTTGATAACAGCGTTTCATTTAAAGGCAGGATGTCTCACTGTGTGCAAAAGACCAGGACCGTCTTTAATGTGTAGGCCAACATCAGGCTTCACTAAAATATTTATTTTTTGGACCATGTACGAGATCAAACTGCATGCTGATGGAAGGTAAAATCATTTTAACTCATCTGATTGTGAACCCATGGTCACAAAACCCAATCAAGATATTTGAGTCAGTAACGGGCCGTTATCTGATAGCATTCGCTAATTGGTTCATCAACTACTTAGACAGTCCTGATGTGTCTTCAGTGCATCTTCTAATACCCTGTATTAAATTCATACTGGAACATATCCACAACAAGCTCTATGTCTAGCTGTTAATCACTGACATAGATGTTAATAACAGACAGTTGTTTCATGTCGAAGGCAGAAGGTAGTGAAAAACAGTGTTTCGATGACCTTTTACAGACCTTTGCTGTAGGCTCTGTTATTATTAAAAACATTGAAGCCTTCATTTTATTATCACAAAGAATACCTCTGCTCCTAATGAGAAATTCTGTGTAACATATGTAGCACACCAATAAATGCAAGACCCGCCGACGATTGGGTAGTTCTTCAAAATGCATGTATAAGAAGTGCAAGCACTGATTTTTATTCAAAGTAAAAGGTGAACTAATTAAATCCTTTGGACAAAAGTAATTTTCAAACACTTTAGTATGCTTTCATTTTGACTTTCTGTATAAAATTGACTTTTCTCTGCGGCTCATACCATTAACTTACAGTGGCCAAGAGGCTGCCTGCATAATATCTCAGATTCAATGATTTGATGAGCCATAAATGCAGAAATAAAAAATCAAACCTGCAATTGAATCTTTGAGCTTCTTGTATTATGTCTGGCCCTGTTTCTAGGAAATAGACGTAAGCAGCAGCAGCTCTTCATACATGTATGTACAGAAGAAGTTTTTCGTTGGCAGATAGTAAAAGAAAGAACTTGAAATGACAAAAAAACTCTTCTTTTTAGCCACCTGCCAGATATGATTAATCTGCATTTTCTTGCAAATTTGTGAAGAGTCTGCAGCTGTCTGAGGCTAAACATCTGTGTATTTGCATGTGACTGTGCACACGTGCAAGAGTGAAGTTTTATATTTTTGGGAGACTTAAACATGGAGAGAGGTCCACCACAGCCTGAGGCATAAGAGGCTTAAGAAACGAGACACAAATCGCAAAGCAGCCGGTGAGCGAATAAAGCAGAGATAGAGAGAAGGTGTGCGGGAGAGAGAGGGGGGAGATAATAGGTAGCTGTGGGTTGTGCCTGAGACTGTACGCACGGCCTGATACTGTATGTCGGCACGATTGGATATGGTTGGCTGAGTAGAGCCGGCTCTCTCTTCTTCTCTCCTCTCCTCTGCAGCATGAAAGCAAGCTTGTTAAGCAGTCAGACAAATATATAGTACCAGAACCAGATGGCAAACATACAGGTGGACTCAAAAAGATGAATCCATAGGCGTAGCTAGCAACCAATCATTCACAAGTGGTTCCTAAATATGTGAAATGAAACATCCTCATTCTGTCACATTAAGCAACAGCACTGTTCCTTTTACTGAATGAATTTGAATAGAAACATTTCCATTGCTGTGAAACATGTTTCTCTCCTCTCTCCCTCCAAATAATAATCTCTGCTTTAGCTTTGGTCGTCATTAGAGGTGGCCCATCACCCATTATCTGTGTTTTTCTCTCTCTGCTTAACTTTAAAATACAATGTACCCTGTTTCCCAGAAGTCCTAGTGTCCTGAATAGGCCTGATAATTATCCGGTGTCATTGAATTCATGGGTGGTGAGTCAATGTGATGCTTTAGGACTGTTGAAAAATGAGTACTTGGATGGTTCAGAGAAAAAGATGGCACTTTTAAATGACTGACATAAATGTAAACAATGTTTGGTCCAATCAGATTTAGCAGTGTAGGGGTTATTTTATCAGATATTTGCAAGTGAGGTGCTAAACATAACATTCTTATAGGTTATTGTACCTAAACTTCTGGTTAAATATGTTGAAGCCTCTGTTAGGAGATTTTAAATGGTCATAAATCTGACTGAAATTCAAAGTGATGCGTCTTTATGACATACACATTCAGCAACAAGGTTATTTTAATGCTCTCATTTTAATTCACGACAAGATGAGCACGCTGGAACACATTTTTGTTAATTGTATTTTCAATGACAAAACCTTACAGAGAGTGATGCAAATGACTTGTTAGAAGACAGCAGGATGTGTTTGTTTTTGGTCAGATTACACTACCTACCAAAGAGATAAGCTGAACCACTTTGACCACAAGGGGTGCCAAAATCACTACACCCAAAGATCCTCACAGGAGCTTTAACTTACCAACATTTGATCCATTATTAGCGGCCAACTTTCCTGTTTGTGTTTGTTTTCTTCGCCTTTGCAGTAGCCTTCACTTTTGGCATAACTGCTATGACTTGTGTTTCTCGCTACCTTTTACCTCCTTATAGCAAAGCAGCCTTTTAGAGGAGGTTTTGGGGGTTAGTGACTGTTGCTTAATATCTACTCTGATCCTCATTTTTCATTTGTTCTCAATTTTATTATTATTCAGTTCCTCTAAAGGGTATGTCTACTCAGTCAGCACGCTCTGAGGGATCCTAGGGTTGTTGCATATCCGGAGGTTTCTCTTTTTTATTGTCTGTTAAAGTGTTGTTCATGTCTGAAAAGGTTCACCGTCTAGAGAAATGAAGTGACATACAGGAAGCTGTAACAATTGTGAGGGCCCTTTGAGGCAGATCTTTTTTTATTTTCTGATGTATAAGACAAATAAAATGAAATTGGAAAGCAAAGTTTTACCATAGTAAGTGTTGGATAATAGTACAAAGAATAAGGCCCAGGTTGTAATAAAGTGGGATTTCCATTTCACAAAGAAATCACTGACATCTGCACTATCCCTCAGTACCTCCTGCCACTGCTCACCTGAGAGACTTTACAGCTTTAAAGATTGCTGACTGCAGAGTGTTTTGAAGCTAATTCTGTACCGGAAATCATTTTTACTGCCAGTGCTAACACCTTTCAAGAAATGAAAAAGCCACACAGGTTTAGGTGCATAAAAAAAACAGTACAGTAATTAGTATTTTATCTCCTTCCTTCTTTTGCTCTCGCTCGACCCACTCTTGCCTCTTTTCTTTCTCTCTCTCTCTCTGTTTCTGTCTCTGTCTCTGTGGTACAAGGGAAGAATTCCCTTCGACACCTCCACAGAATCACAGACAATTAAAGCAGAGCGTTGCTTTGCCTGAGGGCCTATCTGCTCTGTGTGCTTTATACATATACACACTTACAGCCTCCCACCCACCTTCCTACAGAAATGACAAGACATACAGTACACACACCCCCACACCCTCCAACATGTTCAAACACACAAACAAACACACAAAGGCATGTTCTCCGTGGTGCATTTTATTTGGCCATGGCTTTAATTGGCCTTTTTATGGGGAACAGGATTACAGAATCACATCCCATTATCCCTGCCAGCTGATTGGACACTTTCCACTCTGTCATTCAAACATTGAATTTAGTCCGCCGCTAAATGCAACAGTGCGTTTAGTCCTGCTTCAGTCTGCTGTAGATTTAGTCACACTGACTTTGCTGCTGGCAAGTTTCGCACACTGTTGCTCTGGGTCCAGATGTCACTAAATTGTCTCACCAGGCCCGCTAAGTCAGCACCTCGTCCACATTTGACCTCAATGACCTTTAGACGAGTAAAATAAAGATTTGGCATCCGTACAAGAAATTTAAAATTGTGGAGTTTGAATGAGAGCAGCTTGAGGAAAGTTGTACGACATAAGCTCAAATCTATAAGGAAGGTGACTTGAGGGCAGTAAGTTTGAGAAACTGGACTTTCATGGATATTTATCCAACAGTATTAAGCCCAGTTATAACCTGTTAGAAGTACTATCAATGATTATCTTTGGTTGCATTGAGGGATTGCACAACTGGCTGTTAACACAAAAGTTGCATCATAAACAAAACTGAATTGATGATGGCTAACATTTTGAGTTTAGCTTATTTAAGTAAAGCAAGACAATCATTTTTTTTAAAGTGACCTGGCAAATGTCTGTTATTGTGCAACTTCTACTTTCTTAAAGGCTTGTGTCCTTGGGGCCTGCACAAAAACGCCCTCAGCATCAGATGTATTTTGTTGCTGCACTCCGTGCGATGAGTGTGAAATAGTTATAATGCTGGGCTCGCTAGTGGTACTTCTTTCTCACCGACCAATCAAAAACAAGGGGCAGGACTTCAACTTTGTCAACAATAATGGCGGAGGAGCAACTAGTCTTACTAGTCTTTTTTGAGCGTACAATTTCCAGGATTAGAGCTGCAGCTTATGCCTGGACACAATATGTTTAAATTGCTCTTATGTTATCATGTTAAATGTTCTTAAATAAAAGCAAATATTAAGCATACACAGCATTTTAAAACAGACCTTACTGTCAGTACTGAGGGAAGTGCTGCGAGCCAACTTTAACCTAGCAACATTAAGCGTCGGTTAAAAGCTCTCTGAAGTTAAGGTCATGGGCGCTGCCAGCTATGTGTTTATAGTAACTCCAGAGGGAAATATCTGGCACTTCAACTGCTCAAATAGGCCTATCATAATAATGTTACTACTGAATAAATCTGTTCAAAGTTTGGTGAAATATGTACAGCCTTAAATTTTACTGCCTGAAAAAAAAGCTGCTTACATTTAGTTAAAATGATACAAGTAGTAGATATGACCTTCAACCAAAACAACTAGCTTAAAGATGACAACACGCCTCACCCTGCCATTCTCCATCTTTCCTCAAGAGGTCCTCAGACCTTCCCTCCTTTTACCGCCCACACACCTGTTCCAGCTCTTAATCAGCCCTGACCCTCCCCACTCACCTGTCTCCACTTCCCTCGTTAGCCTCACTCCATGCTGAGCCCCCTCCTACCACTAGATATTTAACATATTTTTTATTTTATTCTCTAGCAATACATTTTTTGGTCTTTTAAAACTATTCCCCTCTTCTGACTGCATGTAAGCATCTAAGAGAGAGAAAGCCTATTTGCCTTGAAGCTAGCTTAAATGTATGAATTGCTTAACTGGGGCGTCTGTTTCTCATACACGATATGTTGGGGTAGTAGAGTCGGCTTAAAAATAGGGTTACAGTTGTCCTGAGCCTAGCCTACAGTATGGAGGAGAAGGAGAGCTGGAAGGTCAGTGCATTACAAGTTAGCTTACATTAGCTCCACGTAGCTTACATGGGCTGCTTGTGAAGAAGATTTGTAGAGTCGTATATTGCAAGAATTGTCCAGTTGATGTCATTTATACAGCACTACCTACTTAATGTTTACTTACATTAGCTAAAGCTACCAAAACTGAACCTGTCAAAAAGTTATAAAGCTAAAAAAGTATTTAAGTATTTCAGTCAGCTTAGTTACAAAACACAACAATATAGGCTACATTTAATGTTTGCTAGCATTAGCTTAAGTAAGCCAAGCTAAGCAGGTTTGTAACGTATAGACCACACTATAGCCTCCTTTTAATGCTTGCTAACATTAGCTTGAATGAGCTAAGCTTAACTTAAGACTCATACTGTTATTTCCTTCAGGTTTGTTTATGTGTACAGCAATAAAAGCTACATGTACTAATACGCTACCTTTGCTATTTTTGGCTCAATTTAGCTTAACTATTCTGCTGGATCTAAAGGAGAGTCATTAAGTCTGTAAACTATCTCAGACAGGTTGGTTATGTCATGGCTACATCTAAAGTTTGCCAGTGTTAGCCTAATTTAGCTAACTAATGGGAGCATAGAAAAATCATGTAGTCAGTGGCTAGTTTTAAATGTCACTACTGCGGATTAGATCAGAAGACTGCAGCAGTATTGTAGTCTTAAGAACTGTCAACTCTCACTGCAAAGTTTGCAATTCATTGCTAACATTAGCAGCAAAGATTTAGGTCATACCAGGACATGACAGGCTGGAGCATAACAACTCCAGTGTACTCAACTTAAGAAGGCTGCACTGACTCATATGATTCATCTGTTTAATTATAAGGCACAAATGTGCATAAACAGTTAAAGTTTGAATTAGTTTTCTTGAAAATGATGTCTTACTCCATAATAGATTCCTAATTTATTTTTTCTTACTTTCTTTCAGTTGAGATTCATGATTTTTTTGAGTAAAATTCAAGTGTCAGTGTTGTTACACGAGTTGGCAGTCATGTATGGCATTGACCATCTCAGACACATTAGAAATGGCAATCAATGTTTGCATCTGTTGTCTTATTTTGCCTGTCTCCAAAGCTTCTCAGAGGAGCCGATAATTGCTACCAGGCTCATAACATATTGACCCGCACTCTGTAATAAGCAGGTGAACGCAGCTGAAACCAGTCCATTTCTGAAAATTGATATACTTAGCATGTCTCTTTGTGTCCCCACCAGGCGAGACAGCGTTGACTAAACAAATTCTCCATTGTCATATTTCAAATTCAGTCAGCATTCTCATTAAAACGTCAATGTGTATACTGTTGGAACTGTTGTTGTGTATATTTCAGCTCAGAAAATTGCCAGCTGAACAGTTGTACTTTCCAGGTTGAGCTTAATTATATGATTTACACAACAATGACTCACAGGGAAACAAAAGAGTCGGCTATATTTCTTTTGCCTGCTGGGCTTTCTGTGCAACTTATTATGTGATCAATCACATACAGCATGAACAGACCAGAACAGGATCAATTAATAATTGAAAACTGTTAAACTACCTGAAGCACCGATAGAAATCTGCCTTAAGTCAACGGGCAGGCGGTGTGGAAGGGCAGCGGGTTAAATAGACATGATTAATCAACCCCAGAGGAGTGTTGGCATTCATATGCAACACAACAATGATAGTGTGCATGTGTATAGAAAACACTTTCAACAAACCAATGATGAGCCACTTTTTAGCATACTGTGCATTTAGATACGAAAAATGATCTTCATGCTTTATTCGTCATGTTAAAGACAAAATGTTGCCTAATTTCTTTAATGGTTTTGATGTAGACTCCAATCATGCAATGCACAAAGTAAACTGAGAAGGTACTAATTAATAGCAGATGGTGTCAAAGGAGCTTAGAACACTTTAGAAAAACTTGTGCTCACTTATAATCAGCGGTGAATTTTGCAAAGTCACATTTTAATTGATACAGAGGTCATACCATTTTCTGCATTTAAAAAGTGAAACCAAGTACACTTAATAGTACAACTTTAAAATGAGCTGTAAGCATTGTGTAAAAGTGGTGTTCCAATAGTTTGTTCTGGATTCTTTTAAGAGTAATGTTGGTCTGTTTGTAGACACACTTAGATTCTACAGGTGGTTCTTTAAATGGCGATGCCATAAGTGTGACCTGTGTGAGCATTGCAGTTGTCCATTCACTGTTCAAAGCAAGACGTTGCTTGATTTCAGAGTAGAAGCAAATTTGACTTATTATGCGACGCACAAAATCAACTACTCAATTCTTGCACATCAGCTACACTAAGAAAAACACAAAGCTCTTTCTAGATGTTTCATAGCCGCCGTTTGTCCAAGGGATTGTGCAAGAGTGATGTAAGTGCACAACTGCATTGACTTATTATTATGTCTTAACACGTGTAGCTGTATAATGTGTGTGTTATTGCCTGCAGACATATATGTGACCTATATGGAGTCCTTCATCCAGTGTGTGTGTGTGTGTGTGTGTGTGTGTGTGTGTGTGTGTGTGTGTGTGTGTGTGTGTGTGTGTGTGTGTGTGTGTGTGTGTGTGTGTGTGTGTGTGTGTGTGTGTGTGTGTGTCTCAGATTCTGCTACTGCTTGTGTTGGTGTCACACAGCAGAAATGATCATACACATTGATAAGGCAGCTCCTCAATCTCATTATGTGGCCTCCTCAGGCGAAGGTGGCAGTGCCCCTCTACTGCCATCTATAGGCAGCCTCGGTGCATGACAGATGGCTCTAAATGATAACAGCCAAGGAGCAGCTTCAGTGTGATGATGCCGTTGGCTGCAGCCTTCCTCCCCTGGGAAGCCGCGGATAATCATTTCATCATTTCCTCAATTATTGACAGGCGCCCTGAGCTCCACTGTTAAGTTCCCAGCGTTGTAGAGAGAATTAACATCCATTAGGTTATTATACAGCATTGGTGTGTGTGTGTGTGTGTGTGTGTGTGTATGTGTGTGTGCCTAACAAGACTTGCAGCTCTAACAGCTGAGGATGAGGAGCTCAGATATGACAGCCTCATCAAATATCTCGCTTCACTCGGCGCTGGGGCGAGACTACCGCTGCGTCGAGAGGCTCTGGCCTAAAAATGACCCGCTCCCCGCTGAGCTGCCAATCATTACTCATCACATTAGACACTTCCTCCACTCCGTCTTGCTGCGCTGCCATCCAAACACTCGCTTCCTTTGTCTGATTCTCTTTTTTTATCTTCTTTGTTTGCAAATTCTTGTCAAGATGGTGCCACTTTTTTTCACCTGAACCACCTTTCACTTCAGCCAAACACAACTTCGCTCTGAGCCCATATCTTTTATTGCTGTGTTTTCAAACAACCACAGACAAATGGCCATTGATTGTAGTTTCACTCTGCAAATGTTGTGCCAACAGCTGCACAGTGTTTGTCCATTATAACTGTTATTAAGGTGTCTTCCAGTGACATTTTTCTGCTTAGTTTTTGGTTGGCTCTCAATTTTTCATGGAGGATATAAAGAACCTTTGACAAGTCTGTCTCACCTGGGAGAAATACCTGCACGGTGGAGTTATTTACTGATCTCTGCCGCATTCCCAGCGCACAAAGCATATTCCAATGTCAGGAGTGATAACTGGAAATAGCATTACCTCAGAAAGAAAGGATCCGATTCATTGTGTAACTGACAAGCTTGTCACAAACACACATTCATGATAGAAGGTGTCTTTTGTATTGAGAAATCACTGTTCTGTTCAGAGATCTATAGAGCAGTTAAAGTTTAGATAAAATATGTAAACTGTCCTTTTCAGCAGGGACAAGATGAGATTCCTAACTTTTCTTGTTTATTTAGACGGACATTTGCACAAAAGCTGCACAAGTAAATGGTGGCATACAAAAAGGAAACGGTCCCAAGATAATATAAAATCATGTATTTGAAAACAATTTTGTATGATTATGTCCCTCCATTCTGTTTTCATTCTTAAGGCTGTAATAACTTACCTGTTTTCCTCTTTCTCTCTCTGTTTTCTCCATCTATCTTTCGTGCTCTATTGCAGCTGCCCTGCAGGTGTCCATATCCTTGAACAAAGTGGAGTTAAGTGTCGGAGAGTCCAAGTTCTTCATCTGCACAGGTACAGACTCACACACTGCTGGTTTCTATGTGCATGTAATGTGTGTGTGTTTGTGTTTGGAGGTGGGTCAGGGATGCAGCAGGGGGTCTTAAAGCAGCGCTTATGAAGTCTGTTTGTTGTTTGTATGGCAAGCGAGCTCAACACAATCCATGCTGTCCATATGGTGTGTGACTCTTTGACCCAGACGCCCCTGCCCCCTCTTGTACCTCCTACCCAATTGTCCTCCTTAAACAGTGAATCAACACCAGAGAACCTGACGCCGGTGCCAGTGTCTCAGTAGGGTGGCAACACTCTCTGGCAGGCCCGGCCCGCCTCCCGCTGGCTGCCTCTTCTTCTCCTGCCAACCCACTCAGCGTGGCGCTAACAGCCAAGGGAGTAGGGACACGCTGGGAGGAGCATTGAAGGGGTGTGGAGGTTTAACATGTGCCGAGAGAGGCAGAAAAAATGGAGGTGAATGGACTCAAACTGGCGGGAAATGAAAGGGAGATGCTTTTATTGTGTCGAACGACAGAACTGGGAAGAATGGCGAAGGCTTTGAGGCAGAAGAGTGTTGGAGGTGGGAGATAAGTAGTCACCATCCACAGCAAAGTGTGTGGGAGGAAGTGTCTGTGTCACTTGTCTCTTTCTTTTCCCCTTTCCTCTTTGCAAAAAGGCTGAACGTGAATTTTTTTAACATACTCGCATGCAGTCCTGCCAACTGGTGTGGGCTGAAAAGCAGGGCAGAACAGTCAGAGGTAAGAAGTTGAAGCCCAGCAAACCTAAAATGAGTCTTTAAAAGTGACTCGAGTTGTTTGAATCAGACCTGCATGAATATGGATTTGAGAGAAAGTTACAGAGAGAACAGAAGTTGTATGTTGATTTATGATTTTGCGGCTGCTTGCAAGAAGAGGCAGAGCAGAGAAAGGAAACTGTGAAATCAATTCACTCGCTCGATACAAATCTTTCTTGTTTCAAAAGTTTGCCTGGGAGAAATGACAGCAGGGTGAAATAATTGAACACCTCAGTTTCCACCTAAGCACACACCTCTAATCTTTTAGTTCAGGCTAACTATTTAAAGTGAAAAAGGGTCAAATTTAAGTCATCATGCTGCTTTGTTTGGAGTTCCTTATTTTCTTATTTAATTGCTATGCGCATTAAACGGACACAGAGGTTCAGACCCGACTGGGCTCTTCCTCAGGTTCTGTGAGGAAGAGCCTTGAACCGCTGTGTCCGTTTAATGCACATAGCAATTAGATAAGTATTTGAGAGCCATAGTGTTGCGAGTCTTTGTCTGCATCTATAACTAATACACAGTAATCCTTATAAAGAATGTTTTTATTTTAAAAAATACAAAGAGATTTTCTTTTTTCAGTACTTTAGCTTTAGGTGTCGCTGACTCAGTCATGAATATTTATTATCATTGTGAAATACTACAGTAAGACGTGAAACAGAGATGCCAAGGGCTTCTAAATGAACATAGAATGGATCTGTGGCTCTGCTTTTGCTCGTGGCCTTCACTGCACACGAAGTGATTCTTTAAAAATGAACAGCTATGGAGTCGATGCAATCATCAACAGAACTGAGCTCGTCTGGTAGCTGTTTAGAAGCTTTCGATAGAACACAATGATGCCCTTTACATCGACTTGTCCATGCAGTTTGACTTGTTTATTCCAATGTCAAAAATGAGCTTCTAACCTCTGCCTTTAAGCTGATACCAACTTAAGAGTTCCACAGAGATGGAAATTTGACCATCTTCACCTCCATGACATTAGCACAAGCTCCATCTGTTAATAAAGATTTAATGATGTGATCAGAACATCTACTAAATAGACCCTGAGATGAGGTTGATGTTTCCAAGGTGAAGAATGACTGTTTGAATTTGAACTCTCATACAGCTGCTGATGCACCAAGTGATCACATTAGGCTTGAATGCAGATGTTTGTAATGGGATTTTCATGGTTAAATCTTCAGTGTCCAGATGTGATATAGATGCTCATAAGAAAATAAAGTTGTATTTTCTCTATACTCCCTGACCAAATCAACAGTTACTGTATAGTAAATCTTTCACTGTAGACTACCTTTCCCATAAAGTCTGAGGAGAGTGTAAACATGGATTTAATGTCACTCAAATAACCTTTAAATTTCAGTCAGCAGCCTTTTCACTTGAACAACGTGCCTTCTCTTATAGGTCCTTGCTTTTAAAAGATGGGAGCAGAATAAGCTTTTATTGACCAGAAAAACGCTTTTTTTAAGCCATCACAGCAAAGCAGTCTAAAATCACATCTTAAATGAAGATCTGAATTGAGGCAGTTTTCGTGGTTGGAAACAGAAAGAGCTATAGGAAGAGAGAAAAGGCTGAGCGAGAAAACACAGTTGTACGGAGCTGGAGATCGGGAGGGAGGGGACGGCTGGAGAGATTGTCTTCAGAAAATAGTCGGCTCTAAGTGGTCTGTAAGAGAAAACAGCGCTTGTGTTTGTGTCACCTTGCACCTCGAGTGAATCTGTCTTTGTGTTTGTTTGTTTCCATCAGGGGGGTGGGAAAGATCAGGGACATCTTTATGGTAAATTCAGTTTCTGCAGTTATGCTCTTTTCCACAACATCATTACGGTGTATGCTGGGTAATCTACGATACCTTTTGTGCACATCGTTTTTATTCAGCTGAACAACATGCGTGCACTTGGTCTGCATCTGTATATCTGTCCATATGTGTGTTGTGTAGAGTTTACTGCTGTGGTACTAACACATTCTGCCACAGAAATACTATTACCACATCAAAATGTTTTGATAACTTTACTGAAACTTACACTTTTTTGAAACCACTCCTAGCTTTTGAAACAGCACAGGGAAGCTCTTTCAGGAAACCACACACAGAAAACAAAGGGGAAGCCTAAAATAGCTACCTAAGCAAAGTTTTGTTTATGTAGTCTCGTTCTCATCATTTCTTTCCCCACTATCGGCTCATTTCATTAAACAAAATCATGATTAGGGCTCACAAATCTCACTGCTCAGATCGGTTCACAGATTTGTGTCACAGATCAGATCTTCTTTTCGGATCGGCATTTTGAAGAACCATACATCTCCATGTATCCTAATAATGCTCACTATCCACATTGCTACTATTTCAATAGAGTACAACAGTCTGAATATAAAAAGCTGCGTCATTACAATAACAGTCATTGTTGCATCGCCCCCAAATAAGGATATGGAGAGTCGCTTTACAACACAAAACCCTCCGTGAAGAAAACACGTTTTCTGTCATCTACGGAAATAGCTTTGTTTTCACGTATGAACTTTGCGAATGTTAAACACATAACAAACAAACTCCGTTCATTTAGGTTGAGGGGGTTAACCGAACAAATCATAGATCAAATGTGATCTGTTGCAGAACGAATAATGATTCTAAAAAACTGTGGTGGGAATGAGTTGACAAAAAAACAGCGTGATGGTCTTTAACACAACAGGGCTTCCATCTTTCACTTCTGACATCTGGTTTTACTGGTTCTTCAGCTTCTTTGCAAACTGCAAAAATGCTCTACGACCCCCTGCTTACTTTAATAGAGCCTGTCCAATATATTTGTAAATTGGTATTGGGAAAGTTTGCAAAGTGTTCTTCAGAAAACTGAGCTTATTTTCATGCTCAATTGAATTGACCTTCATTGAGTTTCTCCACTCAAACTTAATTGTATACCTGTTGTATGTGACTTAATCAACAACAACTGTAGAACAGCTAGAAATACTCTTTAACATTCTTTGAAATAAACAGGTGTAAGTTTATACCTTCAAACGAATGTGACCGATCAGGAAATGTAAGGGAATAATTGTTGTCTTTGAGTGATCTTCTCTCATCTCCAGTTCTTATTTGAGATTTGAAATGCTGGATTATGCCTTTTATGAAAGCAAAAGCAGGTCTCCTGTCGGGGTTAAATGAACCTGAGCTCATGGCAGGACAAATAAGGCAGTTGATAAAACAGTGCTAAGTTGTGTGTTTAACCTCCCCTATGACTGAGGTGGCAGACAGCCAGTACAAGTGTTGGCTGCAAAATACAAACCGAGGCGGCTACAAAGGCAGACAGAACAGTCCAAGCTCCAACTGCTTTTGCATTCTCATCCAGTGAGGTCACAGCGCTGTTCCCAGCAGACCTCGGTTTAACCATTGGCCAGATATCACAGAGCAGACAGAGCAGGAAAGAGTGCGGGATAAATATGTAGCCAATAATTGTGACATCATGTCCAGCTATGCTCACATTTACCTGCTGACCGGGGTGATTCCTACCGTGTTTCTCTCCTGCTGTCTACTCCCCCGGAGACCTGAATCAATTACTATCATGGCTCCAGCGTCAGCCACCGTTGGGACGTTGGAGTGCTTCGGCTTGCGGCTAATATAGGCGCCATGGGGCATGTCTCGTCAATACTCAGTCTTGTGCAGGATTGCTTCAATATTTCAGTTGTTTCATACAGCTCTGTCACTGCTAAGGATCCTCATAAACACAGTCTGATACACTTTCTAGGCACAATGCTCTGTTGAATTGATTTTATTTGATAGGGGAGACATAATTGAACATGGTTCCAATACAGAGCACAAACCTGATGTCTTACATAGAGAGTTGGTAATTTTAAACTCTTGTGTTTAATGCATAAAGCTCTTTCAGTTCTTAATACACTATTTCAGAGCCTGGTAGTGTAAGGATCAAGTTTCTCTGGTTGCAGTTGGTGATGCTTGAGCTTTTACTTTGAAAGAATTTAAAAAATAAGAGAAAACATAGAGTGCATTAGTGACTAGGCTGCTTGTGTTTGAATAGCGCCTTATTCATTTGACACAGTTGAAGTTGCTCTTTACAAGTACTGACATTGTCTTTGCAATGTTTTTTCATTTTAGCTGCAGATCTAAAATGATTCCTGAAAACATGAAAACACCTACCGGTAACCCTTTTTCTATTTGTTCTCTTAATTCCAGAGCGTCCTTGTTTTTATGGAAAATAGCAAGAAACAATTCAAGTATGCAATTAGACCTTATCTGTCTTGCAAGGTGATTCAGCTGGTACAAATAGGACAATATCATCTGCATAAAGCAGGAAACCAGCCTCAAGTCTTAGAAACAAACAAACAGAGAGCCAAGGATTGACCCATGGGGAACACCCTGTTTGTGGTTTTAAAATGAGGACTTTTCTCGGCCAACTTTAAAACACTGCTCTGAAGTCTGGAGATATTAACCAAACAGATGAACTGCTTGTTTAGAAAAGTAGAATGTGGATAACCTGGACCAAAATACTGAAAGGTGGATGGTGTTGAATGCATTTTGTGGATTGAGGGACACTGCTGACAGTCAAATTGCACCAGCTGCTTGCCCTGGTCTTCCTCGAAGCTGTTTTTCCACATGCAATTAAAACAAGCAGTAAAACAAACTTTATGTGCTTCTGCATGGTCGGCATTTTGCTCGTGCCTTGAAATCATTGTCTTACCACTTCAGATGATTCAGTCATGCCAAGAATCAGTACTAACACCAGAGCTTATGCAGATTTGACGAGTGGTCTGACATACATCTTCATCAGCTATTCACACAGTTGTAAAGACAGACAGGGGGAGGCAGGGCTGAGCGTTAAAACAGGGCACAACGCTACGCACTCCTGTCTTCTCAGATCATCTGTGAAGCAAATGGACTGTCACAATGCTAGCTGCATCAATGGCAACGTATTTAGCTGTCTCCACTGTCAACAGATTGCAAAATGGTAAGGGGTGATAACGTTGTGATGCTAACAGGTATGAAGAGGAGCCTGTAGCGATTGCTAGACACTTATCTCTTCCTCACAAGTACCCACATGAACCACAAGGGAAGCCACGTGTGACGGAAAGCAGGGCGATGAGGAGAATGGCTTGTACTGTAACACAGATTTCAGCAATGTCGTGTTTGATTGCCTCATCAGATTTGTTGGCCTCAATACTAACGAGAAGCAGGAACACATGCCAGGATAGGATTCTGATGGTTGTTGGGAGCATTGTGATGATGATTGTTGCTAGCAAGCTGGGGTGTGCGTTGGAGCTTGCACGCTTTTTATGATGCAAAGAGCAGTCATCAAAAGGAACATTTGGCAATCAGATAATTTTTCATTTACCTTCAGTGTGGTCCATGAGCCATCTAAGATGTTTTATTGATTTTTAACCCTACATGCTGTACAAATATTGTATGATTCAAACACAATTCAGCCACACATAAAGCCTTCACCTCACAGCTACACCTGGGAGATCTTAAGATGAAGCATCACCACCTTCTGCTAGAGCAGCTGGAGGTTAAAAGCTTTGCTCAAGGGCATCTTACAGATAGTTACTGAAGGGAGAAGAGAGCTTTCAAACTGCCTGCTTACCTCTCTCTCTCTCTCTCTCTCTCTCTCTCTCTCTCTCTCTCTCTCTCTCTCTCTCTCTCTCTCTTCCTCTGGGCTTATCTCTCAACACAAGCTACTGCAGTTTTCCTAAAAGCGACACACGTCACAAACTTGTATTGCTACTTCTTCCTGCTCCTTTTTCTTTTGTAAGCTTATTGTAGTCCAGCCACCTGTCTCCAAGCGGCTGGACAAGCCTCTGTCCATCTATTCGCTTGTTCAAGCCATGGCTGATTGATAGGCCAGGTAATAGCACACTACACTGACACTTTTATTTGCAGAAATTTACAACCAAATGGCACCTGCTGCTTGCAGATTGTCCTATTATCTGCTGCAGAGGCCAGATAAGTTCACAGGCTACAAATGGAGGCCATTTTAATTAGGATGCAAGCTACGTTTTTAGCAGGCTTGCCATGATTTCTGGGTGTATGCTGTGTTTGTATATGCACATAATCTTTGAAATGAGAGTGGAATTTACAGCCTACATATGTCCCGATTCCCTTACAGGCCTATTAGCTATGTAAATCCAAGATTATGACATAATCCTATGATTTCAGGCCGTCTGTTCACCAACGACAACTTTGGCTTCTTCTCAGCTGTTCTGCAGAGCAAAGTTAGCAGCAGTATCAACCTGCAACACCTCAGTTATAAACGTAGGGACATTTTTTAACGTACTCTTTGGCAGTCCTGAATTTATACAAAAAAGTACCTCATTCTCAGCTCGTCACAAAGTAGAGTATCATGGGATAAATAATCAAATCATTTCTGGAAAGTTGAAAAAACGGTCTCACTGTTTTATTCATGTATGCCTCAGGCTCTGTAGTTTGATACTTTTCTAAGTACTCAAATGCACAAACATTAACAGACATACAGTTAAGTTTACAGGTTTCCAAGCATCATTTGAAACCTACTGCTGACCTATAAGCAAAGAACATTGTTAGGTTTAGCTTGTTGCATGTTTGTTGATAGGTTGGGTATGAACCCCCTCTTGCAGGGCCCAGTCCAGTATTTTCCCAGCCTTCAAAGCTCAGTAAACAGAGCTTTCCAGAAAGTTTTGGGTAAAGGCGACTAAAATATTGAAACAGTACGACTCATTAGCTGCATACACAAAGCAGGGAAGCCAGCCAGCTGTTATCCAACTGCATTTTCTTCCCAGACACACTGCAGGCTGAGCATCGTTCATGCCGGCTAGCTTCATGCATAGAGAATGTCACTCATGGGAAATCTAATACTTTCACTAATATTCTTGGGAGTGGAAGGTAGAACTTGTTTGTCCATTTTGAAAAACACATAAAACTATTGAAAGTCAACAAGAGGAAACTTGGAAGAAGGTAATGAACGTCCTCAGGCATTTAAATGTCAAACTGCTGCACTGAATAGATCCCAGGTGAGAGTGGGTGTAAACATGAAAACATCTCTTTCCTGAGCAATGACTGTAAACATGAAAAGGCAAACAGAACATTGATACCATCCTTCCTCTCGTGGTTAAAACAATGAGCAACATTAACACATCAGATTCACTTCATTTGATCTCTTTCTCTGACCTTGCTTCTAGCTATTGGCGAGCCTGTGCGGCTGGAGTGGTACAACCCCCAGGGCGAACGCATCGTGGCATCCAAAAGAATGGCGCTCCACACGGAGACGTCACGATCCAGGCTCATCATTTACAACGCCATCATCGAGGACGCGGGTATCTACCGCTGCCAGGCCACCGATGCCACCGGTCATACGGAGGAGGCCTCAGTCGTGCTGGAGATATACCGTAAGTTTGACAGATAACGTGCACTCACATACACTTTTAAAAATCAACATGCAGATGATGTGTTTGCGGAGGAGATTTAGACATGAGGACATGAGGAGAATAAAACTCTCACATTCGTGTTTGATCACAGGGATGGTCAGCCAAATTCTGTTGGATGAGGTAGCTCTATGCATGTGTACCTCTGACTGTGTGAGAGTGTGTGTTAAATTCCTTCTTGTGATTAAAGGAAAATGACGGCTAGTAATGCCTTGGGAATCGGTACCTGCCAGGCATAATGAGGGATGTGGCTCTGCCTTGCTGACCCGTCACTTTTTCTCGGACAAAACTTAATGCTACAAGGCGGGGGCAGCTCAGCGGTTACACAAAGTGTCCCCTCGCTGTTTCCAGGCAGTGAATCAACCACCATTTGTCCTGTTTTAGTGTCCTTGGGCAAGACATCCAACTTAAACACAATCAGCCCATTCCTGTGATTTGTGTTGGACATGAATTTGTGCCCCAGTAGCAGCAGCAAACCTGGTCCAACGTGGTTTTTCGGAGATTGACCTAGGACACCAGGGAGGATGAGTTTGGACAAGAGAACACATAGTGGTTATCCTAAAGGTTTGTTAGATCATCCAATATTTTAGATTTGACCTATTTCAGTAAAAAAAAAAAAAGATTAATCAAGGGATCAGGATTAGCATAGCTAGAATATCAGAATTGACATGATTGCAACATCATTTTGACCTCCAAGTTTGAAATACAATTCTAGGAACATAAAATGAAACAACTCAAAGAGTAAAATATGAAACATCTTAATCACAATCCAGATGAACCTTTACAATAATGGCAGTGTCTTTTCTGCACTCTCAAACCCAAATAAGTATTTCTGCAGTCCTTGCTTAGGCCTCTTTTAAGTCCCGACACAGCATGTACAACATTTTCTATTCATAGGTAGCACAATAGAAGGAATACACACAAAAAAAGACACAATAAGAACCGAGTGAATTCTGTGATTGGAATAACACAAATGCCCAGATAGTCCGGGACTTTGATCAGGAGTCTTCCTCGAGTTTAATTGGAGAAAACTTCAAGGTACAGGGATTTGATTCCAAGAGACACACACACGCACACACATACACACACACACACACACACACACACACACACACACACACACACACACACACACACACACACACACAGGTGCACGCAGTCATATGTGCACACACTTTGGAAATCATCACCTGATGTGTGGTTGCCTTTTTCATGCTGGCCCAGCGAACCATTAGGGGAGACATCACAGCCTCAATCACACCTGCCACCGCTAAGCCCTCGCCTCATTCACCGCATAACCAGCTCTCTGAAACCATTGTTTCCATGGCAACTGGGCGTCACTCACTCGGGGCCCCTCGGTGTAGATTGCATGAGCAGCATGCGGATGAAAACCTGCCTAAAGCTGCAGCCAGCCGTTCTGCCAGCGCACAGCCGGAGCAAAGCGAGGACTCCTCGGGCGGTGCAAGGGCCTGTGTGCTACAACATGTCGTACATGAAATCACCGACCTGTGGGAGGGAAAGTGTTGACATCCTCTCAGTAGTTGCTGACAACTCCATGATGGCCTGTTGTACCTGTGCAACATTGAGTGGCAGATCAATTTTTCAGTTCAAAACAGATGCCTCTACTTGAGTTAACTTCATACAAAAATATAGAGCTGAATTTCCCCCTTGTACCAAAAACAGGTCAAAGATGGATCACATTTCTATTGGTCATTTGACCCAAAATGAGTACAGTTTATGTATTCATGGTCCTCTGAAGACTTTAGGGACTCTTCGACATAACCACACAGTTTATCTAGAACCATCATCAACTCTTGAAATAACAGATGGTCTTCACAGCAGCCTAGGTTGTACTTGTTGTCTACTGGTGATGAGTAAACACTTACATGTTAGGTCGACTCATTGCTGCGTCTATTAATAACCTTGCAGAGCCGCTACCACGACTGTTAACTTTGTTTTTCTTCAATAAAAATGTTGCTGTCTACCACAGGATATAAACATGATATAGTTCATTTGAATAAACCTCCGCTGTTTGGTGTGTTTGGAGGCATAAAAGGTGAGAGGAAATTCATAATGAAGTAAGCCTGAACAATGCCAGAGCCACCTCCTTTCATTTCCTCTCACTTTATTAATGGACCATGCAATAATGCTGCATAAGCTCATTTTCTGAAACCAGAATAATTTGCCAGTAAAGAAGGGAACAAATCTGCATCCCAGTTGACAGAGGTCCAGGGAAATTGGCTCGTCAAGGTTTCCGACAGTTATCCTTGCAGTGATGTGTTGGCTAACGACAGAGAAACTCCAGAGTACTGAGTGTGTTCTCTATTCGGCAGTGTCAAGTGTGCAGCAGAGTGTTACTTTGGAGAGAATGTTTCCCTTACTGAATCTCTTGTAGAGCAGTGTGACAACAAAAGAGAGGAAATGGATACAAACAGGAGGCACAAGTGACACGAGAATGGTTCAAACCTGAGTGAGAGAGCGACAGATTTTGGGAATGAAAAGGACACATGGGAGAAATTCATATGAAACCAACAAAGTGAAGACACAAAACATGCAAAAGCATCCTTGAAGTTAATGATGATACTAAGATGCCAGGCACGTTCGCGGGCGGAGGGTGCAGTCGGGGGAGAGAAAGCTCATTTTGGGGAGCAGTCTGGCATAAATCACACGGCGAAATGCTAATGCTGAAGCGGCGCTAACGCAAAGGACTGATAGGGGAGCTGTCGTTGATTTATTCACACCTTCACAAACACAGATGATAGCAGGTGGTTGCAGTGCTACCAGTGCCAGCTTTGGTGCACATCAAGAGCCGTTTGAAGAAGGATCACGTGCTAGTCCAAGAGAAGAGTCGTCAGAAAAGAAATTCATCATAAACCCGAAAGTTCCATCAAAGGAAGACGCAGCGTTCAACACAGAAAGAGTAGAATCTGTTACTTAGGTGTCTTCAAATGGAGATGCAGTGAATTAAAAGCATCCTGTGCTCTAATTTTGCAAACAGTGAGGCTGCAGAAAATCTCTGCTCACGACTTCTTTTAGTCACAGCAGTGATTGGCAGCATGTGAAACGGCCACCCTTCTATTTTCTGTGCAATTCCCCCAGAATCACCGAATCTGTGTCCCAGAAAGCCATCAAAGCCACGTTTAGCTTTTGTTTCATGCAAGGACTTTTGCCACTAAATTTGGTGCAGTCATGGCTAACTATTTGCTGAATGTGGTTAAAATCATGCACCTTTGTTGAAGGATTGAATCATTTTCACAGTTAGGGTTGTCTCTATACCAGAAGTTTAAACTTCAGTATTATTCTAGTGAAAATCCATTGTTTTCGTTACCTGTTTTCATACCATGGCCGTAGTAATTCAAGTCCTACACACCCAATATGGGATCATTCCTTGTTTTTAATTTTCCAAAGAATGGAAGGCTAATTTCTGCACGCTGTCTCAATTGGACAAATACGTGGGCAACGTCTCGGTACCAAAACACTGCCGATGTAGTTGTGTAATTTAGACAGCGTTTAGACTCTCTCTTCTTCTCTTATGAAAAAGAAAAGCACTACCTGACCTGACCCATTTTTTATCAAGACAACACAACACGCTGCGAGGTGTCCAAACACGTTAACCTGCATTATCAACACAAAATAGAAAACCACCTTAAAAAGCCACCTGGGCGCCCACCAGGCAGAAAATTGGAGGGAAATAAATTTTAAAGCAACTTCTCAGTTTTTTTCCCCTCCTTTTTTCCTTTTGATGTTCAGACCTGTTATAAATTGTCCGCTCTGAATACAGGCAGGAGAGTAAAGGCGTTCAATCTCCATCTTTTTTGACCTTTCAGAGAGGCTGACGTTCCGGGATGTTCAATCACCGCAGGAGTTCCGACACGGTGAGACAGCCGAGGTGGTGTGTGACGTCATCAGCTCACCGGTGCCTGTGGTGGTGTGGTACTACCAGGACAGAGAGATCACTGAGGAGCGCCACAGTAAGTTTCCATGAACTTCTTTTACATTACATTCTATAATTTCACTAACTTTAATGGTTTGTAAGATAAATGATGATAAAGATGATTAGTGGTTGAGTTCCTGAAAGCATGTTTAGAGTCATGTAACCCTGAGTGTGGATCAGAAAACAGGTGGTTTGAACGTTTGTACATCTGTGTCCCTTAGTAAACAAAAGGTCACGGTTGTATTTCATGTTGAAATGAGAGATATTTTCTTGGGCGTTCTTAAGATCCCTGTAATGCTTCTTTAAGGAATGACTTGTAATGCAATAACAATGCCACTAATTGAGGCTACTTTTCAAATAACTGAAGGTACCCTGTGCAGTTTTTGTAACCACATCTTTAAGAATCCCCATTCTGTCAGTATGTCATGCACACAATGACACACGAGAAAGTCTGCATGTTAAAAATGTATATTCCCCTTAATAAAGAAAAACCTGCTGTCAGACAAACATGTTGTTTGGAGAAGGAAATGCATGTCATGCTTACATTCGGACAAATGAGTGGATTATAAACTTGAAACATGTGAATGCAAAAACTCAGCAAGGTACCTTAAAGAGTAAACATGTGCATGGACACTTCTCAAAGCCTCTCTATCGCGGCTTTATCAGTGTGTTTTATGTTGTTAGAATGAGCTCCTTAGTGCACTGTAAGTGATGGGGTTCATTATCAACTCAAATACTCGCCAAGGAGGAAAAAAAAAGAGAAATAGTTTCACCGATGAAATGTCTGCTTTAGTCTTCAGTTTGTCACTGGTTAGAGGTAGGCAGCTCTCATTCGGACAAAAAGGTGATGTCATATTCTTCTGCACTGCACTCAGAATTAGCAGCATATCTATCAAAATATTTGAAAAGTGAATCTCTAGTTTTCTATTTGTTACCACCCGACTGTCAATCAAATCTGATCAAACAACCCGACACAGCCGAGAAAAAGCCGAGAGCAGAGGTCGTTTGATTTGGGTCTCAAGTGTTTGATGTAATTTCTCGCAACTCTTCTCAGTATCATTAAACTGTTCATTGGATGATTGTAGCGTCAGTCGTCATACAAAAGCTGGGAGTAAACAGCGACTCAAAGGATTATATTTTGAGTGTAAACCTGCCAAACACACTTGATTATTGAGGAAAAGTGCTCCTAAAGCCCCATGTGCCCAATTCTCATTCTTATTGAAAAGAGGCGGGAACGTGCCAAAAATACTGTTCTCTAGGAAATGCTATTTCCTTCTATTGTGTGGCCTCACAATAAGACAAGGATATCAAATTCTATGAATAGAAAGCCCATCAGGCGTGGAGGAGGCGTCGAACTTGGACAGACACCATGTTAACAAGCCAATGAGAGAATGGATTATCCAGCCGCTGGATGGTGACATTCGAAGATGCTGCTTCCCATGAGATGATGTGTGGAAAAAATCAACACCATGCATGTTTTGTAAAGAGCTATTTATAGCAGATTACTGAGCAACAATGACTCAAAATGACAGCGCCCATCATATTCTGTCCAATATTTTCCTGCTGCTTCAATGCAGTTTAAAATGTGGAGGATGGTGAGCTCCATTTAAAAAAAAGAGAAGAAAACAGATCAACTTTCAATAATATTTTCTGATTGACGTCAGGTGCAATAATAGAAACGGGGAGTAGAGATTCCTCATTTACATCCCTCTCCACCCCTTCTCCGTCCTCCATGGAGACAAATGTCCGCCTGAACACTGATTAGAAAGAGTGACCCCTTGAATCTGTCACGTTTTTTAATTGAAATTCAAATCCTCGGTGCCACGCTGATGATGAAACATGGATGGAGAAGAACCTTTTTTTTATTTTAATCATTCACTCTAATTACGCTGCACGGTTATAAATATCTTTGCTTGAGAGAAATGAGATAGAGGCCTCATCACTCCCGGCCAATCTCGCCGCAGCCACAATGGGCGCGAGTGGAGACTATTTGGAACTGTAATTGCGTGAGTGTTTATCTGTGTGGACTTTATCAGGTAAATGTGCTGAAGTGAAGATTGACAGAGGAGCTACTGGAGAGTGGAGATGGCAATTTTCTGCTGCTGTTTTCCTAACTTTCTTATCTCGCTTCTCTCTCTATCATACACTGTTGTTCTTTTGTCGTTTCCCTCCTCCCGCTCTCTCTCTCTCTCTCTTTCTGCCTGTCCGTCCTCCTCTTCGCCCGTGCTGTGAAGGCAGGTACCTGGTGCTGGCAAACAACAACCTCCAGATCCATCAGGTGACCAAAGCCGACGAGGGCGTGTATCGCTGCGAGGCCAGCGTGGAGGCCCGCGGAGAGATTGATTTCGTGGACATCGCTGTGGTCGTCAATGGTGAGTTACAGTCACTCATTCGTTTCTTATGAATCTGTGAAAACTTTAGGAAAACAACTTTACACCAAGATAGTGCAATGACTGAAATAGAGATTGTGTATCCAAAAAAAAGAAAGATGTTAAAAATGGCCCAGGGGCAAAAATATCCAAACTTTTAGTTCATCATCTTGGTTATGTAAAAAAAAAAACCTTCATCCTGTCAGGCTTTCTGTTGTAGATCTGAAGTTTCAAAGCCCTTTATAAGCCCTGAATAACCCTGAAAACGGCACAGATGATGTCATACATGAAACTAGAAATCTGTGAGATCTCTTATCGAGTAAAGTAGCACCGGCTACTAGTAGTTGTCCGCAAGACACACACTCACAGCAAAATCCAAAGTCCAAGTTGATTTTTTCCACACAGGAAGTCGCTTGTAGATGCTAAGTTTCAGACCCTTGTAGTTCTTCTAATTGTCTTTGGATTGTTTTGTCTCTGAGAGGTGAAGGAAATCTTTAGCTTGGGGTGTTTTTCAACTCAACTACTTGGCCTCATAACCCTGACATTCTTATTTCCTTATAGCTTGTAGTGAAGGTAGATACAGAGCCAAGTCTATGTCTGTGTGAACGGGGCAGTATGTAGGATGGGAAAGAGGTGTGATGTGTAACAAACCAGCGATTATTTCTCACATCAGCTCTCCTCTACCTTTTCTTACTTTGGATTTATGACTTAAAAAGTTTAAAAGTCAAGTACTATTCCTACTTTTTAAGTGTCATAAATGTTGTGAACCTTCAGAACTGATTGAGCATGTTACAGATGCTTCACCCTTGTATTTGTGGTGTTGTATTTGTCTAGATATTTTGGACTGAATATTCCTGCTCCTGCACAAGACTGAGAATGCCCCAAACACTCTTGCCTTGCTCACTATTAGATTGAACACTTGTAAACCAGCAGCAGGCCAGTTTTTGTTGTGGAGTGTAATCCTCTTAGGGTGAAATAGCCAAGTAAACAATGTTGTTTTTAGGCACGAGGTACTATCAGCATCCATCTTTTCGAATGCAAAACCTCGCTGCAGAGAGCTTTAAAGGAAGCTCTGCAGGAAGATTCCAGGCAGACACTTCCTCCTCTTCACAGAGTCGACAGATTAGCATTCATTAGCGGTCTAGTTTCCTCTGCGTACACAAGTCTTGTTGTCACTGTTGAACAACATTCACTCTTTTTTTTTTTTTCGTAGGCAACAAAGGACTCAAGTGTGCAGGTGCCCAAGGTTAACTAACAAGGAAAGTGTACACAGGAACAGCTTTTCCTCGTCGTGACCAGAAAAGATAATACTGTGAAAGTCTGTCACGTTGTTCAGCTTGGCATCATTAGAAGGAATGATTATCCTGGAAAGAGAGCGCTTTCTACAAACAACTAATTGCTGTTGTTACTAAATATGAAGACACGTGTACGATAATAGCCTGTCAGATAGTTGATCACAGAAGTGTTGTTAAAAGGCTGCTATAGCATGACCTATTTCAGAGCTTCTTTACAGTGTTCTGATGGTCTGATACAGCACGCAGTGATGTGCAGGAACTGAGCTGCAAATTCAGGTTGAGTGCACACACTTAAAGCTTCAGCTGTATCATAACAGAGCTGTCAGCTTTGACAGATTCAGCTCCACCGACTCGGATAAGTCCATCATTGGCACACTTATAGCTGGCTCCCTCTTTCTGCCATGATTACATTCTCTTTATTCTTTAATGTGACTGAGAATTTCAATTAGCCATGGCTTTGGGCTCTGTGGCCCAAAAATCGAAGGGTGTCATTTTAATTTTCTCATTTGTCCTCATTTACAGCGAGTCACCTGAGACTGCTGGAGTGATTGAAATGTGATTTCACTAAGGCCACCAGCGTCCTGTAACGCTTGAACAGCTGCAATATTGTCTCTGCCTATGTAATTCTCCCTCGTCTAATGTAATATTAGAGCGGCACTCCGCCCCAAAACTATGAATTGCATTCAATTTAGCACACCACTTACCTCACTTCTGAGGAAGATCCAATAAGCCTGCTCAATGAGGCAAGACCTATTATTGCAGCGACACGACACTCGCCATGTGGTGCTGAGACGGGACACAGCGCTTTGCAGAGTGTCCTGAGAGGAGCAACACTCTCTGAGGGTGCAGCACCCCGAGGGAGACACGATAAAGTGAACTCTACTTCCCCTCGAGAACACATTTTATTTGATCCCTGGAAACTTTGACATTTTGGTGCCTCAAGCTTCAAATGTAAGAGGAAACAAAGACTTAATGAAAGTAATTAGTTTGTCCAATATGTCACCACCAGGCTAGAGGACATCTGTTACAACAGCACATGCACTTTGTCAGTTTTGTGTTTGAGCTTGCAAAATCTTCCCTCAAATATGTCCATCTGTCCGCTGTCTGTCTGTCTGTCTGTCTGTCTGTCTGTCTGTCTGTCTGTCTGTCTGTCTGTCTGTCTGTCTGTCTGTCTGTCTGTCTGTCTGTCTGTCTGTCTGTCTGTCTGTCTGTCTGTCTGTCTGTCTGTCTGTCTGTCTGTCTGTCTGTCTGTCTGTCTGTCTGTCTGTCTGTCTGTCTGTCTTGTTTTTTTTTGGGCAGTACCAAGCAACAACCTCCAGTGTTAAAAATTGAAGCCAGTGCAGAAGTGCACAAAGCTGCAGTTTCTCAAGTGTCCACTTGAGGCTGGCTCCAAAATCAGAGGTCCCATGAGGTCCCATATCAAAATGGCTATTTTACAGCAGAATTAAGCATATTTACTACCTCGTTCAACAAACAAATTCCACCTCTTTGCCTCTCTTTAGATTGTGCCAAAGTTAGGTTGAGACAGCATTTCCAATACGATGAGCGCCATTGCTGAACGTTATGAAACTTCTTCAGGTCTCAATGAGTGAACTCACTGAGACTACATCCACGTTTTATATACAGCCCAGTCTGTATTTCAATGAGCAGCCTTAAAGATTTGAGCTTCAGCCTGTTTGGCACAAACTATGGCCATGAACAGTATTGCAGGTTTAGTTTTTGGATCTCAGTTTTTACCGCGATCCAAACAGCGTCCTTGCTCGAAGTTTTAAATGTTCATATTCATATACTTTTTTTGTATTTGCAATGATTGAAGTGTGTGATCACAGGGGGGTCCTACAATGGAGGAACCCACTCCTCCACTCTGCCTGTTCTGCTTTCATTGTTTTCAGCTCCCACAGCTAAATCTTGCAATCCCTTGTTGTGCAATGCAGCCTCTTTGGTCTCAAGAGTCTACAGAGTCCCCAAGGAGTTGTCTTTAGTGAACTGTGGTGATGTTCAGGGAAGTCAAGATGCTACTGCCTTAGCCATTTGAACGAGCATTCACATGCCAAACATTTCTGTGCCTGAAGTTAAAGGTTTTTACTCTGAAGTATACTTTTTTGTAAGAATTTGGCTCTCTGTGACTTCATATTTAAGGGGCGACTCACTTGGGGAGTTACTAGGATCTCTGCCTTCCTTGGTTTGCAATTGTGGGAGCAAAGTGGAACGAAGAGAATCATCTTAGCAGAGGATTATCTGAGGAAACAGGGAGCCACCAGGGTTAGCAGAGAATACACAGTATCGACAACAAACCTACACTGGTCGAACAACACAGAGGCCCTGATCACACACACATAGAGATAGAGTAGATTGCTAGGAGGCTCAGGTATGTCAATGAGCACAACAGACTGTGCTACATGTTTTATCAATCAGCTGCAGACAGTGCACTGGTGCCTAGGGATATGGCATTGAGGTAGGATAAACAACCTGATAAAAACAGCCAGGAACACAGCTTTTTCTCTGTCTGAAGACCCCGAGAGGAAGAGGGAGGAAGAAAGGAAACAGCTACAGGGCTTCTTCTGGCTCCACATGGTCTCCTGAGGTCCAGCATTGAGCTCTTTAAGCTCTTCTTTAAGCCAAAGTCAGGGCCCACATTGATTTGTGTTCACATAGAACCGGTGACAGACAAGAGATGCAGGGGGATGAATCCAGACTGTTTGCAAAAAACATGGTGGATTGTTTTTTTCATTTGTTTCTTAGAAGCTTAAATTTCAAACTTTATATTTTGATATGTAACCCCATAAATAAAACAAATACTTCTCCTCCTCTCTAAGGTTTAAGAATCTTACGAGCAGGGCACAAAAAAAGACAATTGTCGTGTAAACAAAATGACAAAGTAAAACGAAGCATAGTGATCTGAAACTGTCAAGCAGACACAACGGGTAGACCCTCATCCTTTGACTTTGACGAGCTGTAACTACCACGTACATTTTATCTGACGGACTGATTGAGCAGAAGGTTTGTTGCAATAGAGACAATCAAAAAAGTTTTCAGCTTTGTGTATTTGAGACGACTTCACTTATTAAGTATTCTAAGATTAAAAAGGGAACAGCAAACATTTGTTATCTGAAGGCTGGATTCATTAGTTTGATGCTTTTATGAAAACAAAAGGCTGCTTCCTGTATCATTAAATCTTAGTTCAAACAGCAGTCGGACAATATTTTCTCAAATCCTTGCATAAATTGTTTTTCCAAATTGATTACTGCCCGGCCAATTACCAGCTGAGCTTATTGGCAGACTGACTGCAGCCGCATCTTCTCAGTTTATTTTGACTGTAATCTAAAATTGAACTTGAACAGCGTCTGAGTCGTACAGAGTTATATTCAGCTTGTAGCGATGATGCGTCATGCTGATCTTTTGACACGGCCTGTCAGAAGAAGTGTCACATCTGACTGCATCAGCCATGTGTTAACAGACGTTGCTGTAACCAGTCGTGCAGAGCAGCATTTTGTCAGAAAGCAGGGCTGAAAGAGCTTACTGTACACCCCCCCCCCATCCCTGTGTGTGAAGTCATACATATTTATGCTTGGGTTCATAAAAGACTGGATTCTTGCCCATAAGCATGCAGCGAGTGAAACTCTGCTGACCTGCCGCAGCTCCCGCTCTCCAGTGTATCATCAAAGCGGAGCGGAGATGAGGGCGATGGCGTATCAGGAAGAGGGCCACCCACTGAATGGCTAATCAACCTGAGGGCAACGCAGCAGCTCAGTGTCTAGAAGGAGGCAGCACATTTCAGGAAGTGCTCTCAAAGTTCATTGGAGAGGAGTTATGAAAGCATTTTATCCACACTATTTAACACAAAGTTGTGAAAAAATGCTTTAAAAAAAACACAGACTTGAATAATGAAAGACATTCATCAAACGATTTCCAATTAACGGCCGTGAAAAGGTGACAAACTGGGTGAAAATTAAGAATAATTTAGCTCCTCGGCCTCTTAACCTTTTTTTTAAAAACAAGTAGACTTCTCTTTCCTCTCTGTTACTTAATAGATATCGAGTATTTGTCCTCCCTATTATGACACACAGTCATTCTTCATCCCTGAACGTGGAAGACAATCACACAAAATGAGACATATTTCAGGGAGACAAACATATTGTTCATCCCCTTGAGTGTAACCGCAGCATCAGATAGAGCAGGGGGAATAATTCAGCCCCTGCCAATCTCCAAACATTCACAATTTGAACTCAATGTGTCTGTTTACTATTTATACCAGTAAGACAGCTTAATTATTCCAATCAGCCAAGAGTAACTCAACAACTCTTCTTTAATTCAGCCGGTCACATGACTACATTCCTACACGACTACTTCCTCAAGAGTCTGGCTGCACTTGTGTTGATCATCATGAAGCTCTTGAGCCTGACGATGGCACCTTTTAGCACCTCCTTCAACCTGAAAGGAAAGAATACCCCGCTCTTAATTTTCAAGCGTACACATCTCCTAAAAAGCAGAGTTATACATCTGTAATGTTGCAGCATCGCGCTCAACTTTCCTCCTCCGTTCTCCTCTTTAACCTCAGCTCTTATTTTGATCTCCAACTTTTTCACCTTTAAGTAGTAACTCTATTTTATACGTCTGTTTGTTTAAGGTATCCGTACTTCTACCTGTACGCCACATCAGCATCATGGAAAGACAAAACAAAGCAGATTTCACCAAAATGTGGAGCTCCTGTCAAACTCCGTCAAACTGTGACTCGTATCTGGGGCTTAAATCTGCCCACGTTTCTTTTTCACTCTCTTCTTTAGAGCCTAGTGTTGTCCCTTCATTACTAACAAGCATCTCTCTCCTCCATTAGGATGACCCGCTAGCCGGGATAGTCACACTTTGTTTCTATGGCAACTGACAGCGATACGAAATGGAAATAAGGTCCTGATTTCTCTCGATATCCTTCCCAGACACGTGCACTTAATTGTGTGTTCACTCACTCACTCTCTCGCCTCCCAATTTGGAGCTGTCAGAGGAAACTACTGGCTGTGTCCCTCAACACTTCTGTAATATTTTTTTCCCTGACATCAGTCATAACCGCCGGGTGTTCAAGAGCAGAATATGAATGAACTTTTCTCTCATTCCCAATTAAAACTCCGGCCTGGTTTGTGTGCTAATCTATACGGCAAAACAAATCCTTAATAAGCTCTGCAGCAAAGGTCTTCTTTCAAAACATTCCCTTGCTGAATTTCTAGTAGGTGTAACATGGTTTTGACATTTACAGAGAACAACTCAGGACTTCTAAACACGCATGATCCTCACTTCAGCAAAGCCCATTAGCGCTCCACAAAAAAAAACAAGATGTTTTTAAATCAGCCCAGCTGGGGTTTATCTGAAATATATTTCCAGTGTTTGAATCATGCTCATGGGGATGTCAGTAAACCTCCCATTATCTTCCCCCCTGAGCCTCTGAAGTTTCCAGATGATGACTTAAAAAAGGAAGGATCCTTAAAGAATGCAGGATTTGATGGAACTTTTTGTTTCCTTTTAACCAGTTGGACAGAAATGCTCATAGCACAGGCATGTATGTGTCTTACATACAGTAGATTTCTGCACACGTTCAAGGTCATTATTATAGCTCTCATGAAGACAAAGAGAAAAGAACTGAATCATTGGACTGAATATCTGAATGGAGATCAGTCCTACAAACGGCTGATATTGAAGTTGTAAACAGACTTAACCCTTCCCTTGATTATTTTACAATCGAGGAGACTGCATTTCAGCACAGAGATAATGATTCTATTTCTAGCATTTACAAGAACGCCTCCTAATCATTACATCTAAGCCTGATCTGAAAGCATGTTGCTGCTCTTCCTGCGTCATCACCGACTGTTTCATGAGGGGGTGAATTCACAGGAAGAGAGGGACACTGGAGAATGGAGCTCTATTGGCGTGGAAATCGATGGTTACCATGTCAGGCAGACGCTAAGTCCTCTCATTTGCCGAGTCAGGACTATCGGAAAGGTCTCATCTTGTTAGATTATTGCTGAGGCCATTCTTATCCCTGGAAGCTCTCAGCACCTTGATATGTCTCTCTGTACATGCCTGGATTTACAGCAGAAAACAGATTACAGTTACTTTCCTAAAGTGATAAATGGACTCCATGAAGCATGGGATTTAGACGTGAAGTAAAGAGCCTTTACTCAGCAAGACGTCGTCGATGTGATCATTGAAGAAAGACGGCAGTACAGTGCAGTGTTTGCTTCATTAGGTATCTACCATGATGCTTTGTTTTTATTAGAATTGCCCATTCATTATCTAAAGTATGTCACCCCTTCTCTAAATACACACATTGTGTTTTTTATCAAACGCCCTTTTTAATGAGGTTTGGTTTGCCGCGTATCATTTTTCATTTTAATCTTTCACTGAGCCGCCTTTCAGATCTACATGGAGTAAGTGTCCTCTAGATGACATCATTTGGAGGACGAACTCAACTCATTAACTCTCAATAACTCCCGCTCCCTATGAGGTCTGTTTATAGTTTTTGGAATATGAATCAATTCAGCTTTTTGTTTCCCCCACAGAGCGACACCTTTAATGCCCTTTTATTTTTCCTGATCAGAGGAGAACAAATGGCGCTGAAATGATCTCACTGTGCAGCTGCCAGATACATTAACACATATTTAACTCAAGTGCAAACATCTGTTAGGTGGGTTTTCATTTGCAGAATGAGAGTAAGCAGCTTTTCAAGCACAAAACTCAAGATGGCTTTTAGATGTGAATTCCCTTCACACAGCTCTTTGTGTGGGATTGTGTTGATTTGTCATACTTTTTGATCCTCTTCTCATGCAGCTAAATTGTAATTAAAATGATTTGCTTGTTGTTCCCTAAACAAGCTCAAATATAACAGTTTGATTTCACTCAGAGGAGTTTGGTTGAAACCAGAAAGTGCAAATCTTTGGAGGTTAGTTCTCTTAAATTCATGCCTAAATGTGGCCCAAAAAAGCAGACATCGGGTTGTGATCTGCACCCCAAGACGTGGCGTTATCAAGCCAATACTATTCCCGCTGCAGTTATTAAATGTGCCTGCTGTTCCTTAACAAACATAAACACGCAGTGACAATATTTCAGATCTATTGAAGGGTTATATAACATTTAAATGTCCACATTTTCTTCACAAGCTTCACACAGGCATTGGGACAAACTATCCCTCTAGCTGCCGCTTGTCTCAACATGATTTCCTGCTGGGTCACACAGTCCTAGAATGTCTAAATATGACTTCCCTCTTGCTCACATGTTCAGACTGCCACCTCGGTCATTCAGGTGACACCAGCTTCTGAGTGTGATTGTTCTCACCTTCGTAACAGAAGCAAACTGCAGCAGTGAAAACGCTCCAGGGCTCCAATAAGCTTCTCCAAACATGTGTGGACGGAGCCCCAGCAGAGTGGTTACAGTGGGAGTAGAAGTGGAGCGTAAGTGCAGGCTTGAGAAATGGACTTAGAAGCCTGATAAACATGGCTGCTGCCATAAAGCTGTCACTCCCCTGTCACTGCAAAGAGCGAGCGGAGAACAGACCGGGCCTGCTCTCCCTCTGCTCCCCTTTCACTCAATGACAACATGACAGTCCTCCAATGACTGGGCGGTGGGGACACGCTCATGTTTCTGACAGCACTCAACATAAACTACTGACAAAGTCATCAGGACCTCTGATGTTTATCAACACGGATGAAGAAAAACATGCTTTACTGTCTATATACAGTATCTGTGTGTGTGAACGTGGTTGAGGTTTTTTTTGGACAAATTAACCACACAAAACTCTAGACTAAATATTTAAATGTATACTTAATATCTTCAGTTTTTTAACCAGCTTTTTAAAGCTTTTAACAGTTTCACAAAAACCAAGTGTATATCAAATACCAGAGGGATCACAGGGATCCTCATTTTCTATTTGTGAAGTTTTCTTCTGGTTTTCAACAGATTGTGTTGTTGTTTTCACCCAAAGATGGAGATCAGTATAATACCATTAAAAAGAATGCATCTAAGTCTTATAAGAAAGTGTCATCGTTACCTGCCAATACAGAAATCTCCTGTCTGCACCCCTCAGTTTAGGTCTCAAATGAACTTATCCTAAACTCACAGTAGTAAATGCATTCCTTGTGACTTTGCAGAAACTGGCCAATCAAACAACCGTTTGAGCTCAGGCAGTTCATAAATGAATCATGTCTCTGTAAAATAGAGGCGATGTTTGGTGCATGGCTTTAATGTTTTTCATGTCAAGAAATGACGACTGTAACTTAAAGACTTGAGGGGAATTACAGAGAAGCACTCTCTCCGTTCAGCGTGCTGCTGTTGTGACACATCCTCTGTCTGTTGTTTGGACTTGTGCATTTCTGAATCTGACAATAGTATTATGTTTTCAGATGGCTGTGTTCAGCTCCTTTGTGTTTTTGCCAAAGCTGGGTCAAAATGTTAGTTGAAATCCCCATGGGATTACTAACACAAGCAGCATTTTTTTACTGAGTGCTTACAGGCCACTCGCAAGGCCAATTGAATCCATTTAAAAATGTTAGCCTTCATGGAGTTGCTGCGTGCAGATTGACTTATTCAGATTTGTGCTTTTAGTGATTCATCCTGTTCACTCTCACTGTGTAATGACAGCGGTCCTTTCTGCTCTGTTTTTCTCTCCACAGTCCCTCCAGTGTTATCCGTGTTCCAGCAGTCCTTCAACGCCACAGCAGACTACCAGGAATCAGTCACCTTCACTTGCATCACCTCAGGATCTCCTGACCCGCTGGTTACATGGCACAGGTACAATATGCCTACGATCACAAGTGGACACATAAAGATTTTTGTCTTCCCTGCCCTGTAAACACAGTGGTCAGTGCACATTTACATAAACACAAGGAATGAGGATGAAACGATAAATCCCCCCCAAAACAATCTGCAGTAAAGATATTAATATTATGCTAACAAGATACATTGATACAGAGTGTTGAATACGTATTAGGACATGTCTTGTCTAGTCTAAGCATCACCTCACCTGCGTATAAACACAATGTTTCTGAAATATTTAGCCCTCAAGATTTTTTTTAAAGGATCCATGGCAACACACTGATATTAAAATCCAAATCCTTTAGCATTAGCAACCGTGCTGCAGAGATCTGCTCCTAATTCAGCCACGCAGGAGCATGAGTGAGATGAGTGGCCGATGTTGGCTGAGAAAGTGAGTCTAACGTATGTTCCAGTTTATCCTTGAAGTGTCACACCCTACAGTCCTGCTGGCTGCTTTCTGAAGCAGGATGCTGTATTACTGATTTCTGAATGTGCTTTTCCTGCCTTCTGGGAAGCCATTCATTTATCCTCAGTGCTAAATTCAACATGAATGGACTCAGAGCTTTCTTGAAGTAATAAATCACAGGAAAGATGTCTGAGTAAAATCTGTTCTGTGTCCAGAAATGCATAACCAACAATGATGTTACTTTGAAAAGTAATAACTGTGTGTTTTTTTTTTCATGCTGCACTGACATGAATGGATATCGATTACTGCCCAGATAGAACTATTGGAAAACACATTCAAATTCCACGTCTGCTTTGAAAAAGTGTCTTTTAAGGAGACTGAAAGGGCCAATAAATGGCACCAATTTCCCTAAAATATCAGTATTGTTGACTTCACAGGCAGCTCAACTAATAACAGATGAACAGAGGAAGCAAGGAGAAAAATGGAGGCTGGTGAAATAACACTTAAAAGTGGCGCTGAATTGAAAATAATTACACATTGCATTGTTCAAGTGTGAACAGCCATACTTAGCTTTCATTCTCCACCCCTATATGTGGTCCTTATTGCAGGTTAGAAGAACTGTAGCTTACGTTTGTGACCATATTTATATATATATTCAAGAGGTCAAGACACACAGCTTGGACGCAGCTGGTGACAAAGTCTCAGTCAAAGCTGAACGAGAGAATTCATTGAGTGAATATGGAGTAAAATTAAGTTTTCCACACATACCTGCGTATAATTACACTCACTACAGGGTCTCTTTTTCAATTATGTTGCATCCAGGAAACAAGCTGGAGAAATATTACTTCTTACATTATGATGTAAATCATGTCAATATTCAGATTTAGTTTGTATTGTGTTTCTATAATGCACGGCCATATTTAACTGCTCTTCTTTGCACAAGGGGGGAAAGCATTTAAATGATGTATCTGGGAATAATTGAGAGTGTGTGCATCACGAGTTAAACAAAGCAGATCTCTCCTTACGTATTCATGACCTTAACTAAGAGGTCAAATGTTTCTGTGTTTACCTGACAACAGGAACAACAAACCTAGAAATACAGATAGTAGTCACACTGCTGGGAGCTGAGAAGTCTGTGTAGCAGCTTAGATAAATGAAAATGTGAGACATGCATACTTTTTTGCACGGCGCAAACTACATTTGGAGACACGGCACAGCTGGAAACAACCCAAACTTTGTAAGAGTCATTCATCTTTGTCTTTAGTTTGCAGCCCCAGAAGCAGGAGTGATATTTACTCCTGGGTGTGTTACCTTGTAACTCTGTAGCTGTCAAACTAATAGCTTGCATTCCAGTCACAACACCGTTTGCACGGTTCTTTTCTTTTCTCTCTCTGCTTTGCATGAATGAACAGGATTGTGAAACCTTTAACTCAATACTTAACTAATAGAGAAACAGCTCCTCAAGCTACTAGCATGCATTTAGCAACCCCTTCATGTTGGGTGCTGCCAGCGCAAGAGTCACGTCAGGGGTTGTGCTTGATGAACTTATCATCTTTCTTTCTGCAGATGAATGAAGCCTTGTAGGTGTAGGTTAAGATTTTGGTATTGAGGTTGTTCTTGTGTCCATTTCTTGTCCCTTTAACTGTGTTCTTGTGTGCAGATCACAGGCTGGTCCTAGATCGATGGTGTCTCTTAACTAGTTCTTGCTTTAAAGTTGCTGGTCAGACCTTTAGCAATAATCAGTGGATGTAAAAGTCTTGTCCCAGATGTCCTTTATACATTATTTGGAGATCCACTGGAAACTCTGAAAGACACCGTTGCTCCTTGGACTTTATGTGTTTCAAACAAAAGCTGATTTTAAGGAAATCCCATCATGAATTTGAATACCGTCTTGTATTTATCAAAGGCTGGTCTGTGCCTCTCATTAAATCAACACTGATCTTACACTCTAGCAGGTCAACAAGTCCTGCATGTCACCCTGAAGCCCAAATTAAAAATGGTATATCAACAGAAGATTGAGTACAACAATCACAACCTAATTTACTTTTTCTTTTGAAGTCCCCCCGTCCAGCGTCCTCCATGTTCCCAGTTGCATTTCCTGTCAGTGCGAGGTTTGGCCTGGTCCTCTCTGCATTATGGGTAATGGACTACCTGTCAGCAGTCAGTCAGAATAATGACATTCAGCGCTGTAGCCTGTGCTGCAGTGTCCGCTCCAAAGATGAGGCCTCTCTTCATTTCCTCTTTGGCTCGCCCGAGTTATTATTACTTGGCTTTCGGTGTTTCCTGCGTCGACTTTCAATTATCCTCCCTCTTAGTTTTCCTGCAGCACAGTGAGGCTGCAGCCCGGCTCTCACTGCACAATAATACTGTGTTTGTTTGTGTCTGCGTCTACCAAATCTGCACATCAGAAATCCCCCAAATAATAAGATTGTTTTTATTTTCCATGAATAAGATACAGAGTGGGACCACAAAGAGAGGTCTCTAAATAAATCTAGAGGTATGCATTATTCCAAGCTCTGCGCTCGCACTGCTTTGAATTCAATTTATACACAAGCGTATGAGGCTGGAAAAAAGAGTGGCAGCTTCAGAATGATGACATCTTCATCCTAACTAAATAAAAAGGTTAAAAAACTGAAGAGTTTTGAAATTGACTCTTTATATTTTAGGGTGACGAGAGGATTTAGGTGCATACATTTCAGTTGATGCTATTGCAATCAAAGCTGTAACTCATAACCATCAGGTCTGCCTTATTTACCTTTTGTTTTACTTTCACCAAAGCAACAATGAATGTTTTCACAAATCCCACGTTCACCTGAGAGCAGCTCAGCACATCCACCACCTCATCATTGAAGCAGCTGAAGGTTAAGTGCCTTGCTCAAGGATGCACAGATTGTACAGAGAGAAGTGAACATGACTTATTCATTACTTCCTTTGAGCTCCAACAACTGACTGACCTGAAGTGTCACCTCTCTGTTTCCACCGGATCATCTCATCAATCTATTCTCTGCCTCAAACTTCAAAGCATTCTTCACTTTTTGGATAAAAAAAAAAATGTCTCTACTCTTTTTCATTTTTTCCACGTCAGACAAATTCAAAGAAATCTTGTTCTAGCACATTCAGTACAGTTTAAAATCATCTTTGTTCAATGACACGGCTTCCCTTTGTTTTGTCTTTGGAGGTCAATGGATTGAACCGCAGTTGTGATTAAATGAAATCAGCTTTTAAAAAGCAGAACCCTGAATACTCTGCACTGATTAGCCAACCTTGTCAAGTGTTGAAGTGTTTTGATATTGTGATTAAAGGACATTTCCCTTTTGGGTAAACATGAAGAAGAGAGCTAGCTTCAATCACAACAATTACAGCACATGTTTTGAGTTCTTTTAGCTAGCATGCTAACAAACAGCCTTTTTATGAAGCAGCAACCTCCAGTGTTGAAAAATGAAGTCAATGCAGAAGTGCAAAGAACTGCAGTTCCTCAAGTGCCCAGTTTAACCTGCTTCTATTTACATGTTCAAAGCCTTACATGGTTCATGTCTATGTGCTCACACACTGCACGAGGGTACGTTTTTTTCAATTGTTGATTGATGTCAAAAATAGCATCCGCCTTGGTTGGGCTAGAAAACTGTCTTTTTATGCAACAATAGCCTTGAGGTAAGCCTTCTTGTGTCCACCAGGTTTGTATACATTCACAACATTTCTGTCAACATATATGGGGCTTTAGAGTACAAGGCTTCACTATTTTTCACCAGCTTATCGGTTTGTCTTTTGATCTTGCTTTAAAATCTTGCCATGGTTGGTTTGGAAAACTAAAACTAAAAAAAAAGCAATCTGCTGCTGCAGATGCTGAACTGCCAAAGATGAGGCTAATATCACTGTGTTTGTGTGGAGCTACGACCTGCAGCGTTCACATTGCACAAAGTTGTTAGATCTGTTCAAATAAAATGATTGATTAGTGCAGCTTTAATGAAATTAAAATAATAAATCCTACATGCCCTGTCTGACTCAGAGCTCTGAATTCTGAACTGAAACCAGCTAATCAGTTCGTTTTTGGTGAACCAGTAACGCCTCTTTTGAAAGTTTCACCGTGTTTTTGTACGTTTTTAGAGTCCTTGCTGTTATGTAACGTAACAGCAGAGTCACTAATCAACTGTAGCCTGCATGCAGATGGCATATACAAGCACCCATGAGTTCGTCTTTATCTGCATAAGTATGATACAGAAACTCACCCATGTTTGAGGATCTCTTTAACCTTAGAGATGACACGCCTGATTAGGTTGCTGTAAATAAACAAGTGGAGAGTACAAGCATGTTTCCCACCATTACGCGTCTGCTACGAGGCTTAAACATAGACAAGCATCACTTTAGCTGCTGCTCTTTTTTCTGATTAATTTCCCTGCAGAGCCCAATATGAAAAGACATTAAGTCAGCACAGTATTCCAGACCACAGCGGAGTCATTTAGTGTGTGCTGCAGTCCATAACAAAACGTACACAAACAACACAAGTGAGCTGAGACGAGACTGAAACACTTACTGAGAATATCAAGATGATTCTCTCCTGCCTGGTGGAGTCTGAGCAGCGTGAGCGTTTGAAGAATTTCGATGACAGACAACAAATGATTCATCGAGCGATAGTTATTTCAATTATTGTCTGATATGTCTATCCAACGCTACACTTCAGTCACACTTGAAAGGTTTCCTATAAAAAGTGCCTGTTTATGTGCTATAGATAGAAATAGCTTCAAAGTCAAGCTGTCTGCACTTAGCCTCTTTGAATGGGATCAGGTGACATCCAAAGTGCTAAGATTGTACACGTGTAGCATCAAAGAAGTGCCGAGGTGTGGATTTTGTGAAGGTCACTGTCAGGTGTGAGTTGTTCGCCACGTTTTCTTCCCCTCCTTCATCTCTCGTGTGTGCTGCTGTCGTCTGTTTGTTTGTGCAGGAAAGGGCAGCAGCTGGAGACGTCAGAGCAGTATTTTTTCACCAAGCTGGATGGTGGGCGGAGCATGTTAACCGTCCGGAACATCCGACAGGGCGACGGAGGGAGCTACACCTGCAGGGCCACCAACAAGGCAGGATCTCAGGAGAGGGAGCTCTTCCTAAAAGTGTTCGGTAAGCATGGGACAGTCTGTTTGATAACTAACTTAATACTGATTATAAAGGTGGAAACAAGAGGTCAATCAAACGTTCAATACGTCATTTACTCTCAGAAAGCCTGAAAACAACAGCCCCCACAATGCACTTTAAGAACAGGCATGTTTGTAGTCCTTATCCCTGCTTAGTATATTTGACATAATGTCTGAATGCGTGACGTCAAACCTTTAAATGCAACCTTCTTTCTTCTATTATTACAGACTGGTGACATTATATGTATGATTTAATCCTGAAGTGTTTGCCCAGATACCACAAGTGGCACCTAAAAATTCACAAACTAATGAAATGATTTTGGTGTTCATACTTGAAGCTCCTGTCAGGAGAATGTCGGAGCAGGTTTTGATGGTGCATTTCAATAATTCAGCAGACCTACCTTCCCAGAACTATTTGATTTGGGCACATTTAATCTGCAGCCAAAGTAAAGACACATCTGCACAAACAGAACGACAGCTGTCTCTATCCTGAGACTCCTCTTAGTTTCAGTGAAAACACTGTTTCCTTCATTCTTGTACTCAGGGTGAGCTGGTGCAAACATATCTTAACCTTAAAAGCTCCCTGCCATTTAAAAAGTTTGTTGTCTTTGTACATAATCTGTCAGTCTGAGCTCCACCAAAGCTTTTAAGAATAATAGCATTGACCACGATTCAGTGAGCAGTGTTTTTTATTGATCTATAAAGGTTTATTGTAAGAAGCTCCAACAATTCCCTTTCATCAAATGCTTTTCTTCCACGAGCACAGACGTCTAAATATGGCCTTCAGCTTCTGCACAATATCAGCTGCATCAATATGATATATTCCTGAAAGGAAATATATCATTTATTGCTTCATATTTCATTTACTGCAGCCCCTAATAAAAAATTTCAATTTATATTTTCATAAACCTGCTGGCTATTTCCTCTCCGATCGCTCTGATAGTGCGCGTTGGGCTCATGAAAATGTATGGAGATTTGTGCTCGAGTCATCAACATCCTTTCAAGACGCGAGAAGCGCTTGTTCTTCAAAATGCACATTTAAATGAAGAAGTTAGGAGGGAGGGAGCAGTTCAGTGTGCGAGGAGGGAACGTCGTTGTAAGTTAGTTTTATTGGCCCTGACAGCACAGGCGAGAGGAGAACAGAACACTCGAGTTAGACGAGACGATGTGCTGGTATATGTTCTCAGGGCTGTATTTTGAATGTTTTCAGCAGGTTTTATTTCTGTAGATTCCAATGAAAAAGAAAATATCAGCCCATAGAAAGAACTTTCCGATATGAATGCTTTAAACTTAAATGGATTTTAACACAGAAGTGCTGAGACAGCCAACATTAAAGACAAGCTTTAACAGTAGATATTTCCTTTTTGAGGCGTGTATGTACATGATGGGTAGGTGTTAAAATTAGCAAATATTCTCAGCACAAAAGCAGATGACGGCTGTGACAAACAAAGGTGTGATTCCAGAGGAAAAAAATGTATCTCATGAAGACACCGCAGTCAGAGGGTAATGAGTTGTTAAAGCGCTGCAGCAGCTGCTGGATATTCTCTCCCACAAATGGTTTCTACACGCAGACCTCTGACCATGTGTTGCCACAGACTACTGTGGTTACGGTGACATTTAATCGCCTGCAGACTATTGATTCCTGTTTCACCTCCCCGCGTTTTAACACTTAAACATCTGGGAGCTCAGCATCACCACAGTGTGCCGTCTGGCTGCTGTGCAGAGACACCACAGCAGCTCTGGAGCTGTTATCACCGGCTGTGTTCGTCCCCCTACAGCTATTATTAGACCTCAGGGATTATGGTAAGTTGTCTTGCTGTTAAGGCTCCGAGTCATTCCTTGATACAAGAAAAATATTCACCATTTACACTGATAAAACTTCTGGTGAAATGATCAGACTTGCTAGCAGTGTGGCTTCAGGGATGCTTGCTGTTTACCACTTTGGTTCAGTCTGAAAAATCTCAAACTTTGAATAAAGTCTATGAAATTCTGTCCAGTCATTCAAAGCCCTCTGAGGATTCATTGGAAACGCGAGAATTCTTATCTTACCAAATTAGCCTCCCGGAGTAGCTTACATGGCTGTCGACTCGTAACCTTAGTGTGCCTTTAATCATTCATTGCTTTGACAAACCTTTTACAACATTTAGCAAGTTCTCTGTGGACACAATTGGAAATACAACAACCGTTTTAGAGCAGTAAATGTGTCAGGGTTGGGTAAAAGAACAACGTGTCTCTTCCTCACTTCTCCATTTTTCAGCAGAAGAAGAAACTCATCACAGTAGATGCCTCCGAGTCCTCTGCAGTCCGCCTCAACTTGCATCGTTTTGATTTGCTGTCATCGCGGTGTGAAATACAGCGTCCTCCCTAATGGCTTTTTCATAATTTAAAGAAGTTGGCTGAACACATCATTGCAATGTTCTCATCTCCTGTTTTATTTTTGTTGACACACAATACCCCGTTCACTGCTCTTAGTGGGAAATGTTAGCAGAATGAGACAAGACAGCAAAAAACATAAATTACATTACAACAAAGAAAAAGTGTATATAATGGAAACGCATCTGGCTGTGGATTTTTTGGTGTTAAACCCACCGCACTGTGCAGAGTTATACGAGGCATCAGGCGTGACAGCAGAGAATCTATGCTGACATTTACTTTGTGGATGCGTGCGGCTGAAACAACAAATACACACACTTATCAGATACAGTCGGCGTCATATCTTGTTTTCTGATACCTGTCAGTGGGGGGGATAAGAGCTTTCTCTACACTCACACACAGCTCAAGGGGGAGACGAAAGGCTTTTGTAAGAGAGATAATTTTTTTGGCCTTTTTCTGCATTAAATCAAACTTTACATGTACTCACTTTTTGTCTGTATGAGGAGCCAACAGTAGGTGAGAGTGTATTAAAACTCTTTAATGGTCAGACAGCTCCATCAAATCCGTCATCATGTCGCTGCTGCTCCAACGCTGACACCATTAATGGCTTATTCGCAGCACGAGGGCAACTTGATCCTGTTTTTTGTGTCAGGAGTGACAACATGAGGTAGCCAAATGCAACATTTACAAGTCTAATCATTGCAAAAGCTATCATTATAATGAAGTGTAATTATAGTTATTAAGAAACGGCAGAGTTTTTAATTAAAGTGAGTTAAAGAGAAACCCACTGGAGCTCATTTACATTTACAAACTGAAAAGAAAAAAACTCCACCGAGTTCAAATACTCCAAAAACATGGAAGGTCAGATTCATTCTGGATTTTTATCTTTCTGCACAAACGCCTCTGACTTCTATTTTTTTTCCTCATCTGGAGCGGAACTGTTTGAGATAATGCGTTATTAATAATGTTGCCTGCAGAGTGCTTTTTGCAGCATGCTTGATAAATGAGACTTATTCCATTTAGTATTTGCATGATGAAGGGCATCAGGAGCACAGATAAGGTGATGGTGGAGAGAGCCGGTTCAGTTTGATCTTTGAGCTCTGAATGTGCTTTGTGTTGTTGACAGAACATGTCTACGTGTGTGTTCATCTTGAAGTTTGACAGATACAGACCACTGTTTAAAGGGTGCGGTGCATGTTTTTGCATCAACAATCTTTAGTATCCCTCAGTATTAGACAAAAAAACATTCACTTCCCCTTCTTTATTGGCGAATGTGTTTGATTTGTTTGTTGATGAAATCAATCATCGTAGACTAAATGATTCATTGAAGCTGTGATTTATTTCATCACGCTGATCAAATGTGAGGAGGCTTGCTTTCAATGTCGAGCAATTGTTGTTGACACCTTTTAAAAGGTTATATTTCTGTTTAATGTTTATTCAGATTTTATTGCATTGAAATATGTTTATACAATTTTGCCCGAACAAATGTAACACTATGAGAAAACCATCACAGTGGAAGTGTTAAGATGATCCTGAGTGGCTGCTTAGTGTGAGCTAAATACTTCAGACTGTGTTGTTTTATTCTTTAAATGTTACAAGAGAGAAATGAGGATTAACTACAGCGTCTGGTGAATGTTTATCAAGTAACAACCGCACACAATTCACGCTCTGCATGGCTTGTTTGTGCCGACTGAAATGAATGAATCAGACACACACACACACACACACACACACACGTCCTTTACGTTTGTGAGAACACACACTTCCCCTTCTCCCTGTGGAATTGGTATATGGTCTGCTTTTTGTTGGCATGGCAATCTTTTTTGTCCATTATTAAAAACCTCTTGGCGAGCTTGAATACCCAGACGTCAGATACCTGTAGATTGCGATCGAAAGCTTGGAGACCCCTGGCTTAAACTCTAAAGTGTCAAGTGTTCTCATAAACAAGAGACATTCAAAGTATATCACTGTATAAATCTAAACTCACAGCCTGTTCGTATGTTTGTGTGACCTTCATGTTTTGACAAGCCCCCAAAATCCCCTCGAGAGTGCTCCTCCACCCGCAGGTCGAAGCCATGTGAAATTGCCAAACGCTCCTCACATCCCCCATGGGTGGTGTTAAAAGCCTTCAGTACAGTAGTCACTATTTTTCCGTTCACTTCCCTTTTCCTTTTGGATTTTCTGCTGTGCTATTTTGCAAGCACCCTGTTAAGAAGCCCTGTGCAGTGTGTGCGGGGCACAAAGAAGCAATCCATGATTCATGTGACATGCTCGGTGCCCTCGACATGCTTGGTGTTTCAGGATTTTGCTTATCAGAAAGAGGCGAGCAGGAGCGCCTCCCCTCAAACAGCGAGCTTTGCAGCACTTATCGAGGTGCTCGCTAGGCGTCAAAAGCGCTTCACGCCGCGCTGGAGAGGCAGACAAAATCTATATTTACTTCAAACTAAAAAAGCACGCTGAAGGAGAGTTTTGATATGTTTCTTTTTGTGCCTTGAAACTTTAGCAAAGACAGTTTTTGTGTTGTCATCTATGCTGAGGAATCAACAAAAAAAAAGGCCAAAGAGTGACTGTGGTGTAAAATGATCTCTGCCTGTATTGTCAGAACCAGTGTCATGCCTCAGCTCTGTATTTACACCCCGTGGAATAGGCTTCATCTGCCTCCCTCATGAGCTGACAGTTTCTCTCCTCCCTCAAACCTTTCCCCTCTTTCTTTCAATACAACCTTTTTTTGTGCACTCACCTTATTTTTCCTCTCATTCTCTCCCTCTCTCTCCGTCTCCAGTCCAGCCCCACATCACCCAGCTGAAGAACGTGACAGCCGTGGAGGGCAGCGCCGCCATGATCTCCTGCGTGGCTGACGGCGAGCCTCTGCCCGACATCTCCTGGAGGAGAGCCAGCGATGGGCAGACCTTCGTGGACGGAGACAAGGTAGAGACTGCCAAAAAGTCCATCTGGCTGTGTGTGCGGGTGAATGTGTAAGTGTGTGTGTGTGCATCATTATACAGCATTGGCTTGAGCTGGAAGTTTGTGCACATAGGACATTACTTACAAAGCATTAGAGAGCACGACGAGGGAAAACATGCAACGCAAACACATGCAATGTCCTGAAATTACATTTTCATTTGAACAAAAAGACCCCGAAAAAGACCCTGAAAATGTAATAACACACAAGTCCAGTGTGACATCACCATGAAATTACTGTCAGAACTTCCCAGATGTGCTCTCATTAAATGCTTCAAATGCCTTTAAAAAAAAGCCACATCTCGCAGCTCTTTATCAAAAGATGACTTGTACCCACTTTTGGATTTTTGGATCAACAAATCAAATGAATGCAAAAGATAAACATTCAAACTTGGTCCAACGATGTCAAAGTCAAACCAAACAAGAACATTTTTTAAAAACAATACTTGGAGTTTACCGACGACGTTGGAATCAATGTTTGTTTTTGTTAATACATCTATCGTTTTCTCATTCCTCGGCTCTTCACCCCTGTCCCCACCTGTTCCTGCTCTGCCTCACCTCCTCGTCTTTGTCTTCCCCTGTTTTCATGAAGACGTTGTGTCTTCATATTAAGTGTTGAACACTTTTGTTTCAGGAGTTTTCATGGACCTTGTAGTGTTTTCAGATTTCATTTGATGCCTGCTCCCTTTTGGACTTCCTCGTCCACAATGAGCCTGTTTCCCTTCGTTTGCTCTGAACTCGTTACAGATTAAACGTGTGGCCAGCCGTGTTGATAAAGTACATTTTTTAAACTTGTTGGCATCAGGAGCCAGAAGCTCGTTTGGCTGGTTGTTTTCGTCTCTGCAAAGGAGTGGAGTCACTTTCAGAGGAGGGAGAAATTTGAAATAACAACCTCCACTGTCTCTTAAACATTACTTTTGGGGCCTTTGGGGCTTTATTAGAGAGAGACAGGAATTGTGGTATGGAGAGAGTGGGCACCAGATCTGAAGTCGAACAAGGGCCAGTGTGTCAAGGACTGTTTCCTATGTTGAGTTAAACCAGCGGCCTGCCTGCACTAATGTAGACACAACCGTGTGATCTGTGATGTCTGTCTGCAGAGCAGAGGACGAGGATATGATATTTAACAATCTAAGTCCAGTCAAAAAAAGAAAGGAAAAGATGTGAAATTTAGCAAGTGTGCTCTTTTGAGCTGCATACCTCCTCTCTTTAGCTGCATTAACAAAAGATTACATTAGGTACAAAGCAGCAGACATGTTTGAACAATGCTGGCTGGTTGTCAAGTGAGTATCAATAACGAGCTCTTAATAATAATAATTAAAGTTGTTCTTACCATACAGTAGAGAATTGGAGCCTAAAAGTTGTCTCAATCAACAGAACCAATGCAGATGAGTTAGTGAGATGATTTCCTTCCGTTTTGGTCGTCATAGAGACCATCAAAGACTCTCTGTTTTTATTTATGTCGATTAAAAAACTGACTGTGCTTTTTGGAGATGGTGCTTAAGGAAATATCCGTCATTATCAGATGATTACTTGTGTACTGTATGTCCTCGTAAAAATAAAAGGAAATAATCTTTGCCATCTGCCAAACATGACGTGCTGTGAAAGGAGATATTAATTGCAGGCAGTCTGGCCTCTGTTCAAAGGCAGATTCTGATGATATGATGAATGGATCTTTTTTCTTCCATAAGTGACATGAGAGGCCTCAAATATTTCTTATTGCAAAGCATCCCTCAAACATTACATGCACATTCACCTCGCTCCATGTTTGTTTACAGGTGGTGTTTCAATCTCTTACTTTGTTGAGATCATCCTCTCAGGGGAAATCAGCACACACGTGTATTTTGATTAGCTCTTCGCACAAAGAATTAGAAGTTGACCTTGAAGTTTTCGGGTCATATGTTGATGCTTTCATCAACGCTTTGACTCTCAGCATTCATTATTCACTTTGTCCACAAAAACAGCCTCACAAATCAGAAACCGACTGAGCTGCAGAAGCATTTTCTTTGAAAAGTAATTAGTCTAGAAGGAGCTGCCATCAATGTCAAAATCACAAGCACAACTCTATCACAGCTTTCATGGCAAAAGGGGGCTTCACACAGAAGCAGTTAGAAGAAAAAAACAAAGATGGCAGCCGCTCATATGCTCGGGAAAAAAGGTCACCGTCGAGATAAATGAATGTGTGCATTGGCTCGAATCGCTCGGGTTGATAAATCACAGCCGAAAATGAGAGTAAGTGCTTCTCTTCCCGCAGCAAATGCAATTATGGAAATGCGTTGTGCAAACCAACACACCTAAACATACGCAAAGACAAACACGGCTCATGCAGCGCCAGGAATGATGGATGGCCACAGTCATTTGGGTTTAAGGCAGGATGTTCCTCTCTCAATTTGCTCTCCAATCTGCATATCCACTCCTCTGTCTCTCTCTCTCTCTCTCTCTCTCTCTCTCTCTCTCTCTCTCTCTCTCTCTCTCTCTCTGTGGTTCGGAGGCTTGAAAGGGATTCGTTCTACTCACTGCATAATGCTGCTTCCATTCTTCTCATTCTTTACCCACTAACACCTTGACCCCTCTGTAAGAGAACGTAATGGGATGCAGTTCCTGGAATTTAATTATGAACTGAGGCAGGGTTTAGTTTTTCTCCTCCGGTATTGTTTTGCCAAGAGCAAGGTTAGCACCGTAGCATTTGTGCTATTCATGCAAAACACCCAGAGCTGAGGATATTAGAAGTCTGTGCTTTTTCACAGATAACTGCTAGAAAGATTGACTTCATGTGATTCAATCAACTTTAAGGCCCTGGAAACTCAAATACCCAGAAGTCCTCTATCTGTGTCATTTAGGTCTGATTCTAAAACATGAAAGTATTAGAAATGACGTTGTACTGGAACTTAGAGAGTATCTCACTGTCATGACGTGACATATTTCCTACTGAAACAGGATAGAACCATCCAATCACAAGATAGAAGATTTCTAATTGGTCAGCACATTAGTAAAAGCCCATGAGTGCAGGATGAGTCATCAGACATTTAAAACGTTTTACAGTTTAGTTTATTAGTTTATTTGAATCAGGGACATTGTACACAAAAAAACATTAGTCTCAGAAGAGAAGAGATGCTTTGTACCAGATTTAGCTAACTAGCTCATTTCCATCTGTTGTCCCTGGGCAGGTGATGGCAAGAGTAAGAGAGAATACGGTGATTAAGATGTAAAAATACTCAGATAATGCTTTTTTGAAATATATTTGGCAGATGTTGAACATTTAACAAAGATACACTGCATTAAAACCAGGAGAATGCATTTTTATTTCACTGGGACTTTAATCATGAACTGACATGTTGTCTCTGAGCCATCCAGCTTTTAAAAGCCTGAGTCAGCATCGTCGAAGTATTGACGGCTGCTGTTGATGACCACGGCCGTCCTTTTCTCTTTTTCATCTTTTCATTAAGTGAGAGTTTACTTCCAAAATAATAAAGCACAAGCTGACTCTGCAGAGGAAGCTTTCTGCATTGAATTCAACATGAGGTCATTATTGAATCTCAGCTTATGTTGCATGTTTAAGCTAACTGCTAACGATGATGCTCTCTTACTGCTTGAAGTAGCAGCACTGTCTGTGGGCCGGTCTTAATGGCTGAGGGTGCTGAGTGTTCACCAGTTGTCTATTGTTGCAATCAATCATTATTTGTATAGCACCAATGTTTTACAAGTGTTTTCTCTAGACGCTTTACAAAAGAGCATAATGGATAAAATGCAGGAAGGATTTCTCCTTTGTATTCCTCACGGTCCTGTTGTCCACACTTCCTTGCCGCTGATGTGGAGGTCGGAGCAGGCCGTGCATGATGAAGGGTTTAGTTTCTGAAAAAATATCTACAGCAGGTGTTTCAGTTCAGCTTTTAAGCAAAGATTTCACTCCATAATAATGATAATAAGCACAAACTAAGACTGGATGTTAGCATTTAGCATTGCTTTCCTAGCTTTTAGGGCATCTCAGCTAACGTTACAGTATGCAGTACGCTAACTGCTTACTATGATATAAAAGCATGTTTCAAGTCACCATTTAGTGATACATTGAAATGAATATTTTCTGCGTCCTTTTCTGATTCTGGCTCAAACAAGTCAAATATTAGGTTGCTATAAGCTAATGGTAACATACATTGCTGTGCTGGGAGATATCAAAATGCCACGCCCACACCGTCTTAAGAAATGGTCTAATCAGCAGTATGTGCAGTTTTTGAGCTGGGTTTTCAAAAAGTCCTGAATGTTCTTTTTCTTAGTCAGATTTATGTAGATGTTTATCTGAACTTTGATTCCATAAACCCTTTTTTCTACAATGAGCCACATTTTCAGACGCTTTAACCTTTTCCTCTGATGTCAAGCTTCTACACATATTTGTGTTGATTTGAGCTTTTAACACAGACGTTGAACAAACAAACCTTGAAAAAAAAACAGTTCACACAGCTGTCAACCTTTTTCTTTTTGATATTGTGCTCACAGAAGCAGCCTTCTGTCTGCACAAACAGATAATAGTGATGTTTGGCCGAGGATGTTGCTTTTGCTTCCTGTGTGAAACCCCCTTGTTTGGCCTGTGTTTCCTGGAAGCAGAAAGCAGTTATTAAATGTCATTGTGTTGTTGTCTGGGGATGACAGTGGTACAGTAATTATTAAAGTGGTGCAAATATGAACTCCACATATTCCGCCTCTGCGACGAAACTGTTGGACTGCAGTGTGCTTCTGGCTGACATTTACAGCTGACATTTTTAATATCTGAAAATTCGGCAGCATTTGAACTGAAATAACACCGGGAGAGTCTCCATAATCCCCTTTAAGAGATTGTATTTGAGATTTGGTTTCATAATGTTGCTGGAAACATGTATTTTAGTTTTGAGGTGGTATTGATCAGATATGGATGGGATTTCATATTTCTGCTTTTCCCTTCATCTCCTGCAGTTCCTCGATTCTATCAACTTCCACGTTTCTTTGCCGTCTTGTCTCCTTTATCTCTCTGCTGTCATGTTGGGCTTCTGCTCACGTGTTTACAGTATGTGTGAGTGAGGATGCAGCTGAAGAGACGTGCACTGGTTTTGTGTTCATGTCTGGCCGCTTGCCTTGTCGCCGGACTGAGCTGCATATCAAACAGGCAGCGCTTTAGGGCCAGAGTTCGTCTCTAGACAGACCCTGTCAGTTGGAAAAGAGGGGGGGTGGGGGGTGTTAGCGAGTAATTTCCTGACTCAGAAGCTCCCTCCTGGAAGATTTCCTCCTTTTCTTCTCCTCTTCTGCCACCTCGCATCCTCCCATTCCTCGACATTCCCATTCAACGCACACCCTCCCTATCCCATTGACCGCAGCCCGCAGTGTGCAGCAGCGGCACAAAGGGAGCAGAAACGAGCCTTTTAAAACGCCGCCTCACCTCATTGGTTGAAGCTGTTGCAAACGATAAGAGCAGAGATAAGCAATTCTAAACAGGATAATGCTGAAGCAGTCTACAAGTGACAACATAAAGAGAGCGTGATTCAGAAGAGGGCTCCTCACGGCCGAGGCTTATGAGGCTTAGACTCGTAATGAGTATAAGCAGGAGGAGGTGACAGGAGGGCCTTAAAGGGGCTGCATGTGCATTGATTTACAGCGGGATCTATGGAGGAGAGGTGCAGAATATTTACACATAACCACAGATATTTACAGAGTATGAATATTTCAATATACAAAGAAGTTTGACAAAACTATCTTCAACCTAAATGATCTGATGATTTACATATTCACGGATCTGTCACATATCCACAAAGTTTACAGAGAGCATGCAGGGAGATCTGTTCCATCACAGATGCTTAAAATCAAATCAACCACGCTAAGAGTCATCAGTCATGAGGACCACAGATTAGCCAATGCCAGCACCAGATTTACAGGTAGGAATCTTAGTGAATGTGTCAGAAATGTGTTTTCTTTTCATTGATCTGTAATATTCAGGACCTTATCCAAGAGGTCTATGCCATGACAGATACTCAGACAAAAGGAGAGCATGTTTACTGATGTAGCAGCGATGCTAACATAGCATAGTTTACCCCAAACATCCTCAAACTTTATCATAGATGCGTGCTACATAGATGCTCTTTAATATAGAAAAGTAGATAAAATGAGGATATTGTGCATATCTCAAGAGTATGTTTCCAGATGAGTTCATGTTTATTAGACCAGTGTGACCTTTCTCATTCTTTCCTCACTCTACTGGGATCAGCTCCAGCCGTCTGTTGTTTCTGTCTCATTTTCTCACAGCTAGTGTCGGTATGTGTCACACTGTTTCTTGACTTGGAGCTGTGACTTCCATTGAGTCTTTGTGTGTTGCCTGGCAACCTCAAGGTGAAAACAAAATATCACAAAACTAGAAACAATGTTCTATTAAGCAAAGCCTTGAGGTATTGTTAGTATTTTTTCCTTCTCTCTGGGAAGAGCCGGGCTGGCTTTTACCCCTCTTTACAGTCTTTATGTTATGCTATGCTAAGCTAACAGGGGAGTGGCTCAAGCAACACATTTTGGGCGCAGGTAGAGTGGTATTGTTCTCCTCATCTCTCAGAAACAGACCAGGGAAGAGAAGAGCTAACATTTTAAAAACTGTTTTATTAAACACCAAGTCAAACGTGTCAGTTTCATGAGATCAGTGAATATGTCAGCACTGGGTTGTTACACTAACTCTATGAACACAAAAGGGACACAAATGTTTAACAGAAATTGAGGCTTCAGATTGCTGCCACATCGTCACAATCTATAAACAGAAGTAAACAAATACTGGAGCTGAAAACATAACGAGACATAACGTACAACCAAGCGGCAGCCTCTGGGGTTGAAAAAATGAAGCCAATGTTGAAGTGCAAAAAGCTGCAACTCCTCAAGTGTTCACTTGAGGACGGCTGCAAAGGCCAAGGAATCCCCTTCAGGTTTTTTTTTTACTGCTGAAATAAACATGTTTACTGCCTGGTTCAAAAAAGGTTGCGTCTCAATAACTCATTTCTTCATCGGCTAGGGGGGGTAATTTCTGAAAAAGTTAATCTGTTTTGAAAATATTACGGTGAGAAGTTCTACAAATTGGTGTAAATTGGGGTGTAGCTGAGTCGACTGACAGGTGGGCGTTGTAGCTGTTTGTGAGGAGTCCTAAGGCCTGCCACAGCTCCGTCTCTTTGCCCGGTGATCACAATCAGCATCCAATATGGCGATCACCATCGATGGGCTTCATAACGCCTCTTCAGAAACCAATGGTTGTCATCACTGAGACTACGTCATTCTTCTTCACAGTCTATGACTACATCAGTCTCTGAAAAACACATTCTGTAGACACAGTATGTGGCCTAGTAATCATGAGAATTACTGAAAGAAGTCATCTTGAAAAAAGATCATCAGAGACGCAGCAAAAACACGCTGCAAGAGAATCTTTCTGATGACAATTACAGCAACAAACCCCTCCAAGAGCATTGTGGGGGTTTCCCTTAGTTCAACAGCTTTACTCTGTGCATTTCTATGTAATCCCTTTTATTAGGAACAAACTCAAACTCAGTAATTGGAGTGCTATTCTACATCAACTGTGAGCCCTTGAGCTGAATAAAGTCTGCTCTTTTTTTGCTCTATGAAAGCTGTTTGTCTAAGTTGACTTCATTTTCTAATTAGCAGGCGACAATAAAGACAAAAGCTAGTTCGATTACTAAAAAGGTCCACAATCCTTATTGTCTTTACCATAAAAAGCTTCTGTGCAGCGCCCACTCTTTTTAAAACATCCTGATGGTGTTCATAAAACATATCCATGTCAGCACTCTCCTCGTAATAGGATCTTTTCACCGTGTGCACGAGTGTCTCTGATTATACAAGCCGGTCCATTTCCATGTTATTAGCAGTGATAGCGCTCTCATGATATGCTGCCGCTACATTTGATAGTCATGTCTTTCTGTTCACAAAGGTTTCCAGAGGCAGGGGTAGATAGATAGCGGTGTAATGTATGCCATGTGCTGTTTGATGGGTGCTTATGTTGAAAAGACCTCACAGCACTCTCAGACTCTATGAATAATAAGATGAACTCAAATCAATCTGTGTTTCCCACTCATGGTGCTGGTTAGCCTGCGGAGCGAGTCAACTACTTTAACACACATTCCTATAAATATGGATGTGGATATTTACGATGTGTCTTTAGATTCGTTTCTTCTGGATTGAATCTACTTTTTTCTTTTGTTGTCTGATGATAAGTCAGTCTTTATGTACTTGTTTTGTTCATGTTTATGTTTCATTTAGAGATAGCTTAGGTTTTATTCTCATTATCAGAGTCCCCATGAAACACAACTTCAAGAGTATCTAACTGCAGTGTGTGCCGTATTATTTCCATCTGAAACGGGACAGAACCAATCACAAGACAGAAGGCGGAACATAATGCTTGGAAGAACTTGATTGGATCGTTAGCTTCTACGAAACATTTTGGTTGGTTGAAAAAATGGAGTAAACGCCCCTGAGTGCAGGATGAGTCATCAAACATTTGAAATGTTTTACAGGAAGAGTAAATGTGGTTATTTTGATGTCAAATACTCAGGTAAAGCTTTATAGAAATATATTTGACAGATGCTGAATATTTAACACAGGAAGGCTGGATAAAAACCTGGAAAATGTATCTTCATTTCATCGGGAGTCTTAAGCTTCTTGACCTTTCCTAAAGTACGTTTCTGTAAAATCTAGATACAGTTTTAAATTCCACAAATTAAAACATTAATGAAAAAAAAACATACAATAAATTATTAAACTTTTCCTTCAGGTTCCATCTTATTGGTTGAAATAACACAGCGATATTTTATACTAATATCATACATTTAGTAAAAGCCTGCATGTGAGAGAGTTTGCATTGAAAAGGGTTTCAAATATATTGTACATTTATTTTACAGTTTTCTCTCCCTTATTTTTACCCACATTTTTTATTCATATTTGACATTTTCCGTTTTAAAGTACCTGTACAAAGAAAACGTTTACAGCAGGTTGTGTTGAGTTTGGCGCCCCCCTGTGGACAAAGTAAAACGTTTAATCTTTTAGCTGATCTTGTCCTGAACATGTGTAAGTGCTCTGATAAAAAAAATGTCCCTCACTGTGACTCTCCCCTAAGAAAATATTTTTGAAAGAAAGACGGTTTAAGGGCGCCTTTAATCACCTCGTCTAACACCTACCTCGCTGCAGAAGTTTCAGGCATTCAAAAAACTACAAAGAAACGATCTTCACTCTGATTGGCTCATTAGCTTTTTTAGGTCATTTAAAGGCATCAACATTAACTTCAGTCTGTCTTACAACAGATGGAAAACTCCTCACAAGAGCTTTAATGTTTGACACCTTGAATGGGGGGGGTTGGATGGGTGGGGGTTAACACTCCTATTTTATAATGAAAAAAGGTTGAAGAACAGTCTTAACTAATGTGTCTGGCCTTCACTGCTTCTTCCGATCACAAAAACCCTTTCACAGTCTCCTTGCGCTCAAACACATCAGAACCTCTAACAGGCCGTTTCTCCGGGTCACCGAGGTTATCTTCAAGGCTGCAGTCTGTGAATGTGTCTGCAACAAAGATGCTCCTCGGGTGTTTCTTTTCTCATTACGAGTGAACGTCGATTACTGGAATGATAGCCTCGTCTGCTGTAATTGACCCATTGCTTCAAATTGACACCATCTGTCTTCATACAGATGTAATGACCTTGTAATAAATCGACAGTTTATTGCGTTAACCCTGACTCCTGTTTGACAAGTGACGGTTGTCTGCGAGGGGGGATCAAAATGGATCAAGCGGCTGTCGTTACAAAGTTGGCCGAGAAACTTTCTTTACCTTTTTGCCTGGCAAGTTTTTTGTTTTGCGACCTTTATATCTGTCCACTAAATGTTTCTTCTGTTTTACATAATCACAAGCAACACAATCTATAATCAGTCTCCCCCAGGTCTGTGTGCTGTCCTGTGTTTGGCTGGTTTTTGCTCATAATTTCACACACCACTCTCTTATTAAGGGCAGGAACTGTGTGAAAATTATAGGGCTGTAAATGCCAATCTGTACCACCTGAGAATTTCCACAAACAAACATCTCAAATAGAATTTCTCTGGCTCGATACATAGCAGATATTCTGATGATGTGAGTCGTCATTTCAAAGAAATATGGATCTGTTTGTGGGATTTAGTGTCATATCTTACAAAGAAGTTTTTTATGCGTCTGCAGAGTCAGGACGGGCGATTCGAAGTCCGCGGTCGCCATGGAAAGTCGGTGCTGACCATCAGCGGCGTGCGGCTCGCAGACCTGGGCCGATTTGACTGCGAGGCGCTGAGCAGGATCGGAGGTCATCAGAAGAGCATGTTCCTGGACATCGAGTGTGAGTGTTGTTTATCAGCTCGTAAAGGTCCCGTCACACTCACACAGCTGTTTCCACTTACCTGTTAATTAGGCCGCACACGCCGTCTCCAGAGGGCCAATCAGAGGAGTTTAATGGAAACACCTGTGTGGCTCTGCTACTGATTGACTCAATAACACACTGTTCATTCATAATACACCACTTTCTACATGTTAACACTGATAATTAAACAGAAGCTGACCTTCAGCTTAGCTCCTACGATGGTCTCATTACTGACACTTTTAGCATCAGATTATTAAGACTGTAAACCGATAACCATCTTAAGAGCTGCAGCTTTCATTTTGAATATGTGGACTACATTCATGACGTAAATAGATCAACCTTTACATGAGAAAAGGGACTGAACTGAAATAACCCCCCTCTCCTCTCCCCTCCTTGCTCCGCGTCTATTAGTGCCATCAGATCTGTAATGTGAAAATGAAACACTTTTAGACCACTTTTCAGGAAGCACGTGATCTCCTGCAGTCTTTGAGTTTGAGTTCAAAAGTTCAACCGTGCTCTAATAATTCTTTTCACACTGGCTGCTTTTCTTCCCCAAGATCATTACATTATAATAAACATTTCTCCACACACAGCTTTAAGAAGGGTTAATTAGTGAGCGGATATCATGCATGGCCTTGGGTTTCAGCTCCCTTACTTCCTGACGAGTGCACCCATCCCTCAGCGCTGCTTGTTTGGGATTATTTGGGGCGGGCTATCCCCTGCCTAATGAGCTCTGAAGCAAAGATCTCCATTTCGGCCCTGAAATGATTAGGTTCATTATGAAAGCGTCTGAACGAGACCGATGGAAAGACGATTTTTTTTGTTAACAGAAGCATTTCCACCTTGAACAACAAACAAAGAGGGCAGAAAAACAAATCCATTCCCAGAGACAGTGAGGAGGGGAAAAATGAATCGTGTATCTCTGTCATGTGGAAACCAATTTTCTCCTCCTGAGGCTGAGGTGACTTTTGAGGTTCATGGATTTCCTTCAAAACCTGTTTTGCATACGTCTGAAAAGTTGACATTTCTGGGAAAAGTTTAATGGCACCCTCCATGTCGAGAAAACAAATCTCACATGCAGTCACCCACTTTAAAACCAGGAGGCAAAGTTGCTGTCATTTCACTGTAAACTTGTTTTGCTGACAAGTCGCTGTGAGCCTCGACTCCCACTCTGCAGAGACACACACAGGCAGAGTGCGAGTGTGCCACCGAGCTAATGAACTCATTTACTAAGTCACTGCAGGCTGCGGGGGGATAACGCGTCCTCGGCTGTGACAGAGCGCCAGGCATCAATCTCTTTAATGGAATCCTGCAAGCGAGCATAAAACAACCATAATGCCTCTCTCCGGCTGAGCTGGGCTGACTGGGCCAAAAGAAATCCACACGCCGCCGCTGATGCTGTCCGTTACTGCCCTTCGTTATTCACCGGGGCAAACGCTGTTTACATCCTTTGTTTTAATTCCTGGGGAGACGATCATGATGAAGGTCTCTTTTTCCCTCACCAGCATGACGTGGTTTCAATTGAGTTTTTCTTTCTAACACTGCACTTAATGAAACGCTTTTTCTGCTCCCTTTGAGGAATTTTTTGGGTTAAGCCTCAGCAAGTCATTTTTATGTCTTTGATCATCCAGCGCGGCTTCACCTCTGAATCTAATTGGCTGACACAAATTCCAAACATGCCAGCAATTTAGCTCTTGTTTGAGTGCAGAAGCTGATTTACAATGTAAATGAAGCCAGTGTCAGAGTCATATTTGAATGTTTGTTACAGATATACCAAAGTTCCTGACCAACCACACCATCTTCTACTCGTGGGAGGGGAACCCGGTGAACATCAGCTGTGACGTCATGTCTAACCCACCTGCCACCATGCTGTGGAGGAGAGAGCGCTTCACCATCTCTACAGAGGGGACAGCCAACACACGGGTACACAGCGCAGAGGGCAAGTCTGTGCTGGAGGTGGGTACAAGGCCTTCAATCTAACAGGAACATCGCTCTTCAGGAACAAAATCCTGGTTAGAGAGGTAGAAGACGTATGCGTTTATTTTTCTTTTACTTCTCCCTGTTCATCTTGACTTTTCTCTCCTGGTTGCAGGTCACTCCGATGTCCGACAGGGACTTTGGCCGCTACAACTGCACAGCCAGGAACAACATTGGAGTCCGATACCAGGAGTTTATTCTGGCACAAGCAGGTGAGTGAACAGATCCGTGTCCCCTTTACCTGAGCTAATAAGATTGGTGACTTAGTATGCAGTCCCAAATGTGATGAGTCAGGGAACTCGCACCTTTTCCGAATCACTGCTCTCACAGTAACTCCAGCCGTTCAACTTCTGTGTAACCCTCTACCTCTCTACTAACGCTAACAGCCTTATCTGCAATTCTCACGAAGATAGATTCCTCTACAGCGCCAAGGCCCCTACTGAGCCTCGCCTAATCTCAAATAGTGCCGGCTGATTTACCATACCCATCGCTATTTACTGAAGTACCCCCTAATTTACGGGGAGCTCGGGCTAATACACAATAGTGCAGTCCAATTATCTTTAGTGCAGATTGAATTGCTCTGGCTGAGGAGAAAAGTAGAGAGCAAAAAGCTGACCTAACATGTAGTCTTGGAGGAAACAATGCGTTTGGGAAGTTGTTTTGACACTAAGGATTCTACACACAGACACACACTAAAGCAGTTGTTAGGGTTTGGGTCAGTAATGGAGTCTCAAGAGAGATGATCTCCACCGGAAGCTGCTCGGACACTGTCTTCAAAGTTCAAGTCTGTGTAAAAACAGCAGAAATGATGATTTCAACCTGGGAAACAAACTAACAAATCCAAGGACAGCTTTATGTTTCAGCTCAGGGATGTTCAACGTCCCCCCAAAACTCACTGCAAGGATGTTAAATGTGTGAAATGATGATGTGCTGTTACAAAACTTATCATGACAAGTTCTTCCTTTCTCTTTAGTTCCTCTTCTCTCTTCTTATAAAACATGCTTACACATATGGATGTATGTATGTACACAATTCAGCAGGCCTTATGAACAGCTCCATATATGTTGTCGGGTTCTTTTTGTTGTCTTTTGTTGGTACCGAGGGTTTAAAGGATTTTTGGATTAGTTATGCGTTACTGTCTGGGGCAGAAGAGCAGAGAAAACACACATCTCACACAACGTAATGAACAATGTGTGGATACATAACTGAAACTTTCTACACTGTAAACTTCCCTGATAAAAACTTAGTAAAGATGATGCAGGTTAGCCAGGCATCCATGCATCCAGTTTCAATAATGACGATGTTTTACGGGTAATGCACCCGAGGCTGAGTTCATTTCTCTCCTAGCCTCAACATGAAGGAAGGAGCTGTCTATTCTGACGTTGGCCTCGATTTCTTCCAACAATCACTCACGAGCAGTCCAGCTTTCATTTGTAAAAGTTGTGGGAAAACTGATTTTTAGATTAACGGCAATAAAGTGCTTCACATGCACTCCGTGTTTGATGTATTTTATTTTGTCTTACCAGATGTACCATCAAATCCGTACTCGGTGCGCCTCTCAGCCGTCTCCCAGCGCTTAGCGACCGTGACCTTCATGAAGCCCGATTCGCACGGCGGCGTGCCCATCAGCTACTACCTGGTCCAGTACAAGGAGGTGGGCTCACAGGACTGGAGGGCCGTCAAGTCACACAGCGTACAGAGTGAGTGGTCTTTGTATTCATCGTAAGCATTGTTATCATTTCACATATTCTCAAATTGAATTCACAGGGAACTCTTTAAGATTTGATATCATAGTATCTGAGGGGAGGGGAAAGAAGTCTAAACAAGTGATACAAAAGAACTACACACTGTATGTCCCAGGGAACGAAGACTGATGCTGATTGGTTTGATATCGGCCTCTGGAAGCAATATCGGAGCCCTTTGAAGGTTTTATTACCTCTTAATCTCCAACAAAGGTTGTCAAAGGAAAACTGAGGGGGTTGCCGGTAGCCTTGTGGTTAGTGCGTGCAGCCCATGTAAGGAGGCCTGGGTCTAGGTTCAAATCCGACCTGTGGCTCATTTCCTGCATGTCATTCCTCACTCTCTCGCTTCTATATTTCTGACTCTATCCACTGACCTATCTCTAAAAAAACCCTTTAAAAACAGGAAAGAAGGAGGGATACGCAGTAACACAGAGAAGGAGAAAACATCTGGACCAGTACTTCAAAAATAAATCTGGCTGTTAAGTTAAATATGACCCTTTTCCAAGATTCAAACAAATTATTAAAATTGTGAAACAGACTAATTACAAGCGTTTAAGTGCTCTCATCTAATCATAGAATCCACTTCAGATCCCCTCAGCAGAAGATCCTCACCAAATAAACTCTTCAACATAATGAGAAGCCTGGACTCGCTCCGTTCCAATGCTTTCGCCCAAATTGAAATGTCTGCTTATGGCCTGGAAAGTAAACCAGCACGGCTGCAAATTGCAGAATTTGTTTTTCAATTCCAAGACTAAAGAACAGCAAAAGCACCTATTACCATTCAAGTATTTAATTTGTACAGACTGACAAAAACAACAACTTTCACTCAAGCACATTACGCTGCCGAGTGTGTGCTGCCTCTCTGCAGAGTGAAGGTTATGTAAATAGAGGGAGTGAGTGAAGGACTGAAATAGGATCTGTAATGTGCTCTGATAATGAAGTTTCTTCTTTACTTCAATAGATGATGCATTTTACAATGGAAAGCATCTGACTGTACACTGCTTTCAATATCGTGTTACTCTTTTCTTTAGCAATGCACGATGTTCTCAAAAGATTTCCTCCCACCCTCTCCTAGTCTTTGAATACTATGGTGGATCTTTCTGTGGGATATTCTCCAGGTGTCTCTGTGCTACAACACAAGTTCTTGTTAGAGGTGAGAGTAGTGTCTTTAACAGAGTACTCCATATGCTCAACATGACCGTGTTCAAAACATGTCCCAATTATGTGAGAGATTTCACAGACTCGACCTGCAGGTCTGAGAGGAGAGAGAGGGGGCTGTAACACATCTGGTCCACATATGGACCCAGCAAATCAGACTACAGGGGGAGATGACAATAAATCAAATGTCTTTGTTATCATGGGAAAAAGACTAAATCAAATGTTATAGATTAATGTGGTGGCTGTGGCTCAGTGGTAGAGATGGTCTCCTCTCAAATAGAAGACCGGGGTTTCGATCCCCAGCTCCTGCAGTCACATGTTACGTGTCCTTGGGCAAGACACTGACCCCCGCTGTTTGTCAGTGTCGTGTGAATGTGTATGAATGAATGGGACTGATTGACACTTTACATGGTGTGAATGTGACGTTAGCACAGTAGTGCGTAGTCAGAAGAGTAGAAAAGCACTGTCACAGTTAATGTTTGACATGTCCTTTCAGGGCTTCTGTAGTTCTTAGCAGTCTTACTCTGTTCAATGCTTGCTCATTTTAATGTTGTTTATGTTGTAATGTTGTCCCTAATCATCCTGCACAGTGTTCATCCAGAGTCTGTGTTTCTCTCTTGATCAGCACTAATCAAGAGTCCAGTCACACATTACAGACATGTAGAAAGAGTCTGGGACGCAGGTACAGAGAAATGGACCTGACCTGGAACAAAATGACAAAACTGAAAGTGGACCTGAAACTTATGTGTGCTACAGAGTTCAGAAAACAAAATCAAAACATTTGAGTAAACAGAAATATGAGTTTTAAGTACGAGCAAGCAGAAAATAAGAAGCCTGAACTTAAAAACAATGAAGAGCATCCTCACTCCTCTATTTACCAGTTTGGGTTTCTGCCCAACCTGCAAGTTTTTCCATTTAAACATACTTAACCTTTAGTCGTAAGGAGATGTTGGACAGAACTTAGTTTGAACTAGTTGGTGTCCAGCATACTGACCTTTTAAAAAAATGCAACCTCCTCTCTTCTGGGAAGACTTTGAAGAAGATCTTTGTAACCTGACTGCAGGGATTTACTCCCATTCAGCCTCAAGAGCTTTAGTGACATCGGCCACTGATGTTAGGACATAAGGTCTGCCTCGCAGTCCTTCCAGTTCATCCCAAAGGTGTTGAACTAGTTAGAGGTCAGTCAAGGTCTTCCACACCGAGCTGGGAAAACCATTCCTCTGTAGACCTAACCTGTGCCAGAGGATATTATCATGTGGAACCTGAAAAGGTCCTTAATAATAAGTCCAAAAATGCCCCAAGATGCAGCACTTTAAAAGTTCTTCAATGAAGTATTTTAACCAAGAGCATGATGTCAACTTTTTAATTTCCATCAAGAAAAGATAAGTCACAGCATGCAATGAAAGATCGTCATTTCCTACCAGAACGAGTCTTAAAAAACTCTGAATAAGTGTGAGAGCTGTTTTAATGTAAAATGCAGCAGTTCTCAGGAAACAGGTTAATGATAGAGCTGGGGCTCTTGCGGCGTGCTACACGATGAAGTACTGCAATCAGACCTGTGAATGAGTTCTGAGTGATTTGTCATTCAACAGGATGGCGTAGTAGAAGTCTTGATAAACTTGGCTTATTGGGGAAATGCTGCTTCTCATTCTAAATCTTTCCTCCCTGCAATATTTCAAAGTTCCCACTGAAAGAAAAATCTCCCTTTGTGGTGTCGTACTTTCATATGTGTCTCTGCCATCAGCATGAATCATGAACGCCACGTATTTTTAGATCACATAACCTCTGCTCCTGTCTCTCTCTGCAGCGACGGTGGTGCTGACAGGACTCGAGCCCAACACGACGTACGAAGTCCGAGTGGCAGCTGTCAACGGGAAGGGTCAGGGAGAGTTCAGCCACACGGAGTCCTTCCAGACTTTACCCATCCGTAAGTCCCCGATTAGCCTTCAAAGCTCCAGTGAGGAGTTTTTAGCCGGTTAGAAAAACGTACTGAAATACATACTGATGCCTCTGTATGAGCTACAACACAAGTTCGCAGGATGTGCACGAGATACGCAGAGAAATCTTGCACTTTGTCAGACAAAGGGGACATAGCCTGAAAGCTCCTCACCGGAGCTTTAAATGGAATCCAACCTAAAAGGGATTTTTAGATTTTTAGATTTATTCTGACAGCAACTTATGCTTCTAGTCGTAATCCCTTTAACTCATTACTGCATTGTCTTTATTTCAATTCGACTGGTTAAACTGGTAATTATTGCTGCTTTTCTAGATTACACAAATGCTCAGGTAAGCATCAAGTGCAAACCCTGATGCATGAAGATGGCAAGTCTTTGAAGACGGGGCAGTGAAGGCAGATAAAGCAGCTATAAAAGTGTATTTGCATTGATAGAAGAAGACGTGTAAAAAAAAAAGGCAAACATATTCAGAATCTATTGGAGGCATCGGCCCCTCGCTGAAATGAGACCTATTTGCCATCTCGCAGAACTCGTGCGTGCTTATATTTGACTGTTACAACCTCCTCATATTTCAGTGATATGAATCCAGATTATTGGAGCTCAGAATAGATCCCGTCAAATGTGTGTCCTGGTGTAAAAGTGCGGCATTAAAAGTTATATACTGCAGGGCTTTTATGATAAGCATTTTATTTATTCTGGCAATCTGGCTCAGCGGCATCGCAGTAAATCCAGGCGAGGCCATCGCGAGAAATACTTTGATATGCTGCTCCTGTGGATGAATGCTTGTTAGAAGTCCTAATTAGCAAAATACACTGAATAATAAGAACCTGCAGTCAACGTTAGTTATAGCCGGGCAGTGGGAGCTGCCTTGTAATATGAATTTAATTCAGCTTAAAGCCTTCTCTCTCCTTGTTCTGCTTCCTTATCTCATATCTCACAATGCCACCTGCTCCCCTCCTTTGGAACAAACACGCACGCACGCACGCACGCACACACACACACACACACACACACACACACACACACACACACACACACACAGACAAAGGACATATTGTTTTGCATCTCTGTTGAAAACCTCCTCTTTGTATCTCCCTCAGGAGAGCCAAGTCCGCCGGCGGTCCACGGGCAGAGAGGGATGGGGAAGGCGTATAGACTGGGGTTGGTCAAGCAGGACGACGGAGGGATGCCCATCGTGGAGTACATCGTCAAGTACAAGACTGTGAGTAACACTGAGGGTTTTAAAGTGAAACACGGCTGCTCTGTTCTCGGATTACACTGTCATCTAGTCTGGATTATTTAGTCTGAGTCATGACATGGCAGGAAAAAATAAGAATATTCAAGAATAATAATAAATAGTTTGACAACCTTTGACAGCCCATGTTCAGTTCATTTTTTTCCCCCTGAAACTCTTTTAAGTTGCAAATCAAAAACATATTTGAACCTAAAAGTCTCAAGCAAACACCGACGTATGACCTGTTTTCAAAGTAACACACGGGCCACTTTGACTAGTTCTCTTAACGAGACCAAAGCCAACGGATCATTGATCAAAACAACAAGTGTTGCCTTTACTGTCAAAGCCTGATCTCATGTGTTCCTGTGAGACATCGAGCTCTTCTGTTGTCCAGAAATCATTACAAACACATCAATGAGACACACTGTTGCACTGTGTTAAGTGTTCCCTTATTGCATCAACACAGACACTTAGTTAGCAGCGTGATATAATAATATACGGCTGCAGGATGTTATCGTTGTTTTAGAAATAGCAAAGGGGAACACTGTGTTGAGAAGTTGTGTTCAATGTCTGTACAAAAAGTATGAAAGTTGGTACGTGGTAGAATGGGACTAAGTATAATAAGATACTCATAGTATTGAACTTGATATTCTAACTGAACTGTAAATATTTACTGGACCAGATCTGAAAGGTAATTTCCACAACACCTAGCTCGTAGCTCTCTCCCATCAGTGTATGAATGTGTGATAAAAAAAAGGCGGATGCTGGGAAGCGTTTTGAATTGTGGGAAGAATAGAAAAGCTCTGTATACATGCAGTTAAGATACTATTATTGTCTTTTTGTTATCAAATACACCCCTTGAAGGATTCTTTTTCCCAAACACATCAGACCTCTGACCCAGATTTCTCCCGCTCTGTAACTTATTAAAACGAGGACTACACAATTATGAGGAGGCATTTTCTTTCACTGTACACATTGTGTGTGTGTGTGTGTGTGTGTGTGTGTGTGTGTGTGTGTAGTTTTGTCCCCCATAAAAGACACCAAAACAGCTCAGAACCACACATTGTGGTTGTCACAATGGCGACACAGGATGTGGCATCTCCTCGTGGTCGAGCGTGCGTGACTCACCAGCCTGATAGGTTCCCGTCCATTGAGCTGAGTGGCTGCGTTGGTGGCAAAATGAATAATGTTCTGCTTGAAAATGTCTATTTTTCTCTCCTTATGTCACTGACAATTCAGGATTTAAATGAGAGAACACACAAGCGCTCAGAACGCAGTCATCCATTGAAGTAGTTGATTTTGTGTGAGTGTGTGTACAATAAAAAAAAAGCAGCTTAAACTCACAAGATAAGGCGAGCGGCTGAGATGAGGCCAGGAAGCAGAATAGATGGCACTCTTACAAATACTCTCGACAGGTCTAAGTGGATTTGGGTTGGTCCAAATCTCCTTTCTGCCCAGTGCTAATGTGTCCAAGCAGGCGTTTGTGTGTCTTATTGAGAGAGTGACAGCGATTTAAAATAATACCGCTGCAGATGAAGAAGCACGCCATGGAAAGGAGAGTCTGAGAGTCTCAGCGAGGAGTTTTTGGAGATGGAGCGGGAAGCAAAGGTGGATGCTTCACAGCCTGCTGATCTTCTGACCTCAGAGGACACAGAAACTCTTCCAAAAAAGTTGGCATGACTTTGCCTAATTGGTTTTTAAAGCCCGGTTTGAAGCCTTGATTTTTTGGCCATCGCCATTTTGGCCGTATTTGGGCAGCCGGTTGGATACACTCTGGTGCTTCTGTCCTGGTTTCCAGGTTGTAATAGTTGCAACTTTTCAACTATCCCTAAAGCAAAGCCTTGTTTATTGTCTCATTTACACCAATAAGGTTCATAATCAACATCATGCTGTATAGACAACTTGAAAACTCATTGGGGAACATGTTCATCTCTATGAAGAGATATTTACATGTTTGCAGAATCTGTTGAGAAGGGATATTATCTTTGATGCTGTACGCAGGGAAATAGTTAGTGTGGAAAGAAAAAGTGGCAAAATGCATCGTCTGAAGTACAAAAATAGAATCAGCTGATTAACCAGCATTTTACCAACACATCTGTATAAACATTATTCAGTCAACAAGGGGAGTCGCCCCTGCTGGCAATTTAAAGTTTAAGGCACCTTGGCTTTCTTCTGAAACATGAGGCTACAACAACGTATTATATTCAGGCTGTGATCTGGCATGACGGACTGACGAGTGCTTCTCCATTGAGACAGACATAGACTAGAAGGTGCACACACACACACTAACACACAGACAGACAAATGTTACTTACATCTGTGTCCTGCATGTTGACTAGAAAAGCGTAGTCTTTTGTCTAAAATTGGTAAGGAATGAAATAAAGATGGGTACACATTCTCCTATTCGTTTGGCGTCCTCTCAATGCAGAGCTGGCAGCCTGACTCTTCAGTTTCCCTCCTTTTGTTTTCAGTCGTCTCAAGGGGATGAGGGAGAGAAGTCGTGAAAAGAAAAGGATGATGTAAGGAAGGGGGAAAAAGAGAAAAAGGCTGCAGCCACAAAGGAACAGAAAGGTATCAGAGAACTTGTGTGAACTTGAGTAGAAACAGAGGATTACCCTTTCTTTTATACAAGTGCATCTGCGTGGGCGTTTCACAACTGCAACTCCAATTCTAATTGCGGTAACCCTCCGAATCCCCAGATTAAACACACAAAGCTGTTGTTTATCACGAAACACAACAAAACCTCTGCTCTGCTTTGATGCTTGCAGACAAAAATGAAATGTAGAGCATCGATTAAAGGTATTTATTCAAGAGTATGAGGCCTGTTTTTCACTTTTCTCTTCTCTGTCTTCCTTTGTTTCTGTCCTCTCAGGATAAAGAGGAGCAGTGGATGACCAAGTTAGTACCAGGAGCGAATGATTTTGCGATGCTGCAGCCGCTGCAGTGGAACACGAGATACGAAGTTGAAATCACGGCACGCAACGTCAAGGGCTTGTCGGAGCCGACCTTCTATCAGTTCTTCATGCCACAGAAACCCGACATTACAGGTAAAAGCATGATAAAAGGAACCTTATTCACCTTTTAAGCACACTTGATACTTCTAAATGGTTTTGAATTACTTTTGAAAGCCTACAGAGAATAGTCTCTGAACTTGTTGTGTTTAGCTGTGGATAGAATTGGCGATAACATACGCCAGAGAGCGAGATGTACCAGTGGAGATAAAGCGAGCCTCAGTGCGCGGCAGCAAGCCTCACAGCTGAGCTGCTTTGTGAAAAACGTGTGTTTCTATTATAAAACACTTTGTATCTGCAATGAAAAGATTATTTGGACACACTGGGATGTCTGCAGGAAGACGCTAACAACTGCAGCAAAACACAAACAGAATTACGGCAGCACAGGCCAAGCTTTCCTAACTTTTGGTCCCTAACCAAATCAAGCTCCCCATTTCCCATAATGCAACTCAATGAAGTCTCCCACTATCAGGGTTTTTATTTCAAAGCTTCCCTAGAAGCCACAGGGATGTAATGAAGTTTCATAAGGATGAATTGGCAGTCACGACCTGTCCTTTATTTCTACTCAACCTTATTGAAAACTGTAAAGCCCCTGGACAAAACGTGCTGATAACGGCACTTTTTGAACATGAGTTCATTCAAACGAAGGCAAACAGAGCTGAAAAATCCCTCTATCGTCACATTATGATGACAAACCTGCTGCAGTGGGAGAGTTTTTTTTTGTTTTCAACCAAATTGTAGCTCACATTGGAGCTAAATGTGGAGATGTGCGGTGTGGTTTGAGCAGCTGTTGCATGTAGATCATATGTACATTGTCTTTTTGTATCATCAACAATGGAAAGTCCTTATCGGCCTGCATTGAGCTCATGTTTGACCTCTCAGTGTCGTCTTTTAATGCCTCACAGGATTGAATTTTCAGCTAGTAGAGCAGATTGTGGCTGAAGGTGACCATTTGAAGAGTGTGGAGCAAGGATTTGTTCCCTGTAGACATCACACTCCCCAAAATGTGTGATGGCCTTCTTTCAGCTATTTATGTCATTCTGAAGATCGAAGCAATTCACTGAGAAAGCAGGTACTTTCTCCTCATCACAAAGTGTTGAAGGTGGATCCACACTCCCCTGTCTCAGTGTTTACATCCATTTCATTCATTCACATCTGTTCATGTCAAATCACAACCATCCAAGAAATCCGACCTGACGGAAAAACACCCTCAGGCTGAGGTTTCCTTCCTTAAATATCTTCCTCTTCTTCTTCTTTCTTTTCATCCTTTGATTTTCCTGTGGTGCTGCTTTGCCATTCTGCACCAGGCTGCAGGGCAGACAGAGTGCTACTGCATGACTAGTCAAGCTCATAGTCGTGCTCATTGAAAGAGAAACACGGCGATGATCGTATATGCTCGTACACAAACAGACATCTTTCTCAGCCCGCGCTCTGTTGTCCTTAGGTCGAGGTTATGTTTCTGCCACATCGTAATCATGTTTGTTTGTGTCCTGCTGCTAGCGGTGCTCTGTCTATGCCCACTTTACCTGGCTGTGCAGAAAGCTTGTCGTTACCCGGTCCTCCAGGCCGACATGCAAATGCACAAATGTGAGTCGAAAAGCAAAAAGAGGCTTTGAAGTGTGCCGCATGTATCGCCGTTCACTTTGAAGCTGAGACTCACACAGCAAAAGACGTACAGACATGCACTGCTGGAATGAAAATGATCTGTTCATTTCCACCCCGCAGACCTCGCAGTCACATGTAAAATAAATTAAAACAAAAGCCAAACAAAAGAAGGCCGTCTGTCTGTTGTTCGACGCTCCTCTCCCCGCCTGTTACCACATCCATTTGTGCTGTTTTGGAGCGAGGGAGTGTTTGCCTCTGTCATTACCGCACGGGCTAAATGGCCTGTGAGCGTGTGCGCTGCTTTTCAAATAGAAAACAAGAGCAGGCACAACAGCAAGCTTAAGGCGGGTCACTTCGATTGGCTGTCCTCTCTTGTTAGTAAACAGCGGTGCATCGTGGGAAAGTGCCCGGGAGACAGGGAGTGGGGGAGACCAGGGGGTTGAAAGCACTTTTCTCTTAATGTGTTTGTTTGAAGAGGAGAAACACCTCGAGCTTTGAGCTAAAGATGGCAATAAAGGAGCGTACAGTAGAAGGAGAGAGCAGGAATCTGTTGAAGCAGAATGTCTTCTTAAAGAACCAAAATCACCTGAGAACTCTCACATACTCTCTGCAAATCTTCCTTTTGGAAATCAGTGACCCAATTCAGCTAACCCAATGCCCTTCCAATTTACACCTCAATAATTACAGTTTATGTTTAGTGCATTTCTCAGGCGTCAATCTGGATATTTTTTTAAGTCAAAATGATATTAGTTATTTGTATATGCTGAAAAGTCAGCAGGTTAAAGAGAGAAGTAACTCACATTTTCTGCTTCACTAAATTAAATCGGATTTCGAGGAAGTCTCGCCAACCCAATCAACAATATTAGATGTGAAACATTTGTTTTTTTTCCCTCCATGTCTTGAACTGTGTCTCCTGTCCACTGCATTGTTTCATTTATTCTCTCCAGTCAGGACCCTCACCTTATCCTGGGTGAAAGAAACATCCTTGTTTATTTCCTGACACAGAAAACATGTGAACGGTGCTTTCTCACAAACCGTTTTCTCCCTCTGTATTTTGGAGAGCATTGAATTGTCACTTTTCTTCTCAATGCCTCTCTGCTTTCTGTGTCAGACTTCTTTTTAGTTTTTAACAGGCTGCATAACCTTCTGACCCTCCTGCTCACAGACACTCCTTTTAGAAAACGACCATTGGTTGCAGCTCACGCTTAAATTTATTTTCACTTTGCTCTTCTCCTTTTAAACATTTGTTTTAAATTCCCAAACAAATTTTCTTCTCACTTTTTCAACCATCCCGATGTCCCCATGCTAGGGAGGGACTTGTGTGCCACATATTGACTGAGGTAAACAAAGTTCAATCAATCAATCAGTCAATCTTTAATTGTTTACTTGTCTTTTTACAAAAGAGCAGGTAAAAGACCTCACTCCTTGTTATATTACCTACTGTACAAAGACCCAACATTAATCGATCATGAGCACTGAGCACAGTGTCACAAAGCTGATCGCGTTGAAGTCCCCCTGTCAAATTTCAGACAAAATAGCAACCAATTCATCTAGGAGGTGGAAAAATTACGGCTTCCTCTTTGGATACAAACAGAAAGTGTGTATCATACCGTACCCTTGTGAAAGTTTGTGAAAGTTTTACAGAAGTAAGACGCCTTTCTTCGTCTTCTACAGCTCACAGTACTGTCACTTTTTAATTAGAGAAAAAGTCAAAATTAGGCACAATAGAGGCACCATGCGAGATTCTGGTTTTTGCTTGTGTTGAGCTTTGTTGTGGCTGCTGTATTTTTCTTGGCTCTCTCCTCTGCTTTCAGTCAGACGCCATAAAAAGCCTTGATTGAAACAGGCATCATAGATTTAGTTTGAGGAGCGCTGCAATAATCTCATCAAAGCACTTGAAAAGAAAAATAATCTGGAAGCTCCTCTCCTCTCCTCTCCTCTCCTCTCCTCTCCTCTCCTCTCCTCTCCTCTCCTCTCCTCTCCTCTCCTCTCCTCTCCTCTCCTCTCCTCTCCTCTCCTCTCCTCTCCTCTCCTCTCCTCTCCTCTCCTCCTCCTCTCCTCTCCTCTCCTCTCCTCTCCTCTCCTCTCCTCCTCCTCTCCTCTCCTCTCCTCGTCCTCCTCTCCTCTCCTCTCCTCTCCTCTCCTCTCCTCTCCTCTCCTCTCCTCCCCTCCTCCTCTCCTCCTCTCATGAGCTTGAGTGAAACTTTTCCTGGAAGTGTTGCCAGCAAATCAAAATGTGGAAAAGGGCTTTTATAGCTGTCCATTACATTAATCAGTGGGCTCATAAATTTTCAGAATGAAAGCCATCATTTTTAAAGCAGTGTCATGAAAAATATGCATGACAATCATCTGGTTGGTTTATTGTACAAAGAGGCTACTCATCAGCTATCCAGGCTATCTGAGGTCAAACCTTTTGATTTGATTGTTTTGATTCTGAATTCATTTCATAGATTTTCCATTAAAGGTGCCGCTGAATAATTTCCCTCCAGCCTTATGCAGGTGCATTAGGATTGAAGAAAAAAACTAAACTAGCACTCACGGCTTAGTATTCAGATAGGAAAATGAATACATCTTGAGGGTGAAAGAGTTCTGCACAAGGTCTAATAATGTTAGCTGAGGACAGTAAACAGACTTTGAAGTCTTTGCTTTTTCAGAATCGGTGTGATTCCAGCTGAAGTGGCATTATGTGTTGAATGTAATCAGTTAAAGTACAGCTGAGGCTCTGACACTGACGCACCAAAGACAGGGAGCAGAGATATGATGGAAAGTATTCTGATTTAAACTGCAATATGAAATAAAGCAGTGGAGCATATTGAGAGAACCACAGGGATCGTACTTTAAACATCAGTGTAATCCAAAAAGCTGCATCGCTTTTGAAGTGCAGTGTTGTTAACAAAGTAAAGACTGCAGTCCTTCACGACGTGAAACAAGATGAGCCGTCATGTTTACATGTTTACTCACTCATTTATTCATTGGACGGATATAATCCTGTTGAGATGAAAGGATTGTGTTTCACAGGGAGCATATGTACCATCACACTATATCATTATCAACTGTGTCAATATTTCAGCATTAGACGACAGCAGACATCCTGCTGAGAAAGAGAGAGGCAGCAACGACACAAGTCATACAGCCAGCTTGTGATAATGTCTTTTTTTTACATAATAATAGTCTTGGTTTTCATGAAGACCTTTATATATTCACACCAGATTTCATCTGGAAAATATTCAACTGTGTGCCCCCTAGAAAACCGAACATGTGTTCAAGAAGCCGAGCACAATGCTTCTGATTCCTCCTTTAAAAATCTGAATCCTGACCTGACATTAACAGACTGATTCAGTTCATTTCTATTAATAATATCAAAGCTCAGACCAAAATACCCCCGGCACAGTTGGACCGACCTACATCGCTTCACCAACAGATTTTTTAGAATTTATTTGACAATTTATGGCCACTCTTATCATTTCTACATAACATGAAAATCCATCAATACTCAGATTCTGAATGTTTCACATGAGCAGCAGCCCACTTGTTGTCTATAAAAAGTTCATGACGGGGCTGTGCTGCTTTGTTCAGTCAGTCAATCTTTGTACCAAACCTCTTCCACCCTGAGTAAACAGATGTGATAGGCAGGGTGAGCAGCGGGTCATCAGGAAATCTGCCTCAACTTAAGGGGGATCAGATGCATTGCAGACTTGTCTGGTTTGATCCATCTTAAAAAGTTGAAACCAGGGTCATGTACTGTAATGAGCTGCAAGTTGTAAAGAGCAACTCTTACAATCAAACATGTGTATTGTGTTCAAGTTGAAGTTGAATTTTGACTTCAAAGATGAAGGTAGAGACAGTTCAAATACTCTTGAAATAAGTTTGTGACCTGAGGCAGAAACGGTTAGAAAAAGAAGACCACATTTCTTTTAAGCCTTTTGAGGTTTATTGTTAAGGATGTCATTCTGTCCTAAGTTAGGAGTAATTTCCCATGGTCTGTCATTCCCTCTATCTGGGCTCTTGAGTGCACTTGAGTTGCATCAGAGCCCGTCTTCTTCCTCTTTGGAAGTAGACACAAAGGAAAGACTCATCCCAGTCCTTCAAACTAGGCAGGATTTAATGATTGTTTAATTCTCCGAGGGCCTGCTCAGAAAAACTTTGCCTTCAACTCTCCAAAGTGAGCGCTCGGGGAGAATCCTCACTCGCATCCTCAAATGATTATGTTTATCCTCCCTGCAGATTAGCACCCGCTCCCTTCCCAATCAATGAATGGCCGTTAGGTCATCATTAATCGAGTCACTTCCTTGCAGATCAAATCGGGGAACAGTCGATCAGGCCTAATGAGTTTGTATTGTCAGAGTAAGATGTGTATGAATGGCTTCAGGTGCCTCACAGGCAGTTAGATCTCTAGCAATCAAATAAAATGGCTAATGTGCCTATACATCAACAAGTAATCAGAAGACGTCAGCAAAAGGGTTAATAGAGCAGGGAAATAAGAAGTAATGATCACTGCGTTTCAAGAATGAGAGTTTGTGAAAACTGAAGTCACACTACTTAGTCATTTCCAAGAGTTGTTGAGGACACACTTTGGAGATAAGTGCAAGGAGATACCGCTGGAACCCTTCTTTTAGTTGTCCATGGTAGTCGCTGTGTAAGAAGTAGGTAAACAAATCTTCAGGGTTCTTTTACTCCCACACACTCTGAGTTTATTAGAAACGTTTGTCCGGCAGTATGTTGGACCTTCTTCACTAGGTACTTGACAGATTAAATGTGATATAATACTTAAACCCTGAGTCCTCACTGACCTCCAGGTTCTTTCGCTCAGGGTGAACATCAGTTGTTCAGCTATTTTTCTAGTATTCAATTGCTCCATTTAAAACAACAGCTTAGGCAGACCGAGGCATGCACAAGCAAATGTTAGGCATAAACAGTGACAATACAGTAGTTGAATGTCTTTAAAGGAAGCATGTGCGACTTTTTGATCCAGTAGATGTCGCCCTTGAGCACCAGCACTAAACCAAAACAAGCTGCTGTTTGGCGACACATCCGCTATTCTGAAGCCTCCGCTCTCCTCCAGCGGCACACCTCCAACCCCTCTCCACTCGCGTTCACACGAAGGAGTTAGGAATAAGAACGCATCATAATTAAGCACCATTAAGCGCACGCAGCGGACAAAATTGTCCTTTGCTCGAGCTGCAATCACCTGTGTCCTGCATTGTTGTGTTAGCAGGCTAATGTTAGCACACTTTGGTTAGCTCGTAGCTTCATATTGCACATAAATTGACACAGAATGACCGTGATCTAAAGACACTTACGTGACATCCTAATAAGCAGTATGTTATTCTTGTTTTCTCTAGTCCTTGACTTAAACAGCTTTATACAAAAGGCTGTCCCGGCCACGTAAACATGATGTAAACAGAGATCAACAACAGTACAGCTGGTAGGACTCACGCTTCTCACTCATTGACAGTCATGACTCAGAGAGGATATACTTGATTTAAGCAGAGGAAATCGTTTCATAAGTTCAAAATTCAAATCATAAATGAGGATGCTGGTAGAGAGGATGAGCAGCCCACAATATTTAACATCACATCGACTGATAGAAACCTTTTTTCAACAAACATTGCTTCTTTGACAGGAATTTCTCAAACAGAAGTCAAAGTCATCTATAGCGTGAGCCGCACCCTTGACTGCCTCATAATATCCGACACAAAGTCATGTTTTATTGTCCACAGTCCAGAGTACAGAGGCAAAGACTGTGCCAAACACAATATTGCTCTGACTGTCAGTGGATGTTTCTGCTTGATTGACCTCCAGCAGGAGCATGAAATGGACAATGATGCTCTTTTACAGATACAGGAAGGCCAAAGAGTCCAAATATCATCACAGAGGACACAGTGCCCACTACGCACTACAAACAGGAAGTGAAATACACTCTGGATGTTTCTGAATTTGTGGTTTATGAGGACATGTCAATAAAAAATGGATTAACTACAAACATGAATATGAGTTAATGCTGCACACTAAAAATGAGTAGAGCCTAAGACTACTCCAATGCCTGTTTCAAGATGAGCTCAATGGATACACCTAACTCCAGAAGTAGTATATCACCTACACTTAAAATATCTCATGAAACAGGCAGAGTGGGAGCAAAAAGGGAGGGGTCGTCACAACATCAAATTCAACCAATTATCGCGCATTGACAGATAGAATCACTGAATGAAACTTGCTTCAGAGGCTCACCGTCCAGCCGTCCCGTAACTGGACGAAAAACACCGTTGAAGGGAGGTTCCTTGTAGACAACCCAGTGATGTCCTGGCTCCTGCTGCCCATCGTCTCCATAGTTGGGGTCAACTCAGTACACTGTCCAGTCTCTACAATAAAGGCATCAAAATAATCAATCTTTAAAAGAAAAGAAAAAGTAGGGCATAGAGGGGTCGAGGGGTTTCCTCACCGAGTGCTTATCCTTTCATTGGGACACAAATATCTTACAAATGAATAATTTCAACTTTTCTTAAAAAGATGAAGCCCTTCTTGACCAGGATGATGGTCGTTACAAACATTCAAACTATTCCTACTCCACTCGACATAAATACGTCTTAGATGTACACACGAGACAGTTAGAGGACTGAACCAGAGATATGGTATGTGAAGATTTAGTTTTATTAGCACTTCACGAATACACATGAAATTAAACCAATAGTGACAACACGACGGAATAAAATATGACAACGTTTATTTTAGTCTAGAGAAGGTGAAGAAAATGTGTTTACGTCCAGCTTTAGCCCTTATCTCCCTGCAGACACTCTGACCTGTGGGCGATTACAGGAGGCTGGTTTTCACAGCTACACTTCCCTGTTACATCAGCTGGTGTGCAGGTGATCCCTCATTACAAAACGAGATAAACATCGCCCTCTTTTTTCTAACAGACCCTCCCACAGAATTGACCCCATTATTTCAAATCACTCTGAGATTATAAATCAGCTGGAGCGACCGTGACCACATGGATATTTGTTCCAGATACTCTTAATGACAAAAAACCTTAGATCGCATTGACCGTGTCTCATAAACAACGTGTGGATAATCTTCTCTTTGAGTCCTGTCGTTTTTCTTTCATCATAATGTTCCACTTAGCTGTCTGAAGACACCTTGGCTGCTAACTTGAGAACAGTTTGACTCATGGCCACATACTTGTTTGGCTGCGTTTCATCTCTGTTTATTAAATTTCAAGTTAAGCTGCTTGTCATGCCTTAATTCCCTCCACAGAGATCTGAGCCGCTTCTTGTTTCTGGCTCACAGAACAAAAAAACATCTCAGGCTGAAGGTAGATAAGACTTTATTGGAGCGTTTCCTTCGACACTTTAAAGTCCTTTCTTCTTACGAGCTCTGTGTGTACAGTCGTCTGTTCGCAAAGTCAGGAGACACCAGAGAAGCAGCCTTGATCCTACTACTTAGAAAACAAAAGTATATTTTCATTTAAAGAAACGCTGCACTTGTCAGACTCTTCACAAGAAGGATGTTCTTGGTTCCTGCAGTGACTTTAGTTTAATGCTTATGGAGCAGCTTTTCAACCCGATACTGAACTGTATTAGTACGACTGTAAGAAGATAAGGAGACACAGAAGAGATGCTTTTTGTTTGTTTTTCATCGAATAAGATTATGCACATATTTTAAAGAGGATATCAAGAAAACGTCATTCAAAATCCCTTTGACGTCTTCTTTTAAAAAGGTTAAAAAACAGTCTCATTTCAAAATGTAATGATGCCGTGAATGTGAAATGTCCTTCAGGTAGTCTTGCACCTGCTGCATGTCATAGTATCTCAGTACCACTGGGACTCTGATCTTTTCTTCTTCTGAAGAAGCAGATTTCTAAATTTGGGATTTGATCAAATAAATGACGAGAAAGTAGTAACAAGTAAACAAGCGTGTAATGTTCAAACCCAACCTCAAACTGTCAAGCTGCTGCTAAGCACTTTGGAGACTTTCTGCTTATCGGATGAAAGTCTGATGTTCATGGATTTCACTTTTCAGGCTGAAGAGTTTCTGCTGGCACCCTCCCAAAAAGTGACACTTTGATCAAATAGGATTTTCACTGGAAATAGTCAGTGGGCCGTGCTTTAAATGAAAATCATTTTTACTGGCTTTCAGTGTCGATGCAGATGTTTGCTCTTTAACGTTTTCATATTGAAAGTCAGAAGAGCAGCTGTGATTATATAAAACAATCATTCTGCTTTAAATGATTACCAGTGTAATACATGTATAAAACAGACGGGAGCTTTGTGTGATGTAAAATGTAAATATTGATATGAAAGCTCAAGGGCACTGCAGCCTTATGAAAGGAGATGCCTTAACAAACGGATTAGTATTCCCTCTGTCTTCTGGAATATGTGGATGCTTCAGGGGAGCTGGAGAAGTGTTGTTTACTGCCTCCGAATCCGCCGCTTCAGCAGCCAAATTAACTCAGATGAACTTTGAGAAGGTGAGATACAAAACAGTAGCCTGTGGCGCTGGGAAAATATTGATCCAGTCCACATGTTTCAAATCCCACATCCCCGGAATCACGAAGACGCAAAGTGTTTTAATTGGAATTCCTTTTGCCAAGAGGTTCTTTCTCTGTCTCTTTGTGCTTTGATTCGCTGCCAGTCTCCTTGTCTGCAGTCTCCGCTCCAAGTTGAGAACAAAGTCACCGACATGAGAGTCATTTAAGTCGTGACACGCAGCGACGACTTCCAGTGTGGAGTATTTGGAACAGTTTGTGTTGTTATGGCTCGGCGCTCCAGCACACTGGATTTGAAGTGAAACAGGGAGTTTGAGGTTAAAGTGTCGACTCTCAGCTTTAATTTGAGGAGGTTTTCAGCCATACCAAGGAAACGATGCAGGAATGGCGTTGATTTGAAGGGGTAGTGACACTGAGGGCTGGATAGAATACCCCCTGATGGAGCCTTGACAGTAATGGTGAGGGGGTGTGAAGGCTGCAGAAAGAGGAGTGGACTTCTGAAGAGCTCAACCTGGACAATTGAGGAGATGATTTGGAGGTTGTGTTTCAAAGACATGAACACTTTTTGGGCAGTAATGCATTACAGTAAGTGTTACAGGGTTTTTAGAGCGGATCCATACAAGGGTCAAGGTATCTTGGCCTCCACTGAACTCATTTGACCTTTTTAGTTTCAACCTGTCACTATCACTTGATACACTGAGGTATGCCTTTAACCTGTTCAAGGCAGAATAAGTAGGACTGTGGGTTGCTGTCTGTCCCTCTTCTTCTTCATTAGTTTCCTCTTGCAATAGATGACTTGAACCTCTGGGCTTCTTTTCCTGTCTCATCCTCCTACCCTACATACTTCATGTGGACGATACGACCTCACCTTCTCATCCACCATTCTTATTCGTCCTTCATTCCAGCATTAACCTCCCAGTATATTTACTCTTCCATGCACAATGTGTCTTTCTTCCAGTGCCTTAGCTTTACAGACGTTTCATTATTGTAAGCTCCTGATCTAGTTTCTAAAATGAATGTAATATTTGGATTCTGCTTCAGTGACTTTCTTCTGCATGCCTGGATTTTGTATCCTTAACTTTTTCAGCTTTATTGTCTGCTTCCTGAGTTGTGCTCTGGGGCTCCTGTTGCTTTATACTGAGCAAGGACAGGCTGAGAAAAGTGAGATTTCTTTATTTTATTTTACTGATGTGTTTTGTATGCACTCTTGCTTCAGAATGAGAAACTGCTTTAGAAGTGATGCTGACATCTTTAAGTGGGTTACACTTTTCGAATCCTGCAGCAGACTGTTGTTGGACACCTTCCATCCAGACACACACTGTAAATGTGTTTAAAATCAAGCAAACTCATCTTTCTGTCAGGTATGTAGGTGGGAATGTGAAACCCCGATTGGAGGCTGGTTACTTCTGCATTGGGCTCACAATGACTTTATGTTTTGCCACACAGGAGAGAGGAGACAGTGGAGGCTATGGCAGTGTGTCCTCCCAACTCCCAAGAGGCTCCTTTTTTTCAAAACTTGGAGGTGCCAGACTTCCCCAATCGGCTGCCTTCTTAGTGCTTACACCTTCATATTAATGCCTAATCCCTCGTTTTAACTCACAGGCTACTGAACACCAATATGAGAGCATCCTTAAGTAGGAAAGTTCACTCACTCTCACTCTCCCCTCGCTGATTACTCCTGGCAAGGTCTGACCTCCAGCTGTCAGCAGTGATCCCACACTGGATGTTCAGTTTGCTCAACCCCCCGGATCACTTAAGGGCACAACTCTGTTCAGCCGAGCCCGCTGGGAGCCTCTCTTTACTGCACTGCCTTACTTTCAATAGAAAGCGGGTACCGTGTGTTTGTTCCCAACCGGGCCGAGAGCCCGATGTGTTTTCAGAGCACAGAGTTCCAACTGCTCGCAGAGAAACTATTTCCACTCTTACAGGCAAATTCCTACTTTGCTGCCCACGTGGATCCACTTTGCGCTGGGAGCTATGAAATAAGAGGCACCCAGCGGACACAGAGGCTGCAGCAGCTTTATGGTAATTCTGATGTTTGTTTCTTTGAGCTGCAGAGTGGTACAATATCGCTGGAAAGAGTGCACAAACTTCAGCGCCTGTGCACCTGGAGATGGTGACACTTGGCAAATGATAGAGAAGGTAGATGTGCTGCCTGAGGGCAGAAGAAGAAGACAAACTGTGTTTTGTTCTGTAGTTACACACATGTAAAATGCTCTTGGATCAGGTTTGTTGAAAGATTACTGCATTTTTAATTCCCTTAACAGAGAAGAAGTTTCAAATTTTCTCGTATTACAAATTAATCACCAAGATAAGCCTTCTCTATCTGCCGCAGAGTGCTCAAGATCTCCCTTTTTCCCCTTTTCTTTACGTCTTAAAACTTTTCCTCCATTCGCTCTACCTTAGAAAGTTAGCACAGCTGAGATTGATTTGTTTTGGAGGTGATTTGGTGGAATCGCGTTAATAATCAAGATCCTCCGCTGAGGATTGCGTCGAGGCGTAGTGGATTAGGACTTATCTACGTGTTGGAAGCTCTCCAGCTGGCTCTGGAGGAATTCTTTGACCTTGGAGGGCGTTTGAAAGTAACCAAAGGAAAAGTTTTGTAGGGTGAAATTGCTCTTTGGCTCTACTTTTCTGGTATCACGCTTACAGCACTGTTACACCCTGTGTGTATGGGCGTGGGAAGAGGTGTAGCAAGGAAACTGACCTCAGGCCCCGCATCAGCAGGCACCCAACCTGAGGAAATGTCCTCTGGACGCCTACCTGCTCCTGTGTTTCTGCTCTTCACCTGACCCTGACCTATTAGTCTTAGAAAACAAGCGCACAAACCAAAATTGCTAACAGTGTTTTCTCCTCTGTGTTTGTTTTGTGTCTGTGTGTGTGTTTCACTGCCTTAGCAGAATCCCTGTTCAGCGGCCTGGGGCTGGGCGCGGTGGTGGGCCTCGGCCTGGGAGCGCTGCTGCTGCTGCTCGTGCTGGTGGATGTCAGCTGCTTCTTCCTGCGTCACTGTGGCCTGCTGATGTGCATCACACGCACAATCTGCAGCAAGAAAACAGCCACCAGCGGCAAGGGCAAAGAAATAGAAGAGGGCAAGGCCGCCTACCTGTGAGTTTTTCCTTTTTTATTGTTTATTCCAGGAACTTTAACTCCTTCAATGAAATATTTTGATTTCTATGGTAACAGTGGGGAACATATCAGTGTTTGTCAGTCACCGGGTCATTCATGCTTGCAGAGGGAGCATCTGCTGTGGGTGTATCTTGATGCTTGTGGGTTACACTGGGTCACTCTAGAAACTGTTTTTTCTTGCTATTTAGTTGTTTTTTCCAACAATGAGCTCAAAGACCTGAATAGATGAATCTTTACAAGATGTTAAAAATTTGACGGAAAAAAAAAAACTCTCAGAAAATGAAAAAATAATGTGTAAAGAAGTTCTCGTCTTTTATTGAATCAAGGATGAAGAAGTGTCACAAATTGTCAATTTTTCTTTGTGCTCAAAGTGTCACCTTTTCTGAATAGAGCAGACTCCTCTTAAACAAATTGACTGTGAATGAGAAAAGAATAAGAAAGGAGGCTTCTTTTTACTGTAGGTACACCTACAACAGCCGCCCAACCACCCTTTCAGCCACAGTATGTCTTTGATTATGTCTTCTTCACTAACATCAGTGCGTTTCATACTATGTGCTGTGAGTTCACCTTTGAAGTATCCTATCTGCATGCATATTGTGTATGTGTGTGTGTTCCTATTGTGCATGTATGAAGTCTTAACTTTGTGTTTGTGCCTTGTGTTGGTACCTCTGTGTTTAAGTAGTTTATGCATGCAGATAAGCTGTTATTGACATTTAGCTGCATGGATGTTTTGTATGAGCAAACACATACTTTTTTCTCTTCTTATCCTGCATGCAGTTGAAAAAAAGTTCACCCCTGTGAAATTCATACTGCAATTGATTTTCAGATAAAGCCCCGGCACTATTTCATGCTAGCAAAAACAAGATTTGCGAGGTAGCACCTGCAGAGTGTGATTCATAGGCCGCAGCAGTACCACTTTTGTGAAAACTGACAGTGTGCCAGCCATGTGTCTGGGATGCAAAGAGAGGGCACAGAGTAAGAGAAGAGGAGGCAGAAAAAGAAGAAGAGGAGGAGGTGGAGGGGGGGTTTGACTTCTGCTGAGTCACTAAGCTCACAGCGCTGGAGGGCTGAGTGACTGCCTGCCGAGACAGCATGCAGAATGTTCCTCAGCTTTATGTCGGAGCAGCCACTGTAGCAGCAGCTCGCACAGGCGTTTACAGGCCGTGTGAAGCCGTGTGTTACTGCTACACATTCTCTATGGCTTTATTAGAGATGATGTAGTTCAGACGCATCACAACTATAAAGCAGAGTCACAGACATGCAGTGTAAAGCTGCACTTCTCATAAATACGCAGCAGGATGTTGCGAAATAGTCGTGAAAAGGCAGTCAAGTTCTACGTGTGTAATTATTAGGCCTCTGTCCATCATTCATAGTTATACATTTTTTCTTCAGCACAGTTCCTCCTAAAGTACAAGAACAATGACACAACCTAAAGATGAAGTCAGTGTAGTTTTGTTTAAATAAGACATTTATCACTTTGTTAAAGGGACGAGCTGAAATGTTGTTTTTCAGCCTCATAAAGTTCAGAGCTGAATCTAAACTAGAGGTTTCAAATAAAGAAAAAATGGCATGTAAGGCACATAAACACACAGCATACATTACCCAGTATGCAACTCAACTGTTTTCTTCCAACAACCTGTCGGACTTCCCGTTGTCCTGATCTTTCAAATCTCCACCTCAGTGTGTTTACTCAAGCTGTCTGTTACATACGTCGTTTGGGTCATTAAAGGTATTCTAACTTAAATGTTGTAGAGAAGTTATCGCAGTTGTTGTGTTGTGATATTGTTTTCGTGAGCCACATATCTTGCATCATATGGTATGGTATTATGTCTTGTATGGTATGTCGTAGAATGATCCTTTAAATGTGGAGCTGAAGACCACTAAAAAATAAAAACTCTGAAAACAACTTTACTAAATGTTATTGTGAGAGAACAACACGTTTCGCCTTTAGCTCCCTCAGGTTGGCTCACAATAAAATAGAGTAAAGTTATTTTCAGTGTGCCACAGACTTTTGATTTATTTTTCAAGGAAAGAAACTAGTCGTACCAAAAGTAAATCTTAAGTGCTGCAGTAGTCATGAGTCATAGCAGTGAACTGGAGTGAGCGCAATAAGATAACGCTTGAGTGAATGCAAAGCTCGGACACTCCCACTGAGTTGCAGGACGTCAATAGAGCGAGTCTGGAGTCACTGAGGGGTAATAAGTTGTAAAGACAAGCAAACCCTGCGCAGCAATATCAATGCTATCGATAAGAGTGCACACAGTGATGAATAGCACAAGCTGAACCTTAAATTAGGAGGCAGATAAGTGGGATGGATCAGAGAGGGGCTTTCAAGTTCTCTCTGACCGTTTCCTCACCTCCGTGTGGCACTTTGAGCGCCTCTCTCAGCAGTGCGGTTTTTATCCCAGAGCTGGAGCAGTGGAGCAGCAGACGACGGAGGATGTGAGGGCGTCTTTCTATTATGAATCAGCAGACTTGGGCCAGGATCAGTCCGGGGGCGCGCTGGGCTTCGTAGTGGCCTCAGGAAAGGTTAAAAGACTTGAAGGTGTTTGCAGCGCCCTCGTTGACTTTAGAAGTCAATCCGCACTTTCAGTTCTTGAGAGTTAAGTGTAAGTTCTTGACTTTTGCTGTTGTACCCGAGGACCCAGTGGACAAGTTGAAAGTCTGGAACAACTTCATTCTGGACAGGAGAACAGAAATACAGATGTCTAACACGAGCTACAGAATAAAGGTGAATAGATTTGACATGTTGTAAACCAAGTTAAATTCAACATACACATGTTCAAGTGATACGAACTGAAGACTCTTACTTTCAAGTCTTCACAAGTCTAACTATCGATGATTTGTTTCACTTTTGTAGCATTATCTGCCTTCCTTGATACTCCCGGCTTTTGGCAGATCCAGTCCCCTCCTGTCAGTCAGAGATCAGGGAATAGATTTGCACACCATATGTGCCCCTCAGTAGCCTCCCAGCGAGAACACAAGGTACAGCACCACACAGAAGTTCAGGCTTTTCCATAAGACTGCACTTCATTTGCTTTTAATAGAATATTTGTGTGCTGATATTCAACTTTGGGGTGAGAAAAAGTCCACGTTAAATAAAGTGTCCCTTGCATTTAGGTGTCAGAACACGCCTGAAACAAACACAGTCTGACCAAAGTTGTCCCAGTCTGAATCTGTTTTTATCCCACAGTGACAGCTTGTGTTGAGGTGATGCAGGAGAGGCTGGAGCTGACGTCAGTGAACACGTCGCTGTTTACTCAGGAGTTAGAGGAGAGGAAGCTCAGTGACAGGTTTGACGCGGAGTACACAAGACTTTGGAGTGTCTGCGTGCTCTGATGACTCACAGCAGGTAGTATGAAACAGAATGTGAGATTAGAGTAAAGGCTTCTGTATCCTGCAGAGATAGAGAGATAAAAACAACCCTTCTACTACAATGTCAAACAGTGAAAAAACTCAAATCACACTTTGAGTTTATTTTGACTGTTAGCACTTAGACAGGAAGCCCTGCGTGAACATTTTTCCACGGACAACGTGAGGTGTGAGACAAAAACGAGAAAGAAAGAAACTGTTTTCTGTTCAATTTAGGACAAGCTGGAGCCTCTTAGATGAATCTGTCTGAAGAGAATTTACACCTGTTAGATTGTTCTGTTCTAACTGTTGCTAACGGACTAGCAGGAGCTGCAGGTGAATTTAGAAGTGTTGAAGTAACCGTCATGAAAAGAAACATCAGCTGGGATTGATTACATCATAGACTGTATATACCATGCATGTAGTCTCTGGGATGTCACCCTTTGGTTTCTGAAGAACTGTTTTGAAGCTGAATGATGGCGGTCACCATGTCCGAATCTTATCTTTGACTCAATCTAGAAACACAGGTTACGTGTTGGAGTTAAGGCGGGCCTTTATGCACAACTTTTAACCTAAAATCCACACAAATCAGTTAATAAAAATTCACCCTTTTCACAGTTTTTACGAATATGGATATAAGCTATTCAGACCAAAGTTGTTGTTTGAACCAGGCTGTAAACATGTTTCTGCTGTAACCATGGGCATTTTAATATGAGGGTAAATGGAGATTCTTTGGCTTTGGCAGCCAGCCTCAAGTGGACATTAGAGGAACTGCAAGTTTTTACACTTTTGCAGCCGCCCAACACCGTCAACACCGGACTGTGCAGCTTGTTCTACATGTAACATTAGCAGGCTAGAATAGTTGGCCCTTACTTTCACTTGGGAAGCTAGTTAGCCTAGCTTTGGCAAGGCAAGTTCATTTCTACAGCACATTTCAGCAACTAGGCAAATTTAAAGTGCTGACCGCAGATTTTTTTTTAAAGTTTGTGCTGTGCTCGTGAGTATCCTGCAATGTGAATCTCTCGCTGGCTGGCGTGGAAAAGCCAGCTAGCAAATCAAAGCTGAGAAACAGTTACAAATTTTCCTTTGACGTCTTTTTTCTTCTTTTATAAGAAATAAACAGAAGATGCAAAGTACTGTCATTAATGTCATCATAGTTTGGTGTAGTTGGTTGCTTTATTATGATATATTGATGAAAAGGAGTGAAATGTGTTGAGGGATGTTAAGCTGGAAATGAAGTTAAAGCCACTGTGAAATAATTAAAATTGATGGATTGTAACTACTTAGGTCAGTCATCCATGATTAGATGCCATACTGTAATTACTGCTTTAACGTTTTGGGCTACGTTGCATTTTTTAATATGCAAGCTCTTTCTCTTTGTCAGGCTGTAAAAATCACTAACGTGGGCTGCAGAGATCTGTGATTTTGCAAACGTATTCCAGGTAGACAGTTTGTGTTGTTGACAGGTAGAGCGCACTTATATTTGACATTCTGGAGCGTCACGTGTCACGTTTATTCAGTGTCATTTTACAGTCCTCAATTTGAGCTCAAGAACAAACAAAAAGCGTTCTTTTTTTTATTTCTTTCCCCATAATCCTGCCAATAAGCTAATTTCAGGTAACAAAATCCCCTCAGTGTCCTTGGTGAGATTTCCTCTTCTCTGCTTACTGTTAGATCCTCGAGGTCAGGAGTGAACTTTCTGGAAAAATAAACGTGCATGTAAAGATTAAGATAAGCGTGTAAACAAACACACCAGGGACGTGCTGAGGTTTACACCCCGGGCCACCTAATTTATCCGTGTGAAAAGCGGAGATAGTAGTCAGCCTTTCTGACGTGAATACGCGGCCTTGTGCTTAATTAACGTCAGCAGAGGAAAGAACAAGTGGCCCCTGCTGTGCTTTGGTGTCACTTAGAAGCTTACAGATTACAAACACACATCTGCATGATATCTCCACAGCCCTCCATGAGGTGCATGCTCACCGCCGCCTCCTGCAGCATTATCAAAGAGGCCTGTCAAGACGCAGCAGCATGTTCTGTTTGCTTTGTGTCCCAGACTTTGTTTTAAATGTAACCTCTGAAGGGAATGTGTGTGTGTGTGTGTGTGTGTGTAAGCCTTATTTAGAGGTGAAAATACGGGAAAAAGGAGGACACTGCAGAAAAATGAGGGTCCATTAGAATATAAACCCCACAGCATTTATGGAAACATCTACATCCTGAGTACCTCTAACTTTACCTGAATTGTCTATGACTTTTGTTAAACTCATTCCAACCAATCAGGATCCTATAGTGTAAGAACAAGTCTATTGCAGCTGTCTTATCTCATAGTCCTAAATGGGACTTCACACCAGATAAAAAAATGTCCCAACTTGTGTTATGGTGTCCTCACATCCAGCTGTGCCGTAAGCAGCCTGAGCAACATCAGCAAGACACAAATAGTTCTGTTTCAGAGACAGAGTCCTCATGTGGAGATTTACTGAGCTGTACAGCAAGAAAAGAAATGCTGTCTAATTTGCAGCTTTTGGCTGTTTCTTCCTCTCTGGTTTGACAACATCCCCCCTCAAAGACCCGTTGTTTTCTTTACCACGTCACATAAGATGTATGAGGTATATCATCAGGATGAAAAGGTTAAAACAACTTCTGTAGTTTGAGTATTCCTGCAGCCAAACTTCCCTTACTTAAGATGCACATTTTCAGTTTCATATTGTCACCTTCTCTTTGTTGCTTGTTTGTCATTATGCAAGACGATATGCTGGATTGTCGTATCGATATTTTGTCCCACCCCTCTGTAGTAGCCACATGATAAACCAAAGCATGCCCCCTCTGTAATGAACGTATATTGTTTAATTTTCTTCCTTCACTTAAGCTCTATTTGTGCAGACTGAAACGAGAACCTTTGATTTATGATTAGATATACTGTATTTAATGAGTTAACAGCAGGCACGTGAGGGAGATGTGAAACAGCTGCCTTTTAAGATAACGCTTCAATTAACGAAACATGAAGTATGAAAACTGCAGAGGGGGGGTGTGAGTGTCTTTTTTTAGTCAGTGTTGATTGTTGATTTGTTTTTGTATCTGTTGATTGAAACAGACAGATGGAGGGTTGCGATTGTGTTGGTCTTAGGTTACTTCTGGCTCCATTTTCCTCGCCCAATCATGATCTGATGAACTTTCTAATGACAATCCATGTAGATATGTAGCTTCAGACATGTTTTAGTGATTTCCAAACTCAAAGGAGAGAGAACAGGGAACCGCAGAGCGTCCCATATGTTGAGGAAACCTCCCCGTCTGAACTTAAGTCCAATCTGGGTTTGCATGAAGCTAATGGGACATGAAATTGGCTCCACTGTGCAGGAACTTTAACATCCACCAATCAACCAAAGAGGAACCCCCCTCTGGCTGAATGCAATATTTGGGTTTATTAGATACAGTGTCACGCAGAGTGACTGCTTTACATTTATTATCTTATTCACTCTCAAACTTCCTTTGAGCAAGTAAACATCTCGTACGGCTATTTGGATGGGAGTTTATGCAGATATAGAGGGCTGTTTGAAAGTGACAATTTGCTGTTCATGTAAAACGAGAGTCCAATAAAATGACAGCATTAAGTTGGTCAGAAGACACCAGAGTTTCCTCTTCTCAGAAATAATTGAGATGAAAATGAAGCTTAAGAATAAATAGCTTTAGTTGGTAACACGAGCCACTTTACCTTCAATCCAAAGTTAGCATACTGTCATTAAAACAGAAAAGCACAACAATGAGAAATGTTTAGCCCTGAATTCCTCTCGTGGAGCGGTATTTGAATCATCCAAAGATACTCTGGCTCATTTATTCAGTTTCACTGTGTAAATTTGAGGTTTGATGTCATGCGAGGCAAATGAAACCTTGAAAATGCAAATGATTTTCTGTTTAATGGCTAACACAGGGAACAGAGCAGAACTACAAGTCAAAATGCACCGAGACACATGGTTTATGTTTTTATACAAGGTGACAAATCATTAAGCAGAGTTGGAAACGTAAGAAACCAGAAGCAGCATAACCCTGTACGCTCAGGAAAAAGAGGCCTCGAGCGTCATCATACTTTATTCACAAAGCTCAGACTCAAGTTTTCTTCTGCTTTGTCTTCTTGTGACGCAATCAAAATCATGAACATATTCACTGGATGAAGAGAATATTAAAGACACAAGTACACTGATGAGCTGAATCCAGATAAAGAGCAAACATCTTTATTGATTCCTTTTTTTAAATCTCTACAGATCCAAACAGATGCAGCGTAGAAGAAAGGATTTCAGAGCTTTGATATTCAAAAAGGGCTAAACTCAATATTTTTGTCTTTGTTTATTGTTATCTGTGGTTTCCGTCGTTAAAATCAGAGCTGAGCTTCTACTCAGGGACAAATTGCCTGGAGACGTCCCTTGCTTTAATTTCAGCACAGGGTTCATGTTTTTCACAATGACTGTGTCCCTGAGGTTTGTTTTTAAGCAGCTTTTGGTTTGGCTTTGGTATTTTCAAGTTTCAGGAAACAGAACTGACACTGCTGATTCTTTTTCCTGCAGATGTTAAGCATCAAATGATTACGCTTCTGCAGATTAATCTTGGGAACAACCTGGAGTAGCAGAGCAGAAGGATTAATATAGCTTTTTAAATAGCTGACACCTAATTATTTGCCATTTTAAATGTCTAAATAAAGCATGATTGTAAGAAACATTGGGATATAAATGGGGGCCATTAAGACAAATCACATACCTCGTACAAAACTCTAATGCATGTTATAAATTGCAGCTATTTAAGTGAGATTATGTCACTGTGTTGTTCTATTCCTACTATTACTCATTGGCTGCATTATGATAAGTGGTACTTTCTGCTGGATTCAGATAAAAGCTCACATACATCCTATCTCTGGAAACACCGGCTGGTTAGATTTTCATCTTGGCGCACGCATTATCATAAAGATAAAGCTGCGATCTCTTTCTGATGAATTCCTCGAAACAAGAGTCGTGGAAGATGAGATGAACAAACGCGCCTGATAAGAAGCAGTCACCCAATCAAATGGTTCTTCCTCTATACCACTTGCATGTATATTTAATTTTTTTTTCTTCCCTCTAAATGAATCAAATCAAAAGTGGGAGACGTGCTATCCTTGATGTTATTCAGGTCGGCACAAGGCGGAGAAATGAGAGCACAGCACTGAACAAGTGAGAACAACCTTCAAGCTAAGAGAACAGTGAGCAAAGAAAGGCCAAAGATGTTGCTTCAAATGTGAAAGATGTAATATTTGTTTCATGTTCAGATCCATAATAAGGATCTGTTGAATACCGTAGCAGCTCACTTTTAATTAACCCTCTTAGAAATGGCTGTGACATGTTAAACTTGCCTACGATTGGTTTGCTTGCGACATAGCCGTAATAACCTTTTAGAGGGTCAAAGGGCAAAACCTGGATTGTGGGCCCCTTTAGACCACCTAACCCCAAGGTATGTTTTTTCCAGACTAAGCACGTCACCTCCAATTTCAAGTCAAAATTAAATCAGCAGATATAAAGATGGCACACGTCTGACTTTTCATCACTAGTCTGTCAATCTTCCAAAATCCTACATCTCCCATAATGCATCTGAATTTCATCTTTAAATTAGAAATGCCAAATGTCTTTCATCGTTCATCCCCCAATTTAAAACACGGCCTTTTCCTCTTAAATGTATCATCTCCAAGCCTTAGACGAGCTAACCTTGATGACATCACTATGACGTCATGAGGGCCGTTTTCTTAAACTGAGGAAGCTGCATGGAAGTCAAGGTTCAAAAGGCTACGTAGTAACTCCCATGACCCATAAAATGGCATTTACATGAAAACTAATTGGAGTGCCTTGTTAAATGTTAAATACAGTGCACACAGTAAAGTAAACAAATAGTTGATTGTTACTAACTAATTGATATTCTGTGAACCTTGGGCTTTAGTGGACCCTTGGGATCTTGGGCTCTGACGCAGTTGCAGATTGAGTAATCCAGTTTTTAAATGCAACTTGATCAGTGGTGGTGAGTGGATGGTTGCCTGCTTCTTACTCGTGGCTAGGTTTTAGCTTGGATAGGAATCTGCTAAAGATTTGGGAAAGTTTGAAGAGGAAAGAGTGTTGTTTTGTTTGAATATATTAACATTGAATACGTCCTATCTTCTGCTTAAAGTCAAAGCATGGATGTATGATTGAATAGGTCTACGGGCCACAGGCCTGCTGTAAATCACAGTTAACATTTATTGTTGTGAAACTAGAGAAAGATGCAGATGTGTGTTTGTAAGAAAAACACCACAAAGAGATGCAAAATGAAAACAGAGAGATTTCATACAACCACAAAGACATAAAAACCAAACAGAGACACTAAACTTAAACACTAAATACAAAGACATGCATAAGAACAATTAACCACAATGAAGAAATGTATATACAGACACTTTAATTTAAAAATATGTTTATGGTCCAATATAAACATTATATTGTTGAGAAAATCTTTGACTTTAAACACATTTGCTATTATGCATTACTGTATAAAACTGGATTAATTTTGGTTGTTTATTAAAGAGTAGCAGAATGGCTTTCATCTCAACACAAGTCCCCAACCATCAAGGCCAAAGTAAAGCACCACTATGAATAATACCTTTCTTTAGGCCTGCCAGCAGTCCTCTAAGGCTTTTATATTTAATATCCCTGCTGCCTTTTCACTTCAATTAAATTCAGCTTTATTAGTCCCGACGGGGGCAACTCATTCACGCACTAAAAGGTCTAAAAGATGATTACTGAAGGGCTTTAAAGCAGGAAAGTACACATTTTGTGGAGGAAACCATTAAGCCCACATTTTCTAATGGCAGTAATTCAGTGCTAATTTAGCCAGCATTTATGTACGTGCCTGCTTCATACAAAAACATCCTGTAGGTGGTCACTCTCCAGTCTGTGCCTGTGAACATTAACTATATGTGTGCTTTAAGTTCCTATAATCAACCAGCTGTGAAGTGTGTCTACTGCCAATCTCACTTACACATGTGTATTTTTTTGCTCTGCAGGAAACTACCGCTGAAGGAAGAAAATGGAAAAGAGTCTCTCAAGCCAGATACGATTGAAATCAAAGTTCACAGCGACAACAGCATTCACACAAAGACCGACGTCAGCAAAGCGTAAAAGGGTCCGGTCCCCTCGCCACCAAAAGAACATTCGGATCACAAGACCAAAACCCAGAGAAACTACAGCACTGGAAAATAGTGGAGTAAAATACCATATCTGTTTATAACAATGCCCAAGTGAAAGGCATGTGTAAATACAAATAATAAGGAGAAAATAGAAAGAGAGAAAGGGTCAAACTTTTACACACCCTGAGTGATATATGTATCATGTTCTTAAAAAAACATGGCATCAGTGGAAAGCTCTTGTTGATCAATGATTGTATTTTATTTGTCTCTCTTTTTGTTGTGTCTGGTCATAAATGTTGATTTTCTGATGCTTTCCTTTTTCTTTGTGTTTTACAACCCTTAAAAGATTTCCGTACCCGATCCCTACTACGACCTCTTTCACAAATGCAAGCAAAGCTAACCTGCTAGCTTGACGTTAGCTTCCACAGCTAATACTCTTGTTCGTTTTTTGTCAGAGGGAACGCACGGCTAACATGAGGCTAATGCTGAATTATTTCAAGCTAGCTAGCTTCAGCAAAAGGTATATTGCTCAATGAGATTTTGAAGGTTTTATTGCTTCAAGAAACCTTGACTCCAGGTTCTTGAGACGTATATTATACAAGGATGAAAACATATTTCAAACAGGATGTAATCGTAGATTATTATTAAGAAGAATTTGGGCGTTTTTGATTAATATGGCTTTCTGAAGGGCTATTGTGGATCAAAGTTTTCACTGCAGGAACACAAACCTAAAAAATATTGAACAAAATTTAGAAAAACATAAATTTTTGGGGTCTTTGACGTCTAAAGCCACATATTTGCACTGATGTCATTGTTGGCACACTCTTTACGTTGATGACACTCTTCTATTCACTAACAAAGTTTGCCTACATTTCTCTCAATCGCATACCATTCACAGTACAGCAGACCGCACTGCAAACTAATGTACGCTTTGAGATCATGTTAGTTTTCAATATTAAAGAGTTGAGAGCCTTCCCTTAAAAAATGTCCTGAGTGGTTGTTACGTAATTGTTGCTGTCTTTAGAGAAAGCAGTGACTGGAAGGACTCACAGCAACCGAGTAAAGAACACAATCAACACGTCTGTCATAGATGTTTTTAATTACAAAAAACGGTTTCTTTATCCATTCCTGTCTCAGATGTTTTTTTTCAACTTTTGTTCTTGATCTAAATCTCTCTGATGTTGTCATGTGTTGTACATAGGTGAAAAAAAGAATATTTTACAAAGCTTTTATGTAAATATACCCTAAAGGATGTGTCTTTTTTCAAAATGCAACAGGCTTGGCTTTTTCTTGTGAACACTCCTCAGATGAAAAGCTGTTTTATTTCTTCTTCTTCTTTTGTTGTGTTTTGGTCCAAAGTTTAGTGACGGTGTACTATTACTTTTTCTCGTCATTTGTTTCCCTTAAGAAAATCCCTGCCCTAAGGCTATTTCACGGCATTCCAATGCAGACAGTAATTACGGCATTAGTGTGCCTTTTTTTCTTCTTTCCCTCTTGTGGCCCAATGCCGCTGCAGCAGTGTAGACCATCAAATTAATTTTTGATCGCTGCTTTTTGCCACAGAATGTGTCAGACAATTGAATATTAATGTGGTGCTTTGGATTCTGGGAAACGTAGTGTTAGGATTGTGGGTTGTAGTCGACAACACTGGACAGAAGCAGACGTGTGTAACTACTAGATGTCAGATAAATGCTGTTACTCTTGAGTGTGTTGATGGGCTGAAGAAATCTGGTTTAAATGCAATGTAATGCATCATCACATGGGTGTCTGAGTGTGTGAACGTGTGTGTGTGCATACATGCATATGTGGGTGAATGCACTTGTCTACATGAATCAGGTTGCATGTATGTCCGTTGAATGTATCTACGCTTACTGTGAGTCATCTGTGTATGAATGTGTCCCTTTGAAAGATTCTCCCAACTCAAATAATATCTTAAGTTTAACAAAACGTCCTATTCTGGCTTTTATTTTATTTTAATGTATTTGTTTATGTGTTGAACTATTTATTTTAGATTAATTAAGTACACTATTCAGTACCATGATGCATTGCAGCCCTGCAAGTCATATGGGTTTATGACCACGTGCCAAGTATGAATGTCCAATCTCTGTGAGTGTGGAGTGACTTGGCGAGAGCTCTTACCCCGAGTTTCACAGGGCGCTCCGATAGGTAAAACCTGATTATGTAGTTCTCGACAGTGATTAATTCCCCAGGCTGCAGCACTCCACTCCGCATGTGTGTGTCTGCCGCCACCACCCCCTCGCCACTTCTCCCTGGCTCTCAGACTCCACTGGTTTTTATCTCAGACCTCATAGCGCTGGCTTTGTTTCCTCACAGCGGGCCCTTGTACCTGCATATCTCAAACGGATGGTCCTGCCATGGAGTGGTTCCGCTGCCTGTTACGATGACTGTAAATATGGGAGCCTGGAGTGCCTGGAGGCTATACGATTTGTACATGTTCTTTTGTATTTGAATATGAGTCAAAAAATACCCAACTCCCTCCTCTCCTTCTTATCCTCTCCCCTCCCCTCCCCTGTCCTCCTCCACCAAACCTCAGTCCTTTTTCTGTAGGGGGTAAAACAGGTGTGTTTGAGCTCAGTGTACAGTATGTGTCCTCTTGTCCCCATGCTCCCTGTGTCTCCTGGACTGTCCCCGCTGAGTGTGCTTTGTGCAGGAGGTGGGAACTATTGATGTCTCTCTGTACGTACCTGTGGAAACACTTGTGACTCCTGTCATTTGCCGCTGTAAATAAACATGTCCTGGTAGAAGAGAGTGACACGTTGTCATTCATCGTGTTTTCTTCAGCCTTTTCTTCGGCTCACGTGTGGGTGTCCAAGAGGTTATTCAAGTTTTTTTTAGTTAAACAACCAAGGGAAATAATACTGTAATATTTCTTAATGAATTATTTTTTATTCAAAGTACATGTTCAATTTTTAAGAGGTTGCTCTTACAGCCAGTTGGCATAGCTTAGCATCAAGCCTGGAAACAGAAAATCAAGCTAGCATGGCTCTATCTAACAAATACAAAATCCTACCAGCAGCTCAAAAGCTCACCAGTTAAAGGTGTGTATCTAAAATCTAAGAAAGACAAATGAAAGTAAAATGTCTTTAGAAGCAGGATATATTCTTCCTTTAAGGCTGGTTGTTTCCCATTACTTCCACTTTTTACATGTTAAAGCTCCTGTGAGGAACATTTGAAGTTTGTGTTGTTTAGGCGCCACCTGTAGACAAAAGAAAACCTCTTATCTCATGCTGCTCTTTTCCTTTACATGTGTACGTGGTATTTAACCATCTTTGAAATCTACCCGCTGGCAGCAGTTATAGGCGTTAAAAAATAACTCAATGTTATCAAATGTTACAATCTTATCACTGATGGTCTCGTTTGCTTTTGTAGGTCATAAAGAGGCATCGGTATTCATCTCAGTCTGTTTCATAACCAGTTAAAAACTCTTCAGAGGAGCTTCAAGGTACGTGTTATCAAACTGCTAGCTGTGGCTTCATACTAGCTTCATGCAAAAACATGATTCAAGTTCAAACGTACGTATTTGTGGTTACATTTGCGGCTAAATGTTTTTGATCACTATGCACTGTAAGTGGAAGCTTCAGTGTCATATTTAGCAAAGACTTTTAAACATGTGTGTCATCAATCTCATCCAACTCTCAGCAGAACAGTAAATTGTTTCCAAGATTGGAGGCTATTTCATTAAAAAGTTTGAAGTACTACTGGTACTTGTAAAAAGGGATTTAGTTTGTGTTTGGTTTACTGCTGATTTAAATAAACCAACACAATGTGATGAACAATTGGAGGAAAATTGTTGCTTAAAACTACCTTTACTAGCCATAAGGAGGATTGCTTATCTTCTAACAAACAGATCAGGAATAGAATAAAGAAAGCCACAGTTTCTCAGTATAAAAACAAACTGGTTACGTCCTTTAAGGATAATCAATATGATGCACTTGTCATTCTCAAATCTTAACACTAAACTGTTTTTCTTTCTAAGTTCAAGAAACAAATATTGGTGTAAAAGTGTGGGAAGAAGTCCTGGGGAGAAGAAATAAGTGGGGGATTCAATAAATATAAAATGAGTAAAGCTGCAGCGTGGAAGAAACCTGAAATGGATTCACATTTTTTTCCTGGGCTTCACTCTGAGGTAATGTAACATTGAGCACCACGATGAAGAAAAAAAGATAGTGTTGTAGATACTGATACTGGGTGAACATTTCATTATAATCCCCTGCATTGTACTGGGCTGTTCTGTAGTCTGGAGCAATTGTCAGATAAAAGCCGACTTCTGCACAAAGACACAACGTTAATAGCTTTTAATTTTTTCCCCGCTGAAGTCGGCAGAGCTCATTTTTCTGGAGGACAGGGTGCTATTTTCATCAAGGTCATTCCTAAACCTCCATTACTCCTGCTTCAAATGGTAACTGTGTTGCATCCAAATCTGGCCTCTCTTCCTTGAAACAGTAGCAGTGCTTTAATGATAAATGAAGCTCTGCTCAAAGGAGGAATTAAAACAATTGTGAATAGCACGGTGGAGCCACAGTGTTCGATAACAAAGCTGCCCCCTCTTCAGCGCTCATTTGAAGGCCGCAGATAACGTTTCTCAGACATCTCCTTCCCATGTGGGGGAGGGAAGCAGCAGGCCGCCTGTTGGATGGATTCTGGCTGCAAGGGCCTCTGTTAACAAGGGTAACAAACTTCAACTTCATCTCCCACAGGGGCTCAATGGAAGTCTGCACTTCAAACACACTCTCATTCGGTTGAAGAGATGCAGAGACAGGGAAGAAAAGATACTAAAGTCATCCTCTTGGCTCCCTCACAGTTTGCTATAGGTGATTCCTTTTTTTTCCCAGACCAACCACAGAAGTGTTGGACCACACACTAAAGTCACAGAACAGCAAACACTGTGTTTTAGTCTCTTGAACGTCTCTTGGAAGCCATACACCACAAGGAAAAGATAGCACAGTAAGCCTTCAGGTAGTATTTCTTCCCTAATCTTTTCGTTTGCAGAGTCTCCCATGATACTGCGCGCTGACAGCACCTTAATCCAAACTATAAGAGAAGTTTGGTAAGTCTGGAAAGAAATCTCTCAGCCATTGTTGAAGTTTTCTCTCTCAGAAGCATGCATGCACTTAAAATGCCTCCTCTCCGGTTCCACAGTGAGACTCACACACTACATAATTTCACAAACTTTCTGAGGAAGTTTCTTAGCCACATGGGCAAATCCAGCAGAGAGCTTTCTGGCAGGTACAGCCCACCGCTCTTCTTAATCTGCTTGAATTCAGACTCTCCCAGCTGAGGTCCAACACGCCTTTGATTTGACAGCAGAGAAGAAGGGAGCGGCAGGTGAACTGGAGGTGCACTGACTAATTCTTATCTGTCCTGGCAAAAAAAAGTATTGTTGCCAACTGGCAATTCTTTGAAATGCCAGACTTGCCCACCTACCTAGTAAGCAGCAAAGCAACCACCAGCAAAGTAGGAAAAATATGGTAGAAGAAATTGACCGACAGGTGTCTTGTTGAAGCCTGTTTCATAGTTTATACGTGTTTTTCTTTCACAATTTTGTAATGACTAACTTCTTCTCCTTCTTGTTCAAATTTAAAGGCTTTGGCAAAGGCATTTAAACGTGCATAGCCACCACCAACTTTATATTAACCGTGAGTATAAGGCAATAGTTACGCAGAAATGAAATAACTTTCAGAATGCTTCTTTAAACTCCTGTTTGTGTAATATGAAGATTAGCCACCCTCCATAATATCTTTCCTGGTAGTTCCCTACTTTGTTATGATGTTTTAGATCATATATTACAGTTATTAGGGCCCGAGGCACTGAAAAGTGGGGGTAACCACTTTAGACATCACACTTGCTGCGTGTCAGATGATGATGGAACAGTCCATTTGAAAAGGGGTGACATGGTGCCAGTGCCAAACTTGATTAAGATGTCCGTGCTGTGATATTTTACAGTCTATGGCTGTGACGTTAATATTTATAGTCTATGGTTACATGTACCGCCCCCCCCCACACACACACACTCACACACACCTTCAAATGGATCCGTCCATGTGATTTCAATGTACAGTATGTAAATCCGCCGCTAGGGGGCTCTCAATCAAAACAATAACAAAAGATGACGTCGAGGCTTGCAGTGTATTATGGGTAATCAATACGAACGGGCGAAACCAACCTGAGAAACACAATATGTGTACTGACGATGTATCCAAGTATAATTTACATGACGTTTTATATCACAGCAGCACATACAGCGACAGAACGGCAGCTTTCAGTAGCAGCTAGCGCTAGCATACGCAGCGGTCTTTGACGTCACATCCGGTGTTTCTTTGACAACGATCAACATTTCGTGTCTGTCATGGCGGCTCATCATGGCGGCCGCCTACAAGACACGTCACGTTACAACTATAAAATTACGGATTTCTCTGGCTTTGATAACTTTTGGAAATATTTGAGGTGATGTAAGTACTCAACTAAAAAATATATATAACATGGGTTTAGTCAACTTTCAATTTAAGTTAGATATTTTAATGTAAACATTAGCATGCAATTCTACATACTGTACCTTTCAGATGCCAAGCTGAAATTAATCACCGACCTGTGGCAAAATGACTAATGAAATGGATACTGGAGGTCGGAAATAGCAAAAAAGGTTGTGCAGTAAAGGCCAGCAAAAATGAAAAAGAAACTAAGGCTGCAATTTTTTTATTAAGATAACACATGTATTGTTCTAAAAATAGTTACAGCCAGTGTTGCACTTATAGCTAGCTAGTATTGCTTACGTAACACACTATGCTAATTCACACTTTTTCAGGTGACAACTGAAGAAGAGAGAAGAGCAGCAAGCTGTTTCCCAGGAGAAAATGAGAGAGAGAGGAGGTCACCTGACGCCAGGTAATACATTCAAGTTCAAGTTTTTGACAGTGAAGCTAGCAGAGCTCTAGGTGCAGCTGATTTAGCTAATGTCCACCTAGCTAATGTTGAGAGTACATGAGCTGTTAGAGTATTTAAAAAGGCTTAAATTACTAAATGATCACGATAATGGGTTGATTCAGGTGAAATTATTTGCATTAGCTTATTTGTTGCTATGCTGTCGGCTAGTTTTCCAGTAGGCTACTTTGAATCATAAGCTGCTTTCATGTCTGTACATCTGTCTGTCTGTTTGACCATCTATAATATAAGAAGTTATACTACTGTTGTCGAACATGCTTTGCACACATAAGCTGAAATACACACACATGCACAAACAGGATCCTATGGACACGTACTGATGGAGAGATGTCAGAGTGAGGGGGCTGCCAACAGCGAGCGCTCCTGACCTGGTGGGGGGGTTGGTTCCTTGCTCAAGGGCACATCGACAGTGCTCAGGAAGTGAACTAGCATCTCTCCAGCTACCAGAGCACAAAGTAAGGTAAATGCATAAAGCATTGTAGTTGTAGTTGGCAATACTTGGAAGTGTTTTGGGACTGAAAAGATGTTTTCCTTCTCAGTAGACTCCTTGCGCTGGGACGTTTCTCCTCATCACAAGCATTTCTATCAGTTAGTTCAGAAAGGGAGCATCGCTTAGCTTTGCTATGAAAGCCATTACGTGCACACGTCCTCATTCATTTGGAGCTACAGCTGAGTATGGCATACCATGAATGCTGCAGCATTCACATCTGTCAAACTTAATATCACCCTTTAACTCGCCAGAAGAGGAGCTACCCGGGTGCATAATTCTTAATATCTTCAAAACTTGCTGACTTATGTTTAAAAAAATTCAAGCTGAAGTCATGTCAGAGCTGAAGCGTTCTTAAATTGGCTATCAGAGCAGCTTTAACAAAAACAACAGGGTGCAGACATGGAGTAAAACAAAGACTCTCCACCTTTATTTTTCTTATTAAAGCAGCTAAACATCAAGAGATAAAACAGTCCTCATGCTGTCTTCTTTTTTTGTCCCAACAAGCGAGCTCTGGGGGAAACTGAGACACAATCCAGATGACAAATGAGAGCTTTATGGCTGTTCACACGGCAGGCTGTGTTCAAGGACACTCCGGGAGGATTTTCCAAGGGACTGAGCCTAAATTACTTGAGGTTGTAACTCTTTCAAAGTGATGCAGTGCCTTAAAAGAGAAACACATGAGGAGTGTTGAGCGCCTGTGAGAGGCCTTTTGATATTCAGCACAGACACAAATAAATATATTTAGGGTGAAAATCTGGAAGAAGTCACGTACGCTGGTCACTTTATCTTTCTGTGCTATGATTCAGGACTCTTTCATTATCGAGCTCACAGCTACAGGAGACATAATTGAGTCTGTGCATATACAGCTGAGCTGTGAAATACCTTTTTGTGCTGGATGAAAGGGCACCTCCTTGTGCAGCTGAGAACTTTGAGTGCAGCGTGTGGCATGAATTTCTCTGCTTGTTGAAATCAAATCACAATGAAATATGAATTTAATTCCAGAAATTCACTTATAAGCAGTTATATATCTAAATAATTCAATGCTGGGCCTTTATTTCTGCATATCAGCCAGCCTGTGATGCATGTTCAAACCTTTTGTGAGTATTTTTTCAATATTCATGAGACTGCTGCAGGTACGGTTATTGGATAGATTACCTCTCTTTCAAAGTAGAATGAGAATATTAGAGAATTAGCGGTATTCAATAGTACTATTAGGTGTTTATAATATAAAGAAAAGAAGTGCTGTTAGCTGAGTTTAAAGTCAAATTACCAATGCTGCATCAATAATTAGTGATGCTTAGTGCATTGTTTTACAATCACAGTGTAATGACTTTGCTTCTGCAGACTCAACTGTGCAGGAAATACAGTGATAACGCTTGAATCTACTTTTTAATAATACAACAACAGCAGCAGGCGTTTAAATTGACCCAGAAATGAAAAACACAATAGCTGCACTCAGACTGTTGAACTGTGTCAGGGTGTGTCAGGGTGAATTGGATCTTTAGGCTTACTGTTGAACAGTAGGAAACTGAATGATACTCGTTTGGATTCACAGCGTGAGATATTATGTAGTGTGGAGTGGGTTAAGATGAGCCAGTGGATCAGTTGACCCAGCCCCTGTTTCTAGGCAACCATACAAATTTGATGTCAGGTGACTTTAAATCCAGGAAGAACCTAACATTTCTCAGTGTCTGTGATGGAGAGAAGCCCGGGGGAGAAGTGGTTACACTTTTTCAGGGGTTTTCCTGCATACAAAATTCTGAGGTGGTTACCTCTGCAAAATGTGGAACCGCCCCCGGCTCTCATCAAAGTCTGATGGTTGTTTTTTCAAGAAGAACACTGTTATCCGAGGACAGCACTTGGTGAATATCTTCATTTCTAACTGCAATGACAGAGTAACGCTGATGTGGTGCGGCAGCGCTGTTTTGTAGGCAGTACAATGCCCCAGAGAAGGCGCTGCCATAACTATCAAAGAGGAAGAAAAGTGAAAGGTGAAGAAGAGAGAGGTTTGCATGGAGAGCAGTGTGACTTCAGATCCAGATGTTTTAACAAGCAGGTTCTTTATTTCACCAATTCAGTTTATCTTGTGACACCTGCTGATTAGTTTAGCCTCTGGCCTTTTGCTTTCTTGCTAACAAGGAGCTAAAAGTCTAATAAACACAAGTTAGCTCGCTAACAACATTACTGTAGTTTGTAATCTGTCTTCACCACAATTTGATCCAAAAACAGAAACTTCTTTAGACACCAGCTGAAAGTTAGAGTTTGCTCAACTCTGAATCTCTGAAGTTTGTTCTGAGTTGTTTGAAAGTGAATTAACAACAAGCTTGATTAAAGACAGCTAATGTCAGCTGATTGTGGTAATTCGTTGCTTTTAGGATTAATGAGCTACTGCACATCACTCCCCAGTGTGTATCCTAAATGTAATTTCTTCCAGGACTAAAATAACAGCCTTAATTTGAGTTTAGTGACAGCTTTTTTTTGTGTGTTAATCTTCTGTGCTCAGATTTGATGAAAGCGACAACATTATTAATATATACAAAATCTTCTAGGAGAAGCCCTGCCAGAGCCGACAAGACTCATCTCTGACAGCAGACGCTCTCATCGCTGTTCACCACATCATGATGCACTCAGGAACCCCGAGGTATGACTCACCACACACACAATATATCACAGTGTGACCTACAACAACTACATCAGAGAGTGAAGCCCTTTTCCAGATGTGTCACTTTAAGTTAGTCGATTTTAATCAAATAATCTGGGGGTAAGAATAAATGAATACTTATGGAACCTTCTCCGTGTGTATCCGTCCTTCGTCCCTCTGATTTACGTTACTCTAGTGATTCGGATGCTGTTGATGGTCATACACAGAGAGAGAGACCTAACAAGTGTAGACATGTAGGAACACTTCAGTGTTTGTTTAACACAAATGTTACACTGTAAAAACCTTGCTGAAGAGAGTTTGTTATTATAGTTAAATCAACGTTTATTTCGCTGTCTGCTCAAGCAGCAGTCCTCTCCATCCGTCCTGTCACTCACCAATGAGTACATTTCTTTATCTTTCATCCTGATCAACTCATAGAGACTGTCTACAAGTGATTCCGATCCTTGCTGTTCTTCCATGCTGTGGATCCACTCAACATATTAAGCTCCAGCTGATCATTATCCCTCCTCCTCCTGACTTTGCTGTCTTTCTTGGACAGAAGTTGAAGTGCAGCTTAATGTTTCCTCTCGTTCTCTTTAAAATCAAGAAAAGACGTTTTTCCTGTTGATCTTCCCAGTTTTTGTTTGGCGGACTTGACGACTGATAGCTCTCAGGTCTTACTGTTTCCAGCAGGCAGATCAGTAAGTGTGACATGAAATAAAAAAACAACAGATGATCCATTTGTCAAACAGCCAGATAAACAATGAATCTACACAGGCGTCTTACTGAGAGCGGCGTTTATTCAAACATTAACGTGCAGTCACACCGGCTAGAAAAAGGTGACACAAAGCTGACACAGACTTTCATGGTGCTAAAGGATGAATTTTGACGATGTCGACTCTTCATGAAGCCCCTCCATTATTTTGATATTTTGAAGTGTATTCACAGCCGTCAATTGAGCGGGCGGGTTGAAATGTGAGGCAGGGTGAGGGTCCCCTTTTTGATATCCCTTATTTCTTCAATTAATCCCATGAATTCGGTTTAGAAGATTGTATGCTGATACAATTGAAAGTTCCACACTTTGCTGAGTTAATATGTCCAAGTACTTAGAAACTAGTGGAAGAAAAAGTGTAATAAGTAGTAACTGTTGAATTGCTTATTCAGTCATGCAAATCCATGAATTTAACCAGCAGTCCTCTTTACCTGAGGGCTCTGCTTCAGCTTTATCGTAATACTCCCCCTTTTTATTCAGGGAGAAATAAATCAAGCAGAATCTTTTTTTAATCCATGCAGAAGAAACATTTGAATCATTTTTAAAATGTATTTTTCTGTCATCTTTAGTTTTCATTCTGTGCCTCGTACCAGCAGGGAGGCTCTCCCATCTCGTTGGAACGTTTTCAGCTTTCAAACCAGTTAGCTTGATGGCTTTTTTAAAGCTTCTCTGTTGTTGTGGTTTTATGCAACCGTCTGTTACTGCCATGATTTTAAATCAGAAGCCTCAGGCCCACAAAAGAAGACCTTTGCTCGACTCGCTCAATTTACATTAATGTTTAAAACATTTGCTGATGCTCCTATCTGAACTGGCTGTCCACGAGAGGGGATTTAGTGTTTTCCTCAAGAACACTTTACACCAGGCCAATGTTGAGGGGATTTGACATGTGAGCTTCCAATTATGATGCTATCTCCCAAAGCACAGAGCCATCCTGCTAAGCACACACCTTGGCCACATATCAGCAGGGCATGTGTTACAGTGTCCCTTAAAGCCTACATAGATTATTACCATTTGCAGAAAGCACCACGCATTACTGAGCAGAGCCTAAGGATGAAAAATTCTCACCCAATAATTGAGTGCATGGTGGGGTAAATGTCAAACTATTTGCAAGCCATTGGTGAGCTGTGGTATTCTTCTCTATTAGCCTAATGTGCCAGAGTTACTCATCTCTGCTTTGTGCAAATTCATATTGGATTTTTATTAAACCGACTCAAACCAACAGTAATAGATGTGCCTCTGGGATAGCTTAAAAAATCAATTTGCTAAACAGCACAAAATTACCCCCATAATTGTCTCCTTGGACCGCATTACCCATCGAAGGTGATTCTCATTCCAATGTGAGTAAACTTTGCCTCGACGGCCAAGACATTCAATCACTTCTGGCTCCAGAGCCGTGTGTGTCCTCATTACTGTAACAACCCAAACAGACAAACTGGATCCTGCACACGGCGCTGACAGGACGGGAAAATCCGAACGCAGATCCTGCCTGTCAAATGGCCCTGCGGCGATTCCCGCTGCTAATGAAGTGAAATATTCTGGCATCTGAATCTGAAATAGAGCTGTATATTTGGACACATGAATATGAATACAATCAGCTAGACTTGGCTCATTAATGAGGCAGGAGAGCAACCAGCAGACAGGATTAATTAATTACAGAGTGACATTTATGGATAATAACCTTCTGGTGGATATCACGCTTAATGAATATGCATAAGACTATCAAAGGGGAAGCATCCAGCCAAGATGAAATATCTATATTCAGATCCACGATAGGGTTACTGCTGCGCAGTGTGAACCAGCAGCCCATCATGATTTCAGAATGAGGGATGTTTGAGTGATTTTTAGCTACTTGTAGCTGCCTTCAGCTGCCTTTTTAACTTCTACAGCTCCAACTTTGGGTTTGGAGACTTCAGAAATGATTCATGTTGAGTTTCTGTGAGATGGCTGCAGAGTTGAGCCTGTGCTAGCAGAGTATAGCTTGTGGTAAATATTCTGGTTGTATTATTGAAGCTGCAGCTGTGGAAAGAGTAATCAATGTAGTGAAGCAGCTTTTCAGATCAAGTGAATAATGAGCTGTGCAGTGACATTAAAAGGACTAGTGAAATGGTTTTCAGATCTGACATGTGCTCACTCAGGTCTTGTGAGGATATATTGATCATTTACTGTACTGATTGAACAAACATCATTTGAACTCCTATGTAACTCACCGATAATTATCCTCTGACTCTGCAGCTTTACTCAGCTCTATGCCACTTCCTTAGCATACAACACAATGTACAGCCAAGAACTTTATAACCTGTTTTTATATATATATAAACCTGGTGCATGCTCCGTGTTCAGCACTAAAAAACAGACAAAGTTGTGAACATATTGTTACACATAGTAGAGTAGGTTGGTGTAGCAGCTAAAGGGTCAGAAGTGTCTCTCTGGAGTCAGTGAGGACGAAATACAGACGTAGGAGAAGATTAAATAAGGGATTTTGATTAACGTAGCTCTAAATCTGCACAAAGTGCAAATTGTCTTACAGGCTGTTGATCTTTATTAAAGATCATTCTTCAGCTGTTGTGAGTTGTGAGAGTGTGAGGTTGGGTGACATGCACCAGAAAGTGTCAGGACTTTGATTTGATCCTACAACCAGAGTGATGAAAACCTTTCCTATGGACATGAGTGCCTGCTCTACCACCTAAGCTAAACCAGCAGCACCCTGTTGGCTAACAAGTTTACCATTTCAACTGAGAGGTGGTTTGAATATTTGTGTTGGCCCCAAAGACTCAGTCCTACTTAAATGATCTGATGGAAATGCATTAGTATTAAAACTAAATGGAAAAAGCCTTTGTGTTTATTTGACAGATTTACATCTTTCCTCTTGTCACATAGAATCAAAATGATCAGCAGTACCTCTGCTGTTATCGGTCTCACTACCTGCTGCTATACACCAAAAGTGTGAATATGTTTAATGTTGGATCAAGTCAGAGGTGCATAATAATGGAGAAAGTGAGCCTAACTTAGATAACTTTTGATTAAAGGTTTAATCAGTTTCACAACATGAAAGGTTGGGTTCACCACATGAACTAGAGAACAGCTCCTCCACTAATGCATTTCTGCCAGTGTACAGCACATAATTAACCATCACAGAGAGGCAACACCTTGTCAGTGCAGCAGATGGTAGATAAGAACATGAAAATATTCCTTCAGAGCGAGGGTGTACGGTTGTATTCATTGCTTGTAAGACTCTTTTTTGCATTGGTCTTAATTGAATTCCCTGCCTGAACGTTAATGTGATACCCCAGTAGGTCAAACTCATTTAATAGTCATAATCAATAGGATTATACAATATGTCTGTGTTAGAGACCGTACTGCATGTTCATACAAGATCATGGAAGGATAATAATCTATCTGAAGGTCAAATGAAGGAATACCCCGCCTCATCATTGTGGGATCTTTAAACATTATGTCCAGACTCTTAAATCCAACTAGACGTTACATTTTAAAGGGACAGAATGGTTTCAGTGTCCACACCATTGACCTTCTGCTAATGATGATTGATACCGCTTGCCTTATCTCATTGTGTCCTTCCTGTGCTGTATCAATCACTAACTAAAGAAATAATATGGAGAGATGTTCTTTGTACTTTGAGCCTGATAGGGGTCAAACTGTCCTAAACCATAGGTAGAAATGTCTGCATTGTTTTCCATGACTGGAGGACTGGTTTAAAAGAGAATCTGATTGGTATAGAAGTCATGAGAAGCTGACCTAGCTTCCTACTATATAAATACCTCTGTACCGATTCCCCCCAGGGATTAAAAAAGTACTTCTGATTCTGATGCTAAACATTTTGCTTGTGCTAGTTTTAAGTCTTCCTTATTACAGCATGATGATTATTTATACAGACTGTCGAGTGGGCTATACAAACAGTTGTGATGAGGTATTTTCCTAGCCACTCATTTCCTAGTTGATTAAATGGAAATGAAACAGACTAATCTACAGGTGAGAAAACACTCATAAAGCGTCATTTAATGTTTGTTGAGTTTATGAGGAGTATATCTGGTGCAGGACATTGTAAAGTTCTTCAAATTGGTTTGCCGAGTGTGGCTAATGTTAGCAGTGCTAGCACCAGCAGCCTTTGGTCCTCCTTGCAAGTTGACCCCCAATCGATTGCTCCGTTGGATATGCCATCTTAACCTGACACAGCCTACATACTGTTCAACTTTATTCCCATTTTCTAGATTTAAATACTGCCAAACCACATTTCACCGATGAGACGCCATCCGTCCACTGTGCTGGTTTACATCCAGGCAGTAGAGTGGACAGTAGGCCCATTAACTGGAGCTCTAAAGCAGCTTAGACACAACATTTAACCAGCATTGCAAACCTGTATTATTAAAATCATTCATAATAATTAGACTGACTAGTAATCATGGTGCTGTCCAGCAAGGGTGACTATATTTAACAACTATAGTTACTCCTGATAAATCCCACACATTCCTAGTTGGCACTATAATGTGATTGACAAGTGGCTCTGATTGTGACCTGAACAACACCTCTCTAAGTCAAATGTACTGAAAGGAGTTCACTGCTCTCTATTTGTGGGTGTTTATTTGACACTATTACATTCATTTCAAACCAGCTAATTACTGGGCTATATAAATATTCAAAATGATATGAAAGCTACTGCTTTATGGATGCATCTCGCTGATGTAAGAATCAGCTCATAACTCATTATTCACTTTGCAGATTTAACTTCATTAGGGCTCCGTTTTGATGGACAGAAATTCTGAATTTATTGCATAAAACCTAAAAAATAATTGTAAAACTAACAAATTCAATTAAAGCTCATAACGCACAAGACCTAACGTGCTGAATCACAAGTCCTGAAAGTTTATAGAAACTGGTCAGGACAGGTCAGGGCGGTGAAAAGTATAGAACCCAGCTATGTACGAATATGACTTGTAAAAGAATAGGGTCCGCCTTTGCCTTCAGATCAGTCTCAGTCCTCCTCAGCTGTGTGCTGCAGGAGATTGGAACATATCTTCAAAGGGACAAGCTCCCTTATTCTTTGAAAGATGAAGGGATTGGAAATATGCTCTACAGCCTGTGCTCTACAACATCCTGTGAAGGTTCAGTGATATTTTGAGGTGAGGATCAGGAGGACTTTCTCTTTATCCTGCTGTTTCTGAAAACCTGATTCATGTCTGTTTCTACAAATGTCTAGAGTTAGAAAGAAAGACTGTTGCAGCCTGATCTGTGTCCTAGCACCAAAGTCATGGAGGCTTGATTGGAAGTTGTTTTTTTAGCTTTTTTTACCTTGGTGTTAAATATTATCCCATGTTACTGTCGGGGTTCTCCTTTTGTTTAGTTTTGCTTATATTAACTTGTTGTATCACTGACATATTGGTTGGTTATTTAGCTAAATAACTATCTTTGGTTCCTACTTGCCTCAGGTCCCAATTGACACAAAGCGCTTACGGTAGCTAAGCACCTCTAAGTAAAGCCCATGTGTCCACTTTCCCATTTTAAAATGTCACATTCACAAATAGAAAGCTAACTGGTGTCAAAGATAATACTTGACCTGTTATTAGACATTTGATTACAATAGATTCAGCCACATTATCCCATCAACATAACAACGTGTCCTCCAATATCATCAAGTTATGCAGTGCACATCATGTGAATATCAAGCCTGCCTGAGTGACTTTAATAATGCACTGTTCACATATCTCCTCACTTTGGGTCTGTCACTCATGGCACAGAGTCATCTCATTTTGCAGTACATGTAGGGTTTGGTTACATCCCCGAGTCGTCTCCTTTAGCCAGGCCGTCCACCTGGCAGGAAGGATGACACCTGTCACCTTTTACTGTGTGCCGAAGGTGAAATGACATTTGAGCGCCGTGCCAAATGTGAGTGCGGTCTCCACTCATGCACTGCTGTCAGGAGTGATCACTGTTATTTCAGCCGCCTGTCCAAAGAGGGGTTCTGATGGCTCACCCCCTTTTGCCGCGTTAAGCTAGTGGAGATAGGAGCCTGCATTTGGCCTCGCTTGGCAAATCTGATTAGAGGGGCTGTAATAGCTGGTTGTGTGAGAGAAGCACTATAAGGTATGAGGAGAGGACAGAACAAAGACACCAGCCAGCTCTTTGTCTCTCCCCCTTTCACCCTCTCCCTGCCTGCTCTCCCTTCAAAACAACATGAAAGTGTATTATAGAGTATCATGCTGTCACCTTGGGATGTGATGGGAAATAGAATGGACTACTCAATAGACCGCTAAATTAACTTACTTTAATTTTAGAGCCCAGGCAGCGCACAAAGGCAGACACGCACACACACACACACACACACACACACACACACACACACACACACACACACATCCGTTACTTAATATGTTATATGGACTCTGCTTCAAAATGAGAGTCCACCCTCTGAAAGGTGACAGATGCTATCTGAGAGTGATAGCTGATGCACGACATCAAACAGAAATGGCTGCAGGACTCTTAAACACACGCAAGCCTGCCTCCCTCTTTTTGTGTTCCACAATCTATTTTGTCATACCAACAAATAAAAACAATATTATAATTATTGGTTAGTCCTTCAAACAACTCATTTTTTAAATTTGCAGGCCTGTTTTAATTTGAGAAATAACATTCGATGTTTGCAAATGGCTGTGGAACTGTAGAATTATAACTGCAATCATTTTTTGGCTTTATTCTCGTGTTTGTGATGAGCTTCAGTCACAGTCAGCACTGACTGGAGTTTTATCATCATGCAAATGTGCTTCTGGTTGAAAGCTTCATGTGGTTTTAGTTTTAGCCTGCTCCTCCTATTTGGGCGATTATTATAATTGAACATCATCATTTTTCCCATAAGGCCCAAACTTTTGCCCCAAACTGACTCACAAATGAGTTTGAAAATATGACTGTTTCAGAGCTGAGATGTGAGGAACATCTGTTTGAACCTTTATTTCAGAGAGACTCGTAAGGTTATTACTCCATTTTTAACACGATAAACTGAATTCAGCTGAAATAATGGCTGATGAGTCGCTGACTGATAACACACTTTAAAGCCGAGGAGGGATATTTGAGACAGCGGTAGCTCCTTTTATAATGTAGATGATTAAACCCACCTTGTTAACTCTACAGTTAAAACTCCTCATCCTGCTCCCTGAATCTATAAAAGTCATCCGTGAAGTCGTGCTGTGTAGAAATCTCAGGCTATATTCACTCAGCAAGTGGAAGGGCTCAGCTCTTATCATTTCTTGTGATATTCATGCCTATGAGCAGGTTTTCTGATATCCCTAATGAGCTGCCAGTATTAATAGGGACCGTTTTTGTTTAAGGTTCTTTCTTGTTGTTTCTTAACCAAATGAGACTTCAAACAGGTCTGTTGGGAATTTTCCCCCCACTTTAGTGCCATGAAGTCAACCATGCTAACATTCAGTACGTGCACAGTGCCTATGAGCAGGTTTTCTGATATCCCTAATGAGCTGCCAGTATTAATAGGGACCGTTTTTGTTTAAGGTTCTTTCTTGTTGTTTCTTAACCAAATGAGACTTCAAACAGGTCTGTTGGGAATTTTCCCCCCACTTTAGTGCCATGAAGTCAACCATGCTAACATTCAGTACGTGCACAGTTAAGTTGAGCTATTGTTAAAACCATTTAATTGGACGACTGTTCTTGTCCCACTGTACAAGCACTGGGGGAAGAATCAAGTTACTGGTGGAAGCGTGTCACACTCTGCTATGGTAGGTGTTGATACGCCCCGTTTCAGCTAGCTACTATTGGACCTTCTTCCAGTTGACCTTGCTAACTAGTTAGAAAATGGCAAACTGGTTGTATTTTGAACTGTGGAAACAGAGAACTTCACAGCTCTGTACATGTTGTGCGTTTTTGCTCCATGTTGACACCGTCTTAGATTTTACTACTGGCTTCTTTTACACATTTATATTTGACAGGAACCGTGGAGCATGCACGGAACGCCAAGGCCAGTTTGGGTCGTTTGGGGTGTATACATGCAGGAGTTAATGGATCCCCAACCACATTATCTAGGTGTTAGTCCGAATGAAATGGTTCATCAAAAAGAGCAGGTTGGGCTTGATATGGACTAGAGAGTGGATGTGCCCTCAGGATAGAAAGAGACTGACTGATAAAAAGCTCGGGGCTTTGCAGAGCTCCTGCATAATATCGCTGCCATGTGGAGTTTTATTTTACATTTCTGTTCATGTTTTTGATCTAACGTAGTACCTCGCTGCTTCATGGTCCATTCCCTATTGTTGTGCTCTGTCACGCCTGCATTGTAGGACCATCCCTGCTTTGAAATGTTAAAGTAATGTTAATAAAGCCAACTCCTGCAGCTGCTTCACAGCTGTAGCCTCAAAGCTTTGCTATAAACATCACTGGTTCTGTGTTCAGCTCGTCTGAAAACTCAGCCGTCACTGAAGGTTTCAAAATACAAACGAACAGCCGTGCTCCATAAGATAGGAAAACATTTCAATGTTCTGGGAGGCACCATTATATTTCTGCAGAGATTTGGTCAGATTACTGCTGAGGTGAAATGTGCCTAAATACATTTTCTTTTTTATCCTGTATTTCATGATTTCCATTTCAAGCTAAGTCATTCCCAACCAGTATTTATTTGTTTCTCCTATTTTATTGGCTAATTTATGTATTTATTCTAGCTTTGGTTGCTACTAATATGGCACATTTTAAAATGCCTGCCTTAAGTTGATGTACTTATAAGAAAACAATACAAGTGTGTGAATGTGATGTGTAATGGGTGACTTATGTCTTGCCCAAGGACACTTTGTCATGTGGTTTCACAAGCTGGGGATCAAACCCCTGACCTTCCGGTTGAGAGACGACTGACTCTACTACTGATCCACTGCTGTCCCCCAGCAGGTGATACTATCAAGAGGACTTGGTAGGAATGCTAGATAATACTTCAGGAGGCACTCACTCTATGCAGTCTGTACCGTGCACAAACATGTTTGACCCCCAAAGTCCACTTTGTTTGACTAGTGTGAGTGCTCTGTTCCGTGCTCAGTCACGATACACTTCCTTGGCCTTGGCACGGATGGAAGAGGTGTGCTTTGGCAAGGTACACTTGCTCATGCATGAGCACAAGCACACAGTGTGGACATGAAGTAGAATCATTCTCTGCCTTCCAATATCAAGAAATCCCAGAGTGTTATGGTTGTATCCGACCAAAATGACTAAGCCACAAAGTCAGTAGAGTTACAATCATATTCTCTGTGTTGTTCACTGATGTGTGGACACGGACTCGATAGCACGTCCCTTTTTTCCGTCTGTCTTGTAAACTTAAGCACGCTTTATGATCACGTACAGCCATGCATGTGTTGTATGTTATGTACAAGAGGTCCTTGAGCTCAGGCCCGGTTAGTCCTGGAGCAGTGTGAGTGCAGGCCAGCGGGGGGAATTGCTTTGGTTTACTCTTACTTTTAAGTTAAATCTCATAATTATTCTTCCACCCCTCGAAATTGACACCACTTTTACGTCTATATGGTAAACATGATATATATATACATATACTCTTGTATAAATGCAAATTGTGTTTATACAGTCTAAACAGACCTAAATAATGTTTGAGTAATTCCTTGATTTTTGTTTCACTTGAAATGCGACGTGATTTTCTGCTTTTTAAACCTAAACTCTGAAGTAAATAATATATATTTATGATTTCGTCTTCATTTCCATTTCGGGCTAAAACGTCCTCAGAATGTCAAGGTTATTGAGAAAACGCTGCTCTGTTCAGCGTTCTTTCCAACCCAATCTTCATCTTTTTTTTACATTCCTCACTTTCTTACTGTCTCATCTCACTACCTCTCCTGCCTCCTCTCGGTCCACCTCCTGTCCTTTCACATCCTCTGCCTTTTCACTCTTCCCTCCCAGTGGGGAGTCACGCCTGAGGCTTTTACTGGGATTTGATCTTCACTTTCATCACAAGTACATTTTTCTAGCTTCAGTTCCTCGTCCTATAAATATTCTAAACCCGTTCAGCTGACATCTTAAATCATGTTCTGTGCTCAACCTGTGTGGGTTTACTTGACAGAGTGCTGCTATGTTGTTAGCATTAACACGTATCCTGTCAATAAACTATTAGGATTAGTTAGCTTTAGAATAATGAACCTTTATTTGTCATGACTGAATATATAGTTATTAGACTGAAGGGGTCTTTTATACCTTATTAAAGTGTCATTACCTTGCCTTTAAGGGCAGGGTTATGTCTTTAGTTGACATTTTGGTATTACTTTAATGACATAATGGCTTTGTCTGAAAGGTGGGAATTGTAGGACTCCCATTTGAATTAAATGTAATGTTCGTCTCGTTAGCGCTTTTCCCCTTTCATTTGGAAACAGTATTCCCGGTTGTGTAATTTGAGTCAGGATCCACAAATGTTCCTTTTAGATTTACTTCTTATTTACACTAAAGTGTGCTATGTAGAAAGTGTACAACACACAACCTCTATCAACCCAACACTGCCGCAAGGAGAGCAAAGGTGCAGCATCTCAAGCCAGCATTTTAAACTTGTGTAAACAAACACTCCTTCTACCTGCCTACCACATTGCAAAAATCACATTTGACCATGAGACCTTTTTATAAATAACCCCCCTAGAGTGTCCCAGTCACTAAATCAGCATACAACATCTGCTTCAATTGGCTGACGGCCAGCTTGAGCTGAGGCGAAAGCAGCCATTCCCTTCTTTTCTTGTAGTCCACCAGCATCCTGTCGACGTCCCCCCCCCCTCTCCAGTTCTTTTCCCTCCCCGATCCCAGTGCCAGGCTCCCTCACCGGCCTATCAGCGTGCCAGCAGCCTGCCAAGCCACCCTGGGGTCACACCCGGTCACGGCTAATGTGACAAAGCCAGCTGCTCATCATTGCCAAACCAGCCTCTCACCAGCTGTGATTGGATGTAAGGGGTCGCCGAGGCTGGCCCAAAGGGGCCTCGGGACGGACGAGTCATCTCAGACATGTCCTTTACACAGATAAGTGAGCTGAACTGTGTCCCTAACTTTGACGCAGCGTCTGTAATGAAAACAGCCAAGCAGAAGATAATTTTATTAGGCGGCTACAGAAAAGTTTATCCGATCTGTCTCTGCCACGCAACGCAGATCAGAGGAGAGACAACACATGATGGGGAACGGAGACTTAAAGTAAAGGTCAGCTCTCTGCCAGCATGAAAATGAAAGGATAAAATCTTAAATGTACGCTGGAACAAATTATCTTTCACAGCAGATGTCTGGCATCACTGTCTGTTTTTCAGGTGCTTTATTTAATTTGTCTCTTCTCTTTGAGGCTGCTCACCTTTATATGACATCACCGATCAGTGGCTGATCTTCACTGTCACTTATCTGATTGTTTTCACATTTTCACAACTAAACACTATACATATTTATACATTTTTTAACCATATTGCGTTTACAATGTGATTTGGTAGACAGATGTTAATGTTAAAGAGTTTGGAAGTCCACTTAAGGGTCTGATGCATAACCCCATTTATTCTCTACTTTATAAGCTAACGTCTTTAAGTGGTAATTTAACTTTGATTGGTGTTCAATTAAACACAACTCAGAGTTAAATGTGCTATGGAAGGTTAGCACCTTATGTAAACGCCACAAGTGAAGTCACATGTAAGAAAAGAACATTTTTAAACCACTATGTTCTTATTGTTCAAAGTTTGTTGGGTATATTGCATCGCTAAAGTCCAACCTTTTGACGTGGTAGTTTGACTTTGTTGTGTGTAACTTCAGACTTCTATTTAGAGCAGACCTCTAAATTGCATTTGTGACAATTCTCCCTTTGGGCGCTGACAATCAGTATTGAAAACAATTGTCAGACAAACAATCCCAGCTGCCTAGGATGCCACTCTCAAAACAATCAGCCACAACAAAAGCAAGAGAAAGCCTCCACACCAGCACTAATTGTTAATAAGGGGTTTTGGCATAATTGATTTTTCTTTCATTCAGTTCCCAATTTGCTCCTGTTGCGATGGTGTTTGTGTCCCTCGGGTCTAATCTAACGTTTTTGTTTGAACCCGAAAATGTTTTTACGACAAACAGCCCTGAGGAGGAAGAGGAGGAGGATACGGAGCTCCAAGTTGCTCAGGAACCCTCGGCAACCAGATGTATTTCATATGGAAATGTCAGAGTGCCTTGGAGACTTTGCTTGTGTTGAGAAGGAAAATGTCGGCTGCGGTGTAGTTGATGAAGTCGCTATGTTTACTTCAGATTCAGCTGTCATTCTGCAGATTTGAAGCTGCGTTGTCAATGAAGTGGTTGTGCAGGTACTAGGTAGTGAGTTAATTTAGTTTTGGGTTTTTTCAGGGGTCAGTGTTGAATATGGGCTGCCTGAGGTTGTTGCGAGTTTTAAAGCCCATGATATGCATAATTTAACAGCTGCAATAGTTGTCTTCATCTTAATGGCGTGCAGCAGTTTTTTCATTAATGAGCTTCTTAAACACGGACATGAATACTGCAAAATAACTGGAACACAAAAACCGATAAGAGTGAGGAAATAAAAGTGCCATTCGGGGAGATGATGACATCTCCACAAAGTGTAACAAGTCCTGTGTGCATACAAGACACATTATGTGGTAGCTTCATCAGCTTCAGATGAAAGAGTTCACATCCTCTGAGCTTTATTCATGTCAAATTCCACAATTAAAGGAGACATAAACCACTTACTGTTAATTCACTACTTGATGACAACTTCTGTTCTTTAATCCAAACCGCTGCTTTCCAAAAACAGATGTCTCCCCTCATTTTCTGATATTTTAAAAATCGTAGGGTTCTCCTGAGGGGCCTGGGTGTAACGGCAAGCCAGATGCTTCTCTAGATCTGCGTTGAATTGTGCTTGGGCTCTTTGATAGCGTTACGGGAGATAAGGCGGTGCAACTTATCTAGGAGCTGCCACGTATAAACAAGCACGGCTGTATATGCATCAATAGGCAGGCCGGCCTACTATCTACGCTTACTTTGGTTATCTCACAATCACATGAAAAAAATGGTTCCTTCAGGTCATTTTTTCTCCCTGTAAGATTTTTTTCACACGTCCTAATGTAGATTAATACCATAGTTATATTGTTAGCATGTGGTAAAAGAGCCTGTGAGTTAGTAAGATATGTAAGGGTGCTCCAACATACAGTACACTTTCCTCTCGACTGCAGGAGGTCACCGCCCTCCAGAGTGATTTCCTCTTTGTTCAGCTGCTGTCAAAGAAATCCACATAATTCATGCTCCATGTTAAAGCTCTTGTACTTAAGTAAAGGCAATTTGAAGCACAGTGTGAGGTTTGAAATGTATGATTACCTTTGTGCATATTTGACTTCTGGAGCTGTGTAAAGGCTTCATGGATAGCTGGAATCCTTTATAGAGTTATCCTGTCAAGCCCTGTAATTACAACACTCATTACTATTGTAATTATCACACTGGGGTGATAATTCAATTGGATTCTGAAATAAATAGGCATGTTTGTGCTGTCAAAATAATGTGAGTTTTTCATATTTCAGTATTAATTAAGTGATGAGATGTTTGGCTCACTCCAGGAGTTGTCAGATTCAGAGTCTTGCCAAATAGCCCCTCAGATTGGATCAATACTTGCCAACATGGACTGGAATTGATACACTCAAACCCAACGTCAGTTTTAGACCGCAATCAATGTTAGATTTGAGACAGTCTTAACAATAGCAACAGTTGTTTGAGCCTCTCCACATCCTGCGTTAAAGTGATGAAGCAGTACAGGAAGTCAAAGCAGGGAGGGGCTTTAGTTAGTCTCACTATAACACCTTAAAGTGGACAGGTGGGGTTTTACCTGATCCCATCTACCAGGTACAATCCACACAATGCATTTATGATAGTTCCCTGCCAATGAGAAACTTTTATGTATGTCCCTCTTAATAGAGAGAGCTTAGACATTGATGTATGTTGTGACAGTGAAGGTTTACTGAGCAAGTCAAATCTCACACTCCAAGAAGGAATTCACGAACATCCAAAAATAGACAGACAATATACATATGAACTCCAAAAGCATTTAGATAATTACCACTCGCAACCAAACTCATCAAATTAAGATAGATTATCAGCACCTCAATCAAAAGCTAATTTAAATAATCCATTCTGCTGATCATGGACAGTGTAATCTAGAGCAGGGGTTCCCAAACTTTTCAGACCGCGACCCACAATATAACGGTGCTAGAGACTGGGGACCCCCATCGTCACACAGCCACACACACTATTAGGCCTCTCCAAACACTGGCATTAGCCCAAACACCATCATATGTTTGTATATATTTTCAAATGAATGGGTGAGATCTGCAATTTTAAACCATTTTCCATTTTTAAATGTTTTTGGAGGAATCTCGCGACCCCCACTTTGGGAACCACTGATCTAGAGTACTGATATCCTGCCCAGTAATTGGTTGGACTTTTACAATTAAAAGGTTGAAGATTTCATTCTTAATTTCCTTTTCAAGAAAACTAAAATAAATTTACTTTGGGAATCATTGAAGGAACTTCAGGACATCACATAACCACGCTGAGACATAAAACTGTGGTAAAAATCATCATGACCAAAGTCAAACCATCGATAACATCCAAAGAGTAGAGATATAAAACAGGAGCTCCCGTAGGGGTGCTTTAGGCATCATAAAACAGAAACAATGTGCAGCACTGTGTGCATACTAGAACAGAATCCTGTGGAGAAGAATACTAACAACACAAAGCGATGTGTCAACTCCAAGTTAAAGCCATTTAAATGGATGGAAGAATTACTACAAATACATGTTGCAGGGGTCTTTGGTTGTAATGTGATAAGTTATAACTAAAGTCTCATGAGTGACTAATTTGACTTGGTCATTTAAAATGATGAATAACAATGACTCACTGATAATTAAGTCAAACTCTACCAGCTACATTAGTCACTTCTGCTTCGGAGAAACACATCTCGTCATGTCACATAAAAACTTGTTCACTTGGAAACGAGGTATCCTGGTCGCCCCTGGGATGCTTGAAAGTGTATGCCTGCAGCAGTTGTTGCATAATGTATCACCACCTTTTACTCCCCTTTAATTTTACCTTCCTTTGCTGTGAAATATCTTTTACCACAGGAAATCTATACCACAAGTGTTTTTGTTAAGAGGCACCGACTCTCCGTTTTGACAAAAAATGTGCAAAAAATGTGTTCTTTATGGACAGAAAGAGGTTGAGCAGTGCTTCGGTGAACACAGGGGAACACAAAATGTGCAATAATGAATGTGTACTGTAGAAATCTAGACGGGTGAGAGTGCAACTGATTTTTCTCTAAAGGGAGCTCTGTTGTAAACCAAAAGAAAACGCTCAGAATGCACTCCTCTTCCTACCTCTGAAGATAAAAGACCACCATTAAACACATGCATTTTCCCCTTACTTTTCTCCCGGGAGCTTGTTACTCACTGGCACCCTGAGAGATGGAGGTCAACAGCCAGTTTTGGGAAAAGTAGCACCCTGTGGCGAGCCCATTTTACCAAAGCAAAACGCGGTTTCCTCTCTGCTTGCTCGCCTTTCTTTACCCGTCTACTCTAATAGACAGAAAAAGTCTCACAGGGAAACTCATATTCCTGTTAGCATTCAGTCTGCAACTCTTTTGCCTGTAATCAGGTGATTCAGACTTGGGATTCAACCGAAAACACAATTAAATGAAGCCAAATGACATCTGATTCATTCATCATAAGGGCATTGAGTCAGAATAAAACAGCCAGTGCTGTATGCAAATGAAAGAATCTACTGTCTATGAGTCAGTACCCCTGGGTGACCCCTTTTATTTCCACACATCAGACATGTATGTGCTTCAGATAGAAAATGAAGTCTTTGAGCAGCTCTTACTGTTGACATTTTTAATAAGATAAGAGTCTTTAAATTTAAAAGCCTTAATATGAAGCAATAGCAATAACTGTAACTCTTAAACTCTACGCTCTGTAGCCCAGTTGGAGTAGAGCACGCATATTTCATCACTGAATCGTATACAGTTTGTTGGCAAATATGTGCAGTGAATAGATACAGCAGTTCTACTTGTAATGACTGAAGCTTCAGTAACCTGGTAACCTGGACTGATCCTGTCCTGTTCATGCATAGCTTGTATTCTTTAATGAAAATAAATCCTCCTGCTTCCTTTGAACTCTCCAACATACGTTCCACTGAGGGAGTAAAGATAGATAAATGTACATTTACCACAGGAACACAACTATTATTAGTGAGTCTTTTCAGCAGATGGATCTAACACAGACAATGCACAGGATGACAATCACTGACAGAGGCTCCTTTCATAATTACAGAGGCTAATTGTTGGTGCAAAGGCTACAGAGAACTCGGCCTGAGTGGGCGAGGGTAAGTGGACATTGAAGAGTTGTTGCAAAAGATCCTTTTTACAGATGCCTTATGCACCGTTGACTTGTTTTTTTCCCCACTCTATGAAAAATGATTCATTCTGTTTGTCTTTCACTCTGCCTCACTGAAAGAGCTTTAAATATGATTAGCATGAATGCTTCTATAGGAGCATATAGCTGTGAAGAGCACTTTATGTCAAAGTATAATAATGAGTCATTAAGGGTGAAAATGGGAAAAAAAAAGTCAAGATGTATTAAAATGCTGCACGGTTGTGGTTGCCAGGTTACAGAGGCTTACTGTGTCGCTAATCAAGGCTTCTTTTAGGATCCGGCCTTGCTCGGATATGATCACACATTTAGCTTTCACTCTCGTAGACTTTCTCTCCATTTTTAAAGATTTCTCTTTTTCGTCCCAACCACTATGCTGTCTGTATTCATTACCTCACCTCCGGCATCCCCCGCGGTAAGCTTCCCCCTACAGACGCTTGTCATCAAATAGCTTTCCAGGATGTGGATGCATTGTTTATGCCTCCTGTTGTTCGAAATAATGGGAATTGAATGGATTAGATGGGGCTAATGTAGCTGTCAACTTTTTTTCCCAGCACCCACCTCAGGTTTCATTAACATCCCCAGACCACAGCGCCACAGTGGCAGCCTATACTTGCGGTGTCTGAGCATTCATTAAGGAGAAACTCAAACGCTGCTCTCTGGGAAATTGTCAGAACAGATGGTTACTACTCCAAGCCGAGGGATAGAGAACAGACGATCATGTTTATGTGTTGTGATAACTGACTCGCTGAATTGAAATCAGGAGAAGCCCTGGTTTTCTTTTTTTAATTCCCAGCCACATTCATTTTGAACATTTTGTCCTCCAGTGGCGCCCGGGGAAGCTCGCAGAATTTGACTCTCCTAACTTCATTGCATCTTGTTTTAGGAATGAGATGCAGTTGCTATGGCAACTCTGCAGACGGGTGACAGTTGGCCAAAGTCATTTTAACCTGCAGAAGCTTCTCATAAGAGTGTAGACGCCTGAAAGAGAGCAGCAGCAGGACTTACAGATTCTCATGATTCTTTTTTTTTTATCTTCTGAGGTCGAGGGCCACCCTTTAGCAGGATGATTCAATCAATAAATCTTTTCAGATGGAATTGCCTCTGAAAAAACACTCCCTTGCTGAAACAATACATTATTGACAGTACAAATTCACCGTCTTTGAAGGCTTTTCTAAGATATACTCAAGAGGGCAACTCTGAAAAGAAATTACTTACTGGGGATGAAAGTGGAAAGCCACATGAGACCAAATTAAGGCTTTCGACTCTCACCATCGCTGTAGGTCCACAAACACGGCTTAATCAAAATATTGAGCGTGTTACTCCTTTAATCTTTTCATGAGAAATAACCCTAGACCACACAAAAAGTGTTTATTCTCAACATGTCAGACATACCAAGCTGATTGTTGCCTGGGTTTGGAGGGTGATGTTTTAGTTTTCAATAAAAAGGGAAATCCTTTGTACCACTTCCAGCCTTTCACGGAGTGCAGTTGTGTCATGCATTTCAATACAGCCGCTCCATTATCTCTGAGTGTGTATCATCAGATTGCAAATGAGCCAATTAAACAACATGAAATACACTATGCTGTTGTACAAACAGATCCAGCCAAAGCCTTTCCTATCGCAGTCTATTCACTTCTCATTACAGCTCAGTGGGGATCTTTGTGGCTTGGAAGCGTTGCCCCATTTTGCAGTGCAAAGCAGCCACTGTGTATCTTTTCTCACTTCTAAAGGCAGCTAAGCTTCCTTTCCTCTGAGCAAGGAGAGAAGGAGTTATATATATATATATATGTTGTTGCCTTGGTGGTGATCTGGGGCGCAAGTAAGACCCAATCCAGGGCTTAGCCTTTCTGTGTGCTATTACAGAAAATGGACGATCCCATTACATCGCTCGTAATCTCACCAGGGCCAGACAGGAGGCGGGGATATCCCATCCACCCCTTCGCTTCCTCCAGTCGGGGGCACGATATTGCTCACTGACCTTCTGGAGTCAATTTCCCGACAGATCAACAGATCCACTCCAATAATCATTTTGTTGAGCTGCCGTGGTGCAATGTGCAGAACATACTGTTGATATGATGGGAAATGTTGGAGCTCATGTGATGTGCTATGAATAAAAATATGACACCAGTTGGACAGGTATCTCTTATTTAAAAAAAAAAGTGCCAGTGGTTGAAAGCAACTTGGTCCCTTCACTTATTTACTCTACTGACTTCTACATGAACATCATAATCTAATAATATATGACATATATTAGTCACAGGGAAGTCCTCTATCTGTCAAACTAGTACTTTACGGTAGAGTTTTTAAAGTTATTGCCGAGAATGCTTCATCTGTACTCGATGTTAGTTTCCTTTTCTTTTCACTCTCAAGTCAAATCTGTGTGAACTTCTTCTGGCAAAGAACAGAACACCCTGCTGCTCTGTGGGAGTGAAACGTATCAGTGCTCTAAGTATTGAGCATCTTAATTCTCTTGAAAGCCTAGGACTAGTATATTTGAAATATGAGAGCCAAGTGACTCCCTAGATCGCCCTAGTTGCAGTTCCAGATGGCGTGCTAAATTACATGTGAAAAAAAGGGAAATGAAATGTGAAGTTAATGATATCAAGTCTGGCAGCTTCACAACACAAGCTGGGCCGCGAGGTTTGATAAGGATGACATTATTCTTGCTTGGAGTTCTTATTAATATATTGATAAAAAGAATCAGTGATTGCACCCCAATACAAACAGCATTTCTAACCAGTGTTGGGAGTGCGTCGCTGTTAAGGTAGCATCGTCTTTGGCTGGAAAGAAAACGCTTAGAAAGTCTTTAATCACAGATATAGTGTTTCTCACGAGGGTTATTAGTTTAGTTTGTTGATATTCAAACTCCTCAGGCACCTCTAAATCACAGATTGTTGGTGCTTTAGCATTGTGATTTAATTATTAGTATGTTCATAATCAGTACAATCCCTGTTTGAAATAAATGTGGCAAGCTCTACATTTCATCACTTCAACACCTTATCACCTCATCAAGCTGGCAGGCTCTGCGTATTCTGTTGGGTTTCTTCTCTAACTATTACCGCAGCCTCCGTGTAGAAGTGTCTTCTGGATTGTTGTGATTGGAGCGGCTCTTGTTTGTCAGCGCTCTCGCTCTGTGATTATTTGGTGCGTTTGTGTCTTAGGTCATAATATTGACTGACCTCATATCAAAGTCACAAGTCAGCAGACGGTCAATATATTGTTGATTTGAATCTTGCAATATATACCTTTTGAGCTGTGGTGAAGACGGAGCCATGTGTTGATTGAAAACAGTCTTTCCGTGGTAACCTGTTTGATTCCATCATGAGTGAGTGGTTATTGTTCAGACTAGCTGATAGAAGACGGAGCTCGTCCCCTCCTGAAATCTCTGAAGTCCTGCCAGTAGTGGTGGGCGTATCGATCCAAATATCGATAGTATCGATACCAAGGTCAGTATTGGCATCGGATCGATACTAGCGTGATGAGATCGATACTTTTTGTTGTAGTTTCTCTTCTATAAGTTCAGCAAATCACTCAGATTTCTTCACAGAGTTTGTGTGAGCGCAGCGTCTCTCTCAGTCCTCATGCGCAGCAGCGCTCCTCTCTGCTCTCTCTCAGTCTGCTTGCTCACTCAGGTCCACTAGGCCCCTCCCCTCCCCTCCCCTCCTCTCCCCCTCCCCCGCTGCCTGCCAGGCAGTTAGACTCAGAGCAGAGACGGACTGGTGAGATGGCGGAGACGGAGAGGAAGAGCTAACTGCTAGCTGTGACATATGCAGTAAAGTTTTAAGAACCTGTGGTAACACTACAAACCTGTACAAGCATTTAAAAGCTGTACACCCAAACATAAATGCTGAGCTGCAAAGCAAACGGAGGGAGGAGGAGGGAGCTCCCCAAACCCAAACCAGACCCCTTGCACAGAGACAGACGTCACTGACAGAGGCCTTTCAAAAACCTCAACAATATCCAGGTAGTAATTTCTAGAAGTGAAAGTTATTTCCAGCATTAATTAATGTTGTTTTTTCAAAGTGTAATTGGTGGTCAGAGATGTAATTTAGCAGAGAGATTAAACTATTATCGTATATTCAGTCAGTTGAAATAAATCTTAATTGTTTTACTAGAACTTTTCAAGAAAAAAGTATCGGTATCGGTATCGGTATCGGCAATACTGGCCCTATAATTACTTGGTATCGGATCGATACCAAAATTTGCAGTATCGCCCACCCCTACCTGCCAGTGTGCAACACAATCCCTTGGGGAATCAATTAAAAAAAACCTAGCAGAGAAGACTTTGAAACTTAAGAAGGATGAAGGTTTCTTGGGATGTGTGAGCATTTTCTGGCTCAGCCTCGGTGGTGTTAAGGTAGAACCGAAAGCTGCACCTGTAAGCCTGCAAATTCCTCCGACCGTCGAAGGAGCAGCACAGAAAGAATCCTGATCTTCTGGATTTTTTTTGGCAGGGAATCGCTGCGTGCAATTTAATCAGACAATCAAAGGACACAGAAAAAAATGTTAATTTTTCTTTAAATTGAGTTTCATGACATTTCTGTCAGTTTACATTTACTTTACCTGCCAATTTAAACCAACGCTGAGCCTGACTGGAAGCAAACATCCCCGTCCTGGATTTGAATCAAGCCCAATGATTTTTCTTATTAGAAAAAACTAATTTGTGCTGAAAATATTACCTATACCCCAGGTCTGCTCTGGGAAGAAATGACAGTGGCTGACAACACGCACTGTGAAATTGATAGCGACAGAAAACCTTACTGGTGCCCAATGGTTTGGCCTCCCTCATGTAAGTCATATTATTAGCCAGTTCAATGGACTGGTTAATGACATAGTGGTCTATTACACTCATGTCTGTAAACAGAGGCACGTGCTGCTGGTGCCAGAAATCTGCCCATCACAAGTTTGCCTTTATGGAGGCGTCTCCTCAGAGAGCCAAAAGCTTTTCCCCACAGATACAGAAAAAGAGGCGTCCTAATGTACATGAATCTATCGCTTTATCGATCCAAATCAGTCACCTTACAATTTGTAGTCCAAGCTTGATTAACACTTGTACATTTCCCGCTGCTGTTTAACTGTAATTTAAAGACAGGTAAACTTTGCTCTGGATGCTCTCTGTTTGTAGGACGCTAGATTTCTTCTTCTTCAGGCTGTAAAACATTTCTATACTTCCTTCAAATACAAACAAAAAAACACATTTGAGAACCGTAACTCACTTAAGAAGTTGCATCTTTTTAAAAAAACTCGTCTCATCTTCGTCCTGATTTTTGAATCTCAATTTTGAATCTACATGTTTGAAATACGTCAGATATCAATCTCCGAAGAGAGACTCACACCTGGGTCTGCTTCTGCTCGACGTTTCTGCCTGTGAAGAGGACGTTCTGTTAATGTTGCCAGGTGCTTTGCTCACGAATGTTCCTATAAATAAAAGGTGCAGTCTACACCTGCTATTTTTCGTAAAGTGTCTTGAGATTACACTACTGACATATTTGGATTGCAATGAGACAGCGTGCAGAAAGTTGAGGTCCCCAGAGGATGAATATTCCTCCACGTTGGTGTTTCTTCGTTCACAACAATGACCCTTTATTGGATGCCTGGGACTTCTATTCATGTTGCGCTGGTATTGAAACAAGTCGTTTTTTTACGTGTATTGTATCAAAGTTAAAAAATGAGTCTAGTCTCAGTTATATTTCCCAGCACTACTTTAGCCGCTGAATCTCTTTACTCCGTTTTTGGGAAAGCTAAAACAATCTGCTGCTGGTCAAGTGGAGACATTACTCTGAAAGGTTGCATTTGGTGATTTCATAAAGCATTTTCACTTACACCTGAGATTTTAAGAAAAGGGTTAATAAAGACCAGTATAACATTTATTCCCTCAAACAGACATTTACACCACGCTATACTTAAAAATAAAAGCTCACCAGAAAGTCGTTTTTAAAGCAGAGTTCTCTCATAGTGAACATCAATCCATGCAGCCTCACAGCACTGAATGGTAAATGTCTTTGTAAAGACTGTCTCCATTGCGCTGCATTCACCGGATAATTGAAAAAGACAGTCTGGACGTTTTAATGTGCTAAACATGACCCTGTTTATGTGCATATCTGTGTCCTCCCATACATCAAATGAATAAGTCCGTAAACAGAGGAACAGTTTCTCATGAAATCTCTTGAGCTGCTCTACGTTTACACTGCATTTTATTGTGGTTTGATGTCATTTCCAACTTGTAGGGCCACTCTCAAAATTGTATCCCTCACAATGCAGGTGATCTATCACAGCTGTCTCATTTTTTAATCCCAGGTGACTGAAACATCTGTCAGGATGACTGAATGTCGATTGAGCGGTACAGCAGGGAGAGAAGGAAGAGGAGGAGGGGATGCAGATCCTGAGAGGAGTGATGGCTTTGAGACAGGCAGAATCTCATCTAGATATCATGAGTATCATTCAGCAGTGAGCGTATGTGTGAGTAAGATATAGGACACACAGAAAGTTGGTATTGTGCATAAATAGATGCTCATTTTTCCATCTGATGGATGCTTTCATCTACAACAAGATCATGACTGCAAGCAGAAAGGTGACAGCCGACAACCCTGGCAGAGATAGTGTCATATGTTATCCACTGATGGTATATATGCTTTATATGGGACCAACAGATGGTGTACTGGAAGACGTGTAAGGCATGGAAACAGCCCCCCATGGTGCATTCGAGGGCAGCTGTACAAATGATGCTCGGGAAAGTCGGCCTCTCTCCATCCTTAACTGACAAGGTTATCAGATATTCATGGAGCCTAATTAAACAAGCACTGCCTGTGTTCAGTCCCACAGCACATTTCTTACTAACGACATATCAACCTAATTAATTTTCAGTTTATTGGACATCGATTTCAGCTCTCAAGTTCATCAGGTGCCCTCCTCTCTGCTTTGAAATATGCAGCGATATTGGGCCGCATATCTTGATGGTAGAACTTTTCTTCACAACTGACTTTTCTTCAGTCCGATTTTTTGAAATGCAAAAGTTACTACATCCCCCATGTAGATCCCTAACCGGGTATAACGAAGAATTACACTCATAATGGATGATTCCACTCCTCACTTTGTAAATCTGATGTGAAAGCAGGAGGTTGTCTGACCTTTACAGTCGATACGAGGCAGAAAGTAAGTGTGTGTGGAGCTGCTATTTGTAGTCGGATGTGAAGTGCATTTCACATTATTCATGTAGCTATAAACAAGATCTTACTTTGCAATTGAGGCTGAACTTCATCATACAACACAATTCTTGTTTCACATTCAGTGTGTAGTACTCACAGACTCTCTGTAAGGTCTGGACAAGAAAGCATTTCTTTCCTCATGAAACAGATGATTTATAAAGAGAAAAATAGGGCTGGGCGATATGACCTCAAATCAATATCACGATTAATTGAACATTTGACCTCGATTACGATTAATGAACCTTTATTTAGTTTTAGTTGTTTGCCCTCATAGTTCACTGACTTGGTCTCTACTGTAAATATGCTCAGCTATTAAAGCTGGGATATGTTTTCTAATGAAAGAGTGTTTATCTGATGAACTATTTTGTTGTTATTTATTGAATATTTGGAACTGAAAGCATCTCTTGAAATGAAAACGACACATTTCAGTTTTAAACTTCTCTAAAACTGTAGAAAATAAATAACTTGAATTTCTTGCAAACAGTTTTTCTGCAGTGTTTACATTTGACTTGTTTTTGTTCGTCGTCGTCTTCCCTAAAGACAAAATGTGTCCAAACGACCGACATTGCTTCCTTGTCACGGATTGGACGTGTCGTCACGTGACTCTGAAAATAATCGACATGGGCAAGATGACGTCGGTTAGAGGATCTGAATGTCGGTTTCGATTCATTGCCCAGCCCTACTTTGGGTACGTCTGTGTTTCCTAGCTTGTCTTATTGATGAACTAGAAAGCTTTTATCTTACCCATAGTTCATTTAATGAGCTATCTCTGACCTCAGATACCGCCTGTGTTATCTTCAATGCACCACCTTCACAGATTGAATCAATGCCTCCAAACCAATACACCCACATACTCACACAGTGGGAAGCAAGATGAGGGAATTCATTTCTGAACAAACAGTAAAATAAGTTAGACATTGAATACAATAAGCTAACGTAATAAAAAAAGGGTAGTGTATTTAATGCAATATTTTTCAAAGGTGATATAACCCCTGAGATAAAAACCCCCTCTTCATCAGGCATGCTTACAGCTTAATGACACATACATGAGCTGTGTCTCATTTCATTGGTTTATTATCTCTGCAGCCGTTTACGAGTTCACATATTTTACTGAAATTACTAGCATTAATTAAAAATGAAAAACATAGTAAAACAAATAACAAATGACTGCCCATTAGAATCATTGCGATGATAAATCACAGTGGTGACTCTTGTGCTGTAAAAGCCGGTCATCCCATCTGCTCTTCTGTAGACGGCTGCAGGCCCCACTCACACACCTGTGATGTAAGAGATCTTTGTACAGTACAGTCCTCAGGTCAAACTGCCCACTGTAAATGTCATCCAAACCAATCTACTGCTCTGCACTCAGAAACGGTCAGAATAGACAGCGCCTCTATGTTCTCTCTCTCCCTCGCCGTATAGCCAACTGCCTGCATAATTGATTAATAACAGTAATTGCTTATACATAATGGATAATAATGGTAACATGATCATTAGCATTAAGAAGGCCTGAAGGAGTTTGTTCTATTCAATTGTCAGGGAAAAGGTCTTAACAGACTGTGGATACACAGAAATTAGAGCAATGTCAATTCACATAAAACACGGAGAAGTTTTCTTTTCAAAGGTTACTGCCTGATTCAAAGTTTCTTTATGTCCTTTGCAACCGTAAACTTGAGTTACATGAATGACAGCTGCTAGAAAATAAAAAGCACCGGTAGAGTCAAATAAGGAACGAATGTATGAAACTCTCCAAACACAAGAGAAGATAATGTATACTTTAAACCTTTACAAAACCAACATGAACTTCAAGTTTTTGCAGGAACCAGCCCTTCTATTTATAACTTGTATGGGATAAAATTATTGAAAAGATATGAGGTTTTGAGATGTGATTTGTTAATGCAGTGTGCGTGAGCCTCGGATCAGATCTGTGTTTACATGGTTGTAGGGAGATTGTGATGTGATGTAGGTTAAAGGTATAAAAGACTGCAGGGTCTTGAGGGTTAAAGCATCGGATGAATCTGAAGACTCTGCTGTTTTGCTTTGAAGTCACCTTCCCATAAAAGCATTGGCTTGCAAGAGCAGCAGTATGATCTAAGCCTTATTAGCAATCCAAACAGACTGCAGCTTACTGCTCTGTGTACCTTTTTTTATTTATTTTTAAGTTGTTAAAATCCTCATAAAGGTGCGAGGGTGTGAGGAAACGCTGCCTGGATGCTTAAGCAGCCGGCCTGGACAACCACCTGCATCTATTCCTGTCTTCTTTTGCTTAATTAAGATACAGATGTCGGTTAATGAGAGCGGACGCCGCTAATGAGTGATGCTAAATCCAATGGGTCACAGTTGGCAGTGCCACATGTGCAGCTTTTGATCATACTGGCTTGTGTCTCTCTACCTCTGGAGTTATGCAGGAATTATACCGAGCCTGGGCTATTTACGTAATAATTTATGACTTCATTGTCTGTCTTGTTTCATTTTCCTCCCATGGCTGCCCCTTTTTTCTTCCAGATTCTGACACATTTCTGGCAGTGTGTAGCTTTAAATCACAGCTATTTGCTACTTAAAGTCATTTAAAATAATCATTTTTCACACGACTCCTGTCCTGCACCAGCACAGTCCAGCAGCTTCATTTGACAGGATAGAAAAACTCATTTCACCTTTCACGCACAACATCGGAATTAAATGACTTTTTCCCTTTTAAAGCAGAGCACAGCACTTTTTCTCTCAGCTGTCTGTTACTTTTTTATGGAAAACAGTAAAGTTGATGTAAGTATGACATTAAATTGCCTGTAAATATATGCCTGAACGCGTGCAGCCGAGGTCTCTGCCGAGTCTAAGGTGGATAAATGAGGAATTTGTTTTTTAGGGAAGCGGAGAGCGAGCTGTTAAGCCTGCGTTTGCACACTTTTTTTGCATTCCAGACTCTTCCTCACTGAACTGAACTGGAAGATGGCATCACGATTCACTGAAGCGCACACACAACTCCCACTCTGCCGGGGAGTTCTGGCTAATCCAGGACCTTCATAAAGCATGTGTTGGGCCTTAGCGACACATCTGTCATTCTGACGTCCGCTAGCATGGTCTGGACTGTCGGTTTCTAATCCATCTGTGCTCTGCAGAGACAGTCTGCTGCCAACTGGATCTTTGCTAAGCCTTTGGAGAAGCCGACAGAACGGCCGCTCCTGCCAACTTCCTGAAAGTTTTCATTTATATCTCAGCGTTTATATGACCACTTCCTGTTCCTTTTGTTTACACACTTGTGTCCTTAAGTGAGTGTGTTGACAAGTGTTTTCTCTGATGAATCAGATGCTTGTGATATTGACTTTGATGTTGCCATGCGATCAGAAGTCCAATGGATGGAGGCTAACTTTAATCCCAAGCACCAAAGGCAGAATAAGACCAATAACTTTGATCTCCCTCATGCAAAAAACTCAGTAATTTTCCACTGCAATGCCACCGTGCTGGTAATATTGGATTAAAAACTGCCTCTTTTCTTCAGCTGTCCAGTCATGTATGGCCTAGGGTGTGGATGAAGCCTGTCGGGGATGCTTCAGCATTCTGCACAATAGAGATAGAGAGGGAGAGAGAAACAGAAAAAGCGTTTCTGACATTTCTTCTGTGCCACGGTCAACCAATTCAGCAAAGCAGAACAACATTTTCATGAGGGTGTAGAAATTCAAATGTGCAGTTTGTTGATGGACAACTTGTTTGCACCTTTTCTACCTGTTTACAAACATCTCTTCAATCGGTATGTTTATGGATAAATAATGTAACAGCAAGCTCGATGAAAAGAGTTGTGTATATGCCTCGAGCCGGAGCACGCTGCATTCTAGCTGGTTTTCTAAAGGAAAGTGTGGACGTTTTTTTTCTGTGCATCTGAGGTCAGCGAGCTCTTTTACAGCCACTCAGATTCCTGTGAGAGAGCAGCATCAATTACACAGCAGAGAAGTCAAAGGGCCACAGCAATGTAAAGATGAGATAATGACTCATTACCAAATTTAACAGCTGTAGCAATGGGCCATCTTGTAGCACATGATGGTGACGGTAATAGGTTTTCAACAAGTGTTCATAATGATATAACCAGTTCCCTACCAAAAGTATCTCCTGCACTGCTCAGCCTTTATGCTCATTTAGAAAGACATGTGAAGATAGCGTTTTGCACATTTTAAAGGACTACCTGAAAACTACTGCTGGAGATTCTATGTCAGCTCAAACAAGGCTAACAAGTGAGTTTGGAACATATCAGTGTAAAGTAAAAGTGTTGCTTGTGTCAGTGAACAAAAATAATCATCACGTAACCCCGCTGCTTCCACCTGTCAGCTTTACTTCCTGTTTCATTTACAGCTCTTTCTGTGTCATGACATTACTTCAGGCTACATGCCATGCTCTGGCACTTGCAAAGTTAGCAGCTGCAAGTCAATAAAGTGGACCATCTAGGATAGCAAGATACCGCCCCCAGGAATGGGTGGGGCTCAAATTAGAGCATGAAGTAGAATGAATATTGGGCGAACTGTCATGAGATAGCAAGAGTCCCAATGAATGCTCATGTTACTCCCTGTCTGCTAGATATGTAAATAGGCAACTATTGATATGTCAGTGTTTTAGTACATTTTGTTAAACTGCTTGAAAGCAGCCAAAAATTCTTCAAACGATCGTTTAAAGAAAAATGAAGACACTCGTGCTGTATTCACACATGTATGAGGTGGTTATGTTGCAACCAGTATGATCTTCATGCATGTAATGAAGCAGCTTCATACTCTGCTCCACTTGTTCATGGTTACGGTGAATACGTCCAATTACACATTGATATAAAGGCAAAACTGTCCTAGTGTCACACTCTGTCGCTTCTTCCACAATACTGAGACCGTCCTCACCTTGCTTTCCATCTTGTTAATATCTTTCACATGTTGCCCGGGGATCCATATTTGTATTTCAAGTGTGCATGTGAGGAACACGTCCACAGACGTAAACACCCAAGGCAATATATGCAGAAGCATGTTCCAGTGAGAGGTTGCTTTGTGAGTAAATCTGGGAACATCAGCACTGTACCGTGTGCTGCAAATAAACCAGTTCAAAGAGTTCCTTTTACCTTCACTTCCCCAGCATGTGATCCACCCATTGAACCTTTTTAAACATTTACTCTGTCAACAACTTTGCTCGCACATTTCTTCAAAGACTTGCTCTGTGATTTTAGGTTACACTAAATATGGCTTTACACTTGCTTTCATGTGCAGGACAAGTGACAGGTCTGAATGTGATTTCAAATCAAGATATGTAAGATGTCATGGTTGCTTAGTGATCAAAGACGTACATACGTTGGGCTCCACGGTAATGTGAACAGATGGAGACACAGCAGGAGCGAGAAACGTAGATGTGCTATGTTTAAATAAAGATGCAGATATTTTTAAAAATAGGATTTAATTTACGCATCAACTTTTAATTCCAATCACATGACTGTGAAAGTCTTCCACGGTTTGTGCTGTTGATTTTTGAAGCTCCACAAAGTGTGACAGAGATAGCATTCCAGAGAAGAAAAGACTGAGCGGCTTAACCTCTGACATGGCAGAGGTACAGAGAGCCGCGCAACCTCTCTTCAGGGTGAGCGGCTTTTCTTGTTTGGGGCTGAATAAGAGATTTCAGTGTGAAGGGAAGTCAGGAGAGATATGGTATGAAACAGAGAGGAAATCGGAGTGGCAGAGTTTAAGACTGTGTGGCGAGAGAGGTGTGACGGAGAGCGCGGCACAGACAGAGATCAGGTCATATTTCATCACTCTGTGGACAGTGCAGAGAGGAGGGAAGTGTTGAAAGGCCATCAGAAAGGCCATGAAGGATCGTCAGTCCAAAGCTGAAAAGAGAGTGTCAACACTTGGTTAGGGAGGCGGGTTGGTCTTGTTGACCTGCTCACAGAGATGACAAGAGTGAGGACTCTCCAGACAAACACATGAATTTTTTCATCCTGGTGTGTAATGCCCAAGTTTGCAGAGAATCCCCAGGTAGGCTCAGACCAAAGGGAATGTGGTATCTGTGTACATTTAGTAACATCATTAGTTCCCCTTGTTCATGACTGCATGTGCAGGAATGTGAAAACGTTATTTACAGCTTTGAAATCTAGATTCAAGGCTCTCAGTGTGGGATTAATTATAAACAGAGAATCACAGTTAATGAATGTGGAAAGAAGCTCCCTTGTTGCGCTCAGATTAAATCTGGATCTGTACATCTTAACAATGCTCTAAATAATTAATACAATGGTATTTTATCCATACATTTATAAAGTAACCCAAATCCTCCATCTCTTCGAAACTCTACCTTCAGTAGACATGCTTTGGTTATGTGCTTTTGACTTGAGGAACACATTGAGACATGCTAATATCCCAGCATAGAAAATCCACACTGAGTCTAAACGTTTGGATGTTTAAGTTCTTCCAGTTGATTAGCTGTAAAAGATGCACTTTAATACCTTTATTAAATCTAAAAAGTGGGCTGCGTCATATATATAGGAGGTTCGACTAATATACCAGTATAAAATGCTGAGACATGCGCCCTCTTGACTGCAAGTACAGCTGCCACCATCACCTACTTAATGCGACGTGCAAGCGATTGAACATTTGTCCCCATTCTTTGTGGTTTGAGAGCGTCCGCTTTGCTGAGCAAAACGTGCTGGAATAGCGACTCAGACAGGGCTGTCGCTGCCATTAGGTCATAATCACACATTTGAAGGAAACAGTGATATGTTGTTCAGTAAATAAACCTTGTGGAGTGCTGGTTTGATGGAGAAGACACCTCAAGTGATCAGCGGAGATGTGCAGTGTGACTCTACGCAAATAGGTCGCAGGCTATGGGTCTGTTACTGTAGGCTGAAAGCTCAACCACCATGCTGTAGGTAGAAGGATTGCAAACTCCACATTGTGAAAACAGATGGTTCTAAAGAAAAGCTACCCAGCACAGAAACTGCATGTTGCTGAGTGCAATGAAAACAGTCACACAGGAAGGCTGTTAAACCTTTTCCCCCTCCCTCTTTCTTATTTCATACAAGCAAATACTTCTAGATCTTGCAAACTCTGCAAGAAATCTTGATATATAATGCACACACTTTATTCAGCTGTCACCATCGGTGTCTTCCTCTTTAGAAATGTGATTATGGAAGAATCAAGCAGAGCACAGGGTTTATATTTATTGCTGTCTGATTCCATAGAAGCCATTTTTCAGTGTTGTCCTGTGATCTTTTATGTTTCTGACTCCCTCGACACTATATCTGCCCTCATCGATCACAGAGGATGGTTTGGTCCAGATTCTGCCTTTAAGATGAATGAACCCACTTTCCTTGGACCCTTTGAGACCCACCATACCACATGTAATAAACCGGTCGAACACACTCGTATACACACTTTATTTCTCACTCAATACGATGAATCCTTATGACTCACTGCAATCATGTGCATTCACTGTGGGAAGAGGAGAAGTGTTCTTGAGGTTTTTTTAAGCAGTGTCTTGGAGTTTTGACTTGGCTGCCTTTCTTCTTCAGTAGAGTCGGATTGGCAATGCCGAGAGCCAATTTGTTGGCAAGCAGCAGGTGGTTGGGTTAATTGCCCACGGTGCTGGTTGGAGAGAAAGTGTCTTGCTGGGTGTGGAGAGACTTCTGCACTGGCAGAGCTCGAGTCCAGAGAAAGAACAGCAGTAAGCATATTGTCATCTCCCACCTCGGCACCCTAATCAGTACTGCTGTGCACTCCCATTGTTAAAGTGAACTGGCTCGCATCCCGGTGGAATTCTCCCTTTCTCCCTCTCCATCCGATTTTGCTTCGTTCCCAATGCCACCCACATCCTCTTCTTTTCACTCCCTTTCATCTCACCATTCTCTCCCTTTCTCCCTCTCTGGTGCTAATGCCGCTCGATCTCCCTCCCTCCCCCGTCTTCAGCATCCCATTTCTTCGGATCAATCCTCCCATCTCCCTCTCTGTTTATTACGTCCCCTTCATCCTGTCTCCCTATGCACCTTTCCCTTATTTCCTGTTATGTCCAACCCACTGTGCACCCGCCCTTTCTCCCTCCATCTCCACCACTTTCCTTTCTCTATCTGCTTTCGTTTCCCTTTCTTCCCGGAGGAGTAGGATATTGATGTAAACACACACAGAGCTCTGAGTGCTTCTTAAGCTGCTCTGGCCTATGCACAGGCCTCCCTCCATTGTCCCAGCAACTGTAGGAAGAAGAGGCATGATTTCCAATAGGCTTATCCCACCAGTTCTCCCAGTGCCGTGCCATAAAAAGATGGCGAGGGCTTTGACTCGAAGGCTGGACTGAGAACGCCTGCCTGTCAGTGTCACAGCTCCACTGTGTTAATGGATCAAAGAGATGTGGGCAGCGGGTGAGATGCAGCGCTGTAATTAAGCATTGGAGACCGTGCCAGCAAAAATAGAAGTGGAACTAAAAGGATGGTTATGGCGATGGAGGCTAAAGAAAGCAACACAGCCTTAGTGTTTGATGAAATCTAGTCAAAGTTGAAAGATGATTTTGCACTGCAGACATTCAAAATGTGGAGATTATGTTCTTCCAACACAAAAGGATTGTAACAGCAGGAAGTGGAGCCGTCATTTACCCAGCTTTACGTCTGAATTACAGACTATCCCACGCTCCTACACAGGGTTTGTTATTAGACAGAAGAGGTCACCTGTTAGACAAGGTTTGATTTGTTTTCGTGGCCAAACCTGAAAAGAAATGTCGGCAGTGTGTCATTCTAAGACCGTTTCTGTGGGAAAGTTTCCAAAAATCCAGGTCATAGCTCAGTAACCCCCGGGAAAGTTACACATTGAATGGGTTTGAACACATATAAGAACTGATTATACACGTGTGTAAGTCAGAGCTATAACTGCTCTGTAATTTACATTTATTTTGAAAGATTTCCACTGTGGGTGCAAACCCACTCACTGCTGACCTGGGGGGCAAGCATTTGGACGCGTTACACAGAAACAGCTCGCCTTCTTGCCTATTTAAATATTGCTTTCCTTATGTACTATGTAAAGGTGCACGCTGAATAATCAGTTGTTGCTTTAAAGTGATAATTAGATATTCCTCTTAACAGTTACAGCTGGTACGTTATCGTGTGTTTTTTTTTATGCTGTGTGAAGAAATACATCAGTATTCTAGGGCTGAGTTTCTGAATTTCCATCCCTTTCTAAAACGTCTAAACTCTGGGAACATTTCACCCTCAGTGTTGTAAACAAAAGTAATAACCTTTCCTGCTTCAGCAGCGTCCTGACGTGCGTCCTCACTCGCTCTAGCAGCTACACTTACTCAGCTACTCACAAACACAACTACGTTACTCCTTTAACAAAATGATTAAAGCCAAGATTTTAAAAGTAGACCTCGCTTATCAAGAGAGCACATCGGTACTGTGCAACATTTGAAGGGATTTGGACAATTGTCTTTTGCAGCATGCATGTGGGCACACTTTCATGTCAGTTTAGGGTCAAACTCTTCTCTGACTGTTTGTGTATCTTCTTTAGTATTCATTAATGCTACTGTACAACATGTAGCTGCCAATCCTTCCTACCTGTACCTGTGGATATCATTCACTGTCTACATGTATGGTGTTAACAGGAAGTATATCATAAAGCTTGCTGTGAGGTGACATTTCTTTCACAGTGGATGAGCTCTGTTTTTCTGCATGTTTATGTGTGTATGTATATTTTTTTACTCAACACTCCCCCCCCCTCCAACCTTTCTCTTCAAAGTGGCATAAAAGGCAGCCGTCATGCCTGACGATCAAAGAGCAACAACCAGAGCGCCGGCTCTCTGTTGTGCCGCTGTCATTTTCACTCCTTTAAACTACAAAACAACAGAGACCTTCAAAACTCACGGCCACTCTTGATGAACACGCGGCAGCTTCACTCGCTCGACTCGGGAGAACTCGGCCTCGTCCCAGGTTTATGTTTATAGTTTGTGATTTGACGCGGGCGTGTCATAAAGTTTGAGTTGGCATAATTGATCCTGTAACACAGATCAGTCATCCAAAAGCCTGTGTTCATTTTGCTTCCATGAATATACACCAGTGCATTTTTTGAGAGTGATGTCCTGGCCCTCGGAAAGTCTTTCAGTCCCTGAACAATGATTTGCTCCTGCAAGTTCCTGCTGCACATAGATAGTTACCATAATAGAGTTCAATATCAAAAGCAGTATCCTCATGGCTGTTGGAGGTATTTATTTTCTATCACGCTAACATGGCTAAACCAGACGTGGTGATTCAGTCATTCATTCGTAACTTCAGTCGACTTGGAGCTGCTTTATAAATGTCTTTCTGCGGAGACGTCTTGCTGTCTGTTCAGAGCTGATAAAAGCTGTAGGAGAAGGAAAACTGCCTTGTATAGTCCAATTACTAAAGTGAAGTATTTGTTTGTATGTTTGAAATCTGTCCAATGTTGTCTCTCTAAAACAAAATACTCCTTTATAGTTACGTTAATACAATTAAGAGACCATTTAAATTGATTAGACCAACATGTATGGTGATTCCCGTTTTAACCAGCAGAAGGCGTTATCTGCTTTTGGCTTCTTTTGTTCGTCATAGAGAAACGAGGCATACAGACATGGCTGAAGAACATTTTGACGTTGAGACTTTGCCTTGTTTCACGAAGGAGGGATGTAGAAGCAAGGTCAGCAAACGAGACAAAAGCAGTGTGCAAATATTCCAAAAGACTGATGAACGACTCAAATAGCAGAACCAACATTCATGATCTCATAGAACAGCGCCAAGAGAAGAATGATATCCACTCCTGTACCTCCCTCCTGAACTGTTATCCGAAACACAATGACCGGCTTCACAGACCAAAAAATTGTTCTTTGCATCTTGTGTCTAAGAGCATGGAATTAAAGACCTTTTAAAGTCGTTTTCACATATGCACTTGGATAATATCTAGATAATTAGGTCCCGAGGACTGCTCCGGAGATTCTCCCGACCTGGCTGTTCACATACTGTATGCTCCTCACAGCGGGAGACTATCCCTGTCAGACGGGAGGGGGGGCGGGGGGTCTCCTGAGGTAAGACATCATGTAAAAAAACAACGCAGAAGTAGCGGACGAAGCAACACAACGCTATAATGACAATTAACAACAATTAACAACAATTTAACAACATACTGGCGAACTGAAAACGTAATGCAGCCGTTCAATTACGTGGACAGAGATGGTAGTAGTCGCGTGCAGACACTATGCACCGTGCAGCAGTCACAGTATAGAAACATCACTCCCCCCTCCTATTGGCTGAGAATATCCTGCTGCGTTCTCACATCAGCCCACTCAGACTTGCTGCGAAAAAAATACCAGGGCAGGAGAAACTCCGGGTGAAGTCCGAGCGAAATATACAAACACATATACAGCCCCTCCGAGTAATCTCCGTAGTTTTTCAGGAGATTTCCGTATGTGTGAAAAGGGTAAAAGAGAGTGATATGAAAAATAAGTTTGTTGCAGCATTTCTTTTTAAGTCTCTCTTGTGTCACATCCTCTTACTCATATTTATTGATGATTGAACAATAAGGAGGCAGGAGAAGATAAATATAGTAAGGTCAAATCATTACTCTTTGTGGGATTCATGGAGTCATTGAGACTGTCAGTGGGTACTGTCTGAGTGGATGTGGATTTCTGCAGTGGTGAACATGAATCGTACGTATAGCGAGAAGCAGGACTGTCAGAGCCGCATCAGAGAGGGATTGTGTAGCTCTGACGGGGACACAGAGGATAGAGACATGCTTGAAAGGTTGAGGTATTGAATTTTACTTCCTGACAGCTGAGTGACCTTTCGGCTCTCAAGGGGGATGACACAGAGATGGATTTCGCAGTCGCCCGACGCGCGCTCTCCCCTGCTCCTCCCATAGGGTTAAGAATTAATGCTCCCCTCTACCTCTGCTGAGCAAGGAGACTCCAGCTGAACTGCATGGAAGAAAAAAACCTTAAAAGCAGAAGAGTTTAATCTCATGTGAACTTGAGCAATTAAAGGAGAATCATGTGAATTAGTTGGACACAAGAACAGGTCGTCTTTTTACTTTGCATTGCAGCAGCTGTGGGAAAGGGCAGCACGGGTTTTGAACCTGGAAACGTCAAGACAAATCTGAAGAAAGAGGGCAGCACACCCACACAGTAAATTGCCCCCCTGTTCTCACTGTCTCTCTCTTCACACCTCAGAAGAACCTCTATTCATAAATATATGCAGCATGACGGGGCCAGGTCCCATGCTAATGCCCTGAATACCAATGAGACTCGTCCTCACTCCTACCAGATCTCTTCTTCTGTGGTGCCTCTGGGCAGAATTTACAATCGTACATCCCCTCTTTCTTTCTGCGGCTGTGAGGTGGAAGTAACAAATCAGTTTCATCTGACAGCTTGGCTAACTCTCCGCAGAATCACCTGGTGTCTTTAGGAGATACGAGATAAGAATACACCTCGATGAGCTGTTGTTTGAACTTGCTTTATCTCTCTTTAATGGTCTCTTCCTTCACCAACAGAAAGAGCTCCGGGCTGTATTTTCTTTGCACTCTTCAAGTTCACTGACTCTCTGCCTTGCTCGTGATGCCCTTCTTTGTTCCCCTCGTGTGTTCAGCGAGGGTGTAAAAGCTGCTTAGACGATGCAGTCACGTACCGCTAGTCTTCCTGGCAAAGTGACCAAGTGCAGAGGATGATAGACTTGAAATGACAGCGAGTGATTTCATTCTCCATCTATCTTTCAAGACATCACACGCAGCAGCCAGTGGTGTGGCGGCAGTCTACGCTCCATTACTCCAACTGGCCAATGAGCCATCTACATGAAGGCCTCATTGATTCCTCTTTACGCACGCTTTGTGAAAATATAGAGAGCCAGATAGAGTTAGATACTGATACATCAAGACGCAGCTCACTGGACAAAGACAAGAAACAGCAAGTGGACCATCCAAACAGACAAATCCGTAGTTCAAAGTGCGTTGGTAGTTTTTCCATTTTGGTTTTAATTGGCAGAGCCTTCAGGCCTGTGGTGAAGATTTGGCTTCTTGCTCAGTGACACTTTAAGAGGACAGATGCTTGCCAACACGAGGGACTTAGCCCAGATCATCCAGTGAAAAGGACAGTCCTGGCTGTTGCAGTATTTACTAGTCACAGTATTCTGAGCATTCGCCGTAAATTCTTCATGAGCATGTCAAAATATTGTTGTGAAAAGGCGCTTCTATATTTCACACCTTGCATTTTTTGACAGCCCTGTCTGGCACAATATCTATAATGCATAAAATAGAATTCATCTGAAATCATACCTTAAAAGGAAGAATACAAACCTTTAGAGGCCTGCACTCTTTCACTAATGTCACATTAATATCTTATTAGAGCTGTGGTGACATCTTGTAACAGCTTGGAAACATTTTCATAGAAACACTACATGCAGATCGTTTAGGGTTAAGTAAGCGATCAAACAATAGTCAGGATTCTGTGTAGGAGACGTTCCAGGCTGCAACTAACGAGCTTCATGTCCTGAGCGAGAACAAAGACACGGTTTACTTACATTTAGAGGATATCCTGAAATAGTGGTTCTCAACTGGTCTAGTCTAAGGACCCACCACCAACTCCTTCATCAAAATTGTGACCCATATTTCAGATATTTTTTCAACCAATCAGATTTATTGAATGAAAAAATATTGCCGTTTGGGCCTCAAATGGTACGAAACGTGACGGAACGAAGGGAAGGAACAAAACCGACATGTTCTAAGAGCGCTTCATGGACTTTTTGACACTTTTAGGTCCTGACCCACCACTTGAGAACCGCTGTCCTGGAATACAGAACCGTTTTTTTTAACATGAAAAATGTGTCTGCAGTTGTTGTCTCACCGGCAGCGATTGATACGGAAATGTTTGTCGGGTGAGTAGCTAGCTATTTAAATGAAAAACAGGCTAAGGTGGACACTATCACATTTATATAAAGTGGAATTCCTTTGGATTCAAACACATATGTTGTCACTTGTTATCACTTTAGAAAAGATAGAACAACATCAAGTTGCAGCAGCTTTCTACACAACTCAACCAACAGGGTTTTCTTTGAATTATTTTCTGAATATGTAAGATGATCTGGTCATTTTCAAATAAAGAAAATAGCATAGCACAACACCAGAAATGTTGATGAACATGATTTACATCCTTGCAGTCCAACAAAGATAAAATGCCGGTGTTAGAGTATGACACAAGAGCAAAATAGATGTAAAGTATATATAATTTAGATGTGGGTAATGAGAGTGTACTTCAGTATAGCTTGTAGTGTTTTCTCTCCCACTTAGCCCCACGTCACTCTCTTCATCTGTGCCCTTAATCTGTGCTGCGTGTCAATGTCAATCCTAGTGTGATATAATGACAGTGTAAGGAGGCCGTGACAATATAATACGACAGCTGGAGTCCCGACTGCTGCTGGCTTCAAGTAAAATATCACCTCTAACTGCCATCATGCCCCCGAAATAACCTGCCAACCCCTCTGCGACCTCTTCCTCCCTGCGGCTCTGACGGCCACTCTGCTCGCACCGTGAAACGTGTCCGATGAAAGGTTAAAAATTGAGGGCAGGAAGGTTGACAAATTGCTTTAGCAAAGGAAGGAAGGGGAAGAAGATGTGATAATGTTTGGGTTTCATGGTGTTGTTAGGGTGTTGTGAGGGTCTTTGGTCCGAGGGGAGCTTGCTGAGATTTCTCTGAGGTGCTGAGTCAGAGTCATGACCTGCTATGTTTTTCTCTCCTCAAGTGTAAAACTTTAGTCCGTCCAATCTGTCCATTTCATGTCAGTTTATAATCCTATTATTCTTCTTTTTTCTGATCATTTAACAGCTACAACATTCACTTTTTTATCCAGACTACAGGACATGTGAAGCTCCTACAGCATGTTTCTGTGTAGATGACTAATGTGATGTTTTCTGCATAATTCAATATGTTCGGCCTGCATCTCTATGTAGAGTTTACCTTCAGTTTTATAAATGTGAGTCCGTCTGGGGGCATTTTGTTTATCAGACTTTATCACCAATGCATCCCTAGTTAGTCTTCTTTTGTCTTTCTGAAATCACATTCAACTCGACGAAAAAAGAAAAGAAACAAAATCAGAACCCAGTTTTCCAAGCGCGCTTCAGCAAAAGGCATAAATCAATAGTAATGTGTAAGATATGTAAGAGTGTAGGCAGTCGAGCCACAGCAGCGGTGCAAACTGTTTCTAAGTTGTCTGGAAATGTTTAACACGGCAGACCCTAAAGATGCTTCTGATATTTTAGACTCAAGATGTTGGACTGTAAGAAAGATAAAGACCACAGCTCCATATTTATTTCAATGAACCGCTGAATTACAAAGAGAGAGAGCACTATCTAAACTGATCAAATACATCCGACGACGCTGTGGATAAAAACGTCTGCTTCATGAATTATAGAATCCCACGTACTGGTGATGTTATTTAGACAGGATGCAGGAGTTTCTCTGCAGTTTTTGATCATTAAAAAACAAGAAATTAGCAAATATTGGGTGACTTGTCTCTTTGTTGCCAAAGTATGGAAACAGGTATCAAAATTGTTTGATTCTTACTAAAATTGTATCACAGTTTAAAGACCTGGAACCATGACAACCCTTTAAAAAAACGGCACGTTATTAACAAGTTAGCTCCCTGATTCTGCAAGAAAGCCGACATAAGCTAAAAATAAGCACCATTGACTATAAGTACTGACACATCTCAGTTGAATCAAATCTATTCACGAGTAGGTTTACACTCCCTTTTCTAAACAAGAACAGCATAATAGTTACTCCTAATGGTTGTTTCATTATTTTCCTAAAAGTAGAAAGGGATAGAAAATCAAACCAAGCGGAACAACAAAGGCTTCTGCAGAACCACGTTACGCAACTCCCTTCAAGATAATGACAGAACACTGTTCAGTTGTGCTGGGGGGGAAACACAATTTTAAGAGAAAGCGGTTTATGTAAAAATCCCCTGATTTAATTTTTTCTGACTATTGTCTCCCATGACGAATGGCGCTGTCTTTGTTTGGTGAACTCTCCTTTGTGACAAGTTTTTTTTCTTCCTCTCCCTGAAGCTCCGAAACATCCGTAATTACATTTCCCCATCTGTCTCCTCACACAATCCCCCATACATCACCATCACAACAATTCCATTAACTCCTGCTGCGTTAAATAAAGCAAGAAAAAAGGAAAGTGGGGTGCATTCATAAACAAATGAGAGACGATGCCATTCAGTCGTTGGGAGGAAATGTTTGACGAGGTTAATCCCTCAAAGCCGTTTGTACGGAGATGTTTTGAAAGAGATGCTATCATGTGAAGGAAAGAATCAGAAAGATGCGTTTCAACCTCTTCCCTTTCCTCCTCCTCCCTCCTCCCTCCTCCATCGTTGTCTCTATGCCCTTGGCACCAGCCAAAATCCCCCTCAAGATGGTGAAGTGTAAAGCGGCGACCTCAAGGGAAGTAATTACGGCGAGCTTAAAGCACGCAGGTCTTCAAATGAGGAGGAAAAAAAACATGTTGATTGAACGACAGAACCAATAATTAACTAATCGTTTGAGACTCTAATGAGAATCTCCTGACAAATTACCGTCAAGGTTTGTAGGCACAGACAGACACAGCTTACATAAAAATACTGGCAGACATATGTACTGTGGGCGTGTGTACGTTACAGTTCCCAGTAGTGTCACACTTGAGAAGATGCCTTCATGAACCCTTAGTCCCAGTATTGATTGTGAATAATCTACTGTATGTAAAACATCCCCTGTTAAATGAACATAAATCCCAACGTGTGCACTCCAAAGAAAAACATTTATTCATTCTGAACTTGTCTTTGAAATCAAAATACAAAATAAATGTATCCCAAAAGGACTCGCAGAACTTATTACTTTGACTTTTTGTTATTTCTTTTTGGCTCGGGGCTGATTGAAGCTGACAACCTTCCAGATTGACATACGTCGACCACAAGGCTCTCACCCATCCCCACTTAAAATCCATCAGATTTCATCTCTAAGGAAGTACGTGTGCCTCTGCTGGTTTCCTGTTCTAAAAGCCCACCTTAGTGTCTCAGACGTGAGCAACATTGCTTTTAATCACCCTCTGGTTCAAATACACTTTAGTTAACATATCGGTAATCAGAGCAGATCATCAGAGCAGACCCAGACTGGAGTCACTGTACCCTGTCCTGGTTTTAATGACCCTTATCTGTACCCATCATAGTCAGGAGATCATTACATGCCATTTGGCAGACATCGCCCAAACCTGATGCCTAATGTGTCAGCCTGTCTTCCAAGTTTGTTCCTACTTCAATGAAGCAGTTTGACTCTTTTTATAGGGAATTCACTTGTATGTTATTTGGAAAAGTTGGACAAGGAGATTGATAACACGCACGTGTCCACGTTGAGCATGGATTTAAAGCCAGAGGGCGAAAGGCTTAGCTTAGCATAAAGACTGGAAACATGGAGGAAAAGCTAGCCTGGCTCTGTCGAAAGTCCTAAAATCCTCTAGCATGTCCAATAGTCTCTTAAGATGAACCTCAACTGTTTAACCCATAACACTTGTTCGTATTTGTGACTTTAAGAAGTTGTACTTTTATTGATTTATTTGTTTACAGTGACAAAGGCAGTGTGCAGCCACTTAGCTGTACTAGAGTTAGCTATGAGTTAATCTCTTAGTATGTGCACACACACACACACACACACACACACACACACACACACACACACAGTAAGATGAGGGAATCTGCTAAATACGTAAAATGACCTGTGTAGGTGGCTGCAATTAGATATCAATACGTGACCCAATCGTGATTCAGAATGGCAGGAGAAACTTTGACCATGGTGGCCTTTCTGAGTAGCTTATTTAACCCTGCAAACAAAACTAAGAGTAAATCCTCTAATATCATTAATCCTACCCAGAACTCATCATGATGCATTCAAGTTTCAGCAAGCTATATTCATGCAATCACATGCATTGTAGTTTGTGTTTTGCTACCAAGGCCAGTGATGGTTTCCATTGTGTTAAACAGGGACACAGTGGGGGCGCCAGTGGCCTAGTGGTTAGTTTGTAGGTTAGAGTCCTTAACTCAGGCAGCTCAGGTTTGAATATAACCTGTGGCTCCCTTTCCGCATGTAATTCCCTACTCTCACTCTCTCTCTCTCTCTCTGTGATTCCCCCCCCCCCCCACCTTAAACAAACAAAACAAAGCATCGACCTGGAGAGCAAAGTGGAAACCTTGGTTCTTCGTTAAGCGTCTTGTTTTAGGAGCCACTACAATGAATACATGAATCCAGTCTTGTTTTCGTAGATAAACACAGAGCGCTGGATTCATTTTTTATAGTCGATCAAATAAAAGTGTGCGTGCTGGATGTCCCTGGGTGCTCTCTTCATGACAGGAAGAGTTGAGGCCTTTTAAGGTCACTATAACAACAGAAAGTGTGAAATGAGAGAACACTGAAAGAGAGCACTGTGCTTTGTCCTCACAAATATATTATGTTTGATTATATCCACACAGCAGAGAGAGGAGGTTGGAAATGAAACCTTTGAGGCATTTTGTCCTTAAATAGTCGTGCTTTAAGGTCTTGGAGCATTTTCTGTCCATGTTTGCAGCCAGGATTGCTTTTGTTGTCAGCTGTAATTCACTGACAAACAAGCAGTCACAAAAAAAGATAAATTATTCCTGCAAACCAATTAAAGGGTGTTATGGGTGGATTAAAACCGAATGTTTTAGCCACGTTTGCAGGGTACAAAAAAGATTTGGTGGTTAAAAAGCACATTTTTAAAGCTGTTTAATGTGTTTATGTTTATGGTATTTTTACATCCGTTTGAAATGGAACCATCACAGCCACCTCTGAATCTTAAAAACCTAACGCTAACCTCAGGTCACGAACCATTTATAAATTCAACATAGAAGAAAGTGTTTTTATCAGCGTTCTCTGCCCGTGGGAACATTAAGGCTTAAAAGCACAGGTAAAAACCATACATCACACCCACTCAGCCACCCACACACACACTTCTAAATTCACTTGCATGCACAGACATGAGCAAGGCCTGGAGATGGATAGTGGGCTTAATATAGTGTGCTTAAGACAAGGAGGGATGGGGTACAAATTGGAGACGGATGTACAGTCGGAGCCAAAATCAATAATAAAGACTTTCATTTCCAAACAAAATGAGGCGCCGTGAGTTGACGAATAGACGCAAAGTTGATGTATGAACCTGGCTGCTGCACGTCCATCACAGCGACAGGAAACCTGACCTGCCACCAACTTATGACAAATGACTGACAGAGCCAATGCAGCATTAGCTCAACATTGGTAATCAGATCAGAGTGGAGGGAGAGGGGGAGTAAACAAAGGATCTGCAGGAGACGAGTTCAGCTTGTTGTCTTTGCTGGAGTTTGTTTGAAACTGCGACTCAGCTTTACTCAGCAGAACTAGACTCTGTGACACAACAATAGCTTTCTTTTATTAACGCTTTATTAAGAGTTAGTACAACAGAAGCTCAAGCATACCTGTGATGAGTATTGACTGCAGAAACCAATCATGTATCCGTGCTGCAAGCAATCTGATCAAGTCACCACAAGCGCCTGCTGGCACGAGATTATGAAATGAATTTACAAGACTGTTTAGAAGTCCTAACAAAGATTGATCATGTTATTACACTGGTAAATATGTCACACCATCAACTCTTGCACTACTCCATCCTGACAAATGACACTTGTGTGGTTTTAGTAAATCCAAAACAACAAGCCAGTGGATCCATGCTGGATTTGAAATTGACCTTGCAGACATTTGATTAAAGAAGGGGCAAATATTTAACACCTTTTTAGAGCTGAAGGATGCACACAATGCTTTGGCTGAGAATATTAAGATAACGTTCCTCTGTCTGGAGGAAAGCCACAGCGTGACTTCAAGTACGTTTTATGAACTTAGAGAGACAACAATATGTCTTTTGAGACATTCTCTATTTTACCTATTGTTGCCACCATAAGGTCTGCCTCCAACCAGCGCCCGAATCCCTTCAGAGTTCACGGTGTTTAGGGTTCAGTGAAGACGAGTTTAAAACCTCAGAATCTGTCTGAAAATCAGCACAGGTCGACACCACAGATCATGCAGCAGCTCAGCTTATTCTGCAAACTTGCACTGTCAGTCTGACTTCTACAATATAAACTGTCCAATCAATGTTTAGAGGCCGTATTAGAGTCTCCAACTGTGTGAGATTAAACACAACCAGTTCCAGCCTGTCAAGCTTTCCAGTCAGGTACAACTTTAATTAAATCATTTTCTTTAATGACTGCAGCAATATGCGTCTCATGAATGCTTTGGACAATGGCTGCATCCATTATGGAAGTTAATGAAAAGCTTTCAAGTTATTCTATTGACATTGTTTCAGTTCCTTTAGCTCTGGATGAATGCATGAAGCAGCAGCTGTGTATGTCGACATGGTGTTTAATTAAATGTCATGTAATAGTAAGTATTAGTATTTTATACTTTCTTGTGACTCCTAAACTGATGCAAAGTAAAACTACAAAAAGTCTAATAATGAGAGAAACTATCTGGTATCATGAGACGACTGTTTGTATTTGGACATCAAAACACTGTAATCATCTGTATCACTTATGTCTTTGTGTAACCGCATAATAGTGAAGGCTGTGAACATGCAGTGTGTCATTTAGAGGGTGTGGTGGAGTAATTACAGCTCCACAGCCAGTGTTTTGTCCATGGTTAATAGAGATTAATAAGATAATTTCTGCATGCGGGAGGAAATTAATTAATGTGCAATGTTGTGACCTCGATGTCTGCAACCTCTAACATCCCTTACCGCGGAAAGCCTTTGAATAATGTTTTTAGAAGCGTGTTTCATTCTGTGTGATGATAGGAAATTAAACTGCTGTATGCACACATACACTCTGACACACTCACACTCGTGCTTTTAGATTGAAGATTTAAACCAGTGCCACGTCTGTACTGTTAATTTGGAGCTAAAGTTAGCATTTGATTAGCTGATGCAGGCATAGTGCTGAAACGCGTCCGTTGTTGTTTTGCTGTTCTTACCCGGATAAAGGAAACCTAAAGGACGTTTGTGTGCTGACTTTTCTGTCTCTTTCTAACACAGTATGTCAACCTATGTCAATTAGAATTCACTTTTTGACTCACCTGGTGGGGAGATGAACTACCCGGCCGAGCATATTTTTTATCTGCCAATAATTCTGAAGGTTGGCTGACTGTACATATCAAAACCTACTAGCCATTTAGTTAGCCTAATGCCAGGTAGCAGTAGACAGGCTGGAGAAAGAAGCTGCAACTTCAACAAAACACGCACAGCACTGCCGGAGGCGAGTAGCCCTCTGAGGTCGACTCCCTAAACAGAAAATCTGGCCACATTTGGCGCTTGGTGGGCGTTCATTTCTTTTCATTCATTTCATTTGTAACTGATACTAGCTGAACTGCACATCCCTATATCCTGGTGGTCTCTGTTTGCCCCTCCAACCACATGTCTTGTATTCTCATTTATAAACTTCTTTATTGAGATTTTGAAGTTAAAACTGGTATGCAGTTGAATCACCACATAGATGTTTCATAAGCTGTGGCTTTATTCTACATTTCTCCTTCTTTGTGACTAGTCTTATCTCTCTTCCCTATTATTCTCATACAGAAATGTCTGCTTATAAACCAGCTTTCTGCCAAAAGGATAAAAGAAAACCGTCTACAGGATGTTCTTCTGTAATTACAGGTACTGTTGGGGCTGGGGAAAATGCAGCAGCAGCACATAATTACATATAATCATGGAAAAGAACATCTTGAAGGTTGTCGTGACTTTAAATGACACAACGCGTGTGCTGGATTGTCTGTGTTTGAACACAAAGAAGACACAAAGAAGAAAGTGTGCCGCAATAATGATCAGTGATTAATATCACATTGTTATCTGTAGTATTGTTTAATGAACCAACTGGGGACTCATAAATGTAGATGTTGTCATAATCCTTACTCAATGATATTGTTTTTTTCATATTTGAATTGTGGGTGAGGTTGGATTCATCTTTATCAGCAAAGAGAAAAAAAACTAATTTCTCTGACAAGAATCAGGTCATAAAAATCCAGAATTTAAAATTAAAAGTACCCGAGGCGAAATGACGGCAGATTGATTAAAGTGGACCAATTAAGTAGTTCCTCTTTATTATCCACAGCGCTTAGAGGAAAAGTGGGGTCCTGTTCAGTCTGTGCAGAGTGAATGAGGTGTTCACAGTTTGAATTGAATGATCTCATTTTCAGGCATTTTGTAATCTCCACTTGACAAAAACGCCCCGATCAGAACAGAACTGAGCTTGTGTATGTGTTTATGTGTGCCGCCCCTCACCTCTGCCACTTCATATAGACGCTGTATGACTTCCATAATGCTCCCTATCACACTAAGCCTCTCATCCACATTCAAACACCGCCTTGCCTCCTTTCCCATTTCAATCTGCACTCACTGTAATAGAGTTCGCTATCACCCTCTCCCAATGGGGCAACTTTGCCTCCCAGCCAATCTCTTTAGCTGTATGTTTTTATACTGTCCCTGGGTGTGAGTCATGGGTCAACAATGAAACTCAATGAGTACCCTCCCCTCCCCTCTCTATCCTCCCGTCGCTCTCTGTTGGCGCTTGAAGACCCCGGCGCCTCGCAGAGCGTTGGCTTCCCCATGTTGGAGCCCTGGAGCGCCGCCGTGTCAACAACCTCTTCATGCTTTGTGCAGGGGTGAATAACTCAGGGCATCCCGGCTGAGATGTGTTATACGTGGTGTCGTGCTGGTACTTCATCCCCAGTGTAATCTGCAATGATAGAGCTTTGTGCTGTAAACAACACACCTCCAATGCTGTAGCCTTTACTCCAGAATTTAGAGGGGGAAAACTTACACTATATAGACAAAGACACAATTATCATCTCGAACAGCCTCTGAAAATGTGGGATACATTGCTAAAAATTCTGATATCCAGGTTGAGGGTGTCACTTAGCTTTCAAAAATGTGGAAAAATCAAAAACCCGGTTAGGTCATTTTGCTGTTTCTCAAGAATCTATTGTCAAAGCTCATCTCAATTTGATGGACATCTGCCCGGCTTTGTACAAGTAGTAGTGCATCCCTATTCAGCTTCTCTTAGATACAGGTGGGTGGGGCACCAATGAAAAAGGGTTTGGTACCTCTGCAACCAAAAAATAGACAACCACAGTTGACTCTGAACACGCACAGTGATCAATACATGCTCACATTGGATTTAAAGAAAAAACAACAACTGCTGTGATATTTGATTGATTAATTTAGAGAACAGGTTTGTGATTATGGTAATCAAAATTACCTGGTTAGAAGGCTGTTGATGCTTTGTGTTTCCAAAAATACAGTTTTAGTCAACACAGACATTTACAGGAGGAATACAAATGACCATTCCTGCAATAAAATAAAAAAAAGATTATATTTCAACCAAGTGCTCAAGCTATTCCTCTGTTGTTTATCTGAACACATTTTCAACACAAGTTTAAAATTCTGTGCTCTTTCAACTCCAACACAGGAACCTCAAATCCCGCCAGGTCTTTAATATTCATGGATATCCTTAACTCATCTAAAAGTCAATCTGCATTGGCTCTAACAAATCCCCAAATGTTGTCCAAAACCTTCCCATTCAATTTGAAGTCAAAGATTATCCAGCATTTACTTTGAAAATTCAGCAGTTCCTCCTTGAACATTTTCCAATTCACAGTGCTGTGTTTAGAAACCCTGATTGATTCCTGTCACTTTCCCAGAGCTGCAGTAACTTGTAGAATAACATCAATGATTTAATACTTTGAGGTGTTTTTTTTAGAATGATATAAAATGCTTCTTTAGCATATGGACTGCTGGTCACATCCTCAAGGGTCTTGTTGTGCTCATCCAAGGACGTGTGACGGCCTTTTATCAGAATTTTCCGTTTTGTAAATGAAAAAGCTGCTCAATAAAAAAAGGACGATAAATGTTTTTTTTTTTAAATAATTCTTAGTTGCAGCCCTGAACTACAAGACAACCTTCTCATTGTTACACTCTCTGAATTGTAGTTTCTTCAGAACAAAACCTGGATGAATCATTTCTTTGATATGTTCACATTTTATGAGGCGTGATGCACTGTAGGTGAGGCGTGACGTGTTTCAATAGATTTGACCTTGCGGTGTTCCTTCTCAAGAGATAGAAAGAAACCTTCAGGTGAGAGTTTGATTATGTCGAAGGTTCGTTGTGTTGTTTTAGAGGCAGGTTTGTGTCTCATGGGGACGTGGTATCTCCTGATTGCAATGATTCCTGATATTAGGGGGTGTCAGCGTAATCTCTGATTTACACGTGACTGTCCTCGTGATCTTGCAAACAATTCAAGATTCAATTCAATTTCAGAATCATCGGAAGCTGATTGCAGTCTTTGCAGAGGGTGTGTCGCTGTGAATGCAGCAGATCGGGATGATTGAATTGTGTGATTGAGTGATAGGTGTGTTCAGGATGTACAATCTCTAAAGGAAACCCACTGAATGTGGTCTTTATCTGAGACTGTCTTTATTAAGCTCTCTGAAATCAAATGTCCGTCATCGCTGGAACATCTGTTCCACTTGTTATAATGGCTGCTTAAAAGTGCGACATATCACTGTGTGAAACGCAGATTTAATCCCAGAAGACTCAAATGTCCAATCAACCATCCAGCCACCAATTCCCACTGCTTTTTTTTTTTTTTTCAGAATAAAAGATCAGGCATCAGAATCAGGCCTATTGCCAAGTATGTTTTGGTGCAAAAACAATGAACACAGAAGTAGAATGAGAATAAGAAGCCAAAGATCATGTCATCAAGATGTTAGCAAACACGTTATTGTAATTTATTTACCATTGTTTTTCTTCCTTTAATGGAACAGTGTTATTTCTTCCACTTGGTGTCTCTTAAATAAACCTGCAGAAATAAAGTATTTGAGAAACAACTACAACATGGCATAATGTTCAAAGTCACTGACAAACACATTTTGTTAAGGTAACAATGTGTGTTGTTGTGGTTAGCTTGTTTGAACGTTGTATTTGGGAAATCTCAACAAAATACGTAGCATTGATTCCATCTGTTTTTAAACCAATTAAAGCAGAAATGTTCTTTTGGATACCTTTAAACAGAATCATGAATTTGGTAGAAAAACTTGACATTTTATTACATTTTTGTTTCAGACACTGACATAAACAAAATCATCTTGTATCTCCTCACTTCATGGCGAATAATCTCTTTTCTTGTCTGTGCCTGGAAGCCTCTAAGCACAGAAAGCACAGCGCAGTCTCTTGGCAACTAGCACATTATTCTCTTCTATTAGAGGCTTCAGGATTAATAATTATGGTGTTTAATCTGAAGAATGGCTGGAGTCCAGCGTGGCTCCCACTGCTCTGTTGTGCTGTAGTGCATTTAGGTCTCGAGCGGGCGAAGGGTTGCTCAGGTCTCTAATGCAGCGAGCTTTTATAGAATGTCAACAGCTGGAGAAAAAAACAATCCAATGAGGAAAGAGCAGGCTCTCGCTTAGACTCCAAATAAAACAATTTACACACAAGCGGGGACCTCGAGTCAAATCCTTTCAGGCTGGGAGCTAATTAAAAATGTGACCTCACACTGAAGGAGGCATAAACAATTTGTATCCCCTTTGCTCTGACTTGAGCCTTTCTGTCTCTTTCTTTCCATACATACAGTAATCCGTGAGTGTCAGGAGTAAAAGAAGAAAACTGAGTGACTGATTCAGCTGCACTCTTCAGGCTCTGTTTGCAGAGCTTCAGAGGGCCGTCACTAAGATTTACACACGATTAAGAGCCCAACCAATGTGAGGATCAGGGGTTGTCACAATATCAGCATTTTCCACTTTGATTAATTCTAGTCAAAATCGAATTAAATCAACACTTGTTTTAATGCCACGGCAAAAAGATACAAGTCCAAGGCACCCAGTGTGAGGTCATTTCTCGTTTTGGATTACCAAAATTTGCAGGCAACTCCTAGACGCTGACAACATTTCATAAGTAAGGATTGCTGTTTAAGAAATGTAGCATTTTTGTGCAATTGTTTACAGTGTAACCTCGGCTGCTCTCAGTCTGTTTGTAAGAAACAAACTCAATTTATGAGATGCCAAAAAGACCTGAGATATATCCGTATCTGAAGATTTGCTGACCTGTCTCTCTGTCGCGGCAGCTTTGGGTCAAAAAAATGACTGAAGATCTGTAGTTTTTTTTAAAGCTTTGGTACTTTTTTTTTTTAAATAATAGAGAGTGAATAGTTTTTAAAGATGTGGTATCAAAAAGTATTGAAGTATGGAACATTTTAACAGCCTTGTTGGCCAAGTAAACGTCCTCTATTTTTGTAGTTGGGTTCATTTGAACACACGCTTCTAAGTCTGTTAACGTACACTTTCTGTGTTTACCAAACACAGGTTATAATACAGTCAAACTCTTCACGTTCTGAAGTTATTTTCCTGCCGTGGTTTTCACACTTTGAAGTGAATGAATCACTGCCGCATCAAAATGGGTCACTTGATACAACATTGACTAGAAATATTGGAATTTGCCTCTCTGCTTATTTCCCACCAAGACTGATTACACTTTGTGAAACGAGGCTGACATTTGACGAATACCTCCATCAAACAAGTCGATTGAACTAGATTCTGGTGCACGGAAGAGAGCTTTGATGTGTCCGGTCTGCATGTGTGTTGTTGAGGATCTGCTGATGCTGTGAGGTCTTTGAGAGTGTGTAAGATAGATGAACTGAAGAATAATCTCTGCATGACCTAGCAAAGACACCATAATGAATATTTAGATCATCTAAGTATACTGCAATTTGACAGTCCAGTGTTTGAGTTTTTTTTTTGCCCTCAGCCGTCAGTCGGAGTGACAGTGTGTCAGCAGGAAGCAGTCCAGTGTCTTGCTGAAGGACATTTGCAGTGGATAAACGGCTTTTGATGGATACACAGCGACTGTCTGCTGGGATAGAACCCGTGACCTTTCCGATAAAGGAAGGTCTCTGTGCCGACCAAGCCACCCGGCCACCTCATTTCCTCTTTATAGACCAGAACCAAGGTCAAGAACATGCGTGTGTTACCCCTGCAGTGTGTGAACATGCTGAGTAGAAATAATGTCACATTCTGACACTGATTCTGTCCATGATAGCTGAGTAATAGGTTCTGCACAGTGAGCATGTGTGCACAGGTTTAATAGGATAATTGATCATTACCAGCAGTGGAAAACAAGTAATTGCTACTGCTTTACTTTAATGAAGTGCTTTTTCATGCACTTAGAATTTAAGAGTGAATCACTTCTTCCAAATGAGTACAGTTTGGATGCAGTATTGTATTCAACTTCTACTTTTGGAAAGGACGAACTGAAAACAAAACACATGCATGCACACTTTATAGAGCTGGAAAGTGTCAGAGAGGGACACAACATCCGGGTCTAAAGTGATAATGTGCAATTAGTTTAAACAATCATTCTTTCCTTGGCCAGCAGGGGGAGACTCCACTACTTTTCTGCATGTCATTCCTACTCTACTCACTGTCCTGTCTAAGAAATAAATCTAAAAAAGCCAGAGTTTGATTGTAATAATTATATTTCTAAATATTCATGAAGCGGTAAGTCTCAATCTATAAACCGTGTAGCAGTCTGTGTTGATTGTTAAGAAGCCCTGTGGTGCAATATGTAAGTATATACAGAGGCTAATAAATGTACAAGAGCATTAATGAGACCTTTGAGGTTTATAGGAGAGTTTTGAAATGTCATCGGGTGGTCGTTTCAGCAAACTCGCCCCCACATGTTCCTGCTCCTCAGTAATGGCGCACCCAGTGAGTTAAAGGGAGGCGGCGGGTAGAGAACAGTTTCACTGAGTCAATCTCTGCAGCACCCTGAGAGGCTTCACTCCTTGTTTAATCCTGAGAATGAAACGAGGTTAACCAGCGCTGAGTGGCTCAGAAACAGCCATCAGCTGTATGGTGTGATTTTGATCCACAGATGAAGGAGACTTGACTCTCTTTCAGATTTTGACTGGCATGTTTTTTTTTAAGTGACCTGGATCCATACGAGTGAGTGAGAGCAGCTGATTATAATATGTACTGAAGGCTATAGATCAGTTTAATTTTCCTCTTGTGTTTACCCAATGATTAGGACCTGATTTTCTTCTGTAAAATTGCATTTTGTTTCGCTGGTTTCATCCACTCCGTTTAAGCAGTAGTTGGCGTTTAAAGGACTTTTCAAAGTTTTAAAATGAGACTCAAACAGTAAATTCTTGGTCTTTTTTAAAGTTGACAATCTCACCTCAAGGCCCCTTTTGAGAGCTGTTGATCATATTTGATGATCTCCATCTGCTTTTTCCAGAGAATTCACTTTCAATCTAAACCTTCAAGTCCTTAGAGTTTGTGACATTTTCTGTAACATCTGAACAGACTCCTACCCCTCTCTAAATCACCACAACCAAATCTCTTCATTTGACTTTCACATGTTCTGGTGCTTAGAGGGGATGTCATGCTCCCAAATAGCTAACTGGCTACTGGCTACATGATGAAAACAATAAGCAGACAAGCTTTGATGAGACTCCCACAGCTGTCCATGAAATTCAATTTAAAGGCAGGGTTGGTAATTTTGGAAAACTAGCATGATTTTGAAAGTAGCATTCCCTCAGTGCCCCGTCTGCACCAGCCCCCTCCCCTCTGTGCTCCCTCAAAAGCCACGCCCCTCACTTACATGCACTAGCGTTATTGGTCCAGAAGCGGTGCTTTGAGTGTGGGCTCGTGCATGCATGGGGTAGAGAAGGAGCAGGGCGACAGGGAGGCGTGATTGGTTCATCAGATTGGTACCTCATGGCAGACATTGGTCGAAGTTTTTACAGGCTTACAACTGCTACAGATGACGGATTTTCTTTGTTCCTTTTTCAGAGCACATGAGTTATTAATTTCTGTCAGGACATAAAGACAATTTCAACCAAAATCTTAAAAATGTTACTACAAAACGTAACAATGTCTCTGTACGGAAAGCAAACATGGCTTTATATCAGACTCTTACCATGCAGAGAAAAACAAACATTTTAGTTTGGTAATAGTTTTTTCTGCATATCAAATAAAACGTCAACAATTAGAAATATGAAATCTACGTTTTATGTACTTTATGAACGTGTGATCCTGCATGTTACCTTTGAATGTGCCTCTAATCCTTCTGCTATAATTGTCTCCGTTAATCCGATCTCTACTTTGAGCGTGTAAGTCAGAGGGTTTGTATACAATTCATATTCAAAGTGTCAGAGTGCGTTTCACGCTTTATTCTTCACTCTAAAGCTCCTTGGTTATTTGTTTTATGTTTCTTAATGCATGACATTAAATGAAAATTTGCTCGTCCAGGCGTACCACTAACACTGCACAAATTATGACTTTGATCATTTGCATTTCATCCTCCTTTGATTTTTATCTGTGAGAGGGAAATGAAGGCCTTTTCATTTCATGACTCCTACATATCACTTTGGGGCTTAATCTCATTGAACAGCATGCTTGTTATTGGAAAAGGGAATCCAAAATTTCATTATGTTTAGTTTATTATTTCTTATTTGGTATTTGACAGCGTTGGTGCCAATGATGCGTCACTGCAGCAGTCTGCATTAAATAACCATTTCATGTTAGTAATGTTTTCTTTATTTAGTATTTATCTATAGAGCTGCTGTGATCTATGTGTTATGTTGAACAAATGAGAAGCGTCTGTTTGTGAAGGGTGTCGTGTTTATGTGGAGAATATCTTTCAGCCGATTGTTTCGGCGACGCAGCCGTGAACTATCACATTAAGTTTCAGCCCCACATGTCGGCAACATTTCCAACAGCAACAGGCGCACACTTTCAGTAAAGACACCCTCTAATAGTGCAAAACAGAGCTGAAAGAATTGAATGGATCCAAATGAATACTTAGAGACATTCAGGTCAAAGTGCGGTGATTTTCTTGTTGCTATTCAACAACAAAATAAGCATGGTTGAGTGTTTTTACATATGTTTGCTTTGCAGAGTTTCCTAACATGTTGATATGTTTATTTTCTACACGAGATAAAAGTATCAGGGAATAAATGTTTGCATTTCTGTTTGAGGCCGGCCGTAGTGGAAATCCTTCAACATGCACTCAGTTTTCCAGAGGATGTTTGGGTGACTTTCCAGCGCTTCCAACAGCAAATACAAAAAAAGCTTAATTGTGCTAATCAGTGATCATAATCAATAATGGATTTATCATGACATATCACATCATTTTCTTTACCTAAAAGGTTTGTACAACATGCATACGCCTCATAGAACTTTCAGTGACCCCCTCAAACAAAACTGGAGCTTGTTGAAAACGTAATGTTGCAGATTATCACTAAAAACTCGACCCTATCATGAGAATGCAAGGCTCTTGTAGTCGATCAAAGATTGGATTGCAGATCTTGTCATCTTCAGGAATGTAAAGGTAGTTTTAGAAAGAGAATATGTTGACTGCTGGAAAATGTTCAAGGGCCACTCAGAAGTCTTTCATAGGCTGCAAGTGGCCCCTGAGCAGGACTGTAAGTACCACTGATCTACAGTAGCACGTGTCAGCCAGACCATCTGAGCCCATAATTAAGTGGAGGAGTTGGCTCCTCTCACTCTGGGCGATGGCAAGAGTACAAAACTTTCCTTCAGTGTGTGTTTGCATAGTGATAAGGAATACTTTATTGAAGGTGTGATATGGCCTCCCCCACAGAGGATGAAGGTAGTCTCAGCTTAAATCAGAATCACCCATAATGAATGCAGGGCGGCACGTTGCCGGTGCTGCGGGCGAGATTGCTTACGTTCCCTTCAGTGTCTGAACTCATCCAGGAACACATGAGTGAAATCGGGGTCATCGCACTCCTCTGAAGTCGCACAAAGTTCCCTGCAAGAGTGTGTGTGAGTGGGCATGTGTGTAAGTAAAGGAGGCAAGTGAATGAAAGGAGTCAGGCAGTAAATCTCTGGCTAAATCCTCGGCCGTCTATTTATATATTCTTTGGAAAATCCTCTCTTTTCCACTTTCATGGTGGATTCAGCCCAGAAATGTAGCGCCACTGCAATTCTGCTCACTCAACTGCTCAATGCTATTTTTATGGACAACAACAATAGCTAACCATCATGACCAACGACCATTAACGGCGATGGCACACGCAGTTCTGTGCCGCTTCCCCCGCAGCGCTTGATGAAAGGTGCTGCCCGGCTGCTGAGGGGAAACACTGCAACAAGCTGACGCTGATATTTGTTACCTGAATGATGCTTCAGGGCTTCTGTACAGTGGCCAAGAAATATGAGGGCCCCGGTTTCTGCCCCATTGGCTGAGAGGAACATTTCCCCGCAGTCTCGCTATCAGTTTGCCGGCCTCTCTCCTCCGCGAGCTGTGATTCTCCCCTACAGCTGTTTGTCACGGCCGTGTAAAGTATCACCCTGCAGTCACATGCCGCCGCACTAAAATGCATCACACGGCGAGTTTGTCAGTTCAGAAAAAATATGAGCATATGCTGTGTATTTATGCGTCGGACCGCTTGGCTGCTGAGTGTTACGACACCTTAAGCCGAGCGTGCCTGGCCACGCCGAACAACAGCAGCTCCCTCCAAATCAGGTCGTAGCATTTGCATAGAAATTGGTTCTAGATCGGGAGATGGGTCCTCAAAAATGCTCCAACTCTTTCTTCTCTCTCTCTCTCTCTTTCTCTGTCAGTCAAACACACACACACACACACAACTAAACAGAGCCATAAAGAGAGTCTGTTCCTTTAAGGCCCAATCACTCGGAAACATGCAGCACTCCTCAAGGAAGTCAGAGGAGAGGACATGATGAGAAATAGATCTGAGGCGACCCCTCATGTTTACCAAAAGGGTGGGAGAGGACTTTAACAGGCAGCATTCTCTTTTAAGATATCAGTGATTCACATGCCTTTGGTCCTTCAAACTCCAGTCCAAGTTGTTTCATATTCATATGTTGATTACATAAGGAGGTCCTCAGAGTTTATCGGCTTCAAACAGAAGATATCTTTATTTCTGCTTTCTCGGAAGGTAAATAGAGAAGATTGACTTTGCAAAGAAAGAAGAGAGAGGGGATGAGTGCAACTTAAGCACCAACGCAGAAAATGTTAGTCATTGCTTCCTAAAGGGACATATTCACTATTCACACATGCACAACACTTACCTGCCAGCACCCTGGTATAATTTGCAAGAAGTCAGAGTGATCCAATGTGTGAACGCAGCTGGATATGTTCACGGAGAGGGAGGAGTGAAGACGTTCTGTTTGGAAATTGAAGCTTGTATGGAATTGCACATTTTAGAAGGAGAATTTCAGGGGAATGGCCATCCGAACCACTGGGCACTTTCAGTCCTGATGTCAGTCTCACTGTCCCTCTGTACTTTGTGTTCACGTAGTATTCTGTGGGCAGAGGTCCAGTTCTGTGTTTATATTCCTAGTCTGTACTTGCAGATTGTCCATCTTCCTCTTGGCAGCTTCGTTTGGAAGAAAGGCTGTGTGTGGGCAGAAATACAATAAAACAATGTTCAATAAATTCTTCAAATGAGAGTGGGTGCTTCCAAACAACAATCTCCTCTTTTAGAAATCAACAAGATAAATAGAATTTTCCAAACATTACAGTAAAAGGGGCTTTAGTCTATGCCTCTGTTCACTGCAGTATAATACATTTCTGAGTCCAAATTTCTGGCAAACCCTCAGCTGCAGCTCTTATCTGATGTTCCCTTTGCCAAACCCTCACCGCCCGGGCAGATAAAAGCCGACATCCTCCATAAACCTCTTGAAGCCTCCCTGAACTTTAAACACGTGTTCCTGGATGGCGAATAAGGCGTTTTGGAGGAGCCGGGCCAGGGAGCTGATAAATGTCAGAGGTCGATAGCTGGACCGCGGACCGAGCAGCAGGGGTCTGGAGAAACGGAGCAGAGAAAATGGTATTCTGTTGTGGAGACACTCAGCTGAAGTGACAGCTACCACAGCGGGCATCATGAGCTAATGCCAGGCTGCCTGATGCAGGTGTCTGCACCTAAAGAGCACCTTTCAGTCACATCTGCCATGTCAGCGTTTGAGGGCTCTGCCGCCACGGCAGCTCGGCCGTGTCAGAGTTGAAGAGCGGTGGCAAGTTAACAGATGGAAAGTTTTCTTCTCGCTTTGGGAATGTCATTTGTGTGATTCTGAACGTCAGTACGGCTATTTTAAGGCTGACATCTTCAGAAAAGAACTCATCACCTGTACGCTGTGATAAATGAGCGAGGAGCAGAGACTGTACCGGTGTCAAGAGAAACCTGACAAATGTCTGGAAGAGAGGAAAAGCAGCCGCCTCAAGCAACTTTATGGAACATTATCTGCCAAGGACAGTTTGTTTTTGGACTGAGATGATGATGTATAGCATTTGTTTAACACGGCTACCGTTCACAAGTATTTCTTCAGATTCCATGAAGGGCAGGAGCTGATTCTGCTTAGACACGATAATGTTCGCGAAAACATTAAGCGTCTTTAAGAATAACTGAAAGCTTAGCATCAGCTACATCAGACACTCATTAATAGTGATTTAACACTGTTTATGTTAAGAGTTTGTCTGGACAAAAGCCAGCACACATGTCACCTAACTTACTTAACAAAAAGAAAAGAAAGGACCAATCAAAATCTAAAGGTTGATCCAGCCATTAGTCTGTTAGCCTTTCAAAATCTGAAGTTCTGACCAATGCCTGACATGTTAAAAAGCGTGTTAGTTGGACACAGCTCACAGAGTCCTTTAGCCTTCAGACAGAAAGTGGTTGGAGATGTCTTAAGAAGAGTGAGCCCATCTGCCTGGACGTATGTCGTGGTTGCACCGTTAAATAATAAATATGAAGCTGTTGGGGGTAACCCAGAGGATTCTATAAAATCTTCCTTCACGGGTTTAATCATTCGTTCTGGGGGCGGCAGTAACTCAGTCCTAACAGACTTGGTTTGGGAACGAGAGGGTCCTAGTACGGACCAAAGTGTGGAAATTGGTTTTGATCACTGGAGATGTGAAAGTTCACTTCCAGAGTACTGCTGAGGTTCCCTTGGGAAAGGCACCTTTTCCCACAGCTTAGGGGCGCCCCCTGTGTGCAGCCCCCTCACTCTAACATCTCTCCATTAATGCATGTCCATAGGTCCTGTTTGTGCATGTGTGTGTGTATCAGGCCTATGTGTGTGAGTAGTGTAAACCCTAATTTCCACTCAGGGATTAATAAAGTGTATTTTTTAGAACGGTCAACGGTTGTTTACCGTAATGGAAAGGGGGGAATCAGGCGTGATTGTCTTGGTAGTGTGTCTCTTGTCTAGAAGTGTGTACCGTGCATTAGAAGATGTTCGTTGTCAGGGATAAATACACAGCAGCTAATTAGAATTGAATTCAAACTATGTAAAAAAATATAAATGCTCCAGAAGCACAATATTCTGCCTAATGGCTTTCAACACAAATGTATATATTTCTTCTGCACTGAAAGTCTGAAGTTGTAACTCGACTTGAGAGATGAAATACGAGTTTAAACTTTGCTGAAAAGGAGGCTGACACACAGCGTGGCGACTCAGGGAGCGTCGTCTGACTGAGCACTGTATAATAGGTTCCAAATAAAAGCACATTAGGAGAGGGAAACCTTCTATTTGCCATGTGAAAGAACAATCTGTGCTCTGAAGTATTCACTCGAGAACAGAGCACTGATGGGTTTTATAATAAACTATAAAAAATGTGCTTTTGACAAGGGCGCTTGGCGGGTATAGGACTGCGTCTCAGATCCAGCTGCCTCCCTCTATAATGTTAATTTCTAATTTGTTCTTATGTGAGTTGGACTCCCATAGAGCTGCCACTTAAATGTTTCCTGGATTGCAAAAATTCACTTTATGTGTTTGACAAAACACAGAAATGCTGTCCCCGCAGAGACTAAGTGCTCCTTCTGAGTATTTATGCACTTGCCTTTTAAAATCCAGAGAACTTATACAGCAGGAAATGAGGGTCTGCACTAGATGGGTGCTGTAATGGCCTATATAAAGGTGAGTTAACAGCAAGACATGTTTTACAGCCATTTGAAGTGAAGGATGTAAGGTACAAATCTCACACAGCTCATGGCTTTGTGAGGACCCTTACATTTTACAGCGTGTGTAGAAAGGTCTGCCATGGATGTAGCGAATAATATGAAGCAAGGTGAATTCTGTCCAAAATGGATCGCTTCCAGCTTTAGAAAAGCAATTCCTCCTTCCTCCCCTGCACCTCTGCAAACGAGCCAGGATGTGAACACTACCAGGCTGGGGAGGGGACAGCCGAGTGTCCTCGAGCCCCTCTGGCAGTATTCAGCGTTTGTCTCGGTGACCCAAAGCTACCCTGCTGACAAAAAGCGCTTCCTCATTTCAATGCTAATGTGCTGTTATGGGTATTTTCAAAGCGTTGCTGCTATTTATTATGAATCAGCTTACCTGAGAGGCGCCAGTTAATCCTGTAGATCCCTGCACAGCTGCCGCGCGCCAAGAGGTCACGGAGATAGTGTTTAAATAGACTCCCTTATTATTCACAGGGGACGGCTACAGGCCTGTACACAGCTCGCAGATTCACTATTTTCACCTGTTGTCCTTCCATAAGAGGAATCAAGGTAAAGATCACGGGATTATCTAAAGCGCTGTTTTCACAAAACAACACCTCTTCTGATTGATTCCTCATTTCTTGAAGCGCTTTCATGAACTCTGGAGAGATGGGAAGATCAAATACTTTAGCTGCATACAGTCGACATCTGTATGCACTTTACTGAAGTATCTCTTAACGTTTCACACGCTACTTTTTAAACACGTATATAGGAATTTTCTACTTGTTACTTTTTAAACAGGCTTGTCACTTTAGCTCCATCAATGGGGACATATCTCAACCTAACAAATAGAAGAAAACAGCTCATTGGCTTAGCCATAAATGTATATCAAGCATGACAGAGATGACCCAAGCGACGTGACAGACATGAAAAACATGTCAAGAAAAAACGGACTAGAGAAGAATTGGCTATTTTGCTGTTGTTTGTTTTTTAAGGTATTTATGTATTTGACCTTTTGCATTTATTGGATAGGACAGCTGAAGAGAGACAGGAAATTCTGAAAGGAGAGAGTGGGGGACCACTTCATTGATGACTATAGCCTCCGTACATGGGGGTCGCAACATAACCGCTAGGCCATCTGGGCAGCTGTTTAAAAAAAAAAAAAAATGTATGTGGGTACATTTCAGAGCTTGTGCTTTTTCACTATTACTCAGAGAAGACTTTGGATCAGTAGATTTGACTTTGGATCTTTTAATATTTAGAATTGAAGCATTTAGAAAGTTGTAACTCTGCCAGCTCCGCTCTGCAGCTCGTAGGAACCAATCATAACCTGAAGGCTTCAAATGAAGCTATCACAAACAATGACACTATCTGAGCAGGTTTGGAATAGACAGCTCAATAAAATGTATCTGGAATATGGACACAGTGTAATGGACGAAGAAAACAATCTCAAAGGGCCTCCAGCTGTTTACTTTAATAGATATTGGAAAATGTGTGTGTGTGTAAACATGCCAACAACAGTCAAGAGAGAATAGTGAAATATGTGTTTTTAAACATCCCGGGGGCAAAATATCTGAACAGTTTACCAAACGTGTCATCATGCAGCACAAATGTCCACTGAAGATGGTACAGAAGCAAAGAATCCTCAGCAACACGGTGTACAAATCTGCAGCTATTTTAGGATAAATGAGTTAGCAGGTCATCTTTTTGAATCACTGCAAACTGTGCACCATCTCATCTTTATTCTGCACCTGAGTCTTATATGTTTCACAGACTGAGAAGGAGAAATAACAAATAATATTTACAACTCTTTCTGCAGGTAGATAAAGACAAAGTCAAAATGAAAGTCAAATGCAGCGTAAAATATTAATGTCATGTCAAGTCTCAACTAATACAGGTTTTTATATTCCTCAACACGTGCATTTCATTTCCACAGGGATGCACACTGCTCCAAAAATAGACTTGGCATGTACAGAGCAGTGAGTCAAACTTACGAAATATGATTCTCTGAAGATACCCATAAACATCTGTGTGAACCGACGCAGAGAAGGGTGTTATGGGTAACTAAGCAGCCAGCTATCAGAAACAGTAATCACTGAACTGAAGGATCTGTAACTTTCCAATAAAGAGAGTGAGAATTGCTCTTGATAAGAACTGGACACGAAATTTTTGGATTCAAAGGTGAAGCCAGAAGTCTCTCAAAGCTGCAGTTTTTCTAATGGCCAGCAGGAGGCGGCTCCACTGGTTGTATCACAATCTGTTTTGTACTGAAACACATGAGAAAATGATCCCACTTCTCATTTGCTTTATCACCTTAATAGACATTTTCCTAATAATCTTGAAGTCTCATTCCCGAGTTTGAAGTCTAAAGAAGATGTAAGAAGCGTAGCATTGCGTATCCTTCCTCTCTTTCAAATATCGTCACTTCTCACTCTAGATAAATACATAAATAACATGAGGACAGCCAAATCTGAGCTGTCCAGCAACCAACAGGTTACATCACCATGGCTACACCCATTTCCTAGTTATGACGGCAACACTAAAAGCTACCTGGTTAAGGATTTGGTGTTAAAACTGCTGAGAAATTGGATTAATTAGACTACGTCGTCACTACTGGTGCGACTTGTATTCTGTATTTTACGGTAAGTTGAACCCCTTTTTTAAAACGGATTAATCATTCCTCTTCCAAAGTCTTGCTGTTTGTGTGTTTGTGCTTCCTCTATTGGTTAACCTCAAGATGCGTGGCAGTTCAAGTGTCCGCCAAAAGTATTAACACAACCAACTGTGCAAGCTACCCTCATACTCGCAGTATTCACATTCTTTATTTCCCTTTTGGGAGAACTATTGATCTGTATATCTGTCGACAGGTATGATGACTAAAAGCGTAGCCCTGTGATGACTTCATAGTCAGAAAACCCGACCACAGCGCTTTCAAGCGCTCGACTTCTCCGCTTTTGAAAATGGCAAAAGGTGATGTTGAGGTGAAGGCTGCCTGTGAGAAACTGAGGCCGCCTCTCCGTTTCCATCTTTCATCCCAGACATGTGAAGACTTTCCCCTCCTACCTCATCTCTTTGTTGACGCGCTTCAGTATCGGCTGCCGTGTCACGTTCACAGAGCCCAGTCAGCTTTAATCACAGTCTGCTTGTAGTGCTTCCAGCGGCCTTCGCTGTAGCTCTGGAAACCAGGAGGAAGAAGAGGTGAGACGAATACCAACCAGGTTTGAAGTTCATGATTACAGGCACTGACAACTGATGGTGGATCCTGTACAGATAAACCCACCCAGGGAAGATCAAAGCTGGGTTCTCAGGAGCATAAATACTTCTTTCCTATTAAACTAAAACTTTGAGCGTTTGTTTCATAATTGTAGGCTGTATCTCTTCTCTACCACCAGATGGCACTGTGCAGTGACTTGGCAATTAGGACACATGTTCTTTGTGTCAGTCTTGCCTGTTTGAACAATTCATGTCAGAAATAATTGGGAGATAACAGTCGGTCCTTGTTGGAGGATTTGGAGCTAATTAATTTGGCGCGTTACATTTGTGCCGCCCTGACGGCCAGTTAAATATTCTCCGAGGCTCTACAAATATTCATCTTTATAGTTTTTAAGGTGAATTCACAAAATGTATTAAACTTGCATAAGAGTAACTGCTTTGCATTTTGTGCTTTGTGCTTGTTTGTTTGCATTATACCTTGCACAGGCATTTACTCAATGTGAAAATGTAACTGTTTCCCCAGTAAACAGATACTATTTATTCTTTGTTTTTAAACACACTGGCCTCAGTGTGACTTTCTGTTCAAAAAAGGCTTAAATAACTAAATAAAATATGAAATATGTGAAAAGGAAACCTAAAAGGTTAAAAAAAAGGGGGAAATACAAAGAACCACCGACTTATTCCATTAAAATACTGCAGTTTTGACCTTTCTCAAAAGCTTTTACGCCTCAGGAAAGTCAAGAATTCAGGTTTGCTGCCCCATATATAAACAATACATTCATATAGGGTCAATGGGATCCTTATAGTACACTTGTGCTCGACATGAAGAAGAAGGCGGCCATCGCCTTCATGCTGCACGCCTCGGGCTGTTTCACCCAGCATCAGCCATAGTGACACCACTTTTCTGCTGTGTTGTCACATATGCTGCTCTTCTCGCCGCTGCAGTTGAATGAAGCAACACTGACATCTATTGGACGGAGTGAAAAGTGTCCAAGGACTGGCTGGACTCGCTCTGTATGTCCCTGGAGTCGTTGGTACAAATATTGAAAGGTTGTTTTAGTCAAGGTGATATTTTTGTTATTTTTGAGTGTGAATATGGTAGAGAAAATATGAGAGTAAAAAGTGTGTCTGAGAACAGGTTTCAATGTGTACTTGAGAATCATTTTATGGTACTTCACTTTTTTTGTTTTGCTTTTATACTTTGACTTCCAAAAATGATAGAGTGACTACATAATAAAAGTGAGCATGTGCTGGACATTTGTACTCAACATGAACTGTAATTTGTGCCAGGGAATATATTTATATCGTTAATTATCTTAAGCCGTATACTACAAAGAAAATGTAACTTAAATTAAATCTAAATTATTGTTTGAGTTATTTTGATCTTTCTTTAAATGAAATTAATATCAGCTTGTGTAGGTCTATTTGTCTTCCTCAATAAATGAACACCAGTGGTGTAGTGGTGCCTAAATAAGTGGGTATACTCTTAATTTTTCCCCCTACATTTTTTTGTAAGTGGCCGTCCAGCAGAGGATAAACATGTAAGACTACTCCTGCATATTATACATACATATAGCAGGTGTAGACGGTCATTTCTATGACGTGTCAACGTGCTGCTCATTTGTCCAGCAGGGGCGCTACATCCCACTGTGCCTCTCTGCTCGACCGATAAAACGCCGAGGGTGGAACATCGCGCATGCGCACTGCTTATGTTGTGAGTCGGTGTTATTTTGGGGGAAATGGCAGCAAATGTTTCAGTAAAAGCAAATGCTTTGCTGACTCTTTTATAAAATGTAGGGAAACTAGATACAGTAGGCATCATTTGTAACCGGTCTTAGTTAAAAAAATGCGTATATTAGTTTTAAAGGAAAGCTATTTATCCAGCTAAAGTTACAGTTTGTTGAATTACAGGTAAGTAAATGAACCTCATAACGCTATACCACCTGGGGACACTTTATACACGTATATATATATAGAGCTACATCACTTTGACGATTCACGTTGTTCTCAAATGTAATCTTGAACTGTGCGCAGGTGAGTTTCTCAGATGGAGGAGGTGTGCGAGCAGGACAATGGAGGTGATGGGGTCCAGGAGGAGCAAGCCATGCTGTGGTCCATCCAGGAGGCGTTTGAGAGGCAGACCCTTCAGATAGGAGCCTCGGCCTGCGGGGCCACGGCGGTGGTGGACGTGTTGAAGGCTCTCGGTGTGCATGTGACACCGGAGGAGGCGGACTGCTGCGTCCAAACTCGACTGAGAAGGAACGAGTCCCCGCTGCCAGACTACCTGCTGTCCCGGAGTGAAGCCGGTAAATGTCCTTGAACCACAACCTGTGTACTATGAATCTAAACCTAGTGTAAGATACTGGGATTATGATTTAATAGACGTTTGTGCTAGTAATACTTAAAGGAAGGGTTGCAAATAAGTCTTCTATACTTCTTCATAAGGTTTTGAATAAAGGAAAATGGACCTGAAATTGAATATCCTCAGAGTGGAGAATTGTTACTACACTCTCTCTCTTACTTGCAAAAGGTTACAGCAGAAAAGGGGTACAGAAATCCACATTTTATTCAACATACACCACCAGATATTAAAACAATGACCTTCAATGACGGTCCAGTCAAGTCTAAAAGGCTTAATTAAAGGGGCTATATGTAACTTTCAAAAATACTGCGTTTGTAGCGATACCGCATGGCCGTCAGGCGAACTGCACCAGTAACCTGTTACTCGTACGTACAGCATCAACATCGCCCCTGAAACACTGGATATTTACCGGCATAATGTTTACAGAGGAGGTAAGTGGTCATACACATGTGAGAGTCTGTGAAGGAGTCTGTGTGTCTCATTCTCCATCCTACAAACGACAGTCTCGGCAGGCACTGCCTGAGAGCAGGAGTGTGTGATGAGTTTGTCCGCCTGTGAGAGCTCCTAGGACGGATAGAAGTGTGGTGAAGGAGGCCTCTGGCTGTGCAGGTGAAGACCGGGAGTGTGTGATGAGTTTGTAGTTTGTACTGCTGATTTCTGTAAGCGGAGCGGAGTGAGGAGGACGTTGAGAACGCAAATAAAATGACACTGCCTGGAGCTTTAGCGGAGAAATCGGACCCGGGCAAGTTGTATACAGGCAACACAGATAGACAGTGAACATCTACTTTTTCACGTTCGCTTATTAGTGGGCGATAAAAAACGATTTATACATGTAAAAAGTTACATATATATGTAACTTGTAGCTTTATATAAATCATTAGGCCGTTAGGCAGTTCACCTGACGGCCATGCGGTATGTAAGTTACATATAGCCTCTTTAAAGTCACAGTGAATTTGGACATGAACATTGATGATACATTTTCCTCTGTATTTGGAGTCATATACTTGTTCTTTTGGGCAGTGAAAGAAAGAAGTGAAGTTTATTGAAATGTACTCTACATTACATGTTAATTATCATGTTACTATCCTTTCTACATGTTCCAGCTTTAATAGAGAGACATGTTATTAGTAAAGATGACATGTAGTTCTTCCAGGTAGATTTTAAAGTAAAACTTTTTTGTTTAAGGTGGATTGTACAACTTAATAGCCAATTCATGTAACTTTCCACTGTGCTAGTGGTCGATAGCGTAAGGTGTCCCCTGTGCAGAAAAGTGACAGTGAGTCACAGTGGTGGCTTAATACTTAAAAGTATTCATGCTGCTTGAAAGCCTTTACACATTGGCAGTTAAAACACTATAAACACTTGGTGTGAGATCCAATCTACCTTCTCTAAAATGTTCTGTGACATTTCAGTTAATGGAATATAACTACATAAAAGGGTGACTTTGTATAGGTGCATTTCTCCGCAGACAGAAATAGATCACAGATGCCGGCAGAGACTATAACTTCCCCGCTGATTGAGGCTTTGTTACGTCTTGAACCCATAAGCGCAGTTTCCTGCCAGAGTGACAGCTGGCTGCACCGCCAACCAGGCAAATTCAAAAGCACCCTCTTGAATTAGACAAAAGGTTTATGTCTCTCAGAGGAGCCACTGTAATTGACTTTTTCAGCTGTGTTACACATTTTTTACAATGACATTTCATGCATTTAAGTCAAGCTGTCTTCACACAGAAGGAGGGTCTGAGTGGAGAAGGAACTAAAGTTGTGATCATTTATCTTAGACATTAAGAGCAGAATACTAAGTCGCACTACTCGTATAAAGATTATTTTACTTTCTATAAGGTGCAACTCACGCTCAGCTCATCCGAGGAGCAGAGGAGGCCAGTAAGGGGAAAGTCACGGGTCGTTTTTTCCACCTTCACCCACGCCGCCTGGTCAGCCTCGTCCCCTGGCTCGCTCGCTGGATCCGAAAAGGTGCCATTCCCATAGCGACCATGAACATGCAGCAGGCCGTACCTGAGGGTGAGGAGGTGCCCGATGCCTGGCACCATCAGCTCATATTTGGCGCTGCATCGAATGCTGTTTTCATGACCAATCCTTTTGATGTAGGTGAGTGACAGCTCAGACAGAAGAAAGAGCTTTTTCAGGAAAACCACGTCTCTTGATTTTGATGTGTTACATTTGTCATGTGATCTTTTTCGTCAGTGGGCAAAGGAGAGCTGCACCAGAGACTCTGCAGTGAATCTGTGTTGCTGATTCGCCGAGAGGACGTCCTGCAGCGAATCACACCTGGTTGCTGTCTGTCCAGTTTATCTGACCCGCAGTGGACAACTTTGGATGTAGAGGGTGAAGCCTTTATTCCTGCTTGAATTCATGCACTTTTTACATCTAGCACACAAACATTTTAAAGTATTTTCCCCATGTTTTCTACCCTGTTAGGTCAAGTGAAGCAGGTGATTCTAGAAGAGGAACAAGAAGAAGGTGGAGCCAAGTTAACACACATCACCATCCCTGCAGCGTACAGTTCAGGTGTCACATTTTTTGTTCTACAACAATCCGAGTTAGCACAAGAACTCCTCAATGCTCCTGAGCTCCCTTTGTTGTGACTGTACAACTTGTGGACTCAGGACTTGAAGCTCAGGAAGACTTATTACATGTGAAATAACAAATAAAACTGAAAGTAAGACACTTTATTGATTGTTTTTATTAGGATCTGCAGCCTGTCCTGGAAGAGATGCAGGCAAAAGGTAAAATGTGAACAAGCTTTGCATACTCTGATGCACTACACCACAGTTGTTGCAATTGGTAAGGCGCAAATATATGTATTCATAAGCATGAAGTATGAGAAGTATGTTGCAATTTTGTATGAAATGAAGTATTTACTAGAAACAAAAACACAAGAAAGAAGCATAAATTAATGCAGCTGCAAAACATGGTAGACCAACTCAGCCACGCACTGTCATCCATGTACATTTGAATCACTAAAACGTTTTTACAAACAGTTATTTAACAGCTGATGGTTGAAAAAGTGAGTTTAAAATAATGAAAGGAACTAACGCAAGACTTCTTACCTTGATTATGTTTTTATCAATACATTTCTGCCATCACGAGCAGTGCTACTGTTGATGCCAAATCTCCCCCTCCTCTGCTCCTCGCTGCTTTCAGACTGTTAACTACATTCTAAAAGATCAGTCCCTATTTGTCCCATTTACACACTCTGCCAGTTAACTTTAGGAATGACTTTCAAAATGTATTGATTTCTTTCAAAGCAATAAATTGCAGAGCTCCCGTCTGAATTTCAGAGCTGTTATGTCCTGTTAGTCCAAAGCTTTTATCAGTGGTCTGAACTCCTCTGATTGCTCCAAAGGCAGCATTCAGCACTTAAGGTGGACGAGTAGCTGCAGCAGGGGGTGTTGGAAATAGTATATTTTCTAAAGAACCCGCTGAATTGTTCCACACTCCAAGTCGGTTCAATAAGTTATGTTAGAGTTTGTTTGATTCCAATGTTTTGTATGGCGTACGATATACAGTATATGATAAATTTAAATCTAAATAAAATGAAAGGGTTATATGGAGACCACGAACGGGAAAAAGCGGTAAAGATAATGGATGGCTGGATTGGTTATATAGAGGGTTGAACGTTGATATACATCTCAGCTTTGCAAATGTTACTGGTGAAATGTAAATTGGTACAATTACTGATCTGTCCATGAGATAAAATAAAGGTAGGTACTTTGAAAACGTAATATTTTCTTTATTATACTTGTGTAATGAAGTAATATTTTCAATGCTGGACTTGTTTCTAGTGTTGGATTATTCAGACAGTGTTGTTAGTTCAGTAAGCAAATCAAGATGATTCTAAAGGTTGTTTGAATAATAAGTATATTTTAATAACCATTAGAACAAAAGTCATTTTCATTTGCATTATTTTCATAAATCGATTCTCTGTGACGTTTAATAGCAGCAAAATAGTACCTCGTGATACAGATTTAAGAGGATAAGGACGTAGACTCGCTAATTGACTACAATTCCCATGATGCTCTCGGGAGTTACACCCCGCGGAAGTTAAAACATCCAAAAACTTGCAAAAAAAACAGCTCGGGCAGAAAAAAGGGTAAGAAGTGGACATGTAGATTTACCAAACAGTAGCATTTAAACAAATATGACTGTTGTAAATGTCGTGCAGCACTTGAGGCTAACTTTGCGTAGGTTGTGTTGGAGTTTAGCGCTTTGTAAGAACATCACGGTGATATATTGGATACACGTGGTGTGTAATGTGTGAGGAGATAACATACTTGGCATCCCTCGGTCACTCAGCAGGCTGAGAGCAGAGGAGACACTTCAGACTGCTGTCCTGAACTGACTGGGCTCCGGCTAATTCTTGCTTCACACATCCACAGTCAGACACACACAGACTCACAGGTGAGTGCTGAAGAAGTGTAAGTACCTGTATGTGCTAATGTTGGTTAAACAAAAACTGCTCCAGAGTACAGTCACAACGGTGTTTTCATGTAAAAGCAGAATGAATGCATTTGACTCGTAGCTTGGACACTTAAAAAAAAGAAAGTTAACTGGAATAATTTGACAATAATACTGGAATGCATTGCTTCAGGGTAGAAACAACACTAATCCATCTTACAGAATGGATACTCAGTATTTTCACATCAATGGTACTTCATGACATTATGCTTGAGTTATTTGACGTTTTGCTTTTATTTGCTGCAGTAAAGTTTGGTTGAAGCTATTTATTCATCCTCTGATTTGAGTGAGATCGTGTAAACAAAGCAGTGGAGGACAGTGTAAGAAAAGAAATGGCCAGAAAGTCAGTGCCTCATTTTGAAAAAAAAAATCAATAATTGTTAAACTCCTGCGTTTGATTTTGTCCCCTGACATGTGAGTCTCGTGATAGGAGTGATTCCAATCAAAGCCAGTGATTTGTGTAATTGTGGGACATGTGCACCCACTGTGCAACACTCAGCCCTTTGTACCGGGTCTGAGAAGCTTTCAGACGATATATCTGTGTGTACATACAAATCTTCAGCAGTTGCACAATATTGAGAGTTCAGGTTACTGCAGATTGAGATGGTTTGGACTCTGATAGTTGAGTGTAGTTTGATTTGATGGTCGGTGAAGTGTAAATAAACAGTTGTGTTTTTTGGTGGTTAAGTTTAGGAAGTTGAAGAAAATAAGGTAGCCCCCTACATTGTGTTTTAAAATGCATGCCATGTTATACTTAATAAGAACAGTTTCCCTTTGAGTGCTATATCTATTAATCTGTTAATCATTTAAGCACTGATGCTATAGGTGGTCGCAGAAAGCATCAGTAAACGGCAAGAGGGTCTTTACACGTCTCATTATATCTCTGTTAGCATATTAAAACCTTTTTAGCTGCTAACTATTAGAGCTGCAAAGGTGCAATGAGTAATCACTTGAAGGAAAACTTAATCTCCAAATATTCTGTTTGGTGATTTGTCTTAAACTTCCTGAACTTCTATAGACTACACTATTTATAAAAACAAGTTGTATCCAGCGTGAAATTAACGTTTGTTGTTGTGGCTTTATGAATGAAAGAAATGCTAATCCAATTGAACACATGTTGTTTCTTAAAAATGTCATCAAATCTTTGCATTCAGTCAACGAAAGAGACGGACTGAACTATCCCAAAGGGGCCTAGCGAGCAGTCGACTCTATATCAGCCTGATAATTGCTTTGTTGTTTTATGCAAATGAGTCCCTGTGTGCAGTAGCTGGTGATTTGGCCTCGCCTGGTGACCACGCCATTTAATTGTTGACTGGTGTCTCTGTTCCGCTTGATTGAATCCGAGTCAGTGTGGCTTAACAAGATAATATAAGACCCCAGGCCTGAGAAAAGGTCAATGCTCCCTCACAGCTTAGAAGTCCTTTTCTTATAGGTCAGCTTCTGCATGCAATTACACGGTTTCTTTATGAAGGTTTAAAGAGAGGGCTTTTCTGTCCTTTGGCCTTGGAGGTGTGAATTGTTTTAATGCTACATGTAAGAATCTGATATCATATTTTTAGGTAAGATGGCGGAGAAGGTGCTGGTGGTTGGAGGCGGTGGACGAGAGCACGCGCTGGCCTGGAAGCTGGCCCAGTCGGAGCAGATTCAGCAGGTCCTGGTCGCCCCGGGTAACGCAGGGACGGCCAACTGTGGGAAGATCAGCAACTCTGGTAAATACAAACACAGAGGCTTTTCAGTTCAGTTTACTCCTTTCTACTAAAACATTGAAAGTCTTGAGATGGCTTACAAGTCAATGAAGTTCCTAACATTTGTATTTTTGTAGAGTGCAGTTATTGGTACAGAGTTGATTTTAAAAAGTGAGATGAAGAGATTATTACCAATCTTATCTTTGTGCTAAATATGAAGCTGCTGGCCAGCGTAGCTTAGCATAATGCTAAGTAATAGTGTTGTTCACATGTTAGTTTTTGTGAAAGATTCAATAATTTGGACACAATTAAAAAAACTTTGAGGCTGTGCTGGCTGCTGGATTTTCTGACCTCGACTGTAGTCTTTATCCTGTGCTGTGCTAAACTAAACTGGGTTAGATCTATTGCACTAATTTGTAAGTGAACGAGAAGTTGCATAACACATGGTCCTGTCCCTGACTCTTGTCCGTTCATGCAGAGGTGTCTGTTAGTAACCACACCATCTTGGCCCAGTTCTGCAAGGATCACCACGTGGGGCTTGTCGTGGTCGGCCCTGAGGTGCCACTTGCAGCAGGTCAGTGAGATCCATCGTATTAGCTCTTCAATGATTCTTTATTTGTGTGCGGATGGTTTTACTGAAGTGTCTTCCTTTAATGCTCTCGCAGGTATTGTAGACGACCTGACAGCGGCAGGAGTGCAATGTTTCGGCCCGTCCGCCAAAGCAGCTCAGCTGGAGGCCAGCAAGAGCTTTTCCAAGGCCTTCATGGAGCGTCACGGCATCCCAACGGCCCGCTACGGCTCCTTCACTGACGTCGAGGAGGCCTGCAAATACATCCGCACGTCAGTACAGTACATACAGCACACGTTTAGCCGAGTGTACGCTCAAGTCCCAAGTTAAAGAAAAGACGAGCACTATAAAGATAATGATATCCACGGTTTTATTCAGAAAAGAAACATTAAGATTTGCATTGGGAAAGTTCTGTTCTCAAAGATGTTTAGCAACTAAAATTGGCAGTTTCTTACAAAATGAAATCATCACAGAAGCTCTGATCTCTCTGACATTTTCACGAGTTAATGACCTAAGATGTGATGACTGCTTCCAGAAAGAAGTCACAGAAAACGATGGTCTTTAAACTTTAAAGACAAAGAATAAACCCTTTGTACTTTGTGAAAGTCATTTCTTCTGGTCATATAAAGCCTTTCGAGCAGAACAGCTGCCACACTCTTGACAGCCTCCATCCATACACATCCCAGACAAACAATACTGTTAACTGCAGAAGTGAAATGGTCCACCCAAGACAAACATTTGATGCTCCGTATCAGGCATTCGCCATCTGTTCCAGATGTGTTTTTCTGTGAACGGTTGTTGAGTTTGTTTTATGGTTTCCCGCTCTCAGGGCCGACTTCCCAGCGCTGGTTGTGAAGGCCAGCGGGCTGGCAGCGGGGAAAGGAGTCATCGTGGCGAAAGACCAGGACGAGGCCTGTCAGGCCGTGATGGACATCATGAAGGTATGAGACTGTTTCCGTGTCGTCACTCATCCTCTGGTATTTAAACCAGCTACAGTCTTTGTTTAGAATAATCTAAATGTGCGACTCAATCATGCAGAAGTCATTTTTCTGGAGTACTGACCACAGATCAGTCCCACCAGCTATTAGTCGGTGTGTTTTCAAACTGAAACTGTGTTTGTCTTTCCAAAATTGATCTGTGTGAATCCAACCATCCTGTTTGGTTGGCTGGATTTAGTAAATTCTGCAGTAAATATTATTTGCAGGCCAGCAATTAATTGAGCTAAATGTTGATGTATTGTGTGAAGCTGTCCGTCCACTCTGCAGTAGAGAAATATCTGCCTGAATCCCTGAAATTAGGGAGAAGATATATTCAGCTTGTTGTTCTGTATGTTTCACTGTGTTCAGGACAGAGCCTTTGGATCTGCAGGGGACACTGTGGTGGTTGAAGAGCTGTTAGAGGGAGAGGAAGTGTCTGTGAGTAGTGAAACCCTCAAGAGTATTGAACCAACATTACCTTCAGGTTGAAGAAAACCTAACTGTTAATTCCTCTCCCTTCCCCCTCTAGTGTCTGTGCTTCAGCGACGGTTCCTCAGTGTCTCCGATGCCTCCGGCTCAGGATCACAAGCGCCTGCAAGACGGCGACCTGGGACCAAATACCGGCGGTATGGGGGCCTACTGCCCCACCCCTCAGGTACATATTTCTTCTTCCTCTCTGGTTTCCTTGGGATAAAAGCCCACTTCCTTAATGAGCTCCATGCCGATCCTGACTCTGCTCTGGGTGGTGTGCAGGTGAGCCAGGAGCTGTTGCAGCAGATCAAAGAGACGGTGCTTCAGAAGACTGTGGATGGGATGAAGGAGGAGGGAGCTCCTTATGTGGGCAAGTACAGATATATCTGCTGCATCTGTGATGTGTTGTGTAAACATCGACATACAGTTCATGCTTTCAATGCCTTTGGATGAAATATTCTATTGACAAAGAGAATGATGTGCCCTATATCATCACACAATAATAAATATAATCCAGATTGTATAAAGACATTTATAACATGGTGTTTCCTATGGCAAAAGAATTGATGCATAAATGGGACACTTGTTTCCATGTAGACATAAACATTAAACCACAAGTCAGAAAAATCATCCTCCACAGTTCACTCAATTGTAGCAAGCTATACACACACACACACACACACACATTCCTAAAGAAAATACTGTTATAGTGAGTATAATGATGCATACAAAGAAATAAGCACACCTCTAAATAGTTTGGATGCTGATGCACTGCTTTGAAAGAGTTTTGAGTTGTTTAGATTGATGTTTATCAATTCACACACACACTCAAAGATGATCACGTATCTGTGCTGCCATAGGTTTGTAGTTTGAGATCAGGTTTCTCTTTCTACTTTAGCTCTGAGTTGTTCTTGTCTTACATTGCAGGTGTACTGTATGCAGGCCTGATGTTGACCAAGCAGGGGATAAAGGTCCTTGAGTTCAACTGTCGCTTCGGAGACCCCGAGTGTCAGGTGAGCCCCGCCCCTTCTTCCATCATCTGTCACTGGATGTCCCATTAAAACGATCATTAAATATCTGCTGTTGCTCTCTCAGGTGCTGCTGCCTCTCCTGAAGAGCGACCTGTATGAAGTCATCCTGAACACCATGAATGGCAAACTGGCCTCCAGCGCCCCCGTGTGGCACCAGGACAGCTCTGCAGTCACTGTGGTGATGGCCAGTGAAGGATACCCCGGCTCCTATAAGAAAGGAGTACAGATCAAAGGTACACATCAGAAATGAGAGACTGGACATTTTAGCTTTTCATTTCTTATTAGTTTATATCATTTATGAATGTATTTGTTTTGATATAATTCAAGAAGAATGGAGCAAACGTTTTAATAACACTACAGTAATAGTTAAAATGGCCAGTCCCTTGAGTTGAAATGCAAGTAAGCTAAAGATATGAATCCTTTTGACTTGACACTGTGGTCGAGACAAATTCATCTTGGGACACAGTGAAGGAGAAGAGAGTCTACCTGTATAATTACCCCAGGAGAAATAATTTTGTGTTTGAGTAACCTCCTCTGCGGGTCCTCAGGTTTGTCTCAGGTCCAGGACTCGGGCGTGCAGGTTTTCCACGCTGGCACCGCCTTAAAGGATGGAGGTGTGGTCTCCAGCGGTGGGCGGGTCCTGACTGTCACTGCTGTCAGATCGTCTCTGGAGGCGGCCCTGCAAGCAGCCAATCAGGGAGTGGCAGCCGTTGGCTTCCCGGGTGCCGTTTACCGCCGAGACATCGGCCACCGAGCCATCGCTCACCTGAACCAACAAAGGTGTGTGTGAGAGTAACACAGTCTGAAAACAAATGAAACACATTCCCCTTCTGTTTTTGTACTGAACATTTGTCTTTGTAGATTTTTCTTTTCTAAAATGTATTTCTTGTCTAAGTTGATAAATAAAAGCACTCAAATTTGGATGTAGCTGTGTCTTTGTTTTTATTCAAATAACCAAGCATCTGTACATGAATTCCCTTTCCCAAGTTTAAGCTTCTTCAGTAAGACAGTATCTGTGGCTGCAGACAGGCCTGATCTCACTCTGTGTCTCTGACAGAGGGCTCACCTATAAGGACAGCGGGGTGGACATCGCTGCCGGCAACAAGCTGGTGGACATGATCAAGCCTCTGGCCAAGGCCACTTCTCGAGCTGGTAATTTCACCGTCATCAAAAAAACAACTAACGATGGATCAAGAAATACATCTGTATGATTTGACTAAATAAGCAGGATGCTAGTTTCCTTCAGGAAACACAGGTGTTCACAGCGCTGACTTATCAGAGAGACTTAACCCTGTTTCTCATTCAGAAAGAAATCGCTCTATTTGTAATAAATGCCTTGGAATTGTGTTATTTTGAATGTTTGTGTTGCAGCTGCTTAATGTATCTGAATCCATAGATTTAAATGAGGGTATAGATAAAGCATAAATGCATAATAATGGCTGTTTTTCCTCCCCCAGGGTGTAACGCAGAGCTCGGAGGGTTTGCTGGGCTCTTCGACCTGAAAGCAGCTGGCTTTGTAGACCCGATCCTCGTGTCAGGGACGGATGGAGTCGGAACCAAGCTGAAGGTGCTACATTTATTCGTTATCCTGTTCGTTGTTGTTGCTGACAGTGATTTTTTTCAGCTGAACTAATGGCAAAAGTTCACATTTCAAACGTGAATAGTTACTGAAATATATGACATATGGTAATAAGAGTAAAGAGATGGATTCAAAGATTGAAGCTGCTTAAATCATCTAGTTACAGTTGGCTTTAACTAGTTTAATTTGTCGTTAGATCGCCCAGGCTTGTGGCCAGCATGGAGGTCTGGGTCAGGACCTGGTGGCGATGTGTGTGAATGACGTGCTGGCTCAGGGCGCAGAGCCGCTCTTCTTCCTCGACTACTTCTCCTGCGGCCGACTAGATGTGGACGTGGCTGCCTCAGTGGTCGGCGGCATCGCAAAGGCCTGTGAGATGGCTGGCTGTGCTCTGCTTGGTGAGAGAGGAGACGCTATGTTTAAGGATGATTCACATGGACTTAACCTTCTTGATGTCTTATCTCACACCTCTATGTTTTGTGTCCAGGTGGTGAGACGGCAGAGATGCCGGGTGTCTATGCTGCAGGAGAGTACGACCTGGCTGGGTTCTGCGTCGGAGCGGTGGAGCGTGGAGCCCTGCTGCCCCGGCTGGGGGACATCACAGAGGGAGACATGCTGATTGGTGTGGCCTCCTCTGGGGTCCACAGCAACGGCTTCAGTCTGGTGCGTAAAGTCCTGGAGAGAGCCAGCCTCAGCTACAACTCCCCCGCTCCCTTTGGGAAGGCAGGACAGACTGTGGGTGAGTGAATTTGTTTGAGGTCAACAAATATTAAAACTACTGTACTTGATTTTCTATGTATTAAAGAAAATCCAGCCCTACTGTGTTTGAATATGTTCTGTGGTTTCACTGTAATCTGAATATATTTGGATTTTTAAACTGTCACCCTAGAAAAGCTTTCCACCTTTGTTCACATTTCACAGACCAAACGATTAATCAGGAAGATACTCAGCTGATTGATCATTGATGAAAATAATTGATACCCTGTAAACCTGGATGACTTTACTATTTAACTTGACGTCTACTCGCAGGTGAGGTTTTGCTGACACCGACAAAGATCTACAGTCGTCTGCTGTTGCCAATCCTCCGCAGCGGAGCCGTCAAAGCGTACGCCCACATCACAGGTGGAGGACTGCTGGAGAACATCCCTCGGGTGCTGCCGCCGGAGCTGGCTGTCGATTTTGGTGAGATGAAAGGGTGCTGTCCTGCCTCAGGCTGTTAAGTGCCTTTAACAGTGTTGTAGCACCTCCTAGTGTTTGTTTTTTTAGAACAGGAAGTAGCTTGTTTATACAGGAAGTTTATTGTAAGGAGGCCATTTTCTCCACATGCAGAGCAAGGAGAGGACATGTGTCGCATCCTTTTGTTTAAGCTTGTGAAAGCATCATCTGTAAGTGTATTCTGTTTAGTTAGTTGATATTTAAATCATATATTTTCATATTTCTAAGGTAAATGCTTTGAACCTTTACATCTGTGTTTATTGGGAAAATGAAACATCTAAAGTTGATATTGGTTAAGAGGAGACAGATTGTTAAGAGTATATTTTATTTAAAGTGCATCATGCTTTAATACAAGTCATAACATATTTTTGATTAGTTGGAAATTCATGCAGTATAAAGCAGTGAGCTACAGCTACCATTCTACAGTTTCACTCTGGCTTCATAAATGCATCAGCATCTTATTAAAAGCGACAACTAAGATGAATCCTGACTCTTCTGCATTTTTGGACGGAGTTTGGCTTGCTGTTAAAGTGTGTTGCCACACATTGAGAACAGTACAGGTGCTAATACTCAATGTTCAGATGCAGCATAAGCAGATTTAATGTTGACGTCAACAATTTGGAAAGCTGGTTTGCCTCATGACACGGCACCTGCACAGTTCCTAGTTTGCATTATTTCCTGTGTGGGTGAATACAGGGTTTAACCTGTATGACCACATTGAAGTCAGTGCAAAAAGTAAACATGAAAACACGTCATTTGTTTTGATATTCAGCTCAGTTTCATTGGTCCTTAAGTGACTTTATGCTTGTCGTTTAAGTCATCAGCTCTTTGTCGTTAGTCTTTATACTCTGGGTTTGCGTATGACTCAGATGCGTCTCGATGGAGCTTCCCCGCTGTGTTTTCGTGGCTCCACAAGGAGGGGGGTCTGAGCGAGGAAGAGATGGCCCGCACCTTCAACTGCGGCCTGGGAGCGGTGCTAGTCGTATCCCCTCTGGATGCACAGAAGGTATTACGTCAGATTCAAGCACAGGAAGAGGCCTGGATCGTGGGTTCACTGGCACATAAGCAGCCCGGTGAGACATGAAATACTAAATGCACATCTGAAATGCAACAAATGGATTATTATCCCAGAACATAAAGCACGATTTAAGACAATGTTCATGTTATGTGTTTGTTTGTGCAGGGGCAGAACCCGTGGTGGTCCGCAACCTGAAGCACAGCCTGCTGACCGCAGGACCAGCATGTATCGGAGAGGTGGCTGTTGAGCAGAATGGCGGTGGCCACGGCGACAGCAGCAAGCCACAAAAGAGGACGAGAGTGGGAGTTCTTATCTCTGGCACTGGTGTGTTGTCAGTAGTTTTGATTAGGTTGAAATTGTCTCACAAATCAATAGAACAACATGTGAAAGAGTACATTTTGAGTGTCTGGACAAAAGCTACCAGTTAAATGTTAAGGTAATCCGCTCCTAAGTCCTAATGTCAGAGAAGAATGGGAAGAAGATTGTTTACTAAAATGTTAAACAACTCCCTTTAAGAATGGATCATAAGAGTTGTTTTCAGGGGCTTTTCATTTGTTCTGTACCTCCAGGCACCAACCTGCAGGCGCTGATAGAGCAGGCGAAACGTCCGTCCAGCTCTGCAGAGATCGTGGTGGTCATCTCTAACCGACCTGGAGTTCAGGGCCTGAAGAGAGCGTCACTGGCTGGCATTCAGACTCGAGTAAGATAAAATGAATGAGAAATTTGATTAGAAAAAGTCCAAGCAAGTAGCTTAAGATGCTTTACAGAGACTAATGCGCGCGTGTCTCCTCGCAAGGTTGTGGACCACAAACTGTACGGGAGCCGAGCAGAGTTCGACAGCACCATCGATCGTGTGCTGGAAGAATTTAGCGTGGAGCTGGTGTGTCTCGCTGGATTCATGAGGATCCTCACAGGAACGTTTGTGAAGAAATGGAACGGTTTGTTACTGAATTGATCTACATTTTTAGTGTCAGTCATTTTGAGTCTAACGAAGATGTTTGAAATTGTTTATTTGTTTGTCAATGCTGCAGGAAAGTTGCTGAACATCCATCCGTCCCTGCTGCCTTCATTCAAGGGTGTGAATGCTCAGAAACAGGCTCTGCAGGCTGGAGTGCGGGTCGCTGGCTGCACAGTGCACTTTGTAGCAGTACGTATGGCACCGTGGGGGGAAAAATCATTTTATGTGGGTTAATTGAACAAGTCACACAGCTATTGTGTTATTTATCTGTGTTCAGGAAGAGGTGGATGCCGGGGCCATCATCGTGCAGGAGGCGGTGCCCGTGCTGGGCGGAGACACAGAGGAGAGTCTGTCAGACAGAATCAAGGAGGCCGAGCACGGAGCGTTCCCCGCTGCTATGGAGCTGGTGGCCAGCGGAGCAGTCAGGCTGGCAGAGGACGGACACATCATGTGGAAGGCGAATTAAAACACCATAAGTGTTATAAAAATAATAATTGTCATTAATGTGTCTGACATTTGTAGCATCTAAATAGGTATGAAAAGTGTGTGTTGTACACCATATTTGACTGTATCTCCAACTTGCTTTGATCTGTTTGATATTAAATAGAAATATTTGAACACACTAAGAAGTAGTGTTTGTGTTTGAAACAGGATGAAAAAGAAATCTACATTAAAGGGATACTTTACGCCTTTAAATACCTTCTCATCTTTAAGACAGAAAGAGTTTAGAATCCATGTTTGCATGCCAAGACATCCAAAAACTATGAAGAGGTATGTATGTATGTGTTTATAAAGAGGTATGTATGTGTTTATAAAGAGGTATGTATGTATGTGTTTATAAAGAGGTATGTATGTATGTTTTATAAAGAGGTATGTATGTATGTGTTTATAAAGAGGTATGTATGTATGTTTTATAAAGAGGTATGTATGTATGTGTTTATAAAGAGGTATGTTTGTTTTAATAAAGGGGTATGTATGTTTTATTCATACACTTTTATTCAAACATACATACCTACATAGGTTTTAATAAGTCACACATACATCCAGCTTTATTAAATATATACATACATATTAAAATTCATTTATAAAAACATACATTCATAAATAGTATATGTATGATTTATACATGCATAAACCTAAAAGAAAACTATCATACATACATATACAGCTAAATAAAAGTCACAGATACACACACCTTTACCATAATGAATAAATACATACATTCATCAAAAATAACAACCATACATATGTGCGGCTGTGGCTCAGTTGGCCGTCTCTCAATCGGAAGGGTGTGGGTTTGATCCCCAGCTATTGCAGCAACAGGTCTGATGCGGAAGACACTTAACCCCAAGTTGCTCCTGCTGCTTCGTTGGTGGTGTGTACGTGTATGTTTATGACTGGGATTATTTACTTCTGATGGTGAGTTTACACAGCAGCCTGTACCACCAGTGTGTGAATGTGTAGGTGTACCTGCAGTGTAAAAAGTAGACTAGAAAAGCTGGAGTCCATTTCAAGTGCATTGTGAATTTGTGTAAAAAAAAAAAACAGGGATTTTTCAACAGCTGCTGTCTTCCGTTTTCTCCAAATATTACGGCGAGCCTCTGTGTATAAATCACACTGTTTGTTTCTCCAGGGGGAGCTGTGTGAAGTCTGATCAGGGTTTGGATCAGAGACTGCACATTTCAGAATCAGAAAAACAAGGAGGGGAGTAGCTGGAAACTTCACTATTATTCTAAAGGCTCATTTTAGCATCTAGGATGTCTACGGATGCACATGCAGCCTGGTTCGTAAATAAGAAATAAATAAACATGTTTAAATCAATATAAAATATGTATCGTGTCACAAACAACAGCAGTAAACTAAACAATAAGAAATAAGTAAAAATAAGGTTATGAAAATGTTTCATAAAGTGTCCTTGGGTGTCTTGAAAGGCGCTTTTAAATTAAATGTATGATTATTATTATGAATAAAGTTGGTAAGAGATTAAAACGATTAATTTAGAGACATTTAAGATATTTGCGTTTGTAAATAAAGTTAAGTGTGGAAATGTAAAGAAGTGTCGCGAGGTCGGACACAAGTTGTGTGTTGTTTAGTTTGGATCATCTGATTGGTGAAGGGCTGAGGGCGGACTGACAGGTCACAGGTGATTGGAGACAGAAGGAGAAATGACCCGAAGAGCAGAGAGGTCACATTTTAACGGCTAGCGCATTAGCTTCGTGCATGAACCGAATTTGTAGTTATTAGCAGAACAACAACAACAACAACAACAACAACAACACGAGTGTGTGCGTGTTCAGGAGCCGTGGACCCGGAAGGCCTGAGAGGACTTCGGCTGACGTCGTGATGCTGCATTCGTGTGGTTTCTCCTCCACAGATAAGGTAGACATGTTTTACAGACTGTAATTATCAGCTTCGGCCACATTATTTGTGTGCGTCAGGACAGTTTGACTTTTATTACAATGATAAGAGTAGAATCTATTTGGAAACGTTGTTTGAAGCCCGGAGTTTCGACTGACAGGTGCACATCTACCTGTAATCAAGCTGCTTGGTTAATTGGGTGGGGGTTCGTGTGTGGGTGGAGGCATACAGTCTGTCATTAATCAGACAGGCTACCAGAATACAGACAGCAGCGTGAGGACGTCGGCAGTGGCGTATCCAGGACATTTTTACTAAGGGGGGCAAAGATGGGACACAAGGCTAGTGTGGGGTGGCCATGGCATAGCAAAGTTTAATGTCACGTACACAGCCAACCGCGGTTTGAATCCTGGCCGAAGAAGATTCTTTGCTGCATGTCACGTCCCCTCTCTCTCCCATGATTTCCTATCTCGTAACTGTCAAATATAGCTGTCTATGCTGGTAAATAAAATAACATTTAAGTCCTCAGGAATCTCTGGTTGTTTTAATATGTCTATTTTTAATCAGTAATTATGTTCAGGATAGGGTAAACATGTTCTAAGAGCCATTTCCTTGTAGTGGATTAAAATCTTCATCTCTTCACAAGTTAGATTAGGATAGCAAAATTCAACTTCTCTTAATTCATCCTATAGAATAACATTAATCAGTCATCAGCCCATCATCTGTCACCTGTATTGTTACCTTTGCTTTACTAATTGAGGCGCCATCTTGTGGTCAGGGTTATAAAAACAAAGCAATCCAGGCAACAGAACAAACCAACAAACTCAAATCAAAGCTTAATAGTTAAAGATAGGTCTTATTAAAAAGTTAGTCTGTAAGCAAAAGATAAACTAAGGAAAAAAAAGAAATATGTGTTGTGCTTTACATGCTTAGTTTATGTCATTATTTAGCTTAGATATCATTTGCTGGAGATACTGGAATTAGATTGTTTTGGTTTGTTCTTTGCCAGCTGTTTGTATTTAACCACAAGATGGCGCCTCAATTAGTAAAGCAACATAGGTGACAATACAGGTGACGCAGATGATGGCCTGATGACTGAATAAGGTCATATTATAGGATGCCTTGTGATGTATGAACATTTACAAAAAGTGGTTTTCAACCCAGACAGTATTCATGTCCAGGGTCGTGATGAAGTAATAAATTGAAACATTGGCTTTGATTCAGCATCAATTAAGAATTTATTTAAATCAAACAGTTAGGACTTACAATAATAAAGTGTTAAGATGCTTCTTCATAAATTAACTTGTGATAAATGTAAATAAACAATTGTAACATAAACCAGACAAACCTTAACTCCAAACAAAGTAATACAAAGTAAACCTTCAAACTCTTATGAACAAAATAGGATTCTAATAATAGTAACAAAGTACAATAGAGTCTGAAAAAATATGTATAAAAAAAACAAAACAATAGGTATTTGAGTGGTTCAATACTAACAGCAGTAGTCAGAATGAGGCCTCTGATTAAATCAACTAACAACACTGGCAAGACACAAAAGATTAAAACTAAAATAGTGCAAAATAGCAGAGATAGTCAGTTTTGTACACTCACAATTGTAACATAAACCAAATAAATCTTAACTCCAAAGAAAGTATATACAATGTAAACCTTCAAACTCTTATGAACAAAATAGGACTCTAATAATAGTAACAAAGTACAATAGAGGTAGCTAGTTCTTGCTTTTGCTCATTCTCCTGCTACAAAATGCTTTCACATAGGCCATAAGACCACAGACAATACTTTAAGTCTAATGCAATGCCACCAGACCAAATATAACTTAAGGGTTAAGGTGCTTCTTCATAATTTAACTTGTGAAAATTTTACATAAACAGTTATAACATAAACCAAACAAACGTTAACTACAAAAACACAAGACCACAAGACAAATTCTGTGTTCATCCATCTTACATCAGATGAATTCTCCTGTTTTGGTGATTGGTAGCAAACAGTTTGATAAACTTGTCCATGTCAAGTGACTTTGCTCTTCTAGTCTCAATGCTGAGGACACCCAGGTTGCTCAGTCTGTCATCTGTCATTGTTGTGCGCAAATGGGTCTCGATCAGTTTAAGAGCTGAAAAGCTGCGCTCACATGCCGCACTGCTTACTGGGAGGGCTATGGCTATCTCGCACAGACGAAAAAGCTCGTGAAAAACATCCTCATGAGCTTTTTTGTCAGGTCTTTGGTTTCATCGGCAATAACAGAGAACACTTGACTTTCCTTCACTTCCTGAATTATCTCCTCACGGACCATATTTGCCAAGCATTCTAGGATTTCATTTTCCACTTGTGTACTTGGCATTCTGCTTTCCCTTCATTTTTTTCTGTACCACTGGGTCATGCCTTGTAATCATTTCCAAAATTTCTAACAAGTTTCCTCTGTTATCTGCCTCTTCTGTCTCACGGTGACCTCGTTGTGCAATGTTTTGCGTTGCTGTCAAAAGAAGTACTTGAGCCACTGTTTTAATATATTTTCGATTCTCTTGGACTTTCTTGTCGTACGCTTCATTAAGGGCATCACGGATGGAAGAATCAGTTAGTACTGCCTTCTTGTGCTCACCCCATGCAAACATGGCATTGACATGACCCTCTGACTTTTCATGTACTTTAAATCCACCATCTTTGTACATTGCATTTTTCCAATGAGAGAATCCCAGTTGTGATGTGAATACAGATGCTGGGGTGTTTGGCAAAGAGAAGTGTCCATGGGTGCTGTTTGTACCACTCACTATTGAAGGACCTCTTCCTGTTGCCTTGCATGGTTGGTGGAAATATCTTGAGATGAGGCTGTGTAGGACCTGCTGCTCTGGACTGTGAAACGTCTGTAAATCATAAATAATTGTAATCAGTCCTTACTTGAGTTTTTATGAAGTTTCATTCAAAATGATTAGTTACAAAGTCAATTTGTGGTCAGTATGACAACTTCCATGTTATTTAAATGGAAGGCACTCATAATGCGGTGTAAAGTGAAAGATAAAATGTCACAACATACCGTGAGGTCCAGGTGGAGCAGCATGTGCTTGCGCAACATGAGGAGCCTCTCCGTCATCAGTGTCACCAGCACCTACTGACAAGCCCTCTGAATCACTAGATGAAGTCCCTGTAGACTGTATGTGGACAGATTAGTGTCACACATTTTCCTTTGTCTTTTCATATTGTTCTGTATTGAGATTTAAAGAATAGATTGTCTATGTTTAAGTGTGGGGTTTGTTGTGTATGAGCTAATGTATCGCATACACTTTGGGCAAACTTGGACCATGTTTTTGAAATTAAAGTATGAGAGTACACAACAAGTTGAGGTAACTGTTCATGGAATGACACATGTGGACATAACATAATTTGACATACCATGCTTAGCAGGTGGAGCTCCAGACACTGTTGGATAACACTCATTTCTCAGTGTCTCATCTTCTCTCATCGTCGTCTGTGGCTGGTCAGCTGTGGGAATACACAGATATCTTAGAAATCTGAGACATCAATAGGCTTTTTTATAGTCACACAATCATACATAAATACATACATATGTGTGTGTTCGTATTTATGTGTAATGCACATTGTATTATTGTTCTTGTGTCTTTTACAACTGTGTTAACTATTGTTCTTGCGTAGTGATGTTTCAGACTGTTGTAATTGTATAACTGGAGTGACAAACAAGTTGAATGTGAGTCTACATGGTAAATTCAAACTATTTAAGCATGACCTACCATCCTGTGCAGGGGGAGCTGGGTGCTCTTCATCGCTACTGCTGTATGACTGCTGGCTTGCCTGGGCCTTTTCACTGTTGCTGGTTGAAGCTGTGGCTGGCTCTGACTCTTTCCTTTTTTTTAAGAAGAAGCTCTGGATATCTCTGCTTCTCTTCATGGCAAGTCTCTCTTAATATCCCTGGGGGAAATTTCATTCAGTCACTCAATTAGTCAGTCAATTTACTTTGAAGTAATAGTTATAACTACAAACATCAAGCAGGATCATTGTGAAATTGGGTTAGAATCAGTGTGTAAAATACAGGTGTTTGTGGGGCTCTGTAACCCCTTAAATAACAGCTTTGACTCCATTTAAAAGTGAAAAAGAAAGGAGGTGTCAACAATGGGTATAATTATGTCTATTTACAGTATCTACAAAGGTTTATTTTTACCTGACTATCGACATCTTCCATCACTTTTAATAACACTATTAACACATATTGTATCTCAAGCATTTGTTGCATTTGAATGCAATTTGTTCTGCCTCTGCCTATTTGAATGTCTAGAAATATGTCAACTGTGAAGATGAGCTAATTGATATTAACAAAAAGTCCTTTATCTCCAAGAGAAACACGTCACAGCAAATAAGTAAATCCTAGCTTCTTCTTGTGTTATTGCTACTTAAATATAGACTGTCACACTATATTTCACACACTGGTTGGTCAATAATATAAGAACAGCAAACGCTCATGTTAATGTTTAAATGCTAACTGGGTTTGCAGGCTGCAAAGCGTTAGATAAAGTTTCCCTACACATTCAAAGGGAACTACGACATAATTAAACATTAAATTACCATACCTTTCAATCGGCAGATTTTCCTCCAGCAGTTGACGATGTTGTCACTGTGACTGTCCTCCTGTTTAATTTACGACCGGACCAGCAGCTCATCTCTCACGGCTCCCCTATCAGACCTGCATAGCCATTGGCCAAACGTCCGCTGAGCAGAAATCAGCTCCCACAGCCTCAGTACGACCATTACTCTGTAGTTGAAAATGTAAAACTGGCCCGAAATCAGCTGATCAGTTGTCATCATTGATTGACAGCATTTCTCTTGTTTGGACGAACTTGACCAACTACCTATCAGATCTGGCGATTCTAGGGGGTGGCCAGGGCCACCCCCTAGAATCGCAGTAATTGCAGTATAGGAAGGTAGCAGGTAATTTAGTGTAATTTGATTGTGTGTTTTTTTTGTTTCTTCCAAAGGAGGCAGTGGTGATGAATCCTGCGATAATGCCGGAGGGGTGAAAAAGCCGCAGGAGCTGGTGCGGACGGTGGAGCGGTAGAACGAGCAGCTGCGGTCTGCATGTGCTACCGCCGGGCCCGCCCGCTGCCTTCACTGCTCTGAGTCGTCTGTGGCGGTCATTCACGCCCACGGAGGAGCCTTTCTACAAAGGCGGGGACGGAGGACGGATCCGAGCCGTCGGATGTGGTAAATATCTACTATGTCTGTTCAGTTTCAACTATTTGTTGTCCAGCTTTAGGATGCATACTAGGGTGGTTGAAATAGTTGAAAATAAAAACCATTATCCTCCACGGGTGTGTTTTGAAGTTAGACCATGCAGCGACCAGTCATAAACATCTGTAGGCTTGCCCTTGTTAGTAATGCTATGCTAATGACTTTGAAGTTTGAGAAATATCGCCTTAATTTTGCATTTCACCACTGTTGTATTCTCTTCCTGCAGTTTGCCGAGTCCTCCGAAGAGTTTGACTACGCTCAGTGCCCTGCGTGACGGCGCTCAGAGACAGGCGAAGCCACCGGCTGGGGTAATTCAACAAAACAATGATAATTTTGTTAGGTAATTGTAGTCGTTTGTATTGAGAGTGAACATGTTAATAAATAAATGTTTAAATATTTGTTCTGTTCCTATTGTCCTTATTTAAAGTGTTTTGTATACCCACACCTAATGATTTGTCTTCATCACTCAGACCTTTAAAATTCACTGCATCCCGATGAGGTTCCAACCCACAACCTTATCGTCATGTCTGTAACATAACCCCGCGTCCCGATAAGGATCGAACTCACAGCCCTTCCTCTACCTCCTGAGCCACCGATACCCTTTTCACTCAGTCATGTTCTCTGGGTGTATTTATGTTTGTGGTTTGGACCCAGACCTTTAAAATCCACCACATTCCGATAAGTATTGAACTTACGACCTCCGGACTTAGAGTCTATCTTCTACCTCATACTCAGTCGTCATCTCTGGGCGTATGTATGTTCGTGGTTTGGATTGGGACCTTTAAAATTCACCACCTCCCGACTCAGAGTCCATCATCTACCGCCTACGCCACTGATTCACAAGTAGTGTAGTAGTGTTTGAAAAAGAAATCTACATTAAAGGGATACTTTATGCCTTTAAATACCTTCTCATGTTTAAGACAGAAAAAGAGTTTAGAAGCCTACACTTCTCACGAGAAAGGGATTGCAATGGGTTGCTCAATCTCGCCAATCCTCTTTACAGCAGCCTTTGAGGAGTAAGATCACAGTCAGGCCAACGACTACCAGTGTTGCGGAGTTACATGGATGATGTAACAAGCCTTCTCCAAACAGCGGCGTGTACTGCCAGGCTCCTAAAGAGGTTTGAAGAACTCCTCGGATGGGCCAGAATGAGAATCAAACCAACAAAGTCTCGCAGTGTCTCAATATCCTTCACAGTAGATGGAGAAAGGACGGCCTAGAGAGGATTGACAAGAGCCACTTTCCAGGAAAGCTTAAGGTCTGGTGCTATCAATTCACCCTCTACCAGTGCCTGATGTGGCCCCTGAAGCTGTGTGAGATCACTACATCCACAGTACTGAGGATGGATGCCAAGGCCAACAATTTCATTCGCAAGTGGCTGGGATTACCTCGGAGCCTTTCCGACATAGGCCTGTTTGGGAAAAACACACTCCAGCTGCCACTAAAGTCCATCAACCTGGGCTACAGACAGGAGAAGGCGAGGCGCGTGTTAGAGCTGAGAGACTCAACTGACCCGTTTGTAAGAAACACCAAGGCTTCGGTTCGAACAGGACGCAAGCGGAAGGCTGAAGAGGCTGTCGACCAGGCCATCGGCAGGTTGATGCACAGAGAGATTGTTGGCAGGACACAGTCAGGGAGAGCCGGCTTGGGGTGGGGAACAGCACCCCCCCCCAAGTTTTGGTCAAAAGCCACAAGAAAGGAGAGAAAAGACCTGGTGATTGAAGAGGTGGTCAGGAGTGAGGAGGAGCAGTACAAGGTCAGAGCGCTCAGCCAGTGGCAGCAAGGACGTCGGACAACCTGGGAAGGAGTGGTGGACAGGACCATCAAGTGGTCCGACATGTGGAAGATGCCTCAAGCAAGGTTAAGTTTCCTCATTCGGGCCACCTACGACACCCTCCCCAGCCCCAGCAATCTGAGTCGGTGATACGGCTCTGAGGAAAACTGTCATCTGTGCAACGCTCCAAACCCAAGTCTACAGCACATCCTGTCCAGTTGCAAGACAGCTCTGGCTCAGGGTCGGTACAGGTGGCGGCACGACCAGGTCCTGTGGAAGCTGGCAGAAGTCCTCGAGGCACGACGGCTGGAAGCAGCCAAAGACCATCCTTCAACAGCACGGAAGCTGATCCATTTTGTTGGACAAGGGGCAGGGGCTCAGAACATCACCCAGAGGGAGAGAAGATCACTGTTAACACCTGGATGTGACTGGAACTTGAGAGTGGACCTTGATCGACAGCTCAAGTTCCCTCCAGAGATAACCACGACCTCTCTGAGACCAGACATCATCCTGTGGTCTCCCTCGGCCAAAGCAGTGATCCTGGCAGAGCTCACAGTCCCTTGGGAGGGAGGAATGGAGGCAGTGTTTGAAAGGAAGAAGGAGAAATACACCGAGCTGGCAGCTGAGTGTCGAGAGGCAGGGTGGTTGACCGTTATCTGCCCCGTGGAGGTTGGCTGCAGGGGGTTTATCGGAACGTCCATCCAGCGCCTCCTGAGGGACTTAGGACTGACTGGGTCAAAGCTGAAGAAGGCATCCAAGGACTTGGCAGAGGAGGCGGAAAGAGCCAGCTTCTGGATGTGGCTGAGAAGGAAGGACATGTCATGGGGGAAATAAGGGTCCTCGGGGTAGCTGCAGGGGGCGGCAGGGAGACGTCCCTGTCGTTGCTTCACCACCGCGAGTTGTTCCGGGAATAATGGAGTGAAACATCAATGAAGGGTGGTTCCTGGCTGATGACCCTGCAGCTTGCCCCTTTTGGCACCGTCGGAGGTGCGTCAGGCGGAAATGCCCTGCAGGTAGCCATTACCTGTGCTTTTATCATTCTTAGCAAACCTCCAGGCTCCAAACTGTGCTGCTATGAGATGTCTTACACATATGTATTACAGCTTCACAAAGCTAGAAGAAGAATGAAATGGTATATTCACAAAGTTACCAAGATGAAGGAATTCATGGAAAGTGGTACTAACACTTTTCCAAACATACTGTAGCTCCCTAAAGCCTTAAAGATATGAAAACCAGCGTTTAGATGTATTGGGGAAAAAGCCACGGAATAGTAATCTGTATATTTACTAGGGATGCAACAATACAGTCAGCCCACGGTTCAATACGTACCTTGGTTTTTTGGTCACGATTCGCAGTTTGGTTCGGTTCTGACGGCTGGGCCGTTGAACCCATGCAGACCTGATGAGATGCAGGTGTGCTTCTACCTTTAAGACCTGATGAGACGTCTTAAGGCCATGAACTTAAGTTTGAATTGAATTGTGAAGCTGTGTGTAAAAAGGGGCACCAGCGTTTATAGTGTCTAAGAAAATTGGCCCGTTTTCACATTGACAAAACCACGATGACCCTTTTTTACTGTGCTTTTGTCGAGTCGATTGTATCTTTTTCTGTTGTGTGATGGTTTGGAAACTTCTCTGTGAAGAACAGAAACTCTCTGAACCAGATCGTGAGGTGGTCCAGTAAGCTGATTGGAGAGCAACAGCTGAGTCTGGAGACCTTGTACACCGGGCAGGTGGAGCGGGTCACCGGCTCAGTCTTAAAAGATGAGTCCCATCCTCTGTACTGTGAGTTTCAGCTCCTTCCTTCTGGACGAAGACTTTCAGTTCCAAAGTGTAGAACGAAGCGCTATAGGAACAGCTTTGTCCCAGCAGCCATTATAGAGCGGAACAAGTCGTAGTGTGTGTGTATCATGTCTTTATGTTTCCTCTTTGCTGCTTGATGTGATGTGGTCATTTTTACTTCATGAAGGCCTTGCATGGAGGGACGGAGATAGCAGCCTGAGTTGTTGTCATGCTTCTTAGTGGTTATTTATTGTGGTGTTTTCGGCTCTGGAGCTTATTACAGATCAACTTGTGATTGGAACCTGTGCACTTTATGCACCTCAGCACTTTTACCTGTGTACCGTGCATTTGCACTTTGTGTGTTTATGTATTGTTTGTGTTGTATTAAGTGTCTCTCCCTGCAACCAAATCTACCTACGGGTAGAAATAAAGTTACATGAACCTGAACATGAGTGCAGAGGAAATTTTAATTTACAGTTAAAGCCAATAGGTTTAAGCTTTCAAAAGTTTTATTTTGAAGGTCTCTATCTGATACAGAGACAAAGATTTTAGTGAACTTTGAAATCCTGTGCAGTCTTTCTGAACCCCTCAGGTTCTGGGAGGTTGATTTCAAACAGTACTTAGGTGTTAGAGGGAGTTTTTGATAAAACTAATGTTGTTGTCAGCGTAACCAAACTTTGGTGCGTGGTGATTGGCTATTAAGTCAGTTGGCGAGTTTTCCTCATCCCTGCAGGCTGACTCACAGGCTTTATAATAATAAAGAATGTGGTGATTGATGAACGTGACTGATTGTGTGTTTTGTAAACAGTATGTTATAATGTGGTTATTCATGACATGCACAACGTCACTGTTATAAGATGGTGTAAAGTTCCTTTGTGATCTTAAACAGTGGAGAAAGTTTCTGTTATTACTGATGAATTGTAATGTTGTGATTGGCTGATATGAGTCAGTCACGGTGGCTCTTGATTGGGTAGAGTGTTTATTGTTGAGATGAAGTGATGGTCTTATGTAGGTTGTTGGTATGAGTTCGTGTGATGGGCAGTACTTGGTTAATGTGGCAAACTACACAGAGCTTTGATATGAAGGCATGCATGGACTCTGTTGTAATATGGTGTCTCAACAGACCCCCCTCCGTTTACCCAAAGGCCCACGAGGTGGAAGGTAGCAATAGCTAATAAAGTGTTTGTGCCGCACAGCAGTGTCATGCTTATACTGAGAGTCTGTTAAAGTGAATGGACCCTATTAAATAAATCTGTGACTACATTTATTTACGTTACGTAAAGCAGGACAGTGAGGGATATACCTAAAGGTGTAGGCTACATTTGAGTTCATGACATTGTGTGAACAGTTTGAATGTCTTTATTTTCAGAATTAAGCATTACGTTCCTGGTGTGGAGATGAAGTGTGACGGCTTGCCTCTTCTTGTGGTATTCTGTTGGGGCAAAAATCAGGAAATGAAAAGGAATGGAGAATATGTATGAAGGAGTGAAATAAAAGAAAGACAAACCTGTAAGTTCAGGTGTTGGCTGCTGGAGTCCAAATGTTTCAAGACAGCTGTAAGAAACATATGTGACAACAGTGTCAATGACATAGATAATGGAAGAAGAGCACATTGGGGGGGGAAAAGTAGTACTTGTGATTTAATTAAAGACAAGAATGGAAAACAAGTAAGGATTACTCACAGCTGCAAATCGTCTGTTTGAGGAGCTCCTCAGCAGGTGTGCATCTGGCCACATGGTCGTTGATCCTGAGGAGATCAAACAAACAGAGTACGAGAAGTTTAACAGTACATAAGGAGATACATTGTTAAAGGGATGTTTAACTGCAGGTAGTGACGAAGAAACAAACGGTACACAGAAGAAAGTACGAGGAGAGGAGAAAAAGACTTACAGTTCTGGGGGAAAAAGGGCAGAGTGAGGCGCCCCGGCCCGCCTGACTGTGCTCGGCTGAGTGGCGCAGGCAGAGTGGCGCTCGCCTTTACCTATCCGCCTTCACCTAGACGCGTTCCCGCTGACGCGTGAAGAAAAATGCCCTCTTTGAAGGGTCGCCCCGGGGTGAGAGCTGTGGCTTCGCACGGCTGCAACCACTTCTGCTAACGAGCCAATTCCCCCGACCGCCAATCACAGAGCGCACTCCAAAGCCCCATCCGCGCATGCTCCGTGCGCGCCGCGCACTACGCCGTAATAAGCCGGCGCCAAACGTCTAACGGCTCTATGGCAGAATATCGCAATCCAACGAGGTCCAGTTCGTTTGGCCAGTCACAAATAACTCACAAAGTCAGTAAAGTAGCTGTCATGCTCTCTGTGTTGTTCTCCGATGTGCAGACGCGGACTCCACTGCGCGTCCCCCCCCTCTCTCGAGTCCGCCTGTTTGTAAACTGAGCACGCTTCATAATAACATAAAGCATGCACGTGCTCTATTACGACGTTATACACAAGAGGTAATCATGCTCAGGCTCAGGTTAGTCCTGATGCAGTGTGACCGCGGGCCGTGCTGGCCAGTGTGGGAATGGCGCAGCGACGGGGGGGGGGGGCAATCGTGCTTGTCTACGGCACAGTACGGATGGCCAGTGTGACCGCGCACAATAAATGAACCCAAATGAACCTTATTCGTCTCTGTTTGTGTGCACAACATCTTAACACAGTCATGATCACAGCACCAGGAACAACACATCCCACACACTCCCCCCCCAATGTCCCCTTAAACTACTGTGAGATCACCTCCACTGCTGCAAACATAGACTTCCCTCTACAGTACTATCAATTACTAAACAACAACAACAACAACAACAACAACAACAGGAACCACAACTTCAACTGGACGACATCCTGAAGTATGGACTCATTCAAACACACACTTTCAATCATCAATCAAAAAGTCTTTCTCCACCCAAACATTCCCCGCCCTACAATCACACTCCGCTTTATTGCCCACGTTTGCTTTCACACACACACACGCTTATTTATTGAATATTTTCCACTAAAATCAAAGCTTGAAATGAAAACCACACATTCACACGTGACTCTGCCCTGAAAAGAATCCACATGGACACTTAAAGCTTCTAAATGTCGCTTTCCATTCATTCTCCCTTCAGTGCCAGCCCTAGTACAAAGTACAACATTAAATATCAACAATAAACACTCAATAAAGCACATTACACAAAACTCACATGTACAAGACTAAATCACATCACAGTGCTGAACATGCTGCAGTAAACATGACAATACCTCCATGTCATTCTGTGACCGCTGCCTTTATTTACATGACGTACACTAACAGTATTAACATTCAAAGAATCAATACATGAATCATTCAAACATATATATATATACATATACCTACACACACCATCACATCATACAGCTGCTGTGTTTCACTTTCAATCCTCCACAACACCATTTGGATCATCAGCTAACTACTGTTTACATCTGAGGTTCAACAAGGCACAACTTGTAAACTGAGCGCTCAGCTTGACACATGTCACAGCGTGCTGTGTGTGTGTGTGTGTGTGTGTGTGTGTGCGTGCGTGCGTGTCAGTATGCTGTGACTTTTTCCCACTTAACACCAGGGTGATGATGTAAACAGCAAAGTTTTCATCGTCTGCTCTGCAATGTGTCGTCAGCAACATTCACATAAAAAGTAAGCTACTTACTTCAGATTCTAACTCCAAACTTTTTACATTTTCTTGCATTTTCAAAAGTATAACTTCCACAAATCTGATTTGCAAACCCTTTAAACCTCTTCACAATCCCACAAAGCTGACTGTCAATCAAACACACACACACACACACCAGCAGCATTGCACCCTGTGTTTCCAGCACTGTCCCGTTCCACATGAAGCCCGTTCTTCTCATCTCTCATTGTTTCCAGTTAGCCACACTCGCTCACACACTGCTGTCCACTGAAAACATGCCAATCACACACACGTGCCATGACTTCATGCATCTCCATGTTGTCAAATCGTGTTCTTGTTGTCGTATAATACAGAATATGAAGCATCTTATGTTTTTATTCTGCTGTGTTCATTTCAATTAGCTTACAGCTAGCTCTGCAGAGCTAACACACTGTGCTGTGGCTCTCGTATACAACATGTTCATGCTTACTTTTGTACATGACAAATAGCTCTAAACATTTTCACAATCACCTGAATGTAGAAACAGCAACAATAAACCCTCAAGCACAGTGGACTAACAGTTGTTGTTTTCCACAGCGACAGGCTCGCATTGTTTGACCACATTACACAAACCTTCCTACAGACATACATTGTTCAGGACATTTCTGAACTACAGAAAACAGGAATTTCACTTTGCTGCTGACACTCAACCAGCTGCTCTCATTGGGCCTCATTCACTGATATGTGCATACAAATGTTCTTACTCTGCTCATAAAATAAATGCATACACAAAATCACCGTTGGATTCATGACACGTGCGTACCAGCCAGTTTTGTTGTCACCACCGTGCGTACGTTAGTGAATCGGAATCATTCTAAATCATCAGGCGCGTACCCGCAATCGGCATACTACCACACCCCCATCTCTCCATATAAGGACATCCGATTGGTGTATCGGGACGAGAGCAGTGAGGTGGAAACGCGTAGAAGTTTCAAGAGGTCCGAAAAGGTAAAACAGAGCGAGGTGTCCACGTAGTTGCAGCTGTACGTGCACTGGCATCTGGAATCAGCCAATCGGTCACTCGTCACACTCTTCACATGTTGTGACGGTCTGATGCGCTCTCTTCTAAAGGCACCGGCTGCAATATCTTTCAGCAAGGCTGGATCTTTACACTTTGAGATGTAAATCACAATCATGTTCCCTTCATGCTCTTAAATAAGCTCCAATGAATCAGCTGGTTTTAGTAACAGATGTTTCATGTCAGTATCGGTGAGAAAGGTCCATTTTAAATTCTTGTCTTTTCAAAAATTAAAAATACATTTATATGTATGTTTAATATGTCATGCATTTAGTTAAGAGTGTATGTTAACATTATCTGACAAAGCTGGTCAATCATTTGTGCGTACACATGGTCTCAGGAGGTTCTAAACTGTGTTCGCAGAGTAGAACAAATTCAAGTCAGAATATATTGATGAATCTCAGATTTGCGCTTCAAACATTCGTACGCACGGTTTAAGCACATGTTTGTGCGTACGCACTGTTAGTGAATGAGACCCGATGGATGCTTTCGCAGGATGTTAAATGACGGGAGGCAGACACATCTGGCTGTGGATGTTCTTCCTGATGTGTTCGTGGAAACATATACACTTACTATGCAAATTACAATTCTGACTTCCCACAATCGTGAAAACAAGATCGTCCAAATTATCCTGATGTCTGCCGTAATCGAGCAGCCCAGGTGACGTGCTCCACCATCAAACAGATCAGAAATCAACTGATTGTGTCATTATGTTAACGTCCTGCACCGCCCACTTTCAGCTCAACATACACAGTTAGCATCCAACACGCTGTGCAGTGCACACGTGCAGTACAGCAGCAATGACGTTGTTCATCACACTCAGATACACAAAGTCCACACACTACAAACAACAACCCACATCAGCTTCTCGCACTTTGGCCTGTGACAGTAGCACCCAAACCAACATGCTACAAAGCTAGTTAGCTGCTCGGCGTTAACGTGATAGCTTCAGTGTAAACTGGTCTGCGCTCAGCTGCAGGTGCAGAAAGTTCTCAGTCTGTAAAACACAGCAGCTGGATCAGCACTCCTCCAGACAGAACCCTTCACTTTCAGGTTCTTACCTTTGTGAAGTGCTGTTTCACTCCATGGGCTCTGAAGCGTGTGCAGGGAGACGCAGGGCTCAGACAAACACAGGCCGTTTCGACCCAGGGAGCGTGCTTCCATTTCTGTAACAAAAACAAAATCCATGTTGAGTTCTACAAGAACATCCCAACTTCTTACACGACTTTTTATACACAGTGATCGCATTCAAATATCAGACTGACGGCACACATCCACATCACAGATCAAGAAACATCTTTCAAACTTTAAACATTCTCACCTTGAACACATTCACATCTAACTGGAACCAGTGTCAACAAATCGTCTCCGTGACGACCTTCAGACGACACCACGTGAACCAGCTCCTCCTAGATGATCATCTCTACCACTTCCTGTTTGTTTGACAAGCCAGCACAATGTCAGAGTTACTACAGGTGTAGCCTTACACATAATAACAACAACAACAATGTTCATTATGACTCAACACAACCAGTATCGTGTACACATGTACCACAATCAGATCACAGCTGAAAATACTGTCAGTGGATCAGTACTTTCCCACTTTTTACTATTACATTCCAGTCGCACTTTTTCACACAACACTTGGTGCTCGGTCCTGAGGCCAGACATGTTCGCAACCGCTGAGCTAAACTGTATCGTAGAACTACATGGACACCTTACACTCATCACTGTACTGCACGTGCTCGCTGTAACACCACAAACCATCAACTTTCACTATCGCATCCATAACCCCAACTCGTCTCCAGCATTTACAGCTAACTACATCCCCCTCTGAAGCATTTATCCCAGTACCAGCTTACAAAACCAGCGGAGGTCAGAGGTCGCTCTTTCATACAGACACTAACATCTGGAATAAGGTTCCACACTTTAGATCAGCACAACAACCTCCGTCATGCATATAAACAAACTTATCATCACTGATTTCACTAACATCTGTTCATTTCACTTTCTCTCTTTGCTCTCAAAGTAACCATCCGCTTATCTTTATGCTTTCTGTTCCCACTGCTAAACTTCAGGAGACACAGAATCCACACGCTACTCCACAGCTCTCCATCCAACTGGTACGAGGCAGCAAGCGGAGAATCCCGGGCAGCGGCGTGCCAGCAGAGCGTTCGGCTCTCTGAGAGGCTGCAGCACCTGACAGATGCCACTCGGGAGACTAAATCCCACGAGGGGCTGAAAAGATCGTCCGCGTGACGGGAAGCCAGCGACGCAGGAGGAGAGCAGAATACCAAACCAGTGAAAAAGGAATATCTGTTTCTAATCACTTCATTTATGTCTTTAGAAAGCTTCGTGGAGCTACACGCACACATGACCAAATAAGGAGCTGGAACTAGAAACACATTGAATTATTTTAGGCTTCTGGCTCGCCATGACAGTCTTCCTTTACTCTGTGCTCTTTACATTGGTCTAACTTTGTTGTTGTAGGGTATATATATTAACAGTCTGAGGCACAATGTCAACATGTACATGACAATTAACCACGTGTTTTTTCCCTTTTAAGGGGGGGGGGGGGGGGGTGGGGGGCAAAAAAACTGTATTTTTTCCCTATTGTTAGGGTCCATTGCTGCTTTAAGTTTATCTGACCCTAGGGTTAGGTCAAAACTGTTTTCATGGGCAGCATTTTTGCTTTTCCCTTTAAATATACAAGTGCCACAGCAAAATTTCACCCGTTCTCCATGACCCAGAGCAGAAGCCCCCCTAGCTGTCACCGCTGGAACACCAGGGGGAAATAACCCCCCCTGGCCCCGGTTCGCCGAGTCGGATCCAGTCACAGCCAGCGGTCTTAGTGGAGATTCGAACCTGCCATCTCTGAACGCATTGTCTGACCTTGCATGTATGTACCTTGACATACCCACTGCCCATATTGAGAATCAAAAATGAAAAATACACAAAATGTACACATTTGGGCCCTAAGGTGCCACGTTTAAGATGACTCCTTACTCACATCCCTAGTTAAAATGTCTTCAAGTATCCATTTTGAATAAATATTCAAAATGGATACTTGCTATGAAAAACTGTCAACCTTTCAATTACATATGAAATATGATATATAAAATATTGCTATGGACAGTTGGTAATGTGAAGCAATGATATGTGCAGAATTGGCAGGTACCTTGGAGGAGGAGCAGCGGCGTGAAGACTCTTCCACATGACGTGTCTCTGTGTTGACAAAAACACAAACACAAGCAAAAAGCAAATCAAAACACAGTCTGAAATTCTCCATGTATTTTTAATAACCAGACACAACTAGCATATATACATGCTAAGTATAAAATGTATTGTATTGAACATGTTGCAGCTGAAGAGGCAAACTAACATGTAAACACCGAACATTATCACAAGGGGATGGAGAGAAACTTTCTACACTAGCTCATTAAACCAGATATCAATTGCTTTATTTAGTATTTAGTGTCTTCAACTCTTTCATTTATATTAGTGCAAATTCTTTTAAAAAACCCAATATCTTTAGCGCTGTGTGTTTCAATCATGTTTGTTTGGCACTTTAGCTAACAGCTATAGCTATTATTCCAAATATACAGGACACAGCAGAACCGTCAGTATCTTGTAGTTGCCATGATGTTTTTACTTGCACTTTTAATGGTTTTGTTATTTGTTTGCTCTTGTTTTTAATTGTAAAGTGTCCTTGAGTGACCTGAAAGGCGCTTCAAATTAAATGTATTATTATTATTATTATTACTATCTTGGCTGATCTTGTCATTTTCCTGCACATACACATGTACTATTTTCTGTAATATATATATATATATATATATATATATATATATATATATATGGCTTTTGTTGCCAGTTAGTTCTGTCATACAAAGCATCTATTTAACTAGCCTACAGTGTTTTTAGCATATTGTTATTCACATGACAACTACAAATTTATTTTCTTTCATTTCATGGCCTATCGTCTTAATTAGCTCTAAATCAGCAAATTGTGACATTTGTGATGAAAGAGATAACTTAGCTGCTTGAATAATAGTTCTTTTTTTTAAACCTGTTTAACTACATAGTGGAGAAGTCTGATCCCAAACTGAGGCTTCTCGTGAGCTCTGACAGCAATTACCTTTCTTGTATCTCTCAGCTCTGTTTTGAACACAAGCCTCGCCCTACAGGAAGTGTTTTCACTACACACGACAGGGTGAGAGCCGATACGACGTGTGAAGAGGTTGTATGACTAAAGAGATTTACAAGTGAAACCTTCATCTTGATCTCACAGGGGAAACAAACAATGCAAAAACAGCCTCTAAACTAAGTTGCTGAAAGAAAAGCACAACTAATTCAATAACCAAAACAAAGTAAACACAAATTCCACTTGGTAACCAGGCAAAAGCAACTAAACTAGTAAACACAAAGTCAAAAGAATATGAACAAACAACTCATCCAAACTAAACTAAAAGGAATAAATACTATCAAGGAAAACAGTATCAAAGAACAAACCCAACAGGGACAAAACAGCAGCAGCTTAAGCCACCTAAAATGGAAAGAAGCCATTAATAAAACAACCAAATGTTTCAACTTCAAGCTTAAACAGACTGAGCCACCTTACTCACCACCACAGGGAATGTGGTGGTGTCAGGGCTGATCTGGGGAGCAGGGAACCATGGGTCCACCATCACAACTACAGAAACAACCAAACAATGAGCTCATAAACTATTCAAACAAGCAGGTTAAACATTCAATCAAAGCTGTACTCACCAGCAGGGGACAGGTGAGAGGCTGCATTCAAGAGCTTGACGCGTTTGGTGTTGTCTACCGCAATCGGAAAAGCGTTACCGTATTTTCCAGACTACGAGTTGCACTTTTTTTCATAGATCGGCTGGTCCTGCCTCTTATAGTCAAGTGCCACTTGTATATGTTTTTTTCCTCTTCGTGCCACATGTTTTAACCGATGCCACTTATACTCCGGAGCGACTTATAGTCCGGAAAATACGGTGGGACAAAACTGTAATTACAGGAATTACCTTTGTTGTATCGCTCAGCTCTGTTTTGAACACAAGCCTCGCCCTACAGGAAGTGTTTTCACTACACACGACGTGTGAAGAGGTTTAATGCCTAAAGAGATTTACAAGTGAAACCTTCATCTTGATCTCACAGGGGAAACAAACAATGCAAACACAGCCATTGATGTTTTCATTCTTTTAATAATCAAATTTACTTTGGAATCAAAAACATGGACATTTATGTTATTTCAGTCATCTTCCACTTCGTCTTTTTACACTTTCAGTACCTGAAGGATCCAGGTAATAACTGACAGGCAACATTTACAGTATGTTTTTTGTTCACAATAATGAAATGGCAGCAGGATCAAAGTACAGAGTGATGACAACAACCAAAAGCAGTCCAGGGACAGATTAGCTGTCAACAGTTCATATTCTAACAGTATCTCTGTCAAATATAAATAAAGAGAAAGATGACTAAACTTTTGCCGCTCTCCTCTTTTGGTCTTATTTGGCTCAATCCACCAGTTCAGAGATTGTTTTCAAAATATCCTCATTTTCCAGACAGGATGACCTCATTTCTTCTTCTTGTCCTGCGTGCTGGTGAACCACTGATCCAGGAGCTTCTTGCTGTAGTAGATCTGCCAGGCGTGCACCTGCACGGCGATGACGATCACCAGGTACATGACCGTCACGGCGGAGAAGCCGAATATAAAGCGGTAGGCTTTGCCGTGCCGGTAGAGCTGCTGAGCCACTGGGAACATCTCCATGCTACCGTAGATCAGCGGGGCCACGCAGAAGAGCCCCGCACTGATCATGGAGATCACCAGGTAGCTGATGTTGTTTCGAGGCAACGCCAAGAAGCTGAACACTGTGGGGATAATGCTCAGGAGGTACGGGTACTCCCATTGGTACGGAGAGGCCACGACCTTATGGGACACCAGGCTCAGCTGGCTCACTGTCACCTGAGAAAGAGGAGGCAAAACAGATTAGCTATTACGTTGTTAATATGAATTTTTTTTTTTAACTATTTATTTAGTCTTGTTTATATAGAGACAACAGGAACAGAGAAAAGAAATAATACAAAGCAATACAAAAAGGGGACATACAAATTCTCAGTCAGATGAGTAAGCATTGTCTTTGTTTTTGAATGATGTCCATTTCTTCCATTTTTGTGCAAAGTCACCTGCTTTGATTCGCAGAAGAAAAGTCATTTTCTCCATTGCATAGATCTCCTCCATAACGACCATCCCGTCTCCTGTTTTTGCAGCATCGCTTTTTAACCATTTCCTAGTAATCTTCTTATAGGCAACAGTTATTATTCTGAACAGGTACCTGTCTTCTTTCATTATAACTCCTTCTGGGATCAATCCCAGATACAAACCCCGTGGGTCCCTGGGAACCTTATATTTTAAAATGCCTTCAAGAGTCCAACACTGTCATCCCAGAAAGGTTGTAGTTTGGCGCATGACCAGAAAATATGACTGTGATTAGCATTATAGTTTCCACATTCTCTCCAACATCTTTGTTGTAGTCCAGTCTGTTTGCTTTTAATTTGTGGCGTGACAAAGAAACGTGTCAGACTTTTCCAGCCAAACTCTCTCCAGCGTTTAGAGCTCGTAGCGTTTACGTAATAAATGCCAATCGCACACTAAAATTTCGGTCTGTAGTTCGTCTTCCCATTTAGATTTTCTATACAGTGAGGTATTACCGTTACATTTCTGTAGACATGCATACAGTTTAGAGACAGCTTTAGAAGGCATTTCCTCATAAGCATCCATCATCATTTTAACCAGCACATTAGTAGTAATAGTAGTAGTAATAATTTATTTCAGTCCACATATACAGTTTTCCATTGGAAATATACTTGTACAAATATTAGAATAAAAAGAGAAAATAAGAAAGGCACATTTATTTTTTATAATAATAATAAATTCACTGAAAAGGCTGAAGCTTTAGCTTATTTTACCTACCCTTATTATAAATCTTAGTATTCTAGGCACTACTAGTTTCATTGCAAAAACAACAAAAAACTAAACTCATCAGAACAGAAATGTTCCAAACATTTCTTACAAAGCAAATAAAATAAAACAAACAAAGACCAAACAGAAGTTCCACAAACAAAAATAATCAAGCAGACTTTTTGTATTTGTCAAAGACCATATTTTTAAACAAAAATTTAAATCTGGAAAGTGAACTACACATTCTTAATTCCAAGGCAAAACTGTTCCACGAGTTAACCCCTTTTACTGAAATACACATGTTCTTTATATTTGTCCTTACCCTTGGTTTTTTATACACACCTTAGTTCATACCGGCTCTCTCTAGTTTCAAACAACCTCTGTATACGGTGCACCTTCAACATGGTGGCAGCATAGAGAGGGAGCTAGATCACTGAATTTTAAAGCGTGGATGTTTATAAAGAGTGCGTTGGTTGGTTCATAATATTCTGCTCCGTTTACAATTCTTATAACTTTTTTCTGTAGCGTGGAAATGACATTTGTGTTGGTTTTGTAGGCGTTTCCCCATACCTCCACACAGTAGGTCATGTATGGAACTATGAGTGAACAATACAATATATACAGTGAGTTTTCATTCAGGAATTCTTTAGTTTTACATAATATAGCGATGGTTTTAGACATTTTTGTTTTTACATTATTAATGTGTGGTTTCCAACATAATTTATGGTCAATTATCACCCCGAGAAATTTATTCTCATACACTCTTTCTATTTCAACCTCATCTATCGTCATTTTTACTTGTTTTTCCATTTGCCGATTTCCAAATATTATACACTTCGTTTTACTTAAATTCATTGACGACCTGTTGACGTCGAACATCGATCATTTCTTGATGGTCATTAATTCTCTTTCCGCTGTATTGAGCAGCTGGTCCAAATTACTCCCGGAGCAATACAAATTTGTGTCGTCAGCAAACAAAACAAATTTTAACAATTTAGACACTCGACAGATATCGTTTATGTACAGTATAAACAGTTTAGGGCCTAGCGCCGAACCTTGTGGAACCCCACAGGTAACTTTCAACATATCAGATTCTACATTATTTATTTGGAGATACTGATATCTGTTATTGAGGTAACTTCTCAACCATGCATGTGCTGTTCCTCTAATGCCATAACTCTCCATTTTTTCCAATAATAATCCATGATCAATAGTGTCAAATACTTTTTTCAAATCTATAAAAACCCCCACACTATATTCTTTATTGTCTATAGCAGTAGATATCTCTTCTGCCAGCTTCATCACTGCCATTGAAGTGGACCTGTTAGTTCTAAAGCCATATTGGTGGTCACTCAATAAGTTGTGTTTTTCAATGAAATTGTCAAGTCTTTGCACAAACAATTTTTCCAAAATTTTTGAGAACTGGGAAAGCAGAGAGATTGGTCTATAATTGGAAAATTCATGTCTATCTCCATTTTTGTACATAGGAATGACTTTTGCTGTTTTCATTTTGCTGGGGAATAAACCAGTTTGGAAGGATTGATTGCAGATATGTGTCAATGGCTTCACGATACATTCAATTATGTTTTTAACTAGCAACATATCGATATTAGTGCAATCGGTGGACTTTTTGTTCTTAAATTTGTTAACGATGTCAAGTATTTCCTTTTCATCAACACCCCTAATAAAGATGGAGTAGGAGTTTTTATAAACAATATCTTCATCTACTCCCTCTTTGTCGGCTCTACGATACCATTTGCTAGATTGTATCCGACATTAACAAAATAATTATTAAATTCATTGGCAATTTCATTTGTTGTATTTATCATAGTGTTTTTGTCTTTACAAAGTAATTGGGGCTATCTGCTCCATGTTCCTTGTGCGTTATTCTTATTCTGCTCTAGTAAATTATGATAATGCTCTTTCTTGCTTGATCTCATGATGCTAGTTAATGTAATTTTATATACCTTATATTTGTTTTCTAGTTCTTTTGTTCTATGTTTTAAATATCTCTTGAGTAATACATTTTTCTTTTTGCATGCATTTTCTATACCCTTAGTAATCCATGGCTTGTCAGCATAGTTATGTTTGTTGATATGTTTTCTTAATGGGCAGTTTTTTTCATACAGTGCATTTAGAGTGGTCGTGAACATCTCATAAGCTTTGTTAGGATCATCATTAGCACAGACCTCGTTCCAGCTTTGTTTCCCTAGGTCCACCTTTAGGGCAGCGATGGATTCTGCTGTTCTAAGTCTAACCAGTTTGCATGTGTTAGACTTTATTTCATTCTGTAGTCTAAACAACTTTGGAAAAACTGCAAAAACAGGAAGGTGGTCACTTATATCATTTAGGACAAGTCCACTTAGTATTCTGCATTCAATTTTATTTGTGAATATGTTGTCTATCAATGTTGCAGTATCTGTTGTAATTCTAGTTGGTTTTATAATCAGAGGGAATAAGCTACTGCTGTACATAGTATTTACAAAGTCTGTTGTCCTGATCAATATTAAAATCTCCACATACAATTTGGACCTTTGTGTCATTCATTATATCAAACATACCCGCTAATGTATTTGTAAATGTATCAAGGCAGGATCCTGGTGCTCTGTATACACAGCTAAGCAATATGTTTTTGGATTTTTCAATATCTATTTCGATTGTTAAACATTCCAGTATATTGTCAATAGTGTCAGTCGTACTTTTAACCAATCTGCATTTAAAGGTGCTATCAATATACAGGGCAACTCCTCCTCCTTATACAGAGCAACTTCTCCTCATTGCACTAAAGATTTGTGCATGTTTACAAAGCTTTGTTGTTACCTGAGCTGCCATCAGCACCCAGATCAGCAGATGGACGATGTTGAGTTTACGGATTTCAGACTTCAAGGCGACACTGTGCCAAACCGCACAATGGAGACAAAACGAGAAGAGTCAAGGTTAGCTCATCGGTGCATTGTTTGTAAATGATACGCTGATTAAAAAGACATCTGTATCGAGTTATAACAGGTGTCTTTTATGTTTTACCTCCTTTCAATTGATGAAATTAATGTTCTTGCAATTACAATTTTCCTCCCAGATTATACTAATAGTATGTTTGAAGAACCTACCTCATCTGGTAATGTGAGGCCACGCGCTCCCGATGCTGAAAGTCACTGCCGTCTGTCCCCGATGCTCTCGGACCTGCTCGAGAAGCCATAGTGGATATCTGAAGACAAAACAAACGCCTTTAAAACTACTGATACATCGTGAAAATTATATGAAGCTGTATAACATATTTTAGAGAATCAGGTTGATTTGATCATTTGAAGAGCTGGCAGTGTAGCTCAGTTAGTGTGCTGTTAAGCTCAGACATGATCATTAAAGGTGGAGGGGGTGATGTTTTGTAACAGCCAAAATAAACAGAAAAAAATAAACAGAGTCTAAAAGCACAAAGCCACTCATAGTCAAAATGTCAAATTCTTTGTTTACACTTTGAGATCTGGAGATCATACACAGATCATTCACTTGGTTTAGAAATACACACCTGACTACAAATAATCAGTTATTACAGGTTACTTTGGTGAAAGGCTGCATTTCAATTCTGGAAAACATACTTCAAGTCTTAAACTTCAGCTCATTGCAGAATCAAATCCTCTGACATTTAACATATTGAGCATTATAACGCACGTTTAAATATTACTTGTGCATCCATGTCGAAGCACGGCTTTACTGTAGAAGTAGTAGTAGTAAGATATTTATCCTATGCTGTAGAGAAAAGGTAGCAAGTAGCATACAAATAATTATACAAACTCGTCCAGTAAGTAAAGTACTTCAAACTAGCACCACTGTCCAGCTGTCATTCACACTTGGCTCTCGTTTAGCGTACGTCTTTATTTTTCGTACCATGTTCACTCGTGACAAAGTAAGGACATGTATATATCTGACAAAGCTTCAATCAACTTCAGTTTTCATAGTAAATATTGGCAGGTTACTTCAGTGGTCAGCGGACTGTCTGAGAGCTGAGCTAACGAGCTAGCAAAGTCATACAAATGGCTAAGCTAGGTCGCTTAAATGGGAAGCTAAGTTGACAAACTGTCTCGTAACTCGGTGATAATCCACAAAATGGATAATTGCACTTACTTTTTATTTGCAGTCGTTCATAAAAAAGGAATCAAACGATGATTATGTTGGTTAACACGGGGAGATCTGCTGCTAGCTGTTAGCTGGCTGGATCCATACAGGGGGAGTGAGGAGCAAACCGGAAGTACGACATCGCACTCTCTGATTGGTCAGTTTTTCACTTGCGCAAATACACAGTTAAAAAAGTTTTTTCTATCATTGAGATGCCGATTGTGTTGGAAAACAGTTAATTTAGAAGGAGCCATTTCATCCAGTTATTTCTAATTTTGCAGTTTCTTTTCTTTTTGTATTGGCAGTGGTCACCTTGCCAAGCACTGAGGTTGAGGGGAACTCTTTTAATAATAATAATAATTTATACTTTATTAATCCCGCGAGGGGAAATTCTTGTTTACACTCTGTTATATTGAACATGCTACACACACACATAGGCTGAAATACACACACATGCACAAACAGGATCCTATGGACATGCATTAATGTAGAGTGAGGGGGCTGCACGCAGCGAGCACTCCTGAGCTGATGGGGGGGGTTCAGTGCCTTGCTCGAGGCCACCTCGACAATGCTCAGGAAATGGACTGGCACCTCTCCAGCTACCAGACCAATTTCCAGACTTGGTCCGTACCGGGACTTGAGCCAGTGACCTTCCGGTGTTTTCTTTTTAAGAAATATATTTAAAAAAACCTTATCCTCTTTTTGTTGCCAGTCAATTTGGTCATACAAAGGTCCTACAATAAAAAAACAAACAAAAAAAACAGGACATTTACTTTCTTTAATTTGGTGTCCTGTCATATTTCTTATCAGTAAATCAGCAAATTATAAAAGGTGTGTTGAAAGACCGAGCTTATGGGCTGCCTTGACTGACTCGTTCCATTTGGCCAACAGTTTGTTGTCATCGCTCAGGAGGAGCACCGGCGCTTTCTGTCGTGACTTGTCGTACCGGGACTTCTGTTGCTGCTGGGCCTCCGCCGTGTGTGACTGTTTATTTCTTTTTCCACATGAGAGCAGTTTCGGTGTTTGTCTCACCCATGTAAAAGTGCTCCATTTGTTTTTGGTAAAACAACAAACAAACTAGACTAACTTCATGGGTCAGTATACTTCTTTTGCAGCGTACAAGTCTAATTTCAAGCACAAGCAAGACCGTGAAAAGAATTTATATTATCACTTTATTAAACAATCATAAAATATACACACACTTCAAAGACAGTTCCACATTAGATGTTGTGCACCATAGTCAGAGTAAATCAAAATAGAGAACAAATGAAGAAGAGAAAATGAAATGAAGGAAAAACTGACACAGAAGTATGAATGGAAAAGAGCATAAACATCAAACATCTTTTGGATTGTTTTATTTTTTGCTACAGAACATGTTCTGTTTTTGTTGTTTTGTTATAAATGTCACCGTTCACCATCAAGACACAGACATTTAGACAATCTGAAGTAATCAGTAGTCAAAAAAATAAGTTACAGAGATTAATGACAAATTTACAAACTGTCAAAAGTAGAAAATCAAAAGATAGTTCAACCGTTACATTATGGATAAACTGCAAAGGTTTTTTCCCCCGTCTGTTCTGCAGTGAGACATAAAATAACATGATTTCTTATTGTACTGTCAGATGCAAATGTCAAATTTGTGGATTTTTGCTGCATTAAAAACTGCATTTTAAAATATCAGAACACAGATTTACAATAACTGAATACGTGTATGATGAAACCCATGTAATAACCCAACATCTTTAACTGAAAGCTTTGAATGTCTTGTACACTGACATGAATATGTACTTAGAGTATGTGCCCAGAAAACAGCATGAAGCAAAACAATGAGTGACAAATGAATAAAACCTGCAACACAGTGACTTACTGTTGCAGGATTGTTTTCCAGTCTTGTTATTAACAATGATATATTGTGTGTGGATGGATATAAGAATAAATGTACAATGTAAACATACAAGATTTACCACAACAAATACATTAAATTGTATCAACCCAAACCTTCACGAGAAAACACGTTTTTGTATAAACGTGTATACGTGGAGCCGATGACCAGATGTGATTGTTATCAACTGCCCGTTTCTTGAAAAGGGAATTAACATTTCTGAGACTCTGCTGATGTATGTAAATTAAGATGTAAAGCATTTAATGATATTAAAATATTAATGAGATATGTTGCCACTATATTTCTATTTTGCCTCCATCTACTGCAAAACATTCCACTTGACCTTGATTGTACCTGTCTGACTTCTGTAGTTTTACTGTAAATATGAAAATGTACCATTAAAACGTCAGTGCTATTGCCCTTAGTTGATACCATAAACTGTATCAAACATGGATGTAGTCTCATTGATGTCAGCCATTGCCGACTCCCCCTAACTTTTGGACGACTGCTAACAGACTAACAGACAAACGCACAATAGAGGCCTGTCTTTAGCCTTTAGCCTAAGGTTAAACAGCTACAACTGTCTGCCTGTCAGTAAACCCAGCCATGCCCATACTTATGCAAATTTATCACAAACTCTTAGCCTTAATAAAATAAAAACGGAAGAGTTACAAAGACGTTTCGACCCCGTACGGTGTGCGCCGATAAAGAAATTGGCTGTTGATACCAAAAGCCTTTTTGAACCAGGCTGTAAACATGTTTCAATTCTGCTGGAAAAAAAGGGTTACTTAATATGGGACCTCGTGGGGTTTCCTTGGCTTTTTGATCCAGCCTCAAGTGGATACTCTAGGAAGTGCAGTTTTTTGCACGTCCTCATTGGCTTGATTTTTCAACACTGGATGTTGTTGCATTGTTGATGCACATTTCTTACATTGGGTACAACAAGAAACCAGAGAATGTGGAGTGGACATATTGACCGGCGTAGAGTCCTGCGGCCTGGTCGGATGGCAGCTGTATATGCGCAGAGTCTCCTTGTCGCAAAGGTAGCACAGCGCTCCCCGACGCCTGATCCAGTAAGCCCTTCTTGTACTCGTCGTACGTGTACATCACCGGTTCGTTGTTCTTCATCAGTGCCACCCACACATTTCCTCCTTTGCAGTGGACATGGTAAGCAAAGTAGTAGATCCCTGGTACGCTGCAGGTGAAGATACCGGTCTGGGGATTGTAGTCCTGGTTGCCGTTGTGTAGGAGTTTGTCAAAGACGACGGGGGAGCCGACGGGAGGGAACGGATTCGTGAGCTTAGCCGTGAACGAAGGCATCTCCAGAGCGTTTCCTCCGATCTCGCCTTCGTTCTTTGTCTTCTTCCAGCCTTGTTTCTGTCCGCTGTACGGGCCGGACGCAGGGAGGATCTGTCCCATGTCGGGAGATGCTGAAGGAAGTCCTGGAGGACCGGGTGGTCCGGGTAGTCCTGGTTGCCCTGGAAGACCAGCAGGGCCACTAAGACCGGGGTTACCTTGAGGACCGATATGACCAGGGGCCCCTGGCTTACCCTCACCGGGATATCCAGGTTTACCGGGGAAACCTGTTTCGCCCTTCTGTCCTGGCAGCCCGGGAGGTCCGATTGGTCCCCCGGGTCCCGTGAGACCTGGAATGCCCTGTGGTCCTTGGTGACCTTTCTCTCCAGGCTGCCCCAACTGTCCTCTAGCTCCAGACAATCCTCCGCCACCAGGGTTTCCAGGTAAACCCCTCGTACCGGGTTCTCCTTTAGGGCCGACGGGCCCTTGAAAACCTCTCTGGCCTGGTTGTCCCCCATCTCCTGACCGACCCGGTTGACCTGGGAGACCGGGAGGACCCAAGTCCCCCTTTGTTCCCGGGTATCCTTTCAGTCCCCCGGCACCACCCTCCCCCTTTTGTCCTGGAAAGCCAATGCTGCCTGGAAGTCCTATAGGACCTGGCGGGCCAGGCGTACCGCTTGGACCGCTTGGGCCGATGACTCCCGGAAGACCTCCGTGACCTTTGTCCCCCTTTAGTCCCGGAGGTCCGGGGAGACCGGCGTGACCCTTGTGACCCGTAGGTCCTGGAAAGCCTGGTTTACCATATCCTGGCAAGCCTGGCCCCCCTGGTAAACCAGGAGGGCCTGTTTCTCCTTTTCCTCCAGAGGGCCCTGGTTGTCCTCTGAAACCATCTGTTCCTTGTTTCCCAATTCCAGGTACGCCAGGTGGTCCTGGTTGACCTCTTTCACCAGGTGGTCCTGCCACTCCAGGCTCTCCAGAAGGACCTGGCTTTCCTGGTATCCCTGGCTGACCAGGGAGACCATTCATGCCAGGTTTACCAATCCCAGGGATGCCAACATTTCCAGGTGGACCAGGTGGTCCACCAGGTCCTTTCAAACCAGGCAAACCAGGTAGACCGAGCCCTTTGTCTCCCTTTGAGCCTGGAGGACCAGGGAACCCAGGTAGACCTTTTTGGCCCGGCTCCCCGAGAGGACCCGGCTGTCCGGGCAGCCCGTAACCTCCTGGTCTTGAAATTCCAGGGAGTCCGGGGGGACCTGGGAGCCCTGCAGGCCCAGAAAGCCCAGTTGGCCCTTCACCACCAGCAGGACCAAGATCCCCTTTTGGTCCTTGTAATCCTGGTCCTCCAGGCTTTCCAGGCAATCCTGGCATGCCAGGTTTTCCGATTCCAGGGTAGCCTTGAGGACCGGGAGGCCCTGGCTTTCCTGGCATCCCTGGCAATCCCTGGCCTGGTAGCCCAGTAGGGCCTTGTGGTCCCGGTGGTCCGGTTGGTCCTGGTGGGCCCTGAATTCCTTGTGGTCCTTCTCTGAGACCTTCGCCACCTGGACCAGGAGGAGGGGGACCTTTAGCCCCTCTGGGGTTGAATGTTTGTCCTGAGAACAGAGGGAACATTTGGTCGAGAGAGGTGAACTTTGACCCGATGACTCAGTAAATATTGATTAAAAACACAAATCAATCACAATTCATTAATAAAATAATGTTAATACTTTTAGTTTGAAGTCTGATCTTTAAAGCTGCTACTACTTCACTTTTTAAAATAGATGCCTTTGGCGGCTCCCAGTGTGTATTCAAGGTGCTGATAAAACAGGCCTCAATTTATGGATCCATGACTTATTGAGACTGCGTGTGACTTTTTTACTTCTTACATTTTTCTTTAAAATAAACGTCGTAACGGGATTTGAGGCCACTTTTGTTTATGGGGGAGCCTGTTTGTCATTAAGTCAATACACATTTTCTGTCCTTATACCCGAGTTAAGGAACAGTGTATATATTTTGGTAAGGCAAATATCACCTTTTACTTCTAGCGAGGGTTTTCTTCTCTTATAATTGAAAAACTTATAAACAAATGAAGCTATATCATCCAACAGTAATGAAAGCACAATAAACAGAAAGTTGGGACTGAAAATTTGCCACTGAAAAAAACACTTGTTATTCAAATATTACCCTATAATCCCAACAGATCTGTTCTCTGTGTAATAATTGAAAAATGTATAAATATTAATCATTAAAAAGCAAACATGGGTCAAAGTGTAAAATGTCCTGTAGCCATTTGACCTGGGGTTTTATTTCCGTGTCATCATTGTTTCTCACAAACTTGTTGACCTCACCTTTGCCTTCAGTTAGTGGCCTCTCTTTGCCCATGTGCAAAGGAAGCTGAGGAAGCTCTTTGCCGTACTGAGGCAGTGATGGCATTTCTTTACCGTAAGGCAGGTGCGGCATCTCGTTCCCCATGAACTGTTGCTGAGGGGGATAACCGTCGTTGTATTGTGGCAGAGGCTGGTGCTGTGGAGGCGGCTGTTTGTGTGGATAATACGCTCCAGCATGGACCAGGTGTAGTAAACACAGGTGGTATACTGTGATGAGTAGACAGAGAGAACGGAGGGGAACTGCCGCCATTTTTCTGCAAAAGGGTAGAGAAAATGGAAAAATGTAACCCTTTGTGAGCAGACTTTTCTTACATCTTACATTGATTCAGCTTTTAAAAATGTTGTTGCTGATGATTAAATAAGCTAATGTTGTTCCTAAAATAAAGGGTTTAAAAATCCCCATGTTTCATTTGTGGTTATGCTAACCATGTAAAATAAACAAGTCTTTTTTTGATAGCTGTGGATGATGGAAGAGTTGCTTTCACATTTTTGTTTGACAATCTGTTACCAAAAGTGAAAAACAACAAGTTTCAAGGATTTATTTTATCAGAAGAGTTAGCAAATAAAAGGAGTGTGTTGTCTGGTTTTCTGTTTCTTTAGTCACATGCATTCATTGATGATCTGACCTAGATCTTCATTCTAGTGGCCATTTTTATCTTGCGTTTATTTGAATTCCATTAATTTTTTCCTTCATGGAGAATAATAATAATTGTATTTAATGTTATAATTAATCAAATATCCCTGGAATTGCAAGAAAATTATACCATTCTTGTGCACCGCCCAAAAAACATTTCCAACTTTAACTTTCAGTTTGTGTGTTTTCCTCACTCACTGTGTTGGTTTCTCATATTTAATGTAAGGGTACTTCAGGAGACCTTAAGAAAAGCAATGTTTGTAGAAGAATAGCGGCAGAATCTCAGTCCGTAGGGACTACCAGTTGGTCTGGTAGCTGGAGAGGTGCCAGACCACTTCTCGAGCACTGCCGAGGTGCCCTTGAGCAAGGCACTCAACCCCCACCGGCTCAGGGGGCGCCTCCTGTGGGCTGCAACCGCACTCTGACATCTCTCCATTAATGCATGTCCACAGGTTGTGTTTGTGCATGTGTGTGATTCAGGCCTGTGTGTGTGAGAAGCATGTCTCTCAATAACAGAGCGCGAACCAGAATTTCCCCTCGGGGATCAAAGCAGACAACAGGCAGATGTATCCTGACATTGTATGAAATCAGTTTTTAAATCCCACAATGCATCAAAATATTGTTGTATAACCTGTTTATGCCTTTATAATACTGTACAAGTCTTAATGTTAAAACGTTAAAGTCTCAAAGCCAGAGCAGAAACTACACTGATGGCATCACTATAACGTGTTAGCGTTATCTGTGAGTTTTTAACATGCCTACTACTCGAGGTAGCTGAAGTTTATCATATGCTGTATTTCAAAAGTTCTGCAGTCCTCAATATCATGCGCACACACACACACACACACACACACACACACACAGAGAAAAGGAAATACATGTTCATATTTTCTTTCACCAGCAGGCTGTGCTCTTCAGCTAAGGAGAGGTCTCATGAAACCCACTGTGGTCAAACCAAAAGAGAAACATAAGCACCTCACTGTCTGACTTTTCCCTCTCGTCCTTCCTTCCTTTTGATTACACATCTATTCAAACATATTGTGCAAAAGCCTCTGAGTCTCACATCCTTCAAGTGAATTACACTAAGCTCATGCTGCTCAAACATATACATCATAATTAAGAGGCCCCTCAGGGGACGTCGTCACGTTTAAACATCATCCTAAATCTTCTGAACATGTCTGAGCTGAAGAGATCAGCTAAGATCTGCCAACAGCGCGGCGTGATAATAAACGCTGAAGGCTGAATGTATATATTAACCGTGCTGTGCTGTTTGTATGCCCAAGCTGTCGGAGAGATGAATTAATGGAAGTAAGACTTGCTTACATTTTTTTCTGGACAATTATCTAAAAAAGCAAGCTAAGTGGTTTCAGGCTGAATATTTCTACTGTAGGTTATTTTTAGAACACACTTCCTAATCTGTAATAATCAGTGTGATCCAGATACAATGTATGGAAAAAAGAAAGCCAACCACGAAAATAAACAGAGCTTTAGCTACCAATGAGAGCTCAGCGTTCATATCTAAGGTTATATTTCTGGACTTTGGGGTTTTGATAAAACTTCTTAAGAGTTTAATAATCCATTATTATCATGAGAAAGTAACAGATTGCAATAAATTCATTTTAAATGTTCCTCAACTTTTGTGATTTTGTTGCAAAACTTACATAAATATTTTAGTCTGAACTGAATCCAAAATGTTTCATGATGTTTCATAGTGCTTCAGTGAATGCTGAACAGTACGTTGCTCCAGGTAACATTACATATAAACACTACGTATTCAAATAAATCAAGATTGCATGCGCTGCTGCTGCTGTAACTCCACAATTCCCCAGTTTGAGATCAATAAAGCAAATCTATCTAGTAAATCTATCTATCTATCTATCTATCTATCTATCTATCTATCTATCTATCTATCTATCTATCTATCTATCTATCTATCTATCTATCTATCTATCTATCTATCTATCTATCTATGTGTTTTTTTATGTCAAACTGTCCAATAAATGACCTTCCAAACAGTAGATATTAATGGAAAAGAAAAAAACTATGGCCCGACATGCCAATCGTCTTTTGTGTGTGTGCACTTTGTCCTTTGTCACACTTTTAATGGTCATTTCTTAAACTATTTTCCACCATTCAAAACGCCAAATTCGCTCACTTTCAGGTATTTTCTCCTCTCGGTATGAAGGTCGTTGCTCCCTCTGGCCTGTGCCTCCTCCACCCCGTTTCTCTTCTACTTTACGCTGCTTTTCTGGGTCTTTTCCAAGCCATGAGTGGGACGGTGGCCATGCACAGAATCCAACCAGGTGTTAGCTGCAGTCCTGCTGGGCCCTGTGAAAATATGAATGCCAGGTTGGATGAATGTCGGGCTGTGACCTTTCGCAGAGGCCTGGGATTTGTAACACTGAGCTGCCATCCAAATGGTAGACACATTTTGGAAATGATAGTTATGCTGACACACCTCTTTTCTTCAGGAATGCATGGACAGATGTGGGTATGAAAAATAAATGTATCAGAACTGTAAAATCATAAAACTGTATCTTTGCATCTCATCTGGGAGCTTGGGATCGATATGAAATATCTTCTGCTTTACTAGTGGGGTAAAAAATGACTTTAACGCGGAAACCAGCGGTAATACTTCAAACTGGAAAAGCCTGATGCTTCTAGTGGGGCAGAAAAAGAAGTCCATATACTTTTCTGTATATACCTTACCATATAAATAAAGGTCCATGCCAAGGCAAAGCTCTGCAAAAAATACCCTCAAATGTTAAATCATAGGGAAATAATTCTGAATGTTTTCAAGAGGTATTGCTGTTTTTTTATGTACTTCCTGGATTTTTTAAATATGCCACCTTGTGCAATTAAAAGTCACATTTCTGCCTCTTTTAATGCAAAAAGTACACCGCAGAGTATCCTCTATTCTATTCCATGCTCGTGATCTGCTCTCATCAGATAAGGCTAAACACGTAGAATCAAAGAAAAGATAATTAAACAAACTGAGAGACCGATAGAGAGCTGCAGAATGTAAAAGAGAACCTCGAAGTCTCAGAAGATTTACACAAAAACACACTTTCATTCAAGCGCATCGGTAGTAAATAAAAGGCTTCGTAACTCGTAACCACAACTTATTTCATATTAATTATTCGTTTACATCCATTGTGATTGGACCCATCGGATCGAGTTTAGTGGACTTAAAGTGACGATGTGTAGATCCGGCACCGCGGACAGAGCCGGCGCACACGCTGTCACTGACCTCTGACCTTTGTCAATGTTCATCCCAGACACTTAATATAAAGTCAGTACATCTACATCACAGCATGGAGCTGGAATAAATCACCCTTTGTGTGTTTGCACAATGTGTACGCTGTGTGTGAATAACATGTAAATCTTGTATTTCTTTTTGCCTCACCTGAGCTCTGGAGACAGAACTAACATCTATAGCTTTTATGTGATTCATTAAATATTTATCCATCTATCTTTTATTCTTCCTTTTTATCTTCATGTTGCTTTTAGTGCCTCCTCTTCTTTGTTTTTGTATTGTTCTCATGTTGTTGACTTTATATCTTCCATTTCATTTTCCTTAGTTGTATTGCTTTGTAGCTTTCTTTAACAAAATGATAAAGAAATGGTGTTCACATTTCACTGAGAGAGAGACACCCACTTAAGTGACTTTCTTGTACGTAAACTCGCTTATTGTAGAGAAAGGCTAGTCGACAAAGTGTCTGCACAGACTCGGCTTCCCTGCTCCCTCTGAGAACGAGTGACTTGCAGTGAAGCTAAACCAAAAATGAAGTGACATCATCTGGTAAAATCTGAAGCATTACTGGCTGTGACAGGGGAACACGTGGGACAGAAGGATGATATTACGTCAAATGAAAGGGTTTCCTTCTGTTCTCGTAGTTTTCGTGTAGAAAAGGAGAGACAGACTCAAAGAAGACTTTCACTGTTAATTGAAAGCAGCTTGTTGTCTCTCTGTGTTTCCCTGAGCCGCGGTGCTGGAGCTAATTTGTCAAACATCTTTTTCAGATCTGAACCCAGCCAGGGATTGATCCTCAAGTATTGATCTTCTAAATTGAACATGATTTCACACGTGGGGATGATAAACCCCATCGTTGCTGCAGTCGAAACTCCCCGCGCTTCCCGCAATGCAACGTTTTCTCTGCAGACAAAAGAGGAACACATGGTTGGCGAGGAAAAGAGACGACCTCCTTTAAAACACAAGTCAAGGAAAAAAAAATAAAAGAGAGGACAGGACGATGCCATGAAACACATGTTCTCTTTTAGAATACGTCAGAGTTTGAAGCTTAGAGCAGACAAAAACACTTCCTGTTGAATCTGCAGGATGAGCTGCTTTAGAAGACGAGCTCGTTTAGGAAGCTGGACGCGGCTTTTGGCCGAGATTCATTTTTATGATCTAATGTCTGACGCGTCGGGGGGAAGGTTAAGGACAACGCCAACCTCTCGATCCGTGCTGTAAGCTGCTCAACTTTTCAACACCAGATATTCAGTGTCTGTGCTTTCAGTATAAAACCTTTAGTTAACTCAGGGATAGGAATGATTAGAAAAGTTGGATTTTATACCGATACTTTAGACGTGATATAATATTATTCATTCATAAAACTCGAACCGAGTGCAAACATTGGTCCGAGTTTTTACGTGCTTACAACTGCTACAGATGATGGATTTTCTTTGTTTCTTTTTCAGAGCACACGAGTTATTAATTTCTGTCAGGACCTAAAGACAATTTCAACCAAAATCTTAAAAACTGTATCTGGAGAAAATTACCTACCCTACCTTTAACACAAAGCAAACATTTGTGTTTGTCGCTACTTTACAGCTTTTAAAAACTAAGAAACTCACAAAAAGATGACACAGCCCCTTCAGTATGAAGTCAATTCCGTTTGAATGAAGACGCCATCTTTAAAAATGTCCCTCTTACAAATAATGGTCTTTATCTCGTACAGAAATATTTCATCTGAAGTGTCAAACTAATAGAGGATCGATATCTGTTAGACACAGTATTTCCTATACATTTCTCCACAGATTAACTGCAGGACACCAAAGCTTTGACGCTAAAATCATCCTGTTTCCTCTTCGTCATCACGAGGTGAGTAAAAGAAATGAACACGTTAGATACAACATGTTTGAATCCTTTGAGAGGTGGGTTCCAATAATCATAGTCAAATGATACCAGCAGAACACAGTTGAAATCAAATGTGCTCTGGATTCTTTCTGTCTGAAAGTTCTCATTTATCGCTCGAGGTCAAACGTCAGCTTTCAATTATTGATCGGCTAACATGTCCCGATGATAGGCTAAGATTTATTGAGCTATTTAAAGTGAACGACCTGCGGAGATAAAATTCCATGTACAGTGTGATTCTTTTCAAAGTGCAGGCCGTGTTTCTGACGGAGATGTCGTCAGGGGACCGAGATTTATGCTTTTACGTGTTGCTGGAGGCCGACCGGAGAGCGGAGGAAACGTACTCCGAGTGTATCGAAATGAGCTGACATTTAAGATCTGTGCAAAACACATGAAACGTGACTCCTCTTCGCTTTTTTATTCAACTCCTACAGGAAAAAATCCCCTCTTCTTTGGAGCCTGGCTAACAGAGTTCTCTGGTACTTTATTTAAGAAGAAAACTCACCGTGACATGTTCATGTGACAACCCTCCGTGACCTCTATTCCCTTCTACTTACAGTCTATTCCTCCAGCACGCTGTCATTACGTTAACAGATGTCCATATGAACCTATCAAGAAAAGGAGAGTCACTTTCTTCATCCTTGTTGTTATGTTGTCCCTGGTCCTCTTTATTTTGCCCTTACATGTAAAGGACGGTGAGGGAGAATATTCTTGTTTGTATAAAGGACCGAAAACAATCAAATATTAACAAAGACAAACACAAGCAGATGTGAAATTATCACAATTTGTGTGCAATTTTATATGAGAAAAAACATCAGACTTTGGCAAGTTTTAAGAAATGCTACTGAGTTTTATGTAATGAGCCTAAACTACAATCTGAACCTGTCCAGAAACCTAAAGATCTCAATCAGGCACGACGGACTACATGAAGACCTCAAGCCTCAAATACAACAAGTTCAAATGGTTATCGAATCGTTATCGTGTCGTGATTGTATCGCATCGTATCGTGTGGTATCTCATTGCATCGTAATAAGGCCAAAAAGCTGAATAGGATGAGCTTCGCATGAAGACTGGAGACAAAGGGAAAGATGGAGCCTGTTCTTTAGGGCTGGGAATCTTCGAGTGTCTCACGATTCGATTTCGATTCTTGGGGTCACGGTTCGATTCAGAATCTATTTTCTATTCAAAACGATTCTGGATTCATGATTCAAAGTCTATTTTTTAATTACTACTTATTTCAGGATCTACTCCAGTCATCTGTGAGACTGGCTGAATTTCTTGCTGCTCCATTTGGCATTCTACTGACTTAAAGAGCTAGCCTTATCACGTAGCAGGGAGTGACTGATTAGCCTAAAAAAAATCTATTTCAAATCTCAGAGATAAGAATCTCCATTTTTACATAAATCAACTTTTTTCCGCACCTCTCCTGCTTCATGCAGAGCAGTTTACACATCTTGTTACAAAAAGCCTGATGCAAAAACATCTTTTTCCATTCCAACACTAAGCGCCTGATTGTTGATGAATGCTGTTACTCTCTGCGTTCATGCCAAGTGACTTACATAGACAGGTTGATCAAAATGATTATTATCTCGCTTTATTATCAAAATACTAAAGTCTGGCTGCAGGTTTCAGTCTTTCTAGAGGACGCCATGCGTGTTGTGACGAATGTTTTCAAGACTTACTAACTGATAAATCAGAGAAGTAAGAGGGGATGCTTTTAGATTGTCATCTTTTAAGGATTGACATAGTTATTCGTAGACTTCGACATACATGTGTGTCGCAGTACATTATTCTCTGGCTCTGTAATAATGTGACATCATGTAACGGAAGGAAACAAATCCCTCTGTTTATGTGTATTTGAAAGGCCAGACAATAAATATGTACTCGACTCGACGTCCTTAAATCCACTGTGGTCTGAACGACAAAGACCAAACAGGATTCCTCTTACAAACAATCGCTCTGCTTATTTTTCCAGCTTTTCATCTCTGTCCCAAACTCAACTTTGATGAAAACTCTTCAGACACCTCCACAGCCCTCGCTCCGTGACAAAGACTCGCCGGCCCCCTCGATAGATGCTGGTCCCTCTGAACCTCTTTGCCAAAAACAACCGCGGCCGGCCCCGCTTGGTTTCGAGCCACAAGTCTTTTATCACCTCCATCTTGAAAATAATCAAATTTCCATTTCTCCTCTGTGTTCTCCTCCTGACCGATTCCAGATGGGGAACTCTACTGCTTGATAAACAAACTATGAGAAACAGAGGCATGTCATTGCTTACAGATCCGGGTGCCAGTCTTAATTGCTTGTGGTCGGGCTTGACTATAGTGTATCTCAAACAGACTGCAGACGGTCTTTCTTTTCAAATGAGGCAGCTGACAGCGCCGCAGGACACGGCTGTAAACAAACTATTATCGTGGCTTAATGAAGACTACTAGAAGCACGATGGAATTACTCACAAGCCTTACTTACGCATTTTTGTTTCGCTAATGATCCTACACTATTGTTTGCAAAATCCTGTTTGAATTAAACCTAAGAAAACTTGTTTGTATGTTTTTCTTAATTGTCACATTATCCAAACTTTCCATATTGAGTCTAAACATATCCCCCGAGCCGTTACTATGCATATTCAAACAGATCTTTATCTCTTTATGTATCATATCCCAGCTCTAAAACCCCCTTTTCATTTAAAGACAAGACTCTCTTGTATTGATTTGGCATTCAGCTCAAATTGATTTTTTATTCTGGTTGCACTCATCGCAATCTGGGCCAAGTGACCATGACTGAAACCCAACAACAATACAGATGTTATCTCTTTCAACAGCTGTAAATTCAAAGTCTTTTTTTTTATCAACTGTTGCACAAACGGCTCTGATATAAAACGACTTCAACAACTACAATCCCCTCCTAACACTTTTAACAGCAATGCCTCCAACATAATGCAAAGTGCATGCAACTTTTCTGTCAGCACTGTGTGAAAAAATCCATGCACATACACACACACGCACACACACACACACACACACACACAGGAATGTTACAATCAGCTGACAGATGGTAGCATGAGCGCCAAGACAACATCTGGAGAATTCACCTGTGAGAGTGTGTGTGTGTGAGCGTGTGTGTATGTGTGTGTGTGTGTGTGTGTGTGTGTGTGTGTGTGTGTGTGTGTGTGTGTGTGTGTGTGTGTGTGTGTGTGTGTGTGTGTGTGTGTGTGTGTGTGTGTGTGTGTGTGTGTGTGTGTGTGTGAGTTGTTGCTGTTATGCATCATCCTAAAGAGCAGTGGTTCTCAACTGGTGGTTGGGGACCCAAAAATGGGTCACGGAGCGATTTTCATTGGGTCGCAAATGAATGCCTGGAAAATAGTTGTACCAAAAAGTCTGTGAACAGATTTAAAACATGTATGTTTTGATCTGTCACATTTTTTGTAGAGGCTGAAATCCAAACTGCACAAATGTTCATTAAATAAATCTGATAAATTGAAAAAAATCTGAAATTTGGGGTCACAATATACCAACAAGGAGTTGATGGTGGGTCCACAGCTAAGGAGCTTATAAAGTGTTACAGAGCATGTGGCTCAATAGAGGGCGCCAAACTCCATTTTTGAATTTAATTTTCAGCCCATGAATACTTTAATCGATCTGTACTATTACTCGTGTTTTTCCACAGAATGGGTGGCTAACTAAAATTGCTTTGGACTGCAAGAAAAACTCAAACATATCCTGACAAAGAGGCTATCTCTGGCTGATTAAAGCAATTTTTTACAAGCTACATTTTCTTGTTTTTAATGTAATCAATACTTGACTTTGGTTTGTTGCATCACGCCTTCCGCTCTCCGTCCCTGCAGAGCAACAACGTCTTTCCTTACTTCACATTCACAAACCTCAACTCTTATTCTGAGCAGATTCTGGACCTCAGGCTGTTTTTCTTTCCTGCGTTCGCTGCCCTTTCTGTCTCCGAGCAGGAGATTTATCGCCGATCGATCGACAAGTAACATTTATGTTTCCCCCCCCCCAATTTAAACTTATCTTGATCAGAGGAAAAATACACCAAATTTCCCTGCAGAAAGCTGGAAAATGAAGCAAAAAGTGCACGTTTACTCTCCTCGATCTGGTTCCTTCAGCATTCCTTCACACCTACTCGATCTCTTTACAGAGCGAAGGCCGGAGTCGCCTTTGGAGACGTCCTCAACCTCAAACTGAACAAGTTTAGGTTGGACTGAAAGTCTCGTTTGAAGGTGGTAAAACATTGAAAATGGATGCTCCAAATAACCGCAGGATGAAGCATCCGGATGTGTTTCGCATTGGCAGAGCTCATGTAGTCTTCGTCGTTAACATACGTATGTGCATGTTATTGCACCTACAGCTCCCTCGCGCTCTGTCAGGCCTCTTCACACATCTCATTGACACATTTTCCTTCTCCTGCAGCTCCAGGAACCACAACTCACCCAACGTCTGGCCACAATTTTCATCTCAGACGACGATCTGAGAATTATTTTCCTATTAGTTTCGAGTTCTGTCAAAACACACTGTCTGGTTTAGCACTAAAAGCACGGCCGAGGTAAGAAGCACTTCAGCTTTTTACACAAGTTGTTTCTACATTTACAGAGAAAATCAGTGGAAACGAGGACGAGAAGAAAGCATTCCTTAATCTGAAAGTATTTACCCTGAAAAGAGTTTATTTTACATGACATGTTCCACTATCTCGCACAGCAGGAAGGAAACACTTCAGAGGCTTTTACAGGCCTTTTCACGTTTTCGCCTGAACCTCCTGCGGTTTTCGCCACATTTCTTCTTCTTCTCTCTTGTATTTGCACTGGCTCTCGACGGGACGCTGTACTAGTGAGAGATTATTTTTGTAGGCAATAATAACGTTTGGCCAATGATCAGATCTGATCACTTCCACTTTGCTTCGACCACAGACTCCAGTGGGGAATTCTGCAGTTTGCAGCTGCATAAATAGATTTTGTGTACTGTGTAAAGAGCTGCCCACACTGTGAAAAAGCCACATGTGGCCTCTCTTCCTCATTTTACTGTCCTCTTTCCTTTTTATGCTCGTTTATACAACTACTGACCGCTATTCACTGCAAGAATTATACTTTTCATTCTAATATTTCACTTTAACTCATTCCTTTACATTAAAAATATGTGATTACTCAAAGAATGAAATGCATCTGCATTTATTTCCACTATTGTGATTATTAAAGAGAGATGGATTGGCAAAATAAAGAGCTCCTGACACATTGTTTTGCTCAGGTATCATTAATCACTTTCAAAAGAATAGGATGCAATAAAAAGATCATCTGATGAACCTTAAATTGTTGGCTAACAATAAAACAAAATGTGTCCCCCTCTCCTCTCCTGTCACATTAGATTTGCACAACCCTTCAGATTTAGATTCTGACCCCAAGTGGGACCCGCACCTTCTGTTGGAAACACTGAATTGAAAGTCAACGGTTCACTTGCTCCATACTCGTCCCTAAACAAACAAACATAAAATAAATAAATAAATAAAACCAGATCCGTCTCGAGCAGCTTCTAACACATGTATGCCTCGGTATAAAATATTTCATAATGACCTGTAAAATACACAAGTGTGCTTTTTTCCTGCAGAAGGCATACTTCCACTTTATTGATATTTTAGGTACATTTTGCAGATAACACTTCTGTTCTTTTCGTGTGATTTTGAATGCAAACTTTGACTTTAATTTTTTTCTTCAGTCTGAGAATTTGGATTTTTACTTCTACTTGAATCAAAGGTCAGAAAGCCTTCCTCCTTTGCTGCCAATAACTGTGATAAAAGCACAAAAACACCAAACAACTGCGCCACAAATTAACCACAAATACCTCGGAAAATCTCCAAAGACGAATGCTTCGAGAGTTGAAACGCACAGAACATCAAACGTATAGAAGTGAAATGGAAAACTCAAGAGGAGCAGTAATTGGTGAATTCTGGATGGTGAGAGCAGTCTGATATTAAAAAATAACCATGTGGTGACTATATGATGCTTTGGGAAGGTTTTTTGGGGGTTTATTAATGGAAGTTTCCCTTTGATGAATGTTTCCCCCGAGTATTTTCTAATATTTACTCCACGTAATGCACAGACTGCTACGAGTGATCTGTCATCTGGGTTTGCAAACTTTCTCCTATTTTTACACACATTTCAATTTATCGACGTCATAAAATGTCCCGGGATCATTGGGGTCTCCCTGCTACATGCGTGCATGGTCAGCCCCGTGACAGTAATGAGATATGACGACGATCCTGCGGAGCTTAATGTGTTATGCGGTCGCTCCGTAAAATATGCCACTCGGAGAAAAAAATACGATCCTCCCTTTCCCTTCTGTCCAGATGTTTTTGCAGTGCAGTATTTACGAGGGATAATAACAAGTACGACTGTGTCTACTCGGGAGTTGAGATAAGAGATACTTTGCAGTAAATCTGCAAAATTTAAAGCTGTAGCTCCAGAGTAATGTTTTTAAAGTAAACTGCCCCATGCTGCACAGGAACACAGCTAAAAGTATCACTATATGCGGCACAATGCGAGTTTAACCACATGCAGGAACCTGTGCTCGTATCTGATAATACAAAATGTTCCCGATCGCAGGCCGAATGTGAATAATATTCCATATTTTGAGGCTGCAGAGCACTGCACGGTAGCAGCAGAGCACGGGGACACATGGCCTGGAATCACAGTGACTGCAGCTGCGGGATCAAGAGACACATTCCCTCTGAGCTGCATAAACACTTCCTGTTCAGTAGGTGAGAACTGTGAAGGAGTCTGAGTGCGAGACTGTGAGGGGAAAATACTGTCAGGGGACATTTACAGAGCAACAAATCTATAAAGTTACAGACTGCTGACAGAGGCAGCTAATTAACTCCTGCATACACTTTCCAACACAGTCTGGGGATCACAACGTGCAACTACAGCTTAGAGGAAAGTCTTAGCATCTTTACTGCAATAAAAGCCAAACAAAACAAACATCTGAGACTGACCCATTCGCATCCCGTGGCCTCTTTGATAAAGTACGCCCTCTATCTGAAACAAAAGAAAAACTGCAACCGCAGCTCAATAAATCGACTACAGAGCCTCTAACAGTCAAATAAAAGTGAATACGAATACATACGTGTGCATGCTGGGAGTTAGACAAGATTATTGATACCACTCATGTCTTTGCACTAAATGAGGAGCCACATCCAGATGGTTATCAGCCTAGCTTAGCATAAAGACTGGAAATAGGGGGAAAAGCTAGCCTGACGTTCTCTAAAATGTAAAACAATCTGCATATGAACACTTCTAAATCACTTCAATTTAGCATGCTTCTTTTAATGTCTTTACTCCTTTTAAGTTTGGGGACATTTTTCCATCTAAAATCACGAGCGTGTGAAGCTAATCTTTTTGGGTGCTGCTGACTGACGTGACAAAGATCAGCGCTGTTTGCACGTTGTGTTCTTTTTGCCCTAAAGTGAAGGGTTTACAGCTTTAATATACTGTTTTATTAAAGGGATGGTAAATGCAGTCAATTCCTGATGTGCTGAGTGGTTTTGAAAAATAGTTTTCCTCTTACTGGACCGCCTAACACTCCAAAGACTTGCAGCCAAAACTCTGAGACCAAAACTCAAAAGAGTTCACATGAGAAGATCCAACTCCCCTCAGGCCGTTGGACACAAACTGAAAAAATGACAAAATTGTACTGCAATGTTTGCGAGGACTTGCTTTGAAAAGGTTTTTTCTACTCCATCCAACGACAAAGCACTGAACGGGTAACTTCAACGACGTAAACCTGATAATAACCTGAAGATTGAAGGAATATTAGACCTTTAGATCGTCTTAAACTGTTTGCAGAAGAAGGAAATTCTGCTCCTCCGTACAACACGGAAAAAGCATGCAGTCCTGGAAAAAACAAAACAAACAACCCCTGAAATTGCTGCAAAGTCTGGTGAGTCTTGAATGATTCCACTTCAGATTAAGTCTTACAAAACAGTCAGGCGTACACCAAACACACGGCCTTACAACCTAAAAAAATGAAGATTTTCTGAATCTACAGAGCTGTGTTCTTCTCTCCTGCTTAAGCTCAGAATGGCATAACAACATTTTGCTGACGCCAACAATCCTTCATGATTACATTACAAGTTTTACGGTAATCAAAAGCAATCAGCAACCTAATTGTGCCACTTCTTTAACCTCGTCTACCACATTTTCCCCTAATTAGGAGTTTTCTCTCCAAGAGCTGCAAGTAAACAGCTGCAAATCATCCAGCAACGTTTCCACAAAAACCAACTTGTCTGCTGGGATATAAAATGTTATTAGGAAGCTTATCACGCTGGCTTATCAGAATGTCTGGAAGGCTCATTAGCAAGACGCACACTCCATCGTGAAATGCATCGACTTTTTAGCTACAGTAAGCTACTTTCACATGCAAGTTAGAGCAGCTATTTGATTCTTTCCCCCCCTCGTGTAGCAAAAAACAGAGCTGCAGAAAGTTCAGCAGCTTTACCTTGGACGTGTTTATATATCATGATTAATCCCTGTCAGGCGTGAACAAGGATTCCTGAGTGTTTCCTGGCAGGTGCACACTCACATTTTCTCTGTGTGGTCATTTTGAGTGGACAGAACTTTGAATTATCACGTTATTTAAGCCATGTTAAGTTTGCTTATTTATGTCTGTTGCAAATCCATTTGCAGTGGGTTATAAAATCTGACTCAGGGTTAAAAACGACTCCTTCAGCATGTTGTAGGTACAAAATGTGAACAAAAAAGTGAGTAAGAAACATCTCCCATAGCCCAGAACTTTCCATCTCTGACTCATTTTTCAGAGCAAATATGCAGCCAGAAAGCCACTCTCTTAAACTGACTTTAATTCTATTTTCTGTAATTTATGTGGAATACCTAACCTTACACTGAATCCTCTTATTCCTCAAGCTCTGCATAAAAAAAACTCCTGAACATTTCGGTAGAAGGAAATACAACTAACATTTCAAAAATTGTCAAGCCATTCTGTTAACTGGTGCTAAATCCTGTCAAGATGCTGCACCGTGCATTTATTTTAACAAGCTTAAGAAGGAGTTATTCTTCCCAGGTGTCTCTTTTTGGATTTGCTTTGCCTTTGGAGAACTGTCAGACACTATCTGCAGAGACTTCTGTCAGCAGCAGAAGCTTTGTGAAGTAGAATGTCTTATGAAACACTTTAAAAGTCAAAAAAAGACTTTGCTTCTGCATGTCCATGTTTGGTTCCTCAATGCTAGTACTCTGATTCAGATGCAATCCCAAAAGCTACATGTTTTTAGAAAAAGGCAATGCAACTAGACAAACATTCAGGAATAACAAAAACAGTAAGCTTGATCATGTCTAGAGAGCTAATGAGTGAACCTAAACATTGACCTAGCTGCTATGCCAACCAAAACATCATCAAATCCTGACGTGCCAGTGGTGACGCATCACTTACCTTTGAGTGTGTGTATGTGTGCTGCTGCTGCTGCTGCAGGCTGGAAGTATCGCACGGCTTTGAGGAGTTTGGGACAGACGCTGAACAGCAGCCCTGGTGAGGGTTTGGCTTTTATCTGCAGGTGGGTGGAGCTGAAGCACGGCCTGGATCTCTGCGAGAGACGGAGAGAGGAAAACAAAAAAAAAGTGGATCGGTATGAGAGAGAAACATCTACTGGGGCTGTGTGTTTGCAGCACGAGAAGCTAGAAGAGACTGAAACAAACAAAAAGGGAGCTCATTCAGCTGCACAATCGCAGATCAGGAGGAGGAAGATTCTCGTTTGTCTTGGACGTCTCAGCGCATTCTTTGCATGCAGAAAAGATTTAAGGGCAGGGTCTCACTTTGGTTTTGGCTGAGGTCAAGATCTAGCTGAGAGGAGACTTCTTTGTCAGCTTACCACTGTACACACACACAGTAGTCTAGAAAACAAACAAGGTCTATTAGAATCTATTCTGCAGCTTTTGATTGTACAGTGTAATGCAACTTTCCAAGATAGATTATTAAGAGGTTGAAATATCCATGTAAAAGGACATTTTATTCGAGTTAGGAAAAAAAAGTAAACCACTCAGTAATAAAGTTAAATCTTCCTCGTAAGTAGCTGAGAGAAACTTTAGCATTGAAAATGACAAGAAAGTAAAAAGTCTGTACTTAAACACAGTAGTCAAAACAGATGTATGAACAGGAGCTTAAAGCCATGCAGCTCTAAGAAGCACTTTGATGCTGTGAGCTAAAAGCTAAAGCCAGTATGCTAACGTCCACATATTTAGCAGGTATATTGTTTACCATATTCATCATCTTAGTTTACCATATTAGCATGTCAATAAACACAAAGTGCAGCCAAGGCCGATGGCAATGTTTCTAGATTTGGGGCCCCACAAATTAGCATCTTGACCTGCGTGGGTGCTAGGGGAACATTCAGAGTTCACTAAATGAACCAGAATTAATCATCTGGGGATCCAAAGTTTTTGACCAAATCCATCCAATACTTTGAGGTTAGTCAATCTGAAACCAAAGTGATGAACTGACCAGCTAACCAACTAAAACTAAACTAGCCTTTGTGACGAGCCGAGTGTTTTAAACTTTCATTTAGTAGTGAGTTTTTTTTGTACAAGACAGAAGTAAAAAATAACTGTTATATCAGTAGGTAACCAAAAACTTAAAAACAAGGTTACAAAGGTGAACATTTACAGGAAAGGTTTTTTAAATCTAATTAAACTCTTTGATATTTTTACATATTGTGTTTTAAGTTTTCACTCATATAACCAGACGTGATGAAGTCTGTAACCTCAGACTTATGACGCAAAAAGGATTGGAATAGGAAAAAAGTTGAATGCCTAACTTTTCACAATGAAAGCATAGCCGAAATACTTTCAACCCACCCAAACACTTTTGAAGCCTTAAAGCAGAAAAATCACCCAATCTGGGAACTCTGGTTTGCACAATCATGCAGCTCTGCCTTTTCATGTGATTCCTACCCAAGAGCTTTGGGTGTAAAATGGTGAAAATATTTAACTGTTTGGCGATTTCTTCCCCGTGTGGAAGTAATAAGCAGAAGCAGAAAGGGGGGGGATTCACACTCTGCACAGCTGGTTCACATTTGAGACTTTATTCTTTGTGTTTTTATTTGTGTTGCTATTTTAGTCCATTAACATGTTCTCTCCATGCAGGGACTGCTTTTAAAGAAAACATTTTGGTTTCCCTCACAGACTGATTTTACTGTCAGTTCATTGGTGCTGAGATCATTTGCGCTTGTTAAAGTAATTTACAATACAGCCATTTAACATGGACAGAAATTAGCTTATTTTTATGAGCAGTATTTCCCTTCTTTGATCTAAAAACATTGACCACTGTTTACCCTGACAGTAAGTCTTCTCTGCATTTTAAATTGTCCATGTCATTTTCAGTTTAACAAAGTCCAGAGAGGCACATTGTCCACCACAGAGAACAGTCAGCTTGGTGGAAATACTGACCTCATACCTGTCTACATACAAGCTTCCTGTTCATGTAGTCATTAACCTGAGACTTAGAGGCCAAGTTGATACAGAAATGTGAAAAGTGCAGAAAACCCTGGAAATGAGTCTCATAACTCCCTGCATCCTGTTCAGCAATCAACTGTCTTTAATCTTTGGATTGGCAGCTTGTATTCATGAGTAATGCTAACAGGTGCACTGTGAGCAATTGCTGTTAATTTACGGCCAATTTTCAACACTAAAATACTGTTTTGATCTTAGACAGTTAAGAACTGTAGTTAGCAATGCATTGTGGGATGCTCACCTTGAAGCAAAAGGACAAAGGCCCTAAACAGTATAATGATGTTTTAAATTACAGGACACTACGGTATTTTTGAAAAAGTGGGTGTTGCATGGAGAACTTGGAGCGCGGTCAGTAGTGTGGTACATTAGGCTGTTAGTCTTTTGTTTCTAAAAATATGCTACTGCTTAGAAGGACTCTGCCCTGAGGGCAGCAAAGTGCCCCTCTGCACTGAGGGCAGCAAAGAGCACCTCTGCCCTGAGGGCAGCAAAGTCCCCATCTGCCCTGAGGTCAGCAAAGAGGAACGCTGCCCTCAGGGCAGCAAAGTGCCCCTATGCCCTGTCAGATCCTGGCACTGATCTCTCACATAATCATTGGAGAGTAATGGGAATATACTCACAGCCCGGTCATAAAATCGTAAACAGGGAAAGTGCCCATCTGCCCTGAGGGCAGCAAAGCGCCCCTCTGCCCTGAGGGCAGCAAAGAGCCCCTCTGCCCTGAGGGCAGCAAAGTGCCCCTCTGCAGCAAAAAGGGACTCTGCCCTGAGGGCAGCAAAGGGGTACTCTGCCCTGAGGGCAGCAAAGAGGGACTCTACCCTGAGAGCAGCAAAGAGCCCCTCTGGCCTGAGGGCAGCAAAAAGGGACTCTGCCCTGAGGGCAGCAAAGAGGGACTCTGCCCTGAGGGCAGCAAAGAGGGACTCTGCCCTGAGGGCAGCAAAGAGCCCCTCTGCCCTGAGGGCAGCAAAGAGCCCCTCTGCTCTGAGGGCAGCAAAGAGGGACTCTGCCCTGAGGGCAACAAAGTGCCCCTCTGCCCTGAGGGCAGCAAAGAGGGACTCTGCCCTGAGGGCAGCAAAGAGCCCCTCTGCCCTGAGGGCAGCAAAGAGCCCCTCTGCTCTGAGGGCAGCAAAGAGGGACTCTGCCCTGAAGGCAGCAAAGTGCCCCTCTGCCCTGAGGGCAGCAAAGTGCCCCTCTGTCCTGAGGGCAGCAAAGAGGAACTCTGCCCTGAGGGCAACAAAGAGGGACTCTTGATACAACGAGGAACTCTTGATACAACGTCAGATTCCGACATTGATACCACGTACTTTTCCCGACATTGATACGTCAGATTCCGACATTGATACAACGTCCTTTCCTGACATTGATACAACGTCAGATTCCGACATTGATACAACGTCCTTTCCCGACTTTGATACAACATCAGATTCCGACATTGATACAACGTCCTTTCCAGACATTGATACAACGTCCTTTCCCGACATTGATACAACGTCCTTTCCCGACATTGATACGTCAGATTCCGACATTGATACAACGTCAGATTCCGACATTGATACAGCGTCCTTTCCCGACATTGATACAACGTCCTTTCCCGACATTGATACAACGTCCTTTCCCGACATTGATACAACGTCCTTTCCAGACATTGATACAACGTCCTATTCCGACATTGATACAACGTCCTTTCCTGACATTGATACAACGTCAGATTCCGACATTGATACAACGTCCTTTCCCGACATTGATACAACGTCCTATTCCGACATTGATACAACGTCCTTTCCCGACATTGATACGTCAGATTCCGACATTGATACAACGTCCTTTCCCGACGTTGATACAACGTCCTTTCCCAACATTGATACAACGTCAGATTCCGACATTGATACAACGTCCTTTCCCGACATTGATACAACGTCCTTTCCCGACATTGATACAATGTCCTTTCCCAACATTGATACGTCCTATTCCGACATTGATACAACGTCCTTTCCCGACATTGATACAACGTCAGATTCCGACATTGATACAAAATCCTTTCCCGACATTGATACAACGTCCTTTCCCGACATTGATACGTCAGATTCCGACATTGATACAACGTCCTTTCCCGACGTTGATACAACGTCCTTTCCCAACATTGATACAACGTCAGATTCCGACATTGATACAACGTCCTTTCCCGACATTGATACAACGTCCTTTCCCGACATTGATACAAAGTCCTATTCCGACATTGATACAACGTCCTATTCCGACATTGATACAACGTCCTTTCCCGACATTGATACAACGTCCTTTCCCGACATTGATACAACGTCAGATTCCGACATTGATACAACGTCCTTTCCCGACATTGATACAACGTCCTTTCCCGACATTGATACAACGTCAGATTCCGACATTGATACAAAGTCCTTTCCCGACATTGATACAACGCCCTTTCCCGACATTGATACAACGTCCTATTCCGACATTGATACAACGTCCTTTCCCGACATTGATATAACGTCCTTTCCCGACATTGATACGTCAGATTCCGACATTGATACAACGTTCTTTCCCGACATTGATACAACGTCCTTTCCCGACATTGATACGTCAGATTCCAACATTGATACAACGTCCTTTCCCGACATTGATACAACGTCCTTTCCCGACATTGATACAACGTCCTATTCCGACATTGATACAACGTCCTTTCCCGACATTGATACGTCATTTCCCGACATTGATACAACGTCCTTTCCCGACATTGATACAACGTCCTTTTCCGACATTGATACAACGTCCTTTCCCGACATTGATACGTCAGATTCCGACATTGATACAACGTCCTTTCCCGACATTGATACAACGTCCTTTCCCGACATTGATACAACGTCAGATTCCGACATTGATACAACGTCCTTTCCCGACATTGATACAACGTCCTTTCCCGACATTGATACAACGTCCTTTCCCGACATTGATACAACGTCCTATTCCGACATTGATACAACGTCCTATTCCGACATTGATACAACGTCCTTTCCCGACATTGATACGTCATTTCCCGACATTGATACAACGTCCTTTCCCGACATTGATACAACGTCCTTTTCCGACATTGATACAACGTCCTTTCCCGACATTGATACAACGTCCTTTCCCGACATTGATACGTCAGATTCCAACATTGATACAACGTCCTTTCCCGACATTGATACAACGTCCTTTCCCGACATTGATACAACGTCCTATTCCGACATTGATACAACGTCCTTTCCCGACATTGATACGTCATTTCCCGACATTGATACAACGTCCTTTCCCGACATTGATACAACGTCCTTTTCCGACATTGATACAACGTCCTTTCCCGACATTGATACGTCAGATTCCGACATTGATACAACGTCCTTTCCCGACATTGATACAACGTCCTTTCCCGACATTGATACAACGTCAGATTCCGACATTGATACAACGTCCTTTCCCGACATTGATACAACGTCCTTTCCCGACATTGATACAACGTCCTTTCCCGACATTGATACAACGTCCTTTCCCGACATTGATACAACGTCCTATTCCGACATTGATACAACGTCCTTTCCCGACATTGATACAACGTCCTTTCCCGACATTGATACAACGTCCTTTCCCGACATTGATACAACGTCAGATTCCGACATTGATACAACGTCCTTTCCGGACATTGATACAACGTCCTTTCCCGACATTGATACAACGTCAGATTCCGACATTGATACAACGTCCTTTCCCGACATTGATACAACGTCCTTTCCCGACATTGATACAACGTCCTTTCCCGACATTGATACAACGTCCTATTCCGACATTGATACAACGTCCTTTCCCGACATTGATACAACGTCCTTTTCCGACATTGATACAACGTCCTTTCCCGACATTGATACAACGTCAGATTCCGACATTGATACAACGTCCTTTCCGGACATTGATACAACGTCCTTTCCCGACATTGATACAACGTCCTTTCCCGACATTGATACAACGTCCTATTCCGACATTGATACAACGTCCTTTCCCGACATTGATACAACGTCAGATTCCAACATTGATACAACGTCCTTTCCCGACATTGATACAACGTCCTTTCCCGACATTGATATGTCAGATTCCAACATTGATACAACGTCCTTTCCCGACATTGATACAACGTCCTATTCCGACATTGATACAACGTCCTTTCCCGACATTGATACAACGTCCTATTCCGACATTGATACAACGTCCTTTCCCGACATTGATACAACGTCCTTTCCGGACATTGATACAACGTCCTTTCCCGACATTGATACAACGTCCTTTCCCGACATTGATACAACGTCCTTTCCCGACATTGATACAACGTCAGATTCCGACATTGATACAACGTCCTTTCCGGACATTGATACAACGTCCTTTCCCGACATTGATACAACGTCCTTTCCCGACATTGATACAACGTCCTTTCCCGACATTGATACAACGTCCTATTCCGACATTGATACAACGTCCTTTCCCGACATTGATACAACGTCAGATTCCGACATTGATACAACGTCCTTTCCCGACATTGATACGTCAGATTCCAACATTGATACAACGTCCTATTCCGACATTGATACAACGTCCTATTCCGACATTGATACAACGTCCTATTCCGACATTGATACAACGTCCTTTCCCGACATTGATACAACGTCCTTTCCCGACATTGATACAACGTCAGATTCCAACATTGATACAACGTCCTTTCCCGACATTGATGCAACGTCCTTTCCCGACATTGATACAACGTCAGATTCCGACATTGATACAACGTCCTTTCCCGACATTGATACAACGTCCTATTCCGACATTGATACAACGTCCTTTCCCGACATTGATACAACGTCATTTCCCGACATTGATACAACGTCCTTTCCCGACATTGATACAACGTCCTATTCCAACATTGATACAACGTCCTTTCCCGACATTGATACAACGTCCTATTCCGACATTGATACAACGTCCTATTCCGACATTGATACAACGTCCTTTCCCGACATTGATACAACGTCCTTTCCCGACATTGATACAACGTCAGATTCCAACATTGATACAACGTCCTTTCCCGACATTGATGCAACGTCCTTTCCCGACATTGATACAACGTCAGATTCCGACATTGATACAACGTCCTTTCCCGACATTGATACAACGTCCTATTCCGACATTGATACAACGTCCTTTCCCGACATTGATACAACGTCATTTCCCGACATTGATACAACGTCCTTTCCCGACATTGATACAACGTCCTATTCCAACATTGATACAACGTCCTTTCCCGACATTGATACAACGTCCTTTCCGGACATTGATACGTCAGATTCCGACATTGATACAACGTCCTTTCCCGAAATTGATACAACGTCCTTTCCCGACATTGATACAACGTATGTACATGTATGTACATGTGTGTACATTGATACAACGTATCAATGTATTTCCATTAACATTGAAACAACATTGAAATCTGACGTTGTATCAACGTCACTCCATTAATATTGAAACATTGAAATATGATGTTGTATCTCTATTCGCTGCCCCTCTGCCCTGAGGTCAGCAAAGAGGGATTCTGCCCTGAGGGCAGCAAAGTGCCCCTCTGCCCTGAGGGCAGCGAAGAGGGACTCTGCCCTGATGGCAGCAAAGTGCCCCTCTGCCCTGAGGGCAGCAAAGAGCCCCTCTGCCCTTAGGACAGCAAAGAGCCCCTCTGCCCTGAGGGCAGCAAAGTGCCCCTCTGCCCTGTCCGATCCTGGCACTGATCTCTGACATAATTATTGGAGAGTAATGGGAATATACTCACAGGACGATCATAAAATTAGCACCACTTACATCTGGTAAAATAAAAGATGCTAATGTTGTGTGTCGGACAAGCAACTACTGCTTAAAAATGAGCATTTGCTACCATCAGATGAAAAACTTTTTTTTTGTCGTGTTCCTCTAAATACAATACGGTACAACATTATGGATCCCCCCGAAAAAAATCCATTTTAAAAAGCATAAACTTAAGTGAGCAAGAAGTTGTTGCCTATTAACCAACTTATTTAGGAAACATTAGCTTACATTTTTATGAAGCCATGAATTCTGTGGACACCAATTCAGGAAGTAAAATCCAAAATTGCAAGCAAGACATGCATCTGCCTTTCTACTGCCCCTGTCTGAAATTAAGAACCAAATGTTTATAAAAAAATGACATACTTTTTATTGTAAAACTGCCAACTTTATCAGTGCAATCTAAATATGTGCCCCCTGTTGCAGCAGTGTCTAACCTTTCAAATGCAAATCCAACACATATCTGAAGGTACAAAGAAGTTAGAGGTACATCGTGAGAAACTTAACTACAAGAACATATACATAGTGTTCCTCAACTTCGATCAAACCAAAAGCATTGTGGATAGATTTAGGAGCTCTTACTGGATTTCCTGCAGTCAAAGAATCTTAAAATATTCATACATCAGGTTTATATTTGAGGATTTCCTTTACCCACATATTTCCTGATAACTTGCCAAAGTACAAATACATCTTAAAGCTTTTAGATAATGCATGTCCTAGTTCAGAACAAACACACTTAAAGACTTCTACAATTTTGTGAAGCAGAACATGTCTGAAATGGCTAACAGAGCTCATTCTGGATCTGTTTTTTGTCCTCTGAACCACACTTTTAAAGATTCTGGCTCCAAAAGGACTTTATCCATCAACAGATGCGAGTTCTGACTGTAGTTACATGATGTCATTACAGGAATTGATGCAAACTAAATACCAGGTACAGCTGTGGGGAAAGGAGGCTAATGGTGAGTATTTGACTAGGCAGAACTGTTTGAGGTATAAGTTCCCAATCACAACATACATATGGTGAACAAGGTGAATACATCAGTCAACACCGTCTGCAGTACTTCCTTAACAAGCAAACATGCCGATTCCTGCTGGAAACAGTTACTGAATGTGGAGTCGTGCCGTTTGCTCTCTCATGACAACCTCTGAATTTTTCTGTCTGGCTGTTAATCTGTTCGTCTCATAGCTAGCTTTGAAACTCTGATGTTCCTCTCCATGTTTGGTTGAAAGTTTCAGAGTTTGGCAGAGCAGCGGTATGCCAAAAGGTTCGGGAGTCGACAGCTTGTCTTCATCCCCTCATTAAAGCTAGCGGGCTGTGAAAGAGGCACAAAGTCTGGCACAATCTCTCCCAGAGAAAATCATTTAGCTCTCTCAGTTTCCCTCAGAGTTCTTCAATGTGTCTCACTGTACAAAAACTGGCACAACTGAGTGAGAGATTGCAGTGGAGGGAAATAATGAAACCACTTAATTGGCTGAAAAATGTAAAGCAGTGCCAGTCGTTCTGTGAGGGCGTTCAGAGCTTAACGCTAATGTTCCAGCATACTCATAGAAGTCGTGGTAACGTTGGGATGGTTAGCAGGTTGAATGTTTATATTGTTCAAAATCTTGGTTGACTTACAGCATGCTAACATTAGAAATAAACACAGGGGGCTTTGGATAAGCTAACGGTTATGTCGCGCACCCCACGTACAGAGGCTATAGTCCTTGTCAAATGCAGCGACTGTGGGTTCAAATCCGACCTCTGCCCGTTGCTGCATGTCATCATGTAATCCCTATTGTGATATTTTAAAATACTTTTGCAAAAAGGGCCTTTTGATCTATTTTTTCCTCAACAATCCCTCTGCAATGATCCAGAAAGAAAAGTGCCATGGTGGATTTTCACTATATTTCTAAGAACATGCATTTGATTTAATTGCAAGAAATATGCTTGTTGCTGAGTATCCATGCAACACCTTGATTATAATATGTAAAAAACATTTGTGGTTGCACAGCTGTACATTAACCGAAGAGACTGAAACTATGTTGAAAAGGCAAAAAAGTTGTTTTATTTAAGCAAAACTACTTTACTGCAGAGGCACACGATGTATTTCGTTATTTGCACACACAAAAGAAGCCAGTGCAGCTTTCATTAACTGTATGAGAATCTTTCACAAGCACTCAACCTGTATTCAAAACAATGTGAATTACTCAGCAGGTCAGATATTATCTTTTAGCAGGGCCGTTCACTGTAGCATGCTGCGTGGGACAGCTAGAAAAAACATAAAGCAGTGGTCGTGCCACTTTTGCTTGGAAAGGCAACAGAATACTGTTTGTGCATTTTCCCACCATTTATTTTCCTTCGGTGAAGTCAGGCCAATTACAGAGCAAACCAAAGCACGCCAGTTCTACGTGATATCACAGGAAAAGGGTCATTAGCCGCTAACCCCCTTTACCAACATTTCCTGTGGTCATTAAGTCTGCAGGGAGGACAGACAAGCAGGGTTGTTTGAGGGCTAAATCCCATCCATTCAGTGCTGTACGCCCTCTCTTCTTGCTCTGTCCGTGTCGCTGTGCTGGAAACCTGTCAACCTGTGTTTTTTCTTACCGTGATGCAATCGTCTTGGTTCAGCAGACCATGAATAATTAATTACTCTATTACCTGTTGCTTGGCTGCAGTTACTGGTTGGATTCGATTTAGTTCTGCAATGTAATTTAACATTTTCCGATAAGATATGATCAGTTTGGGAAGTAAAATGTTTCCAGAAGTGTCATTTTTTAGTTTTGTTGGCCAACTTGTCCCATACATTTTTTCATATTACAGTTAGGTTATTTATTTATGTTCTACATTTTCCAAAATGCAGCACCAAATAAAGAGAGAATTAACACTCAATGCACTCACATCTATATCTCATATTTTCCATACATGTTTATTTGAAACGTTTCTAACTTTTTCTACCAAACAAGCAGAGGATCTTTAGGCTCAACTACCACGGTGCATGAAGACTGAAAGGCTTAGATGAGGTCAAAATGCTCCAGCAACACTTGTAGTAACTTTTTCTACCACTAATAACTCACTTTGGAGTCATTCAATTGATTTTTTTGCAGAATAAAAGAGTATTTAAAAGTAAAATTACATCGTACAATGACAAAACAAGTGCTGAATTGCAAAGAAAACCCCTGAAGTTTTTTAAAACATTCTTCCGTTGCAAAGGTAAAAGATTGAGGATGCACTAGAGACGGATTAATTAAACAAAAAGGACAACTTGCTTTTCAATGTATTCAATCTTTCTCTCCTCCCTTCTCAACATATGAATGTAATCCATTTAGTTCTGAGCATCAAAACTTCATAAAGAGAAACCACACCGTTTATTAACCTATCTCCTAACCTCTCCATCAATGGAGCTATTGTGTGAACTCTGTTTCTGGGCAGTTCCCTACAGCAAGAAAAGAGAAATTACATTATGAAAAATGGCAAATATGATCCTTAAACATTTACTTTTTCAATAAGTCCCAGCAGTCTGTCAGTCATCAACTACACCTTCTACTCCCACACACTGCCTGGCTGCTTCCTGATACACACACACAGACTCACTAACACACACCTGGACACACCTGCCTGCCAGAAACCCTTTATAAATCATTTTGACTGGGCTCGACTTTAATTGGATTGAAAAGGTCTGGAAAAACATGTCATTTTCAATATTACCCAAACACCTATTGGAGGAGTAAGCTGCACATATCATTGTTGTAAACAACTAAATCACTCTATTTGTCACTTAAATGTTTTGATTGCAGATAACCTTGAGTGTTTTCTATTCTACTGCAAACACCCTTCAGGCCAGTAGACATACTGTACCTGTTTGCGATAAGTCTCCTCCAAAAAGCATCCATATACAACTCATTTGCAAAAGATTTTTAGGGCCCAAAATATTACAGATGCAATGTTTTCACCAACATATAATGAGCAAAGCAGTTTACGAATGATGCCAAGGATTACTAGTAAAAAAAAGGGTGTGAATAAAATACAGAAAAAGGCAGCAACTTGTATTTTCTGCAAGAATACAATTGCTTTTTGACTTATTAACTAGTTTTGTTGAAGCCTTTGAATCAACTAATTTACTGTTTTTTGTAACTTTTGAAATAAAAAAGGACATTCACTGTATCTAACAACATCTACATATAGACTAAAACTTGGTGACTGCAGTCTGTTTCATGGCATATGCACAAAATTATGCTACTTTCCCCAAATTATATAGAGTATGTAGTCATCTGATTCTAAGAACACTTCATCGTCCTTGGGCATGAAGGTATTCTCTGTCCGTCAAGATTACTGCACATATACGAGAGAATACCGCAGCTTGAGGAGAGCCTCCCTCTCAAATCTTTTATTTATTTGGCTGCAGGTTCGAGCCAAACGCTTTGGTTTGCATTTCATTCCTCTGCTGCCCTTGGAACGGGGGCCAGATCTATGTGGACTGGAAACCCCCGGTGTTTGATGGTGGGGAAACAAATTAATCAATTTAAGATGCTTGCTCACAACTTTAAAATGCCGCTGAGTCATTTCCTGTTCATCTGGGGTGCAATCTGGGCATAGTCTGGGACCATTGGGTTTTGGGCACACAATTGAATCTATATAGGTAAACCTGAGTCTGCTTGATGCAAAAAGGGACTTTTTTTTAGTCCAGCCTTTATAAACAGTTTTTCTGCAGGTTTTTCAGACAGACATGTTGGGGGCCCATGTTGAGTTTCTCATGGGAATGCTGTTTGACCAAGACCTGGCAGGTGTCTAAATACACACCCAATGATTCAGCCCTCCAGCAGCCCACTCTGTCAATTCAGCCCTGTGTCTCACTACGTGTCTGCTGAGTGGCTGGAGGTATGCTGCAACCTTATTCAGCAGATTGAAAGTACAGCAATGCTGACAGAGACAATATAACTGCTTGAGTTAAATTTCAACAGGCATTTCAACCAATTCCCACAGCATCCACTTTCCTCTGAAAGCCATAATGCTCTAAAAAATTGCACTACTACATTGCAACTTTGGCAACATTACCATTAGCTAATAATTATGATGTTACTTACAGTATTGTAATGTTAGCTATGAAGTGGTTGAATGCTAATGTTAGCTGTTGTGTATGTGGTGGGTAATGGGATAACAAATGTGTTGTTTACCTGGAATATAGCTTGATGTCCCTCCCTTTTTATTCACTATCAATTAAACCTTTAGTTGCGCAGCAATTGGGAATCACTGAAATCATACATTTTAATGAAGATTACCTTTATTGATAAAACTAGCAACCATGGAAACGTGGCAGAACCACAGAAAAAGTGTGTTGTTTGAGCTTCCCACTCTAAGTTCAACGTCAGAGGATAATGGACACCATGTTAAAACCTATGTATGTTAAATCTCTTTAAATGTTCTTATATTGATTCAAATTTCAAATGTGCTGCTGTGGCTCATTAGGTAGTGCGGGTTGGAAGATTGCGCCGGTGGTAACATTCACTGCTCCTTCAGGCTGAATTTATATTGTCCTTGGCAAAGCTGATGGCTGGATGTCTAAAGTGTTCTGAATTATGGGAAGACAAGAAAGGTGCGATATAAGTGCAGTTCATTTGGCATTTGCAATGTTATTTTCTTCTTTGATGATCATGATATGGACACTCTGCCAGCTAGTTAACTTGCACAGTTGGTTTGCTCTTTATAATAACTTGATATCAGAAGTATACTATTCTTATAAAATTGCACAAACTGAGCACGAAGGTTTGGGCTAGGACCAGAAAGTTTCCAGTGTTAAAGGTTCAAAACAAACATGTAATTCTTTCACTCTCAGACCCCTATTTCTTTTGCAATGCAGTTATAAAAGGGTCCAGACGGCATGAAACTGAACATAAACATTAGTTTTAACAGCAGTTTCTCTCGGGACATTATAGGAGAGAAGTACACTGTGAGCTCCTGAAACAAGAAGTCATGTCCAGGGGGTCAAACAAATGTTTCATTTGAACAACGTACAAGTGTTAAACTCTGCTTTCCCACACTTAAATCAACTTAATATGGCTAAAAATAAGACGGATTAATGACAAGTTAGATGCATTTGTCTAAGAAGCTTTGCCTCATTGAACACACATTCTTTAGCTGTTTTCATGGGTGTGTGTTTCCAAATTGAAATACGAAAACTTTACAGTCCGCCTCTAATGGCCAGACCAATCTGACTGTATCGCTCTGTCCTCCTGCAGTTTTAATTGTTACTTTTGAGCAAGTTCAGGTTGTAATGTAACTCTTTTGATTACTTTACTGGTCTAAATATTCGGTTGTGTGCACAGTCCTTTTTTTATTTTCCACTGTGGACAAGCTCACATTATTTCTTTGGAGACAGGAATGACAGCTGTCTGAGATTCATGCCACTGGAAGCAAAAGGTATGAAAAATATCAGCCTGAAAATCCAGAAATGAGCCATAGTCTCTTTTTCCATGAAACACAGCTCTCAGGGCTGTCTGGACTAATTAAGGGATTATTTTCTTCCACCTATTCTGTAGGTCATGCTGTATGTTTGTAGGAGAGAATTTACAGCCACCACCTTTAAGGGTAATATGCAATAAAAATGTCTCCCTTTGAAGTATGAAGAGCACCAAACCACAGGTTTTTCAGCTTCATGTTGTGAAACAATCATTAGAGACCTGTCGTGTGCTGTTCGGAGCATTTACATGATCGTGATGTTGAACAGAAATACTCATCTGTTCACATGACTGAGGCAAAATAATAAAAATTCCTTCCTGCTTGTGTGTCAGACGAGGCCACAAAGTCCTGTTTTATTTCTGCACTTGGCAAAATATCTGCGCTAATATCTTCAAAACAGGCTTTCTTTTACGTCTCGCCAAACTCGACCGCGACGCTGCGCTCGCCAGCATCAGAACCAGAATATTGATTCCAGATTTAGTCAATTAACTGTTTTCGACACACACACCAATTTCACGTCCAACCAAGGCCTTTGAGACACTATTATGACCAAAATCCTGCAGCTACCTCACCAAGGCAACGCTTAAGGGTGCAACATAAAACACGGATGCATGCATTTCATCCAAGCCAAAGATGAAGGCGTCTTTGCGTCTTTGCAAGAAAAAGCAGAACTGAGTTGTATAGAAGCAGCAGAAGGTGAAGCAAACAGAAGAAAAATTCCCATCATTCCTCCGAGCAGCAGAGTAAACTGACCCTGCTGGCCTTCTTTTGCCACACAGGCTGAGACGCTGAGTTTGGACATGTTTGGTGTTATACTAAGTAGCTAAATATTGAAATATGCTGTAACTGGGTAAGTTCCCCATCGTTACAAAGATACAGTTATACAACATGTGTATAATACAATATGTCTACTAAAGGTTGATATGTAAGGGGCAACAGATTCCCCCTGGACACCAAATGTGCCTTAAATACAAAGTAATAAAGTAGCCCTAAAGGTCACTCTGACATTTCACTCTGCCTTACTATCCAGGGAAATCACTTCCATTAATGAAAACAGCTGATGTCAACCCTGTCCAGGAGACTTAATCAACTCTATAAGATCTCACAGCTCAATGTTTCAGTGTTGATGTATTAATCTGAGCCTGCCGCACATCAGATTGATTTCTGGCGGCGTGAACTTGAAAGACCAGTACTACAGATGGGACTGTGACAAAGACAGAGTCTAAGCAGAGACGGAATGATAATAACGATGTAGCCAAGACAGAAACGGAAAGGCTGAAGACTACTGTTGGTCTTCGCAGTGGGTCTCGGCCTCCTCAGAAGCTCAGCTCTGGACCCTGTTTGTCCAGCTTTGACGAACTGAGCGCGTTTCTCTCTTCGTTTGCCAGGGGAGAAAGTTTTTATTGGCTCGATCTCGTCACATGCAGAGGCATTACACACAGGCCGTGTTGACTCAGATAGAAGTCAATGCCTGAGCACGAAAGATGTAGGTTTGTCCAAGTTTACAGACACTAAATCCAAAGAGGCACAAGATTGTCTGTTAGTCTCAGAAACAAGAACTTTGTGTAGAAAAAAATCTCCTCTACTTCTGATATCGTTGTGTCAGCACTTTAAATATCCCTGTGGCTACATAAAATGACAACAAGCTCTCGGGAACAGAATTGCAAGTATGGACAAAGTCTAGTTTTGCTCCAACCAAACAAGTTTCCTCCTAAAACTACTTTACAAAATGTTCCACAATCCCTGAATCTGTCTGGGTACTAATGTAAGATCAGTCAAAAAATGACAGAACACAACCATTCCTTGATTTTCTGGTCTTACCAAAAAAAGGAAACGTTTCACATTTTTAGAAAAGTTATTTTTTTGTTTGTGCTTATTGCTTTTCATTTTGATTAACTTACAGCAATAAAATTGTGTTTAATATTCCATTAGCATTAAAAATAACAAACTTCTGCTACATGTTGCGTATATACAAATTTGCATGCAAACATTATTCTTAAAAGTTAAAAATATATTCTGAAGCTGCACAGTAAAGAGTCTTTACCCTTCTACAAGATCCTCACCATCACTTAGTCAAACTTTGAGCTTTTGTTTGAGGTATACATCAACTACTACAATGCTTCAATGATGGGACACAAAATAAGACACAGAACCCCCTCGGTATAAAGTGTTGAAAATAAAAAAGCAAACGTGCGTGTGAGAATTCATGCTCAGCTGATTGAAGTGAACCTGACTGTGTTACATGAGACACAGCGGGTGGAGGGACTAATTGACTACAGGTGTGTGTGACCCATTGTGGCCATTTTAACAACAAGTATGTGCCTCATTGAGACCACCCAAGATATTGGAATTTAAATTCAGAACCACTTAACATTTAAAACTGAATCAGAGACACATAATTGAGCTTGAGTGGTGAATTTAATTGGCTTTAGTGCTGAGCAAGGCTAGCTTTTTCTTCCTGTTTACAGTTTTTGAGCTAAGCTAGGCTATAATTAGCTTACCAGTAACAGCTTAATTTGCTGTACTTTTCTACAGGATTTATTGTGTGTTTGTATAAATTAAAGAAAACAACAAAAAGGTACTTAATAGAAAGGTTCAGTGTTAGATTTCCATAACTTTTGTACTTTGCTAGGCTAGCTTCTCCTGCCTGTTTCCAGTCATTATGCTAAGCTATGCTATGCTAAGCTAACTGACTGTAGCTTATTTTTACTCTACAGACATGAGCGTGGTGTCAAACGTCTCTTTTAAGTCACACCAAGAAAGCACATAAGTACACTGTCCAACATTTCACTGTTCCCTTTTCCCATCCAGGTGCATGTGCAGACTATGTGTGGAAGCTGGTATTGCATTCAGTTAAGAGGTGTTTTTTGTTGATATAGCCGTTTCAGTCGTTATTAGGTTTCAAGTCTTTATACGAAGGTAGGCAAAGCTAAGCTAACCAGCATTATCCTTGTTTAATGTACAGATATGAGAATGGTTTCAATCATTTGACTCTCAGCAAGAAAAACAATAAGCACATTTTCCAAGATGTAGAAGAGTGTTTTGAGACAATTTCTGTTAAAAAAAGAGGATTTGGGGGTTTGAACAAACCGGATTTGTTCCCACATTTTAACAATCGAAAAACCACCAAAACACTTGCAAGCGTTGTTCAAATATTTTGTCTATTGCATTATATTTTCATTTTGCTCTCCAAACACCTACAAAACACCCTTCCTTCCTGTCTTTCCCTTTTCCTGGGGAATTTCTAAGGATACTTTCTGCTCTTCTTACTCAGAAAATCTACATCAACTCATTTAATAGCTCAGAATTAGCATATTGGAGTATAAATAATGTTTTTTTTTAAGATGCAGAAAGAGTGTTGAAGTCATCTGCATCACTGTGGGGAAGGATCTTTTTGCTAGACAATATTAATCAAATAGTTTAGACGTTCTTCCATGGTAATCACATTAAGAGTCTATGTGGTTCAGAGTTTCCTCTCTAATTATTAAACCAAAGCTCTCTCTTGTCTTTGGTGTTTCCAAACCACATTAGAGAGGAAAATCCTCTCAAGAAGTGCTCGCTCTTGGTTTTGGATTTTAGTGAAACTGGGCCAAGAACTAAGGGGCAGGATTCACACTTAGCCTCCGCACTGAGGTTTGGATGTGTCAGTGAGTGTGCTCCTGCTCTGCCAGCTTTGGCAAAACAACTCGTACATGTGTCACAGACCTCACCTCCTCGGGTCTCAGACTTGCTCTCTCTACAGGGTTTTCCTTGGCAGGGGACAGGGGGAGCGACTAATGTCCAAGATAAACAGAGACACGTTACAGGGGAGGACAGATGGTTTCAGAACGGCACGCTAAGAGTCTGAAACTAAATAACTTTGTCACACCAAAGCTAATCTGCGGCTGGTCTTTCGCAGTAGTGTTTTAACAGATGTTAGCCTGAAATGGCATGAATGATACTTTGCCCTTTTTTGTGAGATTGTGTCTTCTGATAAACCGAGCCCACCCTGAAAAATCTTTTTCAAGAATCAAGTCAAGAACTAAGACAAATTTGACTACTCATGTAGAGCAAACTTTAGGTGAAAACAAGCAACATGAACATTGGGAGTTCGATTTGAACATGCATACAGTCCCACCTTCCTTAATAATGTTAAACTAAACCTGAAGTGTGAACATGTAGGATCCCCTGGATAATGAGGCTGCATCTCAAGGGGCCATCATTAAAATATTAATATGTAATGCCTTTATTTATGTTTTTTTGCTTATTCTTTGTGAAATAAGTAAAATAAAAGACTGTGTTTATACATGTAATTTCTCTCCTCCATCTTATTTTATCCCTAGACTTAGCAAAATACCGTCAATTAAATTATGTATCGCAAGTAATGTAAATCTATGGAGAACAAAATGATGTGGTTACTGTGTGTTGCATCGAAACTTAATACAATATACCTTTGTCAATGACTTCTAGTGAGTATTGCAGCAAAAATATTGCCCTAAGATATCAGCTTATTGTACATTCACATCACTTTCAAGTACCCTAAGTGCTTAACGAGGAAGGAAACTCCCAGTTAAGAACTTTGCACACACAAAATCCTTGGTTGAGGAAAATTCCGATCATTTAGTTGAAATAACAAATGGCTTACTGTAAAAATACTGTATTACTGTAATACCATGAAAAGCTCTTTGCTAAGAACAAGCAACCCCTGGTCTTCAAAAATGAAGTTAAGGGTTGTGGCTGACTTTACTGACAGGTGGACATGCTGTAACTGTTTCCCACGACTCAGTCCTGCCGCTTTGCCTGTTTAAACATTGATTTAAAGTAATGTCGAGTCAGCATTTTCCAATATGGCCACCGCCATTGTTAGTCCTTGTAACGTCTCTTCAGAAAACCAGTGGGTTAGGGTTAGGGTCGTGTCTGTGAAGACGTCCATGTTTCATACAGTCTATGGTCGAAGGGCTGAAAGTCATCCCCTCGTGTTTGTTTTTCCAACAAATGGTCAAAACCCTAAAAATGATTAAACATATTAAATTCATCGAGAGGTAAAGCAGCCAATCCAAACATTACAAGCAGGAACTATCAAATAAAAGACTACAAGCACATCTGCTGCAGATTATTTTTTTCACATTTTCAAATTAATTACACAATAAATGTGTTATTGTAATCAAAAACATGATACTACAATACACAAAAAATATCAAGTTAAAACTCATATTACTGCCCCCTAGTGGTGACTTGCACTCAATGCACCTGTGCAGAAAGTTCAATGAGTACAACTCAGCATGTAGCATGATGTAACAGTACATTGAAAAAACTGTTTTTGATCTCAATAACTCTAAAGAGAAAACATATTATAGGCTTTAATTATTCAACAATTTACTGCCTTTAATTTACTGAACAACACAATCAAAGTAATGATGATGTGACTGATTAATACGAGAGCAACTGTGTAAAAAGGAAGAAAGTGCACTAAAGTGAAGTCTAGCAGCCACAGGGCAAAAGACATGAACAATTTGTATGTAATCCACGACCCACAATTCCTTGGGCCTGGATCCCGGCTGTCTGCTTGGACTCCTTCCGTAAACAAGATCTGATTTCTGAAATTGAAGCGCTTGAGGTAACGTTCTCATGCCTCGATTTTAAAAAGCAGCTCAGGGTTCCAGTTTTGGCAAACACGAGCAGAGAATCGGACACAAAGAGAGGAAAACATGCAGGATAGAGGAGACAAAGAAGGTGAAGAACTCTGCAGCCAAAACTAAACCCTTTTTTAAAATAAAATCATTGCCTACAATTTGGGAATTTGGATGTAAACTATTAAATTTAATAGCAGGATATGGATCCATGATTCCCACCCTGTGCTTGTATTACTCTGGTCTTGGCCCGGTCATTTTGCTTGACCATCAGACAAATATCTCACAAATTACGGGATGTGTGTGCGTGCATAGTTTCGAGGAGAAAAAAGGGAAATTCACAGTCAGGTTTTAGGGATTATGTCCAGCCTGAAATTGATCCTCCAAGATTGTCGGAAAAGTCAAGGATCAAGACCCAAGGTGGAAAAATATAACAAAACTTTAGCCTTTCAGATTGATAAAACTTAGATCGTCAAGATTTCCCTGCTTTTGGAGTGAATCTTGGCAGGTGACGGACAAATCTGACCGTCAGTTCAAACTTAATTTGTAACTCAAGAAGGTGCCTCAAAACATTCCAACTGTCAGCGCAATTTTCCCCCCCCAATTCAGCCTCACGGACAGCAAATTGAGGGTGTTTTTTTCTACTTTCCCATTCAGATTGATTGGGAGTTAATGTAAGATTAAAAAGGTTCCACCCAAATTGCAGCACCGGACACTGCAAGATTTACTGCAGTGATGGTGAGTCACTTCCAGATGTGACAAGTTCAAAAGAGGGATGAGAATATCTTGTGTTGAACATCCCATAATCTCACGGAAATGATTCAAAGGGTTTCAAATCCATGATTAGAATTACACTCATCTAAAGTTGCATTTATAAACATATTCAAAAGTTGGGGTGTCGCTTTAAGAAGTGCCAAAAAATGTGATTTCTTTCTGAGCACAAATCAAACACATCAAGTTTCATTCAGTTTGTCAGGACAGTTTGGCTTCAGGCCTCTGTGCTGACAACTTTTTACTCTTGAGCTGTTCTTGACTTAAAGTCGAATCAGGGCTAAAAGTGCTTCTGTTAATCATCACAAAACTATTTCCCTTAACATTGTTAAGCATCAGCTTTGAGGCATCGTGCACAAATGAACCCCAGTTATCAATACAGTCTAGAGAAACTTACATTTTATTTTACAGTAAAATAAAACAGCTCATACAGTCTTAGAATTATATACAGAATATGTCAAATATACAGCTGCTGGAATAAATGAAGCAACTTGTTAGTACGATTATAGTGAAAATGCTAAGATGCTAACAGTGAAAATGCTAATGTGCTAGCAGTGAAAAGTGAAAGAAATTCTCAGTCAAAATGCAATAATTCTCAAAGCAATAAATTTAACATTCTTAAGGTCACAATAAATAATATGTGCTCTGTGACAATGCTTACATTTTCAATTGCTCACTATGGAAATGCTAACCTGCTCACAAAGATCACGTTTACATGATCAGGGGGGGAAAAGCGCTAAACTGCTGATTTGAATTTGGCTTTTTTCACCTTCTTATCTTTAGCTGCTCACATGCTAGCATTTCTTATAAGTTTAACAGCTCTTCAGTTATGATCTCAAATATTTTATAAAGTGTTAAAAGTTTGACCTGAAGATGGCGCTAAACACACAAATAGGAAACGCTGAAGTTTTAAAAGTAGATTCTGAAGACTTGATTGTCTTGACTAAATAATCCAACCAGTCAAAGAAAAAAATGGGAGATGATAAAGTGCAATCATTTATGCTGTAGGAAACATTGATACCAGTTTGAATATATTTAACGAGATATTTTAAAAATATATATTCCACTGAACCATCAAGCACATCATCTCCTGCTGGCTATCCTCTTTGATCTCCTCAGACCCGGGTTTTGTTGGTCCTCTGCAGCAGCTTGTGTTCTGCTGCGCTGCACACCAGTCTGAGTTTTTGTTTTACCCTCTGGGACTTTGCTCCTTGCTGATTTACTTTGGTTTGTTGAGTCTTGCACATTTTCTTTAAATTTTACAGCTTTTTTTCTCTCCTTTCCTCGGCTTTTTACTTTGGTGGCCTGTGGTTCATCCAAGGTTTTTACTTCTTCTGCTTCTACTTTGGTTTCTTGGGCTTTTTGGGTGCTGATCTGCAGTTCAAGAGCTTTGTTAGCTTCCTGTGAAGTCATGTCATTTAGTCAGTACAGTAAATCCTTAAAAGCCTTCAGTTTGCACAAATTCAGCTTAGTGATAAAAACAAAAATTGAATGAGCATTACTTCAGATCAAATCCACTTCTCACCTCTTGTTGTGCTAGTTCAGATTTAAGGGTGAATAACTGGCTCATCAAACCCTGTATCTTCATCTGAAAACAAACAAAAAGGTCAAAAATCTCCACAAAACTTAAACATCAATGTAAGATAAGTTTGAGCTTCTCTTACCTGTTCGCTGGCGACTTGTTTTTCAAGCTGCCCTCGTTCTTTGGCCTCCTTCTTCTTCCTGTTTTTAAGAGATCCATATTAGTAAATGATCCTCCTCATTTTCGACAGACATTAAATCTAAAACACGTACACATGCAGACTGAGTTTCCTCAGCATTCATGAGCTGCACTGATCTACAAAAAGAAGAAGAAAGAATCAATAAGCGATCAGTGCAGTGTTGGGAATTTCAAATTCTGGGACTTCTCACATGAAAAAATGTCCCGTCAGCTGTAAAGGTTTGTGTTTGGGATTTACATGAGCACATGACTAACCAAATAAGTGACTATACATCTATCTGTTAAAGGCTTTGTTGTATTGAGGTTAAGGTAACTAACTTTACTCTTTAGGTAGTCAAAGATTGTATATTTTAAAGGCTCCCTGCTTACTTGTTTGCAACCATCTTCTCCATCCGAGTGAGCTCAATCCTTTTCTCATCCATGGCTGTTTGGACGTCCTCTTCGGTCACCATGGCGAGGAGAGACTTGGCATCGAGGTCTGTTAAATCTGTCAGAGGCGATGAGAGTTTGAGGACCACCTTCATCAACTGGGTGAGATCTTCACAGGAGGGGAACTGACGTAAAAACAGATTCAAGAGGATCAACTGGACCATTTCGATCTTCTTTACAGGTGCAAGGAACTTAAATACTTTTCACACGAGTTTGTAATTAGTGATTGCATTTGTTTATTTAAAAAACAACAGGTCAATGTTTAGGGTCAGTGGACCTGTGATCAAGTTGGCCGTCTTCTAACCTTTAAATGGCACTGGAAATGTCAGAGGAAAGATCTCTAAGGATCCATCCTCCCTAACCTTCAGGTGAAAAGAGATTTGCAACAAGTAATGCTTTTTCAGGGTCAACACAAACAGAGACTGACCTTTTGAAGCTCCGTCTGTGCTTTCTCCCTGGTTGCACAAGTCAGCTCGAAAGCCATCATTTCATTCTTTAACAACCTCTGTATCTCTTCCAGATCTCCCTGCAGACAGACAAAGCATCCCAGAACATCTTAAACTAAACAACAATGATTGCAATCAAGGGAACATAATAAACATTTTTGCAAACAAGAGTCAGCAATGAGTGAGGTAAGCCTGAATCACCTGCAGCTTTTTAGCTAGTTTTTCTTCCTTCATCTTCTCGATAAACTCCAAATCACTCGGCGTCAGCTGATAGCCCTTCATCCCTTTCAGCATGGAGGTAGGGTCTTCTGGTTCTAAAAGTTTTAAATTCAAAGACAATAACGAGCAACAAAATGATAAGGGCAGAACAAAAGAGACAACTAGGACTAGTTAAATCTAAATCTGGGGTTTCAAAAATGCTGTTTTGTTATCTTTAGCTACAAAGAAGAAAATACTAACACAATAATAAAATTAAAAAGCAAAGAGCAAAGATCTTACTTGTTTTAGTCTCAAGAGGGTTGAAATCAAATGTCCTGTTGAGCTCATTTTCATCCTGATTTCTTGATCCTGCCTGTTAAAAGAGAGCATAACAGGGTGTGAGTGCTTATGAGATATATAACTGGATGTATGATGAAGGTAGGAGGTGAAATAATCTCAGTATGTACCTGCGCTCTCTGCTGTGTCTCATCACAATCCTCATTTTGATCTTCTTTACAAAAATCCAGGTGTCTTTTCACATCCGTCATAGGAGGAGTCCTGGGGAGTTGTCGACCGGAGGGGATAGAATTCCCCATGTGCCCGCTCTCTCTTCGAATTTCTAAATATCTGTCCGACATGTCTGAAGCTCCTTCGGTAAAACTAATTTAAAAACAAAAGATGCAGGACCAGGCTGTAAGATTTCTGCTGCGTCTTCTCCACACTCTCCTGTTGTTTGGAAAGGTGGAGCGGCTGTGTCTCAATTATCTGAATCATTTTCACCTGAGGCTCAAGATCGTCAGTTCCTCCATTTGACCACTAGATGGCGACATATTCCTTTTGGACAGTGCTCATACTAGACTGCTGCTAGTGCAGTCACTATTATGTGAAAGATATGAAGAATATCAAGGTACACGGGATCAAAATGTGATTTAAATGGAGTATTTTTAGATTAAAAAAACAAATAAGACACAAGAGGAGACTCTAACAGTGTACTTGTGTACACATTTGAGGTACTTGAACATTATAATTTGAGTGTTTCTTTATTTGTTTATTCGTACTTTCAATTTACGTCATTTTAGAGGCAAATATCACGCTTTAAACTGTCCTCCAGCTCCTCTGGTATACAGATGTGACAGCTAAAGTTACTCATTGATCTGTTAATTTTAATTTCAAATAAAGAAGCTAATGTGTGTTTGATTTTCCTGTTGCAGTCAGGCTAAGGTCACAAAGTACCAGTAGCACAGACAGACACACAAGACAGGCAGGTGTACAGACAGACAGATGGACCCTGATACAGAATAGCCAGATAGCCAACAGAAACCCTGGTCTATCTTTAACCTGAGCCGGTGGTGTCACACTGCCAGTCCCACATGTTTGCGGAGCTCCAGGAACTCTAGAGGAGAGTGCTGAGTCGTAAATACCTCTGTTTTTAAACCGCCCGCTCCCATAATGCCGAGCGGGAGAGGAAGGAGGAAGAGGTCAGGGAGTGTGTCTATTTGTGTGATAAATTGGTGCTTTATGACACTGGCTTGGCCTCACTGAGTGGAACATGTTTGCATGGTTTTACATTGCAGGTGACAAATCATTCCTTAATAAAAATCAGAATTTAAAATGACATTTCTCATCTTCTTCATACCGACAATTCCTCTGCCGTGTAAGTATCTCTTCCTACCATGTATACACAAGTGACATGTGGAGTAGTTGATGTTAAAGTAAATGTTAAATACTACATATGAATAAATATCCCAAATGGACATGTAGTACGACAACAACATGACGGGCAGTTCAGGCAAACCTTCAGTACCATCACTTTAACTCTCTGGTGCTGAAAGAAGCGTCCCAAAAGGCCGTTTACAGCTGCTCCGTCATGTAGCCCATTGAACAGGCAGAGCAGACGGGTCGTAAAGACGCTGAGAAAACAGCACCCAGGTGGCTGTTAATGGAAGACAGAGGACGGATTTGACGGGAGACTAATGGAAATGGAAAAGTGTCAATACTGTGAGAGGGATTGACCCTTTTCTTTGTTTTCACTCCCAAGAAACAAAAGAAGTTGAATCATTTATGGCAGCTGAGGATAAACAGTTGGTACGCAAATTTAGAGTTCAACATGAGTCTGGTACTGCTCCAGGTTTCTGCCTCTTAAAGGCAACTTTTCCTCGCCACTGTAACTGATTGAGTGATTTTTAAGGCTACAGTTAAAAGTCTATAATTAGTAAGTACACAGGTTTTAAGATGTTGTTTTCAGATTGCAATTGTAGATTATAGAATGCACGCCCCACGTAAAAAAGAGAGTTAGGCCTCGGGCCTTTGCTGCATGTCATCCCCTACTCTCTCATCCCAAAATGTCCTGCCTCTCTTCAGCTGTTCTATCCAATTAAAGCATTCATTACAAAAAAAAAGGACATTTTCTTTTATTCAATCTTTAATTTTACCATTTAAATGTAAACAAATGGAGCGTATGGCCTAGCGGTTGTGCTGCGTGCCCCATGTGCGGTTGCTATATTCCTTGTTGCAGCAGCCATGGGTTTGAATCCGACCTCTGCCCTCTGCTGCAAGTCTCTCCTAACATTTCCTTTCTCTTTTCAGCTCTCCTATCCAATAGGGGCAAAATATAATTAGAAAAATGTAAACAAACAAGATGTCTATATATGGTAGTAAATGTAGGGAATGACACTGATGTAACATTATACTCAGTAAGCACACATGTACAGATACACGTGAAATAATCACGCCCTAATCTTAAACACACACACACTCACAACCATCTGCGAGTGATGAGAGAAGGTTAGTTGGAAACTTCGAGGCCTGCACTTCTCTGTCGTGCCACTCTCAGAGCTGTCAGTGAGGTTCATTTTGAGATGTTTGTGTGTAGTGACCAGTGTAACGTTACAGCATGCCTCTGACCAGGGACATGCACTGTAATATGTCCAAACCTGACGATGTGCTCTGTGCATGTTTGAGCAAATGTGTCCTGAGTCATTCGTCATTAGGGGGTTCATTTTCACACACGTTATTTCTGTTAGCATCTCATGCTAGCAGCCTAAAAAAAGACTGATTTTCTGCCAGAGGTACAAATTTAATTCACCATTTCAAAACAAGGCTCAAATGCTCCTTTTCCAGGTTTGTTTACGTGCTTCCAAGTGGTGCATTCACTTGTACTTTCAACACCAATGCATGACGCTTTAAGTGAACACCATCTTTACTTCACCATGCTACTAAAACGCTTGAGATGGCTGCAAATCAGCACAGCATTATCCACACTTGCAGACTGTACTTTGCAAATGAAATGAAAGAAATACATAAAAATACACCAGGTTTTGTGGCTTTTTACCCAATTTGAGGGGATGTATAATGGTTAAACAGAACACAAAATCTGTATTCACAATCCGTATAAAAAGAAGTATTGGAAGTATTGAAGTTGTTCATCCACAAACAACATAAGTGTAGTCTCTCATTAAGACTCGTCGGCCCATAATGTGGATCGATGTACCATCTATAATTTAAACAGCACTCTGGGTCCTCTATGTGTCTCCTTAATTGCTGTTTTGTCCGTTTTCAAGCTCATAAGGGAATGCAATTAATTGGTGCTGGTGTTGCATTGATTCACTGAGTGGGAAATAAAAACAGCTCGACTCAGGTTAAGATCAGACATTAATACCTTTCATGCTCAATGTAATCTGGAACTCTTGACAGAATCCTTGTTATTCAGGATTTGGAGAGCATTTAACCTCTTTTTTTCTGCCTCCTGCAGCCATTTCTTCTTCTGATAAAGAAACTCCTTCACTCCATAATAGCACTACTCGAGGACCTGAGCAGTTTTTCATCTTAGGAGCTTTACTGAGAGTGAAAAATGCTGCGTGAACAGCTTTTTTCTTTAGAGAGATCTACTCCTATTACGGGAACATGCAAAAAATGTACATCAAATTCTGAATGGACTTAACAATGTAAAGCGAAGGGCTTGTGTCTGCTGTAATAGATACACTTCAGGAGCAGTACAAGCTATAATCGCTTTAGAACGACAACATATATAACAGGGATTGACAACTATGTGAGACTGAGTGCCAAGAGTGAAGGTGTCAGAAAAAAGCCTGCATGCTCTCAGCCCTCTGTGGCCTTTTATTATCTCTTCCTGCTGTATCATTTCACACAAAACATTTGTTGCTTTGACTTATTCTTAGACTTTCATTTTCATTTAGTTGGATTGTGGTTTCAACCAAGTAAAGTCAGCATTTTGTTTAAAGCTTACTGCATTTGTATCCCATATGTTATTTTAACATTAAGGCATATGTTTGCGTAGGTGTGCGTCCTATTTCAGACAGAACAGCTGAGTCACTTCCTTATTTCCACTGCAGGCTGAAAAATCCATGTTTTGTAAGAAGCATTTCAAGTGTTTTCTCCTCACTGAATCATTTCTTCTCTCCTCGACTCGACTAGCTTGGACACATTTTTCTGTACTGATCTACTGGACTCGATAGACACCTGAAACACCTATGACACTCTTGTGGATCATCACTAGCCTGCTAGTTTATAGAACTTATAGACCAACTGTGTATGAATTTAGAAAATAATCTGCAGGTAAATCAATGGCAAATGCTTTTATCCAAAGTGACATTAAAGATAAAAAGTAATTAAAGTAGATGTTACTGCAGCAGAAGTGTGCATCATTGATCCGTGTTTCATTGTTGGTTCGCAATTAAAAGTAAGATAAGTGAGATAATTGATGTAAAAATGTCTACGTTTCCTAAACTCTTCTGCGAAAATGAGATGGTTAAACATCTTAAAGAAAGCATGAAAAAATGTGATTTCCTCTTTTTTACAACTCTCACCAATCTACCTAATCAGAATGTGTATGGAGAGAGATGTAGAAGACAATAGGGACTATAACAAGGCACACACACACACACACACACACACACACACACACACACACACACACACACACACACACACACACACACACACACACACACACACACACACACACACACACACACAAACACACACAAACACACACCTGGGTAACTAAAGGTGAAAAAAAAGAGACTCGACCGAGGGATTAACAATGACGCGTCAAAAAGAAGAACCACAGACAGCTGGAGGTCTCCGGCTGAGTCTTGACGCAATTCAGGTCACGTCCACACACACCAACACACACTCATAAAAGACACATTCACAAGTATGCACAGGTCAATTCTTATTTAGTTACCTCTGTCTGATATTTTTCAAGTCCAGGGAAACCTCTGAATAGAAATCTAATTTATTTGAAAGCAGTTTATTTTAGCTCTGCATGCCCTCTGAAACTGAACAATGCCCGTAATTCTATAAAGGCTCTGACGTCTGACTGTGACTCAACCGTCTGTGACCCTCAGACTGCATCACAAAGTAACCCAGATTTTAAACCAGCCGAAGGGGCCGGCCACTTAAAGTGTCAGGTGACTATTTTAGGTGCAACCCCACCTCGCTCCAAGGTGAAAAATATTACTCACAGTGGAACTCTTCAGGTATTAAACCTTAAGGACATATAAAACATCTACCTCTTACATATAGTCTATAACAGCAAACAAGACTCTCAGACTCAGCTATCACAAGTTGCATTGTGGGTAATGTAGGCAGAGTGATTTGACAAAAAGAAGATTGCAATAGAAACAAATCTTTGGCTATCTTGCTTAGATTTTCAACTCTTTTCAAAATAAAAAAAATCATTTTGAGTCTGACAGTAGTAAAGGAAACAATGACATGCATTGTGGGTAATGAAGGCACCTGCAGGTTTTGATAAGAAATATGCAAGACATATTAAAATCTGATCCCATGAGTCTATATAGATATAGACTCATGGGAGCAGGAGTGCAAACAGTCTGATTGAAGGCTAAAAGGACTGCATAAGGTTGCAGTTTTGGTGCCATTTTTCAATCAGTTTCCTGTCTAAATATTGACTGTAAACCCCCACTGTCTCTTCTCAGGGACAGTCACAGACTCCAAAGGGCTCAGTCGTCTGTCAAGGGCCATATGGTACCGTCAGAGATGTGTGTGTGCTTGCGTCCGAGTGCGTCTGTGTGGGAGAGAGAGAGGCTCAAGGTGTCAGAAGGGAGGGTGGTTTAAATTTAACTGCAACAGGGCTGATATCTGCTGCATGGCAGGTCGTGTCTCTCTCCCCCCTCTGCTCTCTCTTTCTGACACACACACACACACACTTACACACGGTCTGTCTTTACAGTCCCCAGCCAGAGACATCATCACACACATACACACACACAATCACAGACACAGCAGCTCCCCCAGTCCGTCAGTAGACGCTCCTTTTCTTCTCTCCTACCTATCAGACCACCTGGATTGTACAAGGGGCCAGCTGAGGACGCGACAGAGGAGAAAAAAAAGGGTAGCAGAGCAAATATTCGCACTAAGGATAACGCTACATCTGAGGCAGCGGGCTGAAGGCACAGCCAGTGGCACTGCAGAGGCACAGCAGCACTGAGGGCTAAAGATTCGCTGCAAGAGGTAAGACTTGGAGGCTGTGTTTATGTGCATGCTCAAACCCTGACAAAGCAATATTAATCCCTCATATTTATGAAGAAAATGAGGTTGCACCCTTGTGTGTTTGGGACTCGTCAGCATTTTCTGGGTCTGGAAAACATCCAAATCAAGCAGCACTAGGTATCCTTGGCAAATACAAAGTTATATGTGCAATATATTCAAAATGCTCTTAAGAAAAAGTCACTGTCAGTGATCATACATGCTTAAAGCTGCACATGCTTTTCATTAATAATGCATTTTATAAAAAACTTTATTCTGCATTTAAGATCATTCCACTTTGCTGGTATCAATATTCATCATATCTTTAATTATAAAGTAAATTAAACTAGGTTGCATCATTAAATGTAACAATTTGTCAGCATTTTGTAAGATCCTTGTATGAAGGTGGAAATCCTTGGCAAATTGTAAGTGATATGCAATACATTCAGACTTTTTTTTTCCCACTACCTGACATTTTAAAATGACAAACTTTCCTACATTTTCTTAGCTTATTACACCAATATTGTTGGGAACAATAGCTTTAAAGTCCAGATGCACTATAACGTTTAACTTGAGTAGATTTACAGGACACTTAGTGAGCAGCCTGTAATCTGCATTGTGGCAGCTTTCCTGCGAGATTTCTGCTAATTAGACAGATATAGAGATTAGAGGCGAGTAAAGAGAGACTACCTGAAGCTTTAAGGGGGCAAGGGGTCTCTGTCTAATCTGAGTGGATACATTTACTCTAATGGACTTTGATTTATTTGAAAAGGAAGTTCTTCTGCAAATCTGCACATTTTTCTGAGTATTTTGGGTGAAAATGATGCATGTTTATGCAGAGTGACAGTACTTTTCAATTGGATTTGCTGGCCAGAGCAAAACATGATACTGCCCCGTGGTCAATTTGCCCACCACATCAAAGCTGCGGTGATAATTCATCCACCTCCTGTGCAGTGATACTCGGACGCTGGTGCTGCATCGTGGGTCGTATCCGTTGCAGCGAGGGAATTTCCAAAGGGCAGGGTGTCCATGAGAAGCCGCAGCAGTGCCATACAGTATTTGAGTGCATCGGGGGTAGGGAGGGGGAGGTGGTGGGGGTCAAGTTACAAGTTTGGACGCATATTAACAGAAGTGGGAGAGTAAAATGTCACGCCAATAAAGCATTTTTAATAGAGAAACTAAGACATTTATATTTTCCACTTTGGCTTTAAAAAATGCTAAAGCTATTAGCACGTGCTACCACAGGATCGTCCCGCGCACACATCCATAGTGTGATGACGTGTTGGTATGTTGTGGCATGCTGACCACCACATACACATATAGTTAAAGCGGTGTTAGCCGGAAAAAGGATTAGCGAGGCTCTCAAAGATCGTCACTATGCATTTAGGTTATGAATAGAGAAAGCTGCGTTTATGGCTACATTAAGAGCTGATAAGTCATTTTTCGATGAACTGTAGTGGCTCTTCTCTGGAGTACTTACAAAAGACTTGGACAAAATAACTCAAGATATCACTTCTAGAAATACCAGTAGATGTTGTTTTTTCATTATTTTCTAGGTTCAATTGACTACAATAAACTCAAATGGAAGCAACAGGTGTCAAAGCATTCCCCATACGAGACCTCCCGTCCTGTGAGTAAATATTTGGGTTGACAGAAGGACACCCCTCGGCGCTCCAGATGCAGCTTTAAAAGGCTTTGGTTTTGGTCATGTGACTAGAAGAAACAGGTTAATCTGTTTAAGGAGGTGCAGTAGCGATGCAGAGAGCCACAGCCTTCTGGTGCTGCTAATCTGCCGTAAACTAGGGAGAAGACGAATAACAGATTGATCAGAAAGTTCAGGGTTAATTGCGTTTGTTGGGTCAGGAGAGTTAAAGTGGAGTGTTTTATTGGTTGATGGAATCAATCTATACGTCTAAGTAATAGGTGTTAAACATGATGAGAAAGACTTACATATGGAGGGGTCCATTACTAAATTAGCACTTTTCTTAAACTTTTGAGGCTTGATAATCTGTAGAATCTCTGAGATTAAGTTTTTCTTCTTTTGGTTGGTGCACGCCGAAACATTTCCACACATTCGACATGGCTTGGCACAACATTTTTAACAGACGTTGTTGATTACCACAAGGTGTATCTAAATGTCTTTGGTGCTCTTCTGACTTTTCCTCTAGCAACACCAGGAGTTTGATTATTTTAGCTTTTAATGTCTTTGCCTTATCAGAGATCCTAATCCTGCCCTGCTGTGATTGGCTAGTATTCATTGCATCAAAGTTTAACGTTAAGAATTCCTGCACAAGAGCTCTTACACCTACACTGTAGAAGTACCGCTGTTCTTGTCCGGTTTTAAAATCCAAATTGACTGATTTAACCCAAACCACAATGTTCTTGTAAACTAATCAATGTGGGAGGTTGGTATAAAACACAGTTGCTGACGGGCGCAGGTAGCCTAGTGGTTAGTGTGCACACCCCATGTAAAGGGGCTGCTGTCCTAAAAGTGTACGGCCCGGGTTTAAATCTGAGCTGTGGCTCCTTTCCAGCAGGTCATTCCCCACTCTCTTTCCAGATTTTTGACTCTGTCCATTGTCCTACCTCTAAATAAAAGGCAGAACTCCTGCTCCCCACCCCCCAAAACAACAACAACAACAACAACAACAACAACAACAGCAACAGTGATGTCATGATTTGGTTTAAAATATTTACCAATTTTGTTTGGTTTCATCTGGGACTCAAAGAGCGACGTCCTGATTGGTTTTATCTTCTTAAGACTCCAAATATGATTCAAATGAAACAACAACGATATCACTTGTTGGTAAGAATGCAATAACAGTTAGACATTGCCCTATTTTTTTTAGTATTGGAAGCCTAAAAACATTGCACTACATCAAATGTGAACATCTAGACAATATTTGGCTTTTAAGCAGCAGCAAAACTTCCTTCAAACTTCTTTCCTTGCAGGTTTGATTGACAGATTGAGGGCAGTGGGGCAGAGATCATTAAAGCAGACACGCATTAAGAAAAACCTCCTGGCACCTTGAGCTTCACCAGCTGTAGTCGGGATTAGATGGTTTTGGCTCTGAGGCTTTATAGGTGTTTGATTCATCAATGGGGAGAGCTTTGTGTTGCATTGCACGCTACCGTAAGAAGTGTGTGTGTGTGAAAGAATCAAAGCAAATCTCTCCATGATTAGCTTTAAAAAAAACTTCAAACTTGATTGAAGTTTGAATGCCTTTCCATCTACCTGAAATTATACTTTTTTCTTTTATGTGAATCAGTTAAAACATTTTGCTACTTGTTAAGTACCAAAAGTGACTGAATATTAAGGGAAAAGTTGCTGAACTTGCTGAAGTGTCTTGAGCAGGATGCTGACACTGTTTGCTGGTGTGATGCCAACAGAAAAGAGGAATCAATACAGAGTCCCATGAGATTATTGCTTCAGGGTGTGATGAAAAACAGTGATTAGAATTCCTGAGGCGTCTTAGACTGCCTTAATGGGATCTGTTGTTGAGATGAGCTGTGAGCGGAGTGATAAGTTGCATCATACTTTAAATGGAAGGTCTCCTTTTTATTCAGCAGTCATCCAGTATCTAAGAGCTAGTGTTGTTTTATGATTTAAAGTTGCTGGACTTGTAATTACTTTGTATGGAGGAGATGAGGCAAGAGAAAGGTTGGAGGAAGCATTTCAAGGACACAAAGCATAATTTGCCTAAGAGCTATGTGTGTACACAAGATAGAAAGTTTACTACTGCCTTTTATTATTAAACATTAAGCAAATAGTCAGTTAGTAGTCTCAAAAATGTTGGACGGGTAAATGCAGTTCTAAGGATAACTGGGTTCTACCGATCAAAAATAAAAGGTATTCAACGATATGTTTCGTAGATATTTCATCTGATTGCCCTGTAAGTATTCTGTTTTCACCGAATGCATGTAAAAATGTACTATCGTAACCAAAAGTGTAACCAAAACCTTATTAAAGTGCATCCTCCCTTAGAGCATTTAGAAGCCAATTTAAAAATAGACATTTATTCTCTACATTCTGTGTTTGGCTGATAGTAGTCGTAAGCTCAAGTCTTTTAAAAGTGATCAGAGGAATACTGTCAAACTAATATCTGGACAGTTAGCCACAACATTTCTCTATGGCTCAATAAGTGGGCAAAAAGGAGTTCCACAGGGTACCTGAAAGGGACCACTAAACTTTAACATTGTTTTATTAACTCTTTCCCCTCACAAATTTGTCTTGCATAATCTGAAGCCCCCACGCTGTTGAACGCTATAAACAGGAGGAGATCACAGCGACTTGTTTCAGTCCAGGGATCCTGTTTCTCTCACAGAATACCAGCCGCGCACAGCTCTGGGAAAAGAGCACTATATATATATATATATCAAGAGAGAAAAGCCAATGTTGTCCAACATCCGTACTCTCTGTGTGTCTCACAGCTTGACCTGCAGCCTGCTGCTGTCAAGTGAAGTCAAAATAAGAGCACAGAGATATGTTTGTTTGGCATTGAACGATTGGATGGAGGTTTGTAGAACCTGTTCCTCATGAGAGCTGGTGAAGACAAGAAGAAGAGGCTAAAGGAAAACTTATGTTTGTAACATTTGAGTCAGTCATTAAGTCGCATTATTTGGAAGTGGAGGACAGATGCTATTTCCTGAGTTTAAGTGAGAAATCCTCCTGATCTGGTTGTTCACACGTGCACCTCACAGCCAGAGCCTATCATGGTCAGACGAGAGGGGGTGGGTCTCTCCTCAGGCAAGACATGACGTTAAAACAACAACGCGAAAGTGGCGGATGAAGAAACAGAGTCAGATTAACAACTCTTCCATGAGAAAATTTGCCTTAAATCAATGTTATTTATAGTTTGACAGAATCGAAAGAGCTGAGAAAATAATGGCGAACAGAAAACGTAAAGCAGCAGTGTAATTATGAGCGCAGAGATGCAGGAAATAAAAATCACCACTCCCTCCCAGGCTCAGACTTTCTGCGGAAAAAAAATTATTAGGGGGCTGGCAGGAGAATCTCCTGATAAAGTCAGAGTGAAAAATGTGTCTGAAGTTCACCCTGAAAACCTCAAAAGTTTTCGGGAAGTGTAAAAGCACTATTAGACTGTGTTAATAACTGTCGTAGCTACTGTGACAACCCTCATTGCCTTACCCTTATAAACAATAAGTTTGACATACTCAACATAGAAGTGACCAAATCTGGACTAGATGTTGGAGCTGAAGAAGAGTATAGGGTTTGCAAACACCGATTTGTAAAAGATGTACAGTCTACTACACCTATGGACTAATCCATCAGCTGGCAAAGAGCTAGTTATGGCTCCTACACTTTTCTCAGCCCTGGAGGTTGCAGCTTAGTATTAAAGACATAATTTGTACATTTGTACACTCTCTAAAGGGCCCTTCTGTTGTCTTTATGTTGCATTTTATTGCTGACACGTTCCTACAGCTAAGCTTTTTCCCTGAGGTGCATCGCTGCAGAAGCAGCTTGACTTCAGGTGCATAAATAATTCACATCCATATCTCTTTAGGCCTGAGCTGGACTGAGTAGTTGCTCATGTCTGTGGAAGTGTTAAAGTGAGTAATGCTTGTACAGTAGCAGCATCAGGACACCATGGAGCATTAGTGATGGATGGCTGCCTGTGCTACATTAAACTATCCATGTGGGCAACTGGAGGCTCAGATTTTTTGGTGTAAAATTGCAATACGGCAAATTCCAAAGAGGTAGAAAGCCACATGTCAGTGTTCTTCTTTGAACTGGTTTTGAAGTTTAAATGTTCCCTGAATCCAATAACCTGCACAGTCAGACACCTAGGATCGATTCTTCTGTCACGTCTGAGTCATACTTCTTAAAATACGAGAGTCTGCTCTTCTTTGATCACTTTCTTTAACATATTCTTAGATGGTGTGAAATTACGATCTTACTATGTCCGCTTTGACAAGGTTTGCTAAACAAAAAAGAAGAACAAAATCAAAGAAGGACGTGAGACAGCAGAAGAATTTAAGAAGCAGAGCAAACAAATGAAGTTTCAGATGGAGAAAAGTCTGATGGGGATGAGGCTAAAGTACAAAAAATTATATCAGTAAAAGACAAAAATTGTGTTGAAAGAACACCAAAATATATATTTATATAAAAACAGAGCTCAGAGACAAAATAAACTCTGGACAAACCGTCCAACAGACTGAAGAAAAAGAATCTTATGACTATGATGTTAAAAAAGAAAAAAAGGCAAAAGCTACATATATGATCCTTTAAGATCAATCCAAGTCCTTTTTTTAGCATGGTGTTGCATGTCCACAAACTGAACTACCTTGCAAATAGTCATAAAAATAAAGACATATTATTACAAATACAATCTTTACGCTGGAAAGTGTTTTTTTTTTTAAACTTTCCAATCCATGCCATTCCCTGCACTGTGTATTGCATTTGCTATCTTACATGTTTTGGCCTTCTGTCAATTGAGAAAAAAAAAGCTCAAGCCTGACAGCAAGATACAGACAATTTGAAAATTACAATGCAGACGGTAACAGCTTGCAGTAAAAGCCGTGAAACTTTATGTTCAAGTTACTGCAACAATAAAGAGATCTCACTCAGAGTTAATGGAGGAGAACAGACAAAGCCGCACTGTGATTCACTGAACAAATAAGGGAATATGTTGTTGGTATTGCAACGTAATGACGCAGAACATTGCATAAGCTACAACTCCTTATTGACTGTGACATATATTGAAAATCTTTCCTTTGTGCACTAATTGTGAAGAAATAAAAGTGTCACCAGCAAACATTAGTCACCAGTGAAGAGTTTTAACCCTGCATGTCTCTTAATTTCCTGGTGCTATTAATGTAAGTCGTCAACATCGCTGGGATTTGAAGGTGCGTCATCACCTTTACTTTATTTAGAGCCAATGTTCTATGTTAAATATACAACGAGGGCCCACTGAAGTCAGATTCCACTGCTAGCTGTGTGACGTGCTCGATGCTTTCCATGATGCAGCACAAACTGTCAGGTCCATGTGCACGATGAAGACCACAGCCGCTGCTGGCTGTTCGGCATGTCAGACAGATTAACACGTAACACTGTGGAGTTCTGCTCCACTAAAAAATGCATGTTCCCTGTGAGAAAGGAGTTTTGAGAGGTACCTGTGTAGTAAAAACAAGAACTGTAGTAACAGTTAATATTACTACTGAAAGTTTTTTAACTTTAAGTTTGCACAGATGATTACAGTTAGTACAAACACCTCTAAAAGGTGCAAAAATAGCTAGCCTTGCTCAATCTACAAGCATCTCCAAAGCTCACGAATCAACGTGTCATTATTCAGGGGTATGTGCTGGTTTATTTCCTTGCAGGGACTCTAAAATAATCGCAAGGAGGTTTTCAGGCAGCAAGTGAGGACTCCAGATTCAGTTAAAACCCCGAGTTAAACATTTTCACCTTTTATTTTCTTATAAAATGTTAACAAGTGCATTTTAGAGGTACTCTGTTTGGTGATCTGTTCCCTTTGTAAAGAGCTAGGCTAGCTGTTTTTCCCTGCTTCCCGTCTTTATGCTAAGCTAGGCTAATTGTCTATTGTTCAACCGACTTTATTCACTTCAGCCTATCAAACAGCAAGAAAGTTAATTTGCTAAACCGCTCTTTTACAAATGAAAAAAAGCTGCTAGCATGGTATTGTCCCCTTCTTCGTGAACTAGCTTTTGCAAATAAATCTAACGTGCACAAAAGCAAAGACTGGTGTGCTCTTCTGTAGTTTAGCTTTGCTTACTTTGGGCCATACATTATGTAAACGAAATCTTTACAGAGCTCTATGTCATGCCAACCTCAACATGAACCTGCTCACATCTTGCTGCTATTCCTGCATTGTATTCCCTGCCGGGCCTCGGCTTTGGTTGTGAAATTCTTGGCATATGTAACATGATTGGATAAAGCAACACAGGTGGCAGCTTGATGCTAAAAATGCACTGCAGAAAAAAATAAAACACCAAAAGGATCCCTGCTGCTAACACTCTCTTTTCAGCTTCAGCCTCCATTGTTGCCCCTCTGTGTGTTTGCCGTCTCTATAGAAACAGACCAGGGGCTTAGCATGGCTCTGTGACTTCTGCATACGCTAAATGACAGGGTCAATTATCGGGCTATTTTCTGATGACCCACTAACATTTCAACTACTGTCTCTTATTTAAGAGAGGCTCGGCATGTTGAGAGCTGAAGGGAACATGGGAGGGAAGGACAGGAGTGTAATTGCGGAGAGAAAGGTCAGTCTTGCAACATATGACAGTTAATTTACTCACTTTGGCAAGAACAATATCAGACCCATTTGGGAAATGTCCGAAATTGGCATGGTTTTTAAATAGAGGGATTGTGTTTGGCAGGAGTGCGACAGGGATGAGGCCCAGGGCTCGACACACGGTGTCGGAGAGGGTGAAGGAGGGTGCATTGCACCCATCTGCCAAGATGACTCATCGGCCGTGCAGGGGGGCCAAAGCCACAAAACTGCTTCACAGTTTGGTGTCCAAGTGGTGAAGGAAAAGCGGTGGTTTTGGGCAGCTTATCTTCAGCTTTTATTTCAACACAACCTTGAATTCTTTTCTTTTGCTATTTTCATCTGGATCAGGAGTTTGCAGAGACCTTCATGCACAATGGTTTGCACTATCTACATACAAAAATTGATTTTAATGTTCTCTAACACTGTAAAAATATATACATGGAAGAACACTCTGCACGGATGACTCATGCTGTAACTCAAGACAATCCAAGCATACGTTGTTGTCAAAAAACAACAACAGTAGTGCTGGAAGAAGTGAGGCCCACCGACTTTTTGAAAAACAAAAACATGAGTCAGCTCAAAGAGAAATGTTGTTTTGCAGCTTGGAAGCAGCACAGCCACTGAATATTCACAAAGCCAGAAGAGGAGGCAGAGAACTGCATTATCATCATCTATTTTCTCATATTGGGGTTACCTTGGGATACATGCATCTCTGTGGTCCGCAGACCAATGCTTTGTTACTTGTAGTGTGGTAGAAAATGATATGCTGTGTTTTCACCCTCGATTCCCCTTTGTCTTCGAATATTTTGGATTCATTGTAATTTTTTGATGGCCTTCTATATTAGATATATGGATATTAGAGTCGCAAAAATCAATACCTATTTGAATTAACAAAGACAACATGCACTGTTAAAACCATTTTGGCATCTTCCAGCTCGTTGTTTCAGTTCAGTTACTCGTAAACAAAATATTATTCACACTTACTTCTTTCAAAGTTATTTCCAGCAGCTGTTTTTAGTTATAAAACTACCACTAAAAAGTTACTCATAGGTTGAGTATGTCAGTGTTGGCTTTGCATTTTGTTTGTGCTGCCCTCATGTGGCATAAAAAACAACAACTATAATTGCAGGTTAAAAAGCCCTGCAAACACAATGTCCCAACTTTGTTGTCGTTAGATGTTTACTCAGATTACTGAGGCTCGTTTCATGATAGACAATAAAATTGGCAGAAAACCCCGAGCCCCTCACTACCGTTCCCCTTCATATTATTTGGAATGTAAGTATTATGTATTGTTAATTTTGTAGATGTCATTTTATCTTTGACCAGTGTTGCTAACTACTTTACTGCCCTTTTCTAGATGTCAATCAGGTAATGTCTTTTATCAAGGAACAGACAAACAAGAATCACCTGCTAAATAGTTTGAAATATTAACATAATGCTCTCTACATCTCATTTAGCAGCAAACGATATTTTTTAAATGAATGACGCGGCTAGAATCTAAAGTCATTTGAGCTCTGGATGGGATTTGAATCACTCACTATCAGCCAGGTAACCACATGCCCCCTGGAGAAATTCATATGCTAAGAGATAACGAGATCCTGATCCCCGTTAATAGTTTCCCAACAATCTGCTTCAGGACATTTCGGACGCACAGATCCCAGTAATAGCTCATTATAAACAAATCACATCTTCCTGTTTGTTTGTAAATCAGATACAGTCAGCCTGATTGATTTGCTGATGTGCATGAATCCAAACACTTTGCCGTCATAAAGTCGATGTGCTCATTGCAGCTCAGACATTTGACTTGTAAATAGCTGAAGGTGTGACTCATCACAAAGCTTATTGAGGAGGAGTGCTGAACCACAGAGACAGAAAGGTGTTAGGGGGCAAAGTTAAGTCTACATTTAATTATCCTTCAGAATATGTTTTCATTAGATGAAGACGGAAGTTGCATCCATAGAGAATCATTCCCTGGACGGAGAAGTTTGAAGGAATATGAAAGATCATAAAGATTTGCTTGAAATACTCATTGCTCACATACTGGTTTAAAGTAGAATAGACAGAACTAAGCATAATAAGGTACAAAAACATCTTGCTTTTGAGTGCGCATTTTATGTAGACTTCTCTCCCACCATGCAATGCAATTAATGCAATTACAGCTCAAAAAACAATAACAACAATGGGTTTAAAACATCTCCAGAATCACAGAGTAAAACTAAAACTGATAGTTTAAAAGGAACAGTTTGCAAGTTCCTGCTAGTTTGGTTTATTGTCATGTACAGAGGCTGTAGTCCTCCGAGCAGGCAGCCCGGGTTCAAGTCCGACCTGTGGCTCCTTTCCTGCATTTCAGTCTGCTCTGTCTCTCCCTGATTTCATACTCTATCCAGTGTCCTCTGTAATAAAAATATCTTTATAAAAAAAAGAATAAATGGAAAAGGGAGTAAACTGTCTATTCTTGAATGTGACCTTGAGACTCTCATTCATTGACGCAGTTGGTAGATATTCAAACATTTATTTGGAAGCATCCAGAGATATTCATAAGGTCTCATGCATTGAGTTATGACCACAGATACTGTACACCACCAAGAATGGACACAAAAAGACAACTCTCCATTAAATTACCCCATGTCAAGTAGAAGACAAATGTGCAGCTTCTCAGTAACAAGCCTGCTGTACTCTGTGATTTTGACTTGATACCGTGCAGGGAAAGTCCCTTTATCACTTGATAAATGAAACCTTGGCTGCTGGAGGTTACATGCAACGGACTACAGTACAGTTCCTCCAAAGGACGTGTTTCAACACCACCAAGTAATGTCACAGCTACGCTCCTGGGTTCTGCTCTGCAGGGGATTGGATGACCCCTAATTTTAGCCCGTGGTTTGTCGGCCTCTAGACAGATTGAATTACGAGCAAAGAGGAGAGGACGCAATAGTCATTAGTTGGGGAGATAATGAGGAAAATCATAACACTTGTGCTTCATTTGTGATGTAATATTTGTTATCCCTCAAGAGCAGGGTTGTTTTTCTTCCAGTCCAAGCAACTAATGTTGGTAATTATTGAAACTCAAGCTCAGGCACAAAAACTCAAATAAACACAGGGGATGGAAGTGAAGAGGGCATACAACAAATCCACTGCAACAACAACTGTCAATCATGTGACAATTATTTTTTTTCAATTCTTCAGACTAAATATAAAACGTGGACATATCTCTATTAGGCCATGATGTCAGAGTTTGGCATATGGCCGTTCCCCTTTTATTGGAGCCAGAAGTGACCATATATGGGCAAAAAGGTGGAGTTAGGGGCTGTCAAATGTGATATCGCCAACAGTAACGATAGCTTGGTGAGGAAGGTGCATCTATAAGTCACAGTAACTGTGGTAATAATTGGGCTGTTTGTAGGTGCATACAGCATTAAAATAAAGAACATCTCAGAGATCAAATAAACAGCTAACTCTTGTCAGTGTCTATTAGTTCAAGCTGCGCTTTACAGGAACATTTTCATGTCCACATTTCAATAGAACGTAGCAACACCCTGATGTGATTAATTCATTGTCCAGTTAAAGGTTTTTAAATGAGGGGGGGTTCTGACAGACTTCGAAACAATTTGGCTTTTTTTTCCTCACCAGGGGAGTTGCACCCTACAACCTATAATCCATCCAAAAATGAGCGAGACTTTTCAGTCTGGAACAGAGTGGCGGACTGATTTAGCAACAAATAGGCAGGCTGCTAACATGGCTCAAAAACACCACCAAAGGATGATATTCTTGAGGTTATCAATCAATGAGGACTTCAATTATAACTAAGTCAGATACTTATGTTTGTGTGCTGAGGGTAAAGCTGCAGCATGTGAAGCAGCTGATGGATGCTGTGACCCTGTAATCCTCTACTGTCAATCCTCTGACTCTACACAGATGGATGGACAGACCGGGAATGCTTCGGTTCATGAATGAGTGAGTGTAAGGTGATGCCTTTGTTCCAGGTTTGTTTTCTTCCTGATGGGACCGTGAGTACGCTAGCTTTAATCTTCAGCTTATTGGCTTTCTAGACGAGATGTTAATATTTGATTCTTTCTATACTGGATGGTACAGACTTTGAGTCTCATAAACCGTACTCTATCGTTCATTACTGCAGACAAAGGGACAGCCTGTTGAGCAGCTGTTGAACCTTTTGACTTTCTAATCTGCTAATGTACAAAGTCTTGACAGCATGTTTCTTTGGGGTATTCCTTCCAGGTATCAAGAGGCACATACACGTAAACCAAACACTCTGCCAGGTCTTTATATAGGTTGAGTATCTGTTCCCTGGAAAACACTTCAATAGTCGACTAACTTAAAGTCCACTGCACTCTCTCAATTGTAAAACCACAACACAACTATGTGGCAGCTTTTCCGTCTAAATGTCATCTTAGGTATTTGATGACGTAAGTTGTCTGCATGCCTCTGATCCAGTTATGCATTTAACACACTGTAAACTACACCAGGACAGGTTGGGAGTTCAGAACACAATCAGGTGCTGGAAAATGTTTCCTAAACCAACATTTTTTCAAATTCTGACTTGTAAGTCAGGGTCCTAATTTGGCACTTTTACTGCAGTTTTGTTGTTGTTGCTGTTTGTTTTCTTTTGCTGATCTATTTTCCTTTAGTTTGTTGGACTGTGGTTGTGTTCTGAACATTCAGACCATCATACTTTACAACTTCCAACCACCTTTAACCCAGTTTTTTTTTTTTATCAGAAGCACACCTGCATTTTGTCCTACAAGTCTAACTACATGTTGATTTGAATGACATTCATCAAACATCCCAATATGAGTGAGTAAAATAACTTAATAAATATGAAGTTGGAAAAAGATGCTTACAGAGCTGAGCAGCATCATTCAGAGTCCATGAGATCAAAACAGCCCCTCCAGAAAATTAAAAAGTGCTGCCCTCTGCTGGCCGAACAAAGCTTAGAGCTCCAAAGTGAAAGATTTGACCTCTGAACAATAATCAATACAAAAGCAGTGCTATAATCAAATCCTAAACTTTTGATGGACAGTGGAAGATAAAAAAATCTGACCTGGACAATGACTTATGTGCTACATAATGTGCTATGTGTAGATATATTTATTTACAATGTTAAGATTTTTTCCTATCACATTTTTTTATTTAAGCTTAAATGACACATGGTCTGATTTTATTTACCTTAATATTTGATACAGCTTTATTAAAGAATACATATTTTATGCTCGTTTTGTTTGCTAGTTATACATTTAAAAACTTGAGAAATGTTGTGCATGCAACTGAAACTCACCAAATACTAAAAATACTCTGAATTGCACAGTACTTAAGTAAATGTGGTTAGCTATTTTCTATCCTGCTTCGTGTTTTTGTTTGTGTGAATCATTTTTCATGAGTCTGGCAGAAGTTGCACAGCACAAACATTGGCAGAAGTGACAAAGCTGTTTGTCAAAACAGGAGACGTGTGGGCTTAAAATCGCTCTTATTCAGATCAATTCAAACAGTATTTGGATCTGAAGGTTGTCTCGATGATTTAGTGTTTTTCTGTGTGGACATGTTTGGGATAAAATGAGAAGGATCAGGGGGCCAGGATGTTGGGGCTCTAAGGTGATTTGTCTTCTTCCCTGGTGGCCCTAATGCTGACAGATCTGTTCAGATATTCACACCTTCCTACAATCGGATCTGTCTGGATCTGCTCTGTCCTGTGGGCCCTTTAGAGGGGGCCGAGGGCGAGCAGGAACACAGGATCACATTTTGGAATATGGAAAGAGATCTCAGTGTTTTTAAACTGTTGCCTAATCTGGAGAAATTCAGATAGACACGTTAAACGAGTTGCTGAAATTTATATTTAAAAGTTGTCCAAACATAAAACAAACCTCCTCCTATCAGTCAGAAAAATGGGACAGTGGCATGCTCTGACAAATTTAATTTCACGCAGAACACATCGAGCAGTTCTGGCAGCACACTCGGGTTGTGTATAGGATGCAAATTTGTTTTATGCATCTTAACTACGGAGCTTTTGCTGCTACAAGTGTGGGAGGTACAATTTCCTTTCTGGTCCTTTTGTGCTCCCCTACCTTCCAAGCAGAGGTTCATGAGAACAAATATTTCTAGTATAACAAATGAGATTTTCTTCACAAAATTGCAATGACAATGAACACATAAGATGCAGTGCATGCATGTGAAACTGTAGACAAACATTTGGAGTTTAAAGGGGAAAGATGGCGCAACCTTCAGCAGCTTATTGTTCCACTTATTAACCGAGTGGTTGCTAGCTATGTTTGCCTGTAATTTGGAGCTGAGCATGTAGCTCATACTGTTGCTGTGTTTTTAAACTGAACTGGGCCGACATTGATAATAAAGTGTTATTGTTTTAAAAAACATGTCCTGCTCCATTTACATCTAAGGTAGAGGTCTACATTTTTGAGCCCCAGAAAGAAGAATTTTGACTTTGACATTTTTGAAAACATAGTGCCAAAATTCAACCTTATATGTCCTCTGTAATGTTTTCCTTCTCTTTTATCAAAGGAAAACAAACAAACAAAAAGGTCTAAGGTCTTTCTTTGAAGTATTTTGTGCAGCTAAGCATCCAAGTACAGAGTCAACACCGACATGCACAAGTTCAATGTATGTGGAAAGACATGCATTTGTGTTTAAAACTAAAATGTTTGTTTTGACATTTTAGAGGGAACGTAGCTTGAAGCAGTTGCAGCATTGATGAGAGGACGCCAAAAAGGTGCTTAAGGCTTCTTAGCTACCAGGAAACTACAGAGTTGTATACTGTACTGTACTTTTGAGTTTGACCCAACATTACAAAGTCATGTTAATGTCAGCAGCCAGCCTGCCACTGAACCGGATGACCCTGTTGTATTATATGAATGACATTAAAACCATCCAGCAGCTCCAAGCCAACTCAAACCCCATCAGCCCTCCAGCTTCTCTTTCTCATAATCACCTGCTCAAAAACAGACAAGGTTACAGTCTGATGACACTGAATGTAGAGCACCTGCCAATGGATGAAAGCCGATACATCATATTAAATAGATTCTGCATGTCAGAGGCATGTACTGAGGCTTTACATGAGACCTGGCCAAACATAGAGGCAAGTTTAGAGAGCTTCATTTAGAGAATGAGGCTCCCTGCATGTGTCTCATGTTCTGTTGAATCAAAACAGCATTACAATTAGGTTGTCAGTTCTGGCTGAGCGCTCACAGAGGCCATTTCTGCTGTAATGCCATGCTCAGAGGGGGGGGACTCAAATGGTTTCATAATGACGAACTGCCGCGTTCAAGGTTGTGATTAGTATAGAATAAGAGTATCAGACATTTGTTAGCTTTGAGCGCTTCCTCATGATAAGCAACTTAAGAGACAACAAACGGTGAAAATTAGAGCCAAAATAAAACTACATTCACACAACCACAATGAAGCACTACAATATTGTCACAGTATTTAATCTACCTACTCAACCCTTATCATGGCGTAAGAGACAAATGGCAGCCATGTGAATATAAGGTGAATGAGATCATTAGAAAGATATTCTCATGGCAACAGTGTTCCTCCAAACGAGACAAAAAAACAGACAGCATATGTGAGTGTGTGCATTAACACATTCAATACAGTAAGTAAGACTAATTGCATGTATGCTTGGCCACGTTTCAAAGTTTAGCATCAGACTTGGCCCTCCTCCCAGACTGAAAACTCTTCAAATGCAAAGCTGGCAGAGGAAGTATGAGTCACAATCCACGCTCTGTCTTTTCTCCTTTGTTCCCAGAAGAATAACCATCTCCACTGTCCTCACAGTCTGTTACCTGGATGAGCTAAGAGATCATAAACAGAGTCCCTAGTCTGTCTTAGATCAGACAGCATCAGTGTTTCATTATCTTTCTTTACAGAGTTACAAAACGGGTTGTCTCTCAAATGAAGTCGACTCATTTAACTGTAAAATGTAGACATGTGTAGAAGGGTTTCGTCATCTCTACTGGATGAGACATGAGGCCAAAAACAATACAGAACTAAACAATATTTGCAGTTGCACAGATGGTCTCTCAAAAAAACTTACTTTGGAGGATATCTCCTGCAAATACAATAATGCACAACACTCTTTGCGTCATTCTACTTAAGTATCAAGAAACCTCCATATCCCTTCATAGAGTCCTTCCTTCCTCACAGCTGAGATCCTACACAGAATAATTTTGTCCCACTTTTGCTCGAGTACTCCTCAGCGTCCATGCTGTGTTTCAGATGAACATAAATACACAAAATACAAACTTTAAAATAGGTTTTTAAATAAGGAGAATATTGTATAAGGAGAAAACTCAAGGGACCACAAAAGGAGGGATTCCTCAAGCACGATCAGAAGAGAAAGAAATGTCTCACACACGCAGTAGACCAACATAGGAGCAGCAGAACAAGAATACGGAGAACCAAAATACAAATATTCATGCTCAAGCTGCTCAAAAAGTGTATTTTGCTTGTTGTTACTTCATCAAGTGACATCACAGTCCGGTCTACACTCAGAACGAGTGGGATGAAGAGACTCAAGCACGTCTACACTAAGAATGGACATAAGGATGTAGTGTACATGCCGCTCCGATCAATCTAAGTTTTGGAATGGAAAATACACGCAGAGATTCTGGATTTGTTCATATATGAAACGATTGTTTATTTTAAGCTTTTCTATCAAAACTGTTTTCATACCAAGCAGAGTATTTATATGTCTTTCTAAAGTTTAACATCACCCTCTGGACATGTTTAAAGCTATTCTAATTGTCTTTATAGCTCCCACCTCACATGTAAGGGCTATATTTGAGTGGTTTTATTGACGTTTGCACATACTAACCCTGACTCCAGAGTTTTGAAGGTCTGAATTTTATTGGCATTATGGCGCCCCCTGGTGCCTAACGGTTTCTCTTTTTTAACAGCTCTTTGTGTACCTTATGTCCTACATCATAACACTGAAAGCTTAGAAACATAGCCGGTATCTTGAATGTTTTGCCTCCAGTGGTATTTATTATCACTCCTCTATTTCCAGCTGGAAGACCTCGCATGCTATTCATCTGTTCCAATTCATTGAGTTTATTCCACATAATCAGATTTAGAAATGCACAGTGGAACTAAACTCTTACTGAATATGATCCCTGTCTGTTTGACATGCATGCATGAAGAAATGTTACAGTTTCTGGCCTGTCCAGAGATTTCCTAGGATTGCATCATGTAACAGAAAGAAGGCCTTGGCCTCGGGCATTTTAGCAACTATCAGTCCTGGAGCAGCGAGTCCCTGACATATGTTGTGCCCTAAATCTGAGCTAAAGCATCTCTTTTTGTGTCCTCGAGTGCTCCTGTGCACGACTTCAGCACAGAGGAATTCCCAAACCGCTTCTCTTGTTGCTTTACGGTCCAGCACACTAATGATCCCAGGAAGCATCTCCGACGGTTTTATGGCACCTCATCCGACCTTGAGGCCAGAGTGCTGATCGCTACCTGTTGCTGCGGCAACCATTGCACTGTTTGTAAACATTTCAGTCTTTTTTTTCTTTTGGCTGGATGCTGGTAACCCCCCCGGCACAGCATGCTACTCTTTACTCTCTGACAGTCAATCTTTGGGGACAGTTAGCATTACTGATGCATTTAACATAGTTCAATTACACTTTAAGGAGAAACACTACAACTTCATTCTCATCTGACTTGTCTAAAGAACATCTATCTGTTTACCATAAAGGCATCAAGGTACTGTCAGACACCAAAAAGTGGATATTTGATTACACATCCCAGCACATGGCTGTGACCTCACATTCATCACACCTGACCTACAGTGTGAAAAAAACATGTGACACCTGAGCTGATTTGACACACATCTGACTGCCTTTTGTCTCATTCGTTTACTTCCTCCTGTACTCGGTTAACTCTGATATATTGATGCATGACTTTACAGTTCCGCTGTGAGTCAACACACGCTGGGCTGAAAACAAGCATCTAAAACTGGATTTGCTACGCCCTCCTCTCTATGAAAAGCAGCGCTTGCTCTGCATGATCTATTTTTCATGGGTCACAAACAGATTGTGAGGCACACTGGAAGAAAGGAATACTGCTCCTGTTTGTGTAACATATAAATCCACTGTAGCCTAACATTTCTGGTATTTTGTTTAAACGGCTGTTTCCCCTGATGAATTCTTTGCTAACCAGCTTCAAAAGAAACTGTTTTAAGAAGTAGGACTATTCGCTTTATCGTGAGGTGAGAAGTCTGATACTAGTTTCTAACGTCTATACATTCATTCAGAATATGAAGAAAGCGGCTTGTTAGCGGTAAACTGAGCATAAACACTGGAAACAGCTAGCCTAGCCTTTTACAAAGGTAACTAAATCTGCTTGCCAGACCCTCGAAAGGCTCCAGATTTGTGATTTTGTTTCTTCTGGATGAAGTTAGGCCGGATGTTTCCCCATATCATTGTCATTGTGCTAATCTTACTGGCTGTTAGAAGTAGCTCCATATTAATCATAGAGACATTACAGTAGTAAGAATCTTCTAATTTAACTTATAACAAGTCTTTTCTTCTTTCATTCACACAGAGGAAGGCTTGTAGTGTAAGGGGTTTTTGGTCTTTAAGCTACAGTAAGCCAACAGGCTTCTGGTGTTAGCTTGTTGGTGAACATACAAACGTGAGTTGTAAAAACTGACAACAACTTTCAGCAAGAAAGCAAAATAATGCATCTCAGTTCTTCATTTTGGGAGTAATATGTAAAAATGTGGCATAAAAAAAAGCCTTGGACTAGTACTCGAACATCTTTCAGATACGTTTGCACACAAATGCAAAAGAAAACACTTTCATTAGCTTGTAAAAGTTAGATTTATTTTATAAACGCTGGTTGAGTTATGTAAGAAAACAGGTCATTGTTTATGCAGGATCTTAATCTTAAATTATTACATGTGAACTTTACTGGAACCAAAAAGGAAAAAGTGGCGTGCATAAGTGTGTTGAGACTAAACAATCTGCATTATGAAAAGGTTGAAAAATGTTAAAGACCTCTTGCTGTAATTACTGTAAGTGGTGATTTAGTGTACGCTTTGTGTACAGTACGCTGCATACTACCTACAGATCTTCCATCTTTCCCCTCCCTCTCTTCCCTTTCCCTGCTTTCTTTTGATCTGCGTGTCTCTTCCCCTCAATCATATTGACAGCCGCATGATGTCAGACTGCAGGAATTTACTCTGTAATTTGTGAGGGTGTGTACATGCGTGCATGTGCTCTGTGAGTGTGAGTGCCTTTCTGCAAGCTACTGATGTTTCCAGGCATATAATGTGTGTGTGTGTGTGTGTGTGGGTGTAAAAAGGGAAGAGGTGTGTGTTTTTTTGTAGCACACCTGCTTCCTCACCTTTCACCTTTCTGACTTTAACTGCCCGGCCTCTGCTTCACTTCCAGCTCACATGAAAAGTGAAGTCATCACTAAAAAAGGTATTTTTTTAGACAGCAAGTGCTCGTGTATTTGAGTGTCCTTGAAGGTATTCAAAAAGATTTAATACATTTGGAAAAGGCTTTTTATAAATATATACGTGTGTGTGTGTGTGTGTGTGTGTGTGTGTGTGTGGCAGGGGTGTGGTGCCGCCTTAGATTGTGAGTCCCAAAAGACCCAAAATCATAAAGACCCAAAATAATACATTTTATGGCTTCCTTAAGTGTTCAGATGTGCGGTATAAATACTGGATGGCCATTATAGATGGACTTTATGGGCGTTTATGAGTTAGTGACTGGCTGGCTGGCTGTCTTGGTGAGTTCATTGCTTAGAAACTCTTTGAATGAATGAGCCTTTTGACCTGGTAGCAAGTCGAGGAAGCCTTGGTGGTCCTAGCTAGACAAGCCCAAACTGCCAACTGTTTCCAGTAACAGCTTTACTTTTGGCTTCAGACATTGTCCACGCTGCTTAATGAGAGCACGAGGTAATGGAAGGTCCTCAGGGAAGAAGGAAAAACACGGGAAAAACCTATGAATGAATAAGCAAGTTGTTTTTATTAATATCGCTGATTTTGAGCCATGCTAGCTGCGTGTCTCTTGGGATGATAATATTGTGCAGTCGGACCACCACTTTGGATTTTGTCTGAAACATCTTAACAACTAATAGATGAATAGCCATGACATTTTGTTCAAGCATTCATGCTGCCAAAGTATGACTCCTCACAACTGTTATTATCCCAAGGGTTTTCATATGGTGTCAATATCAGGCCAAACAAGCTGCAAGACTAATAAGGTTCACATTAGTCACTGTATTTTGTGTTATCGAATGTCTGCATGCTAATACGGTACGTCGTGGAGGAGGAAGTATTACGTTCCTTTACACCAGTAAAAGCGATGAAACCAAAATTTAAAAAATGCTCTTGTAGAGTTAAAGGTAATTTTAAATGTTATCTGAGTGAAAGAATAATCAGGAAAACAGTCAGTGAATTTAACTACGTTCCGACATTGCTGAAAGTTTTAACTAAGAACACCTTCTCAAACATCTGCATGGTAGATTAACCATTTGAGAGTGTTAGCATGCTGTCATTAGCATTAAGCTCAATGCCCAACCTTGTCTCAATACAGCCTTATAGAGACATTACCATGGCTACCCTTTCACTTAAAAAAACAACCCTTACTTTGGCTCTGAGTGCATGCATGTGTCCACTTGCTACAACCCTGATTCTCTGAAAAAGCTACGCTGTGTGTACATGTGTTAAACATCCATGTATAAATGTATGCATGCCTTAAATGAAAAGTCATCGAGTCTGTACACCAAAAAAGTACATTCATTAATCCTACCTCTGTGTATTATTGACCATGGGCTTGAATGATTCCTTTCAATGAGTCGCCTTTATTACCCAAACCGAGCTAAGCGGCCAAGTTCCTTGCATAAGATCTGAGCACCTGTTAATCATAATAACATCACCTTCTGGCACTGATCCCCCTAACAAAATGAAAAAGGACTGGAGTTTATTCAAGCCGCTCTGACAGAATCGCCTGACACTGGCTGCATGGGATTAGTAAGAAGACAAAGCGCGGATAAGTCATCTCTGGGCAGTTTTACACATGTCACACACCCGTTCATTCAAGCAGTAATTGTCAATAAGTACTTCAACAGATGGAGATCATGATGTATTAGAAGTACAAGTACAAACTTGATAACAGTATTTCTACACCTAGATAAGTCCCACTCCAAGCTCTTTACCATTTAGGTTAAAGTGTAGTATCTGTTGGCACAACAGGTTTGCTATAATGGACATGCAGCTTGTAGTTAGACTTTCAAAATAAAGACTCTAGTTTGGGATAAAGATAAAGACATCCTATTAAGATTTTTTGGAATAAGCTTGCAGACGAAATCTTAACATTTAGCGACTTTTTAATGTGCAACAATTATTCTAATGTGGCTATCTTTGTAAAACAGCTGCAGATGTACAGCATGTGCACCAAAACATGAAAACGACTCCGTTATGTAAGTGCACCGAAACTTCTCTGTAATGTTTATGGACCAAAACACCTTGGTAAGATAAAGTAAAAAGATCATTGTTTGGAATATAAGTACTTACTGTAAGTAAGCATGCTAGTTGTGAATCTCGTTTTTTATGTAACTATAAAACTGGACAAACTCCCTGGATGGCAGGCCCTCCACTCCACCATTTATACTTAATCAACAGAGTTCAGGGCTATATCAAAACAATAAGCTAGAGGGAAGTATGCTTCAGATACCTGTGGCATCAAATTTAACTTTGAATTAAGAGCCGGCGTCTTCATGAGAAATACTGATGTTCGTCAGGTTCATGCACGTCAAAAAGAGACATCTTCCCAAATCTTCACTGATTTAATTTGTCCCAGGAATTGAATGACATCAACATATTCACCTCCATGATTTTCTTTTCTTCTGAGTTAATCTGCTAAAAGGGCCGTAAGACTCTGACAGGGTTATCTGAGGTCTCCTGCAACAGATGGTGACTAATTAACTCTGTTTTGGCAGTTTCTTCTTCACACCTTTTTCAAGCTGACGACACGGACAACACAACACTGTCATGAAGAAAATATGTGCCCACACAGCGCACACAGGCATTTTAGAGCTAGTGTTTTTGCCTCCTCAAGCACAGGAAGGCCCAAAAGGAAATTTCCAAGCAGCATTTTTTTTTTAAAGCTGTGTTTGTATTTGGCAGCAACCCCTTCCAAAGTCAATTTACACCCTGTGTTTATTTGGAATCAGACTGTGGTGCTGTACACAGTGATTGGATTTTGAAGCTTGATGGTGAAGAAAAATGGGATCTGATTTATTTTTCATATTTACTAGAGGTCAACTGTTTGATTAAATGAACAATTTGTTTCTTCTATTTCACTTATTTAGGAAACCTTTCTGCCAAACTGTGACATAAAACGCTTAAGTTTCATTTAGTCTGTTGTTTTAAAATTTGTAAAAGAAATCTTTAAGGAACAGAATCAGACTTTAGATAGTAAAAAAGGGTGTTAAACAGCGTAACAACAGTTCAACACATTATTTACACCACTACATGAAGCCAAATCAACCCCGTTGTGGCCAGCTTTCTTGGACTTTTCTCACCATAGCAGTGTGTCAGAATTTGGCTGCTTTTCTATAAGTGTCCAATAACTAATAACAGTTCACAAAAACCACGAACATCACTCGTCTGAGATAAAACCCCGATCTCCAAACTAATTTACTCGTCTCCCACGACGGCAGTAAGGGACAGATTTGGAGATAAGTCAGATCCAGTGTGGAGCAGTTTTCCCATCCCCTCTGTGAACCTTTTTATGAACTATGTGATATATTTGTGATCCATCTTGGAGATTTTGCAGATATGTGATACTTGCACATGTAGGAATCCCAGCAGAGCTGCGTTACATGTCTGTGACCCCACGATTTGTTGCACAATCTCAGTCCTAAACTGTAGCCTGCTGCTTTTTATGCAAGTGTGTGTTTGTTGCATCATGTCTTTGTTAATTTTAACCAGCTGTAGTTGTGCAGGAGTGACTGAGAGCTGAAATTAATTATGTATGTAAACTTATTAGACAGGTAACATACTGTTCTAATGACGCTCAGGGTAAGGTTACAAACACATAAACTACACTGCATCCTCTGCATATTGCACACGAATTGAATGCCCAAACACAAACACTTGCAGGCACACATTTCCAACAGTTCTGTCTCGATCTGAGTACGTTGATGTGGAGTCTGTCTTAGACTGCAGGGAATTACCTCAGCTCTGAATCATGTGGCGCCTTGCCTAGAGTGTGCACAATGCAATCACCCAGCCATCTTTCTTACTCATAAACTGTCAGAGGGCCTCACACAGAGGCCGGACAAACACTGCAGCAGTTTGAACACAATGTTTCTAAAGTGCAATTATGGCCTCTCAGGCAAATTCTGCCAGAGATGTGACATCTTCCTTTCTGTCTTTGTGGCCACCAAACTGAAAATATTGTTCTGTAATTTTGATTTGTTTATCCAGATCTTCAAGTTTTGTTGATCCCAAATGTGATCTGCTTTTAAAAAGTTGGCTCAGAGGCTGAGAGTTAGAGATAACAAATACAGACAACACACTGACATTGTTTTGCCGTAGTTTTGCTTCTATTTCATTCTCACGTTTACTTATGTGATAGATGACGTATCCAGAACGTCCTTATTAGCCAAACACGACGGTCAGATGTATAATTTAAAATCATCTTGTATGAGTCCTGCACCTGAAGTCTTCTAAAGTTAAAATACAGAAGAATTACAGAAGATATTTTAAATACTCCTTTCAAGCAGATGAAAGTAGTCATTATAAGGTTATTACATTGATGCATTGACAAACTTGAATCTTGTATGTGATCAAGAGGGGGTTAATCTTTAACGTTGTATACTGTTTCAGTTAATACAGAATTTGTCTTCCATACAAAGCTTATCCCTATTTCCTCAGAGTAAAGATCTGTTAAGTAAATGCTTTAAATGATTTAAAGAGATACACTCCGAAGAATCAACCACATAAGAAAGCTTAAATCATCACTGTTTCTGAGCCACCAAGACGCCTTGGGTGGCGTCTCGGTTTTTGGGAACTTTTTTGATTCACAGAAGCTGCCTTTAAATATTTACAAGCATTTAAGTTACATTCGTCATAAAGATTACGATATAACATTTGGTGAGAACATTTTTGGCAAAAAAACCTTGTTAGCATGAGTAACTTTACAGCTTTGTTGGAAATCTTTTGATAAGAGTTGAGCAGGATACACAATGATGTAATGCCTTCAGGCAGATTATTCTCTCAGAAATGAGTCTCGGCATGTTGTTTGCTTCAGTCCATGTTTGTTCTTTAGCTGAATATAATGCTGAAAACGTTTGATTGTCTCGGCAAAGGAGCTTACAGTTCTTTTTGCTTGTGAGCCTGTGGCTTACGACATGCATGTATTTATGATAGTTCGATTTATCATAGTCAGTGAGTCACTGAATGGCCCATTCATAAACCAGATGTCACAAAGACGCACTGTATACTAAACAGACCTTGGTAGGTAGCCATGATGCTTTTAATGGCTCCTTATGATGTTACCCCTTTTTCCAATCACGAGGCACAAACACATCCGACCACCTATCACCATCACTGAAACTAAGTAAGTACGCAAGAGCAGTGCTCCAGTGCCTAAACTCTTTGGCAGACTATATTTAGCCGCCTTTTTCTGGGCAAAAATTTCACGCTATGGGGAAATTCATTGACTGTAAATGACGGCCATCAGTTTAGGGTAATTTGTTGTGACAGCACTCGAGGTTCAGGGTCCAAAAAAGTTCTGGCACTGTCTGAGAATTTGTGGCGTAATCATGCTTTGTGGCCGGGGGTACGACGTTGTGATGATGACAGTATTCCGCTGAGTGACTAATAATTACATGTCAGGCAATGACGACATGCCGATGGCTGAATGGATGACAAATGTGGAATTGGATGTAGTACGTACTTTATGGCCTACTTAGGGTGTGATGACAGAACAGGTATTATCTGAACAGCATGACGTGAACCTACAGCACATTCTTATATCTTGTGAATAAAAATTATGTTTGAACTGTTCTAAGGTCCTTGAAAAGAATAGACTCCTGTTATTGATCATCAACTAAAACTTCAGTCCTCTGGGCTGAAAAAGTAAATTTAACATTTTATTAGTCACAAAGTGACTTCAGGAATGCAACAAACATTGCAGATTGATTACACATGATGGAAAAAGAGTGTCTGAGTGTTTCCTTCTTGAAGATGAAGGTCACTGACTCATTGTCAGCGTGTAATGTTTTTGTTGTTTTGCCCTTGTATTGCCCCAATACCAAGACAAGTAATGCAGAACCAAGCACAAGTAAGACAAGGTGCAGAAGACTGGTGTTCAAATTTGCATGCAGAATGATAATAAACGCTTTAACCCTTGCATCTTTTTGACTCAGCAGGTAGAGGAACATGCGATCCCGCAGCAACAGTCTGGAGGACGTAACCAAGGCCAAGCTGTCACAGCAGCATACAGATGCACGCAAGAGTTCAGCAGAACGAGAGGACCCTGCAGGAAGGACTGAACGTCGCAGCAGACACAGAGAACCCCCTGACGACACTGGCACCATCCAACGCAATCACAAGACGACAAAGAACAGCACCTCTGCAAGTGGGAGTGGAAATGGGAGTGGGAGCAGCAGCACCAGTAGTGCAGCAAAGGGTGGTCGTAGGGAGAAGGGCAGGGACCTTTCTCGAGACGACATGGTATTTCTCCTGAGCCTGCTGGAAGGAGAGCTGCAGGTAATCAAAACTGTTAAATGATGGACTTAGCCCTTGGAACATTTCACCAATACAGCAGCAGACAGGGTTTCCAGACATGGCACTAACCCAAGTCAGACATAAAGTCACATAGACAGTCAATCGGCAGTGGGCACTAGAGATGGATTCAAAGCCAGTGTTAATGGACAGCTAACAGCTGAGGCTACTTTCTTTCATTCCAGCATTGGATCCAGGAATCTCTTGGCACTGTTGTTGTATGATAGGAACAAGGCAGATTCTGTCTTGTTGATAGTAAGAAGACACAAGCTGGCAGAGCAGCTTTATTGGTGGATTTGGTCAATTTAGCTATGAAAAAGCTGCTAATTTGATTGGCAAAAGAGAGATGTTTAAACCATTTATCTACTTGTCCAAAGATGACAGAGCAAGGACCAAGACAAGGTCAACACTCACTTATTCATTTTTGAGGTTACTTTACACATCTGAGGTTAAGATTCATCCTTTCCTGTCTTAGTGCTAGAGTATTGGAAGTCTGCTATATGTTAATCCACAGAATTGAATTTAACCACATCCATATTCTTTACCATTTAAGGCCAGAGATGAGGTGATCACAGTGTTGAAGGCAGAGAAAATCGACTTGGCTTTGTTGGAGGCCAAATATGGATTTGTCACACCCCAGAAAGTCCTTCAGGCCTTGCAGAGAGACTCCATAGAGGGCAAGTCTGAGGACCTGCAGGAGGACATCTATGAGAGACCCATGGAAGAGGTAACACCAACTTTAAATTATATTATATATAATAATCTGACTAAATAACTTCTGACAAAAAAGAGCAGTCCAGAAATGACAGATGTTTCGTCTGCTTCCCTCACAGCTGGACAAGTTGGTGGAGAAGCAGAGAGAGACGCACCGGCGGATGCTGGAGCAGCTGTTGATGGTGGAGCAGTCGCACAAGCAGGCCCTGTACAAGTTACAGGATGAGAAAAGGAACCACGGAGAGTTCATGAAGAAAAGTGACGAGTTTACCAACTTGCTGGAGAAGGAGCGCGAGAGGTCAGTGTTTGAATTAACCCGAGCGCTTTGGAAGTCATTTGGAAATGCTGCAACTCTTCTGGCAGACGTGGCCACAATTGTTGCTGCTGCATTGCAGTGACCATATTATTTTATGTCCCTCGGAAAGATCTGGTGGCGTATAATTTTAACGCAATAAGACACAATTTCGAATTTGGAAATTGATTTGTCTGATAGTATTATGGGTTGGGAAGGTTGGGACTTATCATACTAAAGTTCCACTACTCTCAGTAAGACCTGAGGTCCTTTTGTGCAAGGTGCTGCAAATAAAAGGAAAAGAAACCCTTCAATAAAGCAGCCATGGTGAAACACTGCATGTTCCATTAAGGTTCAACAGGCAGAACAGAAAAGACTTATTATCTGAAGAAACCTTCAAGGTAAGACACAACAATCTGAAATGAATCCAGCCCTTGAGTGCAATATCAATCTGAGCCAAACTGCAACCAGCATTTTGCAGTAACTGATCTCAAGTTGCCTCACTGTCACTACAGAACAAGTATATGTACGAGTCAATGCCAGCATGCTCTTCAGAGTTAGAGGGCCTCTTAAGCCTTGCAAATGGATGGTGAAAATGTTTGTCTTTTTCCATGACCTTGTGATGAAGGATAAGGATAGGGGCCATTGAATAATCTTCAGTGCCTGGCTCATAAGCAGATTTTCATCTCGCATAAGTTTGCATATCCTTTATCCAACTCCAGCAAGTCTTGCGCTGCCAAATATAAATATCTTTATAATCCAATGCAATGTTAGCATTAAATCAACGTCTTCTTCTGGATTACAGGGGGGGAAAAACAGACGAAAGTATTCCATTATTGTTTTTCCCATGACCTGCTGTAAGTCCTTAACTTTTATTATCACCTTTTATTGAACCACTCTGCACAAACCTGGAGCAAACTGAGAGTTTTTACTGGAGACGATCCAGCGAAACCAAGAGAAGAGAGGCAAGAGTTTGTCGACAGATAATTTAGGTTGGAGCTTGAATACACACATGAGCTTTACATTTACAGCCGGTATGTGTGGAGCAGAGTGAAAAACCATATCGCAAGAAAGCTTTACTACAGCTAAGTCTGCATTTCATTGCTCAGAGGCAGCAGATATAATTATATCTTTACTGTGCTTCTGTTAAACATTCAACCCTGTGATGGATTTGGGAACTACTTTAGGTTACAGTACAGACATGTTGCAGAGGGCTTAACGCCTCAAATGGTGAAACTTGTATCCATAAATACTGTAATGTGAGAGAAGTCTGGGATAATTTATTTGGAAATGTTGTTTAACATTGCCCCCTCAGACACAGATGGATGGAGGCCAAAGGTGGAAACAAGTTCTGATTGATTTCTTCTGTAAATGTCACAGAGAGCTGTTACCGTGCAAGGCTGTGTTTACTGCTTCCAAAGCATAATCACATATCACTAACACACAAAGGTGTATAAATCAACCCAAAAAGTAATCTACAACATGTTCAGGCAAACTCACACCCATAAAAGACACACATGCACTCTCAGCAATTAATCTCACAATGGAAACACAGCTGGACGTCGGCCCGTGACCTATTTGGGACAATCACATCATCGCACTTTAGCCGAAGCAGAATGTTTAAGTTGGAACAGAGAACTGTGTGACGATGGTCTGCGCCTTGTCACAAAGCATGTCGGAAAGGACAGGCTGCCATGAAAAATAGACCTCTGTCCAGGGTCGAGCTAATTACCTCGTGAGAAAAGGCGAACAGATTTATACGACTGAAAGGGGAACAAAAAAGAAAACTAAGCTAATGGCTCTGAGAAGCATCAATCACACTGCATGTTCAACAAGATGCCAGATTACCATGGAAATAGTTGATGAGGGTGTATTTTTTCAGTCTTGGGTTTGCCAGCAGACTTTAGTGTGGGTGAATGTACTGAAAAGCAAGAAAAAAGTTGGTGTGGGGGGCTGGCTTCAGCCGTAACCTTGTATATATACTGTAGCTTAGTACTCCGTTATGGTTTAATGCAAGCATGTGTGATGTGTAAAGTTTATAAATGTGTGTAATCAGAGATGTCCTCTTACTGGTCATCCATTCCTCCCTGAATTGTTTGAACAGACAATCCTCAAATGAGAGTTGTTTTTCAGTGCTGCCACACAGATAATTGTGAGTTATACAATACTGTGCTGCTGTAAGTGTATGTACATCAGAATGTGAAATGAAACGTGTTTTGAGGCACATTTGTTTCATGTTTGTGACAACTTTGTCCTCCATTTTGCAGTTTTGCATTCTTGCTTTTGGCTATAATACAGTATTTAAAAACAAAAGGCAGGGAGTGAATTTTATGAGGGAGAAGACATGTTGAGAAAATCAGAAATCAAAGGTGAATGGTCATTAGTGCCTAAAGTGTTCACTGAAAACTCCCTGGTTAAACTTTGACTCACTGCAATTACATCGTTTCATTGTTTTTCTGTTTAATTAGGTTTACAATACACCAGGAAACATCAATTTGTGGTTTTACGGGCTGGTTTGAGTTGGTCTATATCTAGGTAGGGGGCATATTCTTGCTCGAGTTTTGTGATTGCTGTAATGTTGTTGGAAATCATCAGGGACTTCAAAAAAACTACCACTCCTGATTAGCCTCATGCAAACAGACTTTGACAGAGTCTATGGTCACATCTCTGATTGCATTAAGAATGCTGCTAACACCAATGATGGCCTTTTTGTGAATTGTTATGTGCGATCTGCAGCGATTCAGGCCTTAACATTAGCTGGGTTAACTTTAAGGCCAAGCAGCTAGCCAAGCATCTCTTCCACTCTACAACTCACTGGAGCCAACACCAGCCGTTACAGAACAACTTGTTTTGCCAAGCTAAGCTACCCTTCTTCTGGTTTTACAGCTACAAATTATTGCTGAGACATGGGAGTGATGTCAAGCTTATCATCTGACTTAAAAAAAAAGCAAATACACATTTGCCAAAAACTTTAAGCAATGTTCTGGCATTCTACGATAACAACCATTACTTCAGAGAGTAAAATCGTAACAATGCTGGGGGAACTGATGTCCCAAACAACAAAACCAGTTGATAGAAGCCAGATTTATCTTCTAGAACTCGCTGTCCGGTAGTCAATTCCATAGGGAATAACCTCTGAAAACTTCAAGTGCTGTTGACAAAAAGTTTCAAGCAGCAGATATACGACTGTCATATAACAGTTCATTGATCCTCTAAGGTTGTAGAAGCAGACTTTTCATCAAGACTAACTCAGGCAGAAAGAAACAGAGAATCCCAGAGGAGCTTGAGTAAACGACATTTTAGTCATTCGCCCAAAACACAAAACCCAGAGTTTGTTCAGCGGCTTCTGTTCTGCTCTGCACACCTTCCAAAACATTATTATAGAGGGCTAGGAAAACTACAAACCTCAAAAAAGCTTTGACTTCTAAAAGGAAAAGCCACTTATCGCTTGTTTGAGGAGAGTTAAAACAGTTCTCTGTGTTTTGGGACCGGCTGCCACAGCTCGACATGTACACTACAATAGGCACCAAATCGCAGCGGGCTTTAATTTCACTCATGTTCATGTGTTTTTGTATGATGCATTTTAGCTGCATAGAATCATTTCCTTTTACTGGGCCTCGGAAAGCAGTAAGTTGTGATTACACCCTAGGGCTATATGCAGCAGGATTTGGGAATGGCCGATGCCTTTTTTCCCTTCCTAAAAGCACTGAACTCACGCTGCACTTTTAAAATCTATTCGTCTCCTGCTGCCTGTTTTAATTGACCTTTTTTCATAGGAGGATGCCCCAGACTGTGGACTGACCCCCTCTTTGGAAGCCCTAACAAGCATTTAAATCAAGGCTGGGGGTTGGAGATAAACCTGGTTCCCCTCTGATTAAATAGCGATTGAGCGGTTGTCAATGAGTGATGACCTCATCGTGTGCTGGGTACAGCGGGAGCAGCAGGGGTGTGAGAGCTAGAGCGGCATCCTAACCATCAACAGATGTGACATTAAACATAACTTCAGCACACACGCTGCATGTGTTTCACCCATCTCTGTTCTTTTTGCAACGAAACAAAAAGGCAAGGAGCGAACTTTATGACCATCTGTATCCTCTGATTTCATGCACAGCAAAGAAAAACTTAAACCCCGGCTCACGTTTGGAACATACTGCCTCATGTCAATGTGAGGAGCCTGGCCGTATTGAAATACGAGCCAGTTCATCCTGCTATCTTTACCATTTAAAGCTGCGGCAGGCCGCTTCATGTGTTGACTTCTCCAGATGGCAGCAAGCGAGAGGCTTGAAACATGAACTTGGATACCTACAGCTCCTCTGATGTAATGTCAGGAAAATGCACACAGCACCCGCATGTTTACTGAGCCAGCTGGTCTGGGATCATTTTAGACCAAAGAAAGAAGAGAGTCAAAAGGTCCCACAGTTACTGAGTCAAGGTTTTCATGGTTGGAAGTATTGCTTGCGGCAGTTTAGTTTGACTTTCATTTTTAATACTTTGATGCTTTCGATCCTTTAATGGGTATTGACTTTATTTTACCAGAGTTTAATTTTGCTGCTGAACAACACACAAACTGCACAAAGCCCTGAACAGAAAACCACATTACAAGTTTAAAAGTGCAGATTTAGATACTAAAAGCCACAGACTAAAGCACACCTGAAAAATAGATTGTGTTGTTTCTTTTACCTATCTATTATTGTTGTGTTGCTCAAGCACAGTACATGTCACTGCTGACTCTGACAAAATGTATAAACGGTATCAGTTACTTCTGATGGACACTTTGCAAGCAGCCTCTGCCATCAGTGTGTGAATGGGTGTTAATGGGTAGGTGTGACCTACGGTGTATAAGCGCTTTGAGTAGTCAGAAAACTAGAAACGCACCATACAAGCTTAAGTCCATTTACCATTAATGTATGGCCTTTATGATCTTGGACTAGTTGACAGCATAAACATTGAACAAGTTTCTGTGGGAGTTGGATGTCACTATTTCAGCAACATCTCATGATTGGCTCAAATAAGATGTGTGCACTTTCCCATGCAGATCATGAAATTGTTATTTTCTGTATTTGTTAGTCATTATTCTTGCACAATCAATTTAGGCCTTGACGGGGAAGTCGATAGTTGTATTTTGTCATGGAAACGAAGCTTTCGGAAAACAGCAGGAAGATGATATGAGACAAGAGCACGTTGACGTAATTTGTTGGCACAATAAGTTATAATCAGTGTAACCCAGCTTTTTATATAGTAGATAAAAAAACACAGTAGCTGCAAATCGTGACACTGCATGACCTTCCTGCTCCTCCTCCTCCTCTTCGTAATGATTTGCAGGGCACACAATATATCTTCATGCCATCTGGTTGACTTAAATGCAGCGCAGGGTGACATCACTCATGTGGATCAGATCGAGAACATTCCTGTGTGGTGTCCTCATCATCGCTGAGATGCTTATTATCCAGACCTGCCCTGTTCTTTGAAACAGAACACAGAGTTTTTTTGTTTGTTTTTTACGATCTGAGATAATTTGGTTATTAATTCCTGTCCGTCTCTGCTGGTTCACCTTAGATCAGGTTGTGAACTTTGCAGAAAATACAAAGATGTTCTGTGTTTTGGACTCATGCTTGAGGAAGTTTTGGAGCAGCCGTACGTACACATATCCTTCCTTCACCCATGCGTTGTTAAGATATTATCAATGTTGGAGAGTAGACACGAACCCGCCTCATTCATCAACCAGAGCTGACATGTGATTGCTGATCTTTTAGTGAGCGTTGCTTTATCTTTCCTGGCTCTGAGCAGATGCACACCTGTATTTCTCTAAAGCCTGGTACATATTATACATTCCAGTGAAAAGCTTTTGATATGATAAATGGAATATGAGCAATAACATATTCTAAACTTTCTGCAAAAATGTGCAAACAAAATGCAAGTACAGAATTTACAGGCGTGTTTCTCGAAGCTCTGTGTCTTACTCTTCCTTTTAAGGGAAGGAAATGGATTCCTCGAGCAGAGTACTGTACATGACGTCACTCACATGTTTGCAGTAGGACAGTTTGAAGGTTCAGCAGCGAGGCCCCATGCTGAGGTCAGGAATCACACAAATACGACACATTCAGAGAAACCCTCAAAGTACACATATGACATGCAGCCACAGCTTTACACGCCTTCAAAACACATTCAGCGGGGTCTCTAAATGCGTCAGATTATGGTGAGTCTTCAGTGTGTAAACAGCAAATGGGGTCTGGCTTCAGAGCACTAACCGAAAACGTAAAAGTTTTGTTAAAAAATATGCAGCTTAAAGTAAATGTCTGAATGCATATCATCTAGAAAGTGAAGGGGTAAAAAAAAAGAGAGAAAACTAAGAATAGACTGCAGTATGAAATTCAAGTTTACCAAAGTTGCCATTTTCTTGTCCTTTTAATCAGACACACTTCTAGAGAGTTTTTCCAGCAGCTGCTCGCGGTAATGCAGAAAAAAGAGAAAGATCTGCACACTGTAATCTAAATACAAAGTAAGTTATTGGTACATTAAAACTGTCCAATATCGACCAGCTTGTCAGAAATCTGTACTTTTTCTATAATTGAAGAGCACTTATTGTTAGATGTTAGATCTGTGAGACCTACACTATTACACAATTTTGATATCTTACTACCAGAAGAAGAAAGATTATGCAAAATATTTCAATCAAAGGCAGAATATTTTTTTTTGGTGATGCACCATGAACATTGGAATGGAAAAGTCAGTGGGCAGATGCTTCCATATTCAGCAGAATTTATTTCCCTGATTTGCACTACCTTTGTTTGTGTATCTAGAGACTCATCACGGTATCACTCCCACATCTTAGGAAAAACGGAGCTTCTTCTGACCTAAATCAAGCCAGCAAACACTCCTTTCTCTGCTCTGGAAAGATAAAGAGCAGATTGCTCCTCGGCCTTTTGCCCATTTGTCTGAATCTAATGTAACAAGGTGGATTGTACTGAGACTAGACAACGTACCCTCCTTTTCTTTCAATTAGCCTTAGAAGCTTTTGAATTGCACAACTTTATCTTTAAAATGTGAGACGCTGAGTGTCTAAAGAGAGCTTTATTTGAATAATTGTGTTTTCTTCAGACTACGACCGTTTTTTTTGGAGAGAATGACATTCTGATAACAAAACTTGGTCTAAAGGTTTTTAATATTACACTTTGCAGTAATACAGACCCTGTTTTGACTTCATTAATGCTAAAAAAGCTGTTTTTTCCACACTAACAACTGTATAAATTGCAAACACACATACACAGAGAGAAGCGAGTATGTCCTCAACAAGGCATTTCATTTGAAATAAAGTAATAAACTACTTTTCAAGTTGCGTTTTTGCTGCATTTGTCCACCATAACAATGCATCATAGTTTGTATTTTATTGGTAAATTATCTCATCACCAAACTACGACAGTATTCTTGAAGACGTTCGACACAGGTTCCACGGTTGCACCGTCTCTGTGCTGCAGATGTGCAGGTACTGCTGCATCAATAGATAGAAGACAGAAAGCACTAAGATAAAACAGACACAACTCACATGAAAGTGCATATTTTAACGTGTGCACCTTCAAGTGTGTGTGTGACCAAGACTCAACATATCACTTCACTACATCTGCAAACTAGGTGGCAATTATGCCCGGAGAGTCGTCATTGCATGGCGTAATGTGATTACATCTCCCTGACAGAATGCAGCGATTAGACCTCACCGACCACAACGACTCAAGCTCGTAGCACTTGTACTTTTCCAACCTTTTTTAGACTTGTTGTAGAAGAAGAAGAAAAAAAACTCAGCCCAAAAATAGAACTGAAATGTTATGTGCCGTTTGTTTTGCAGTGTAGGTATTTATTCAAGTAGGCAGCTTTCAAACTACTTCTAGATAAATGAAAGTTACATTTAGTGGCTGCATGTGATCGAGAGAATAGCAGGACCATTTGGTTTGGTGTTATTGCAAGGTTTGTAAAGTTTTGAAATATTAAAATGTCCAAAGAAAATAGCTTAGTTTGTCATTTCAGGGAAGGAGAAAGGTGAGTAACTGAAAACCTATGACATAAAAACTGCACATCTCTACAAGTGTTGTAGTGAAACTATGAGAGCAGCAGTGTTATTAAAGCATTTTGTTAGTTCTTGGATCTGTTAGACGTTAAAAAGGAGCAGAAACAAATGAATAGTCTGCTGAATAGAGTCTGACAAATGATTCTTGGGACTGGGAATCTGCAGGAGTGATGTATGAGCTAATCTTCTATTTGTGAAAGGAAATAGCACCAAGGGTGGAGGGCCGAGGTCAGGGAGGAAAAATGCGGCTAATGTAGAGTTAGCATGACATTTCTATGCTTTCTGTGAACCGTGCATGGCCTCTGCTGGAGCTGGAGACAGGGAATGATGGCGAGACTCAAATTGCAAGAGGCAACGGGGGTAAATCCAAAGAAAGACATGTAAATCTGACACTGTGGAGGATACATTCACCCGTCAGCGAGGTCTAATCTACCTGATTTACCTTCTTCTTGCATTTGTTCTAGCAGACACCTTCTTGAGTTACAGCTTGGCAAAACAGGGCAAAGGGAAGCCATTTTTCCCTCCCGTCCTGTCAGGCTGGAAGGAAGCGACAGCGAGAAACTTGCACATTATGTCCTCGTAGCTGGCAGCTGCTGTGTCTGAACAATGACTGTGTGCCTGCGCTGCCGGCCAAGTTGGTGTCGAGATAGTGAGTGAAATATAGAGGGAGGAAGGAGCCTGCCTGGATCTGCCAACTTGAATGTCTCATTGTGGTGAATGGGCGATCTGGACATGGCAGCAATGAATAGTGCAAACAGGAGAAGTCAATCAATGTGGTGACATTTCTCGCCTTTTCTTTTGAACAAAGACAGGATTACTGCTGTGCTGTTGTAGGCCATTTTCTTGATTGAGATGTTAGACAATAAGCCTTTAACTTTGACCCAACTCTGCAGCATTTTATGAAAATAGAACGAGGCATTTTGTAGTATTTTTTAAGTACATTGTATAAGTATATTGTACAAGTACTTTAAAATCTGACGGTCTGATTGTGACTGAAAGACAGATGTTGTTTTCGACTGACATGAGCAAAGATCAAAAGGTCAGTCGTGCTACGTTGATGTTCCTGGAACCTGGATACTTCATAACTGTTTGTATTAATCATTACTTTAGATATGTTGAAATATCTTAAAATGATGTTTCAACACTCAACAAATGAGGTATAACAATTGGCAGAATCATGGCAGATGAGTCTACGGAGGACGTTCATGTCAGCACAACTCATGACCTCATATCCTGTTTCAGCCCCTGGGAGGAAGAGTCGGTTTAGTCAGGCCTTACAGGCAACAAAACCCCACCTATTGGACTGCATTTGGCACAAAAAAAGGATCGCTTTTGGTTGTCTTTTTATTCTCACTACATTACAGCATGGAAACTTTGGCTCTAAGTTCTCCCTCCCATTTGTGGAAGTTAACATCCCATCCAAGATTCACTTATCTTGATGAAGAACACCTTGCTGGGTAAACAAAGCACAATACAATCACATCCTGTGAAGTAGAAGTGATTTAAACCACTATTGTTGCTTTCACTTTCTTGTTTGCTCGGCTCTAGGTTGAGACAACTCAAGTCATAGAATAACTGGAGAGTAGAGAACATAAAAATAAGCTCATTTACTGGTTTTTACAAGAGTTGCAAGAATGGATGATGCAACTTCAGAATTTGATGCTATATGATGCCACCTGTTTGTGTAGCTTAGCATAGAGACTGATGTTATCATTGTATCTGTTTCAACACTTGCAAATCTAGCTTAGCATTGCAAAAGAACTGCAGTAATTATAACCTTCCCCCCCACACACAGGCACACCTTTTTCCAGTTTTTAATGGTCGTGTTGTTTTGATTTTTGCAGCTTTTTGAACATTAAACAATTACCATTCATCCCAAAGTGCTGAACTATTCCTTTATATTGGCTTCTCCAAAGAAAATAAATCAAAGAGCATGAACATGTGTAAAATATTCCCTTTTTTCCTTTGTTTTGTTTTAGTGTCTAAAAATGGACAAACCTAACCTCATGCATCAAACAAATGCACTCTCCTGAGTCGCTGTTTCTGCAGCCATTGTTGGGATTTTATGGGATTTGTGTAAAATTGAAAATAGCACTTGTAACTGTCTCAGGGTGTTAGGAAGCAACTGATTCGGAGGTGGTAACTGTTAATTAGGGATGTTTATAGGGAGCAGGGTTTCATTTACTTTTCCTTGACGGAGTTTGCCTGAGAGACCAAAAAACAAAGCCGCTGTTTTGGTTACGTGTTACTTGTGAATGCATCGTTTTATTTGCGGCCGAGGTATCGTACAATCTTTAAGATTTATCACCTAAAAGGAATTTAAAGATGTCAGGTTTCTTACACTGTAAATCCATCGTGTAAGCGAGAGAAACATTGAGAAAGTAAGTTTGTGGTTATTATGGGAGTGAAAGAATCTCAAGGTTGTGTGTTGAGCTCAAGTCGGACCTGTCGAGACCCAGTTGGTTGAGTATCAAGCTGTGATATGGAAACCAACATTCAAAGCTCTAGGGATCGACTCTTTGGCGTGGAACAATAGTGAGCTGTCAGAGGGACCACCCTGTCGCAGTGCATCCTGGGCTTCAACAAACCAAGAAATAAGAGCCCACAGTTGGGTTTAAATTCCCTCCCCTCAAATCAGATACGAGGTACTGAGAATGATTGATGAGAAGGTTTTCCTGCAGGGTTATGAGGCTGGAGAATAGCTGGCACGGGTTTGTGTCACGGTTGAGATATGAGGGTAAACATTATCTTTTCAGACACACCTTTTCCCTCAGTCGTAATTATTGTTTTTATTAAAGTTTCAAGGAAATGATTAAATCTTAATAATTATGTAACTGCGAGAAAAAGGTTTAATAAAATTATTTGGACATCGTCTGAATCTTTTACAAGCCCACACAGCCTCTGCAAAAACACTCCTGAAATGTAATGTAACTCTCAATAACACGCATGAGTTAACAGAAAACCAAATTCTGCCTTTTTATTGCGGGAGACAAAGCCAGCACCGAGCTAATTATTACACCAGTGCAACAAGCCCAATGGCTCCTATGCTTGATAATGTACTATCGTGGACCACAAAATGTCCAATAGACAGTTTGATCTGCAGTTTCATAACAACAAAACAAACATCATCCACCTTCCTCCGCCCAAACTCTGAACCGCACTCTTTCTAGAAGTCATTTCCAGGGCAAAACAGTCTTTTTGATCCGAGCCCAAAACCTCAATTACACTGTATTTTTCCAAGATTGAATTATCCGGTCGACTTAGTTTTACTCGAAAATCGCCTGTCCTGATGTTGCGTTGACCCGGTGAGGCGCCATAAATGCCTGGCGTTTAGCTTGATACCCTTGTAACACTGACGGATGAAGACGTCAAATAGATAATGTTTTGATGGGGTTGCAGCAGGATGTAAAGATTGCCTGTGCACTTTGGGGTAGGAGCTTTAAGCGAGGAAATCAGACTTTGTGTCAAAGTCCGGCATCTGATATCTCAGGACAAATGTTTTTGAGTTTCAAATCAAGCAAATCCTCCTGGCAGTGACGGAGGTGGGGAAAGATGGTGGGTGGGTGGGAGTATGACTAAAGGGTGGAAAATGGTTTAAAGGGTCTATCCAGTTTCAGGAGCCTCTCATGGTTTAGTGAAGAGGAAGAAAATGGAAGTATCCATTTCAGCAGGGGACAAAGATGTAGAGTACTAAACCTGCAAAGAACTGAGTGTGTCATTAGTGTTTTATGCCATATTTGTTCTGGTTTCTTTGGCTGAGTCACCTGTTCATATAACAACATCTTTATTGTTTTATTCCCCCCAAAAGACAATTATATAATCATCCCATAAGCATTACATTCGTGCTAAAGTAGAGAATATCAGACAGCCTTCTCATCTTGTATCACCTATAATCTGAGTAAAAGCATCCCAAGATTTCAGAAGGGTTCCCGTACTGTTTAAGCATGCCAAAGAGGAGGAACGGTATCTGCGGTTTGGCCAAAGAGCAAACACAAGAGAGAATAAATGCAATGCCTGCATCTCTCTAATTTAATGTAAGTATAGCGTGAGCTCACTCCTAGGGCGCTCTCCTTTTTTTTCAAACAAAGAAAATTATGAGCTCACATTTCGAGAAGCCGTATATTACAGCCAGTTTTGTGCTCAGCCCAAAATAACATAAAAATCTGATTTAGCAGCTTTTCTTTTGCTCTGTTAAGCCTTGGCGTCCTTTCAGAGGGACTGCACTGCATCCAAATTTTAATATCACATTTTAAATGGAAGCCTTTCTCTTGAAAGGAAGGGTCAAATTAAATGCATTTATAGAAACAAATGAAAAACTGATTTTGTATAGTTTCAAGCCAAAACGCAAACAGAAGTTAGTTCTCCAAAGTCAAGGGCTTTGGGTGCATTTGAGAGTGTAAAGGTTAAACATCAGGCATCCAAAGTGAAGGTTTTGGCACAAAAAGTGCTGTTAAGGTTCCTTTGGACAACTAAGCCCCGGTAAGCTCCCACAACTCTAGTGGAGCTGCTGAGTGGCCAAAAGTGCATGAATGGTGTTGCATTAGCAGTCTCCCTGGAGGACTGAATATGTACAGTATATTCCTGCAGAGCTGAGTGTTTCAGAAAAGGAATGTGCCATGCATAATGCAATTATAACCATTTCTTGTACAAGTAACTTTTGAAAAATCATCAATATTATGAATTTGAAAGAACGTAATGAAGAAGACATTCATGCACATCAGATAATCGAGCAGATTCAAACTGATTTTGAAGAACATGTTTGATTGGAAAAGAATCTAGTAAAGGCCACAAAGGGGATATACAAGTGATTTTGGTTTTCTTTTGTAAATCTGTAAATATTTTTAAAGAATGAAAAAAGGTTTTGTGATTATGAAAGTTAATGTTCCAAATGTAGTTTAACCCAAGAGGACAAACGTGTACATAAAGATTCACACAACTATGCCAACAGATGTCCCCACATTTTTCAAATATCTTGTAAAACCTCTCAAGACTCGGCGTCCTGCCAGAGCTAATTGCTCCAAAAGAAAATAAAATCACCATCAATCCTCATCAACACTGGATGTGGACAAAGCTAAACCTCATAACCCTCAGTGCTAAAATGCCTCCCTGGATCCCCTCCAGATGTGAGCCATCTGTTGTGTTCAGTCACTGAGGTGAGACGAGTTGTGTCTATCCAGACGGTGACATCACCCAGAATAGAGACGGGATAAAATCCAACATTCAGGCCGTTCATTAATAATGCTGCTGATCCGAGGCTTTCAGGCAGCCTCCCGACGTGCACTAAGGTATCCCACCGGTGCACTTCATCAACATTATAAGTGTTTTCAAACCACGGGGATCCTAATGCAGCCAAGAGACCAGAAAACAGCAGGGCTGCACTGTACCAAACACACTCCTTCTCTCTGCTTCCCAGAGAGGTTTCAGGTTTTATGGACTGGCATGGCATGAAGTCATGGTAGAAACAGCTACTAAAGTGCGCTAATCTGACCTGTTTGAACCTGGCTGCAGGATAAAGAGGGAGCTTCAGAGCGTAGGGAAATTATATCTGTTAACGGGCTCAAGTACAGACACATTGTACTTACGATCTTAAGAAGAGGCTATTGAGATTTTTCCACAATATTTTAAATTTTGGCCACATTCATGAACTAAAATGTGAAATTCTCTTAATCATTAAGGACGGAAAAGTAAGAAATGGTACGCCTGATGTTCTGTATATTCATCAATTGAGACAGTTTTTGGATTCATTTACCAAACGTATATACTGTATACTTCAAGCCTAATATATGTTGTTGCCCATGACGACTGTCTACTTTAGTCTGAAATCTTGCAAGTAGACAAGTAGTGACCTTTTTTGGTGTTCTACTGTCTGGATCTATCAGTTGCTCCATATAGCCTACTGTACCATTGATACAAGACTTGTTTGCCCTTTTACAACAACACTGCATAGCACTGGTTAGAAATTCATGACCTCTCCCCTTTGATACTGTTCAACATTTGGGAGGACCCATCGTGCAGTTTGTATTCAGCATTAAGAAAGCAGAAGCTAACAAGCTGGACTAACTAAACTTCCACTGACAAATTCTATTACCTACAATTTCAGGGCCTACTAACACAAGAGATACAGTAACTGAAGAAACATTGATTTACCTTCAACATCTTCTTTCAATTAAAGTTTAAATCAAAAGAAAGCTAGTGTACCTCTTTTTCCATTTAAACTTCCCACTACCCCTTCTTTTTTGGACTAAAATGAACACTAGTTTTGTGTGTCCATGGAGACTAAAACCCAGCGCTCAGTCATGTATCTTCAACTGTAACAAGTTAAATGACAGATAGACAAAAAGCAGCTATTAGGCTGCCTCATAAGGACTGTAATCAAACAATCATGTCTCCACAGATTCTACGAGGGATTAACTCGAGTTGTTTGCATCACTCAACATCTAAATCACATTAAATTATTCTGTGCAGTGACTAAATAACCCACGGGAAACAAAAGGATGCCAAGAAAAACATCTTTTGAGGGATATGAATGTGTGGGATGACATTAAACAATCCATGAGAAATTAAAGCGATGACGTGGCGGCCAAGTGGTATGAGATTTAGTCTGCTTCTTCTCAATATAATTCAGAGACAATCTGAGGCCAGCTGCCAAGTAATTGGGATAATGAAAGCTGTTTGCCTGGACGGGAAGTGAGCAGACAATAGAAAGAGCACAGGTCCAGGATCCCAAACCGCCGCCCAGCCGTGGTGTCATCCCCTCTGAGCTCTCCAGGAGGGGAGTGATGTCACCCTAACACACCCGCTAAGACAGACAGAAGATTAGGCAGACACACACTCGCAAACTCACAGTCCATCACTGCTCTTGTCTCGCTTAAGTAAATTCCAGCGTCACACCCCACATCCCGAATCACTATCATTTACATTCTTCCTGAACACAAAGAGGTGAGCAGCGAGTGGGAGGATCCAGGGTGAGCCAGCAGCTGGCTGAGCGTGATGGAAAGGCTGAGAGAAGAGCAGGGAGATAAGATGTGAGGGAGAAAGATGAAGACAGAGGAAAAGGAAAGAGGATAAAAGGGAAGAAAAGAGCTTCTAATAAACCATGTAAAGGAAGTTGTTATAGCACTGTGGGCGGGTAGTTGCTCAAGGGTCAGAGGAGTGTCCATACTGCTAACCTGGAGATCGTCAGGATTAAAGAAAAATTGACTTCTGATAACTTCTCAAACCACAAAAATCTTTGTTTGTCTTCAACTTGTGGCTATGGCCAGATTGTGGAGTAAATAAAAACCTTGTCAATAAAGTGTTTAAGTTGTGACAACAATTTGAGAGAACAGCTACATGGACAACATCCCTAGCGAGTGGATAACCCAGGGACTGAGGAAAACCATGGGACAATAACGAAATGGATTTGGAAAAGAGACACTATGTACTAGAAAAAAGCCATATATCGTAAAAATAAGCTAACATATTGGACTTATTCTGGAAACGAATAATCAGAGCAAAAGCCTGTGTGACAAAATGGTAAAATTATTTGCTAGGATAAATTGAGCTCTCATATAGTTGTTTTAAAACCAGTTTAGTAAACATTTAGAAAAGACTTGGATGTATTTTCAAAGTACCTCCAAAGGGAATCTTGAAGGTTGCTCGATGTTTGATGAAACGTACATGAAACTGGTGTAACAGGCTTGGAAATGAGATGGAGACAACTGCCCTTAAGACAATCAGAAAACGGTACACAGCATTAAAAATGGTGCGAGAAACAAAAGCATAAAGAATCATGGGTAAGTGGCAACTCAAACTTGTTTTGGCAAGCTTAACAACCAACATAGGCACATATGTATATCCACGAATAGCGTGATGAAGCTAAATGCTAAAGTCTGTTCCCATGTCCTTTGTGTAAAACCTTTCCTTGCCTCACCGATGACTCAAACTGACCCTTATGGATGACTTCCTGTTGAAGCTGTCCCCTTCGTCTTGTCCAGATTTGAAATAACTATGTGATGACACTTCTATTAGTGAAGTGTATTTCAGAGTGGGCTTTTGGTATTCTTCCATTAATGAAGTTGTGAAATGATGACCAGATTAGGAAACCTACTTCCTGTGTTTAAAGATGTTGGACAGTGTTTGTAGATAAGTCAGAGAATGATTAAATGGGAGAGAAATGTAAGTAGGAGCTGAGTGTACTGTTGGCCTCTTACATAACAAAAAGTGTTTGTCCTTAATCTTTATCAAATGTGTCAAAAAGAGTGGGTAGTTCACTGGAAACGCTCAGAGAGATTTCTTCTACACTGGAAATTCAAATAAATACTACCTGTATTTTCCTTCACAGTTTACTCTAGCAGCTGGTGGTCACGCTGTAATTTTTTCAGATTAAACTTATAATAAGACATGTATGATCCAACTTAAACATTGTCTGAACACTGAAGGCTTTGAAGTGCAGTTATCTTTAGTGGCCTAAATACACTGTTGTTTAGGCTGAAGGGCTGTCTAGGATGGAGGCGAGGCTGTGAAACTCAAGGGATAAAGGAAAAAAACAGCTTTTATAGCTTAAAAGAATTTAATATAAAGGTGGATTTACTAGCAGACAAGTGGGAAGAATGTCATCGGCTCGATGACTTGACAACTTGAGAAATCTCAGCTCCTTCAAATCTGATTAGAGAGCCTCTGTGGACTGTGCAGGATCAATGCTAATCCATCAGGAAACCATCAAAGAGTCTCTGGAGGCAGATCCACCCTGCTCACCTGACAGCTGGACAGATTGCTGTGTGTTAATGTGTGTAAGTGTGTATCGCGTCCTTCTTCCTGTGAATTTCCTGCCAAGTTACAAGATCCATGCTCTATTGTTTAGCCATTGTTGGGTGTGAAGGCTCATGTGATCACCGCTGTGTACTTGTTGTGGTGTGATAGCAGGAGTCTGGCTCTAAAGCTCTAAATTGCTTTAATGGACACTGAAGGGTAAGGATTCTTTCCCAGGGGGGCACTTTTGCAGCAGCAGGGGGTACTTGGGAGGATTAGGAAATAAAAAAAATACAATTTGAGGTTGTTTAGAAGTTGAACATGTCCACAAATTAACAACTTCCAAGTAGGAAGTTAAAAAAAAAACACCATTCCTCCAAGGTGCTTCCCATAAATAAAACCAAATTCAAAAATATATACGAAGAGTTTTCTAAATTTGGAACATTGTGAACATATCAGTGTCATCATTAAAAGTGGCTTTAAAGTGAGTTGTCAAATAACCTACATTTTACAGCCATTTGAATGTCTTTTATATGTGCTGCATAAGATTCTTTACATACAGCCAGCCAATGCCAGATCTTGCCATCGCTTTTATGTAATTGTTGGTGGTTTTTTAACATTTGGCCCCAAGGTCTTTGAAATCCACCACAACTGTGCAAACAGCGATCTGAACATCCTCCTTAAGTGTTTGCGATTTACATCAAAGTCCAAAGTGCTGCAGGGGTAATGATTATCAGCTGTACCAATTGAGGGCAGCAGACACACGCCTACCTTGTTGACTTCACACACACACACATGAACATGCGCACACATTTCTTTTTCTCACACCACCAGTCTGATCCTTTGTCAGGCAATAGTCTCTAAATTACAGCCTGTTCACCTGGTCCAGCCCTTCAATCTGAACCTGTAAGATTGATTCCTGCCTATAATTTTATATCAGTTCATGGTGCGATGACGTGTTTCCTTTGTTATGCAGTTAGTTGTAAGGAACAATCTGTTCCCATCACCGGAGTTGTGAAGCTACAACTAGCTTATTCCATCAAGAGCAAGGGAAAGTGAGGTAAGATTTAGCGCTGCAACACTGATACATATCTGCATCCCGCAGAGGGTGAAATGATAAATAAATACAGCTAATCTGACATCCTTTAAAGAGACTATTTGCAGACATTTTCATATTGTTTTGTTGTTGTAAGTGAAGGTATTTTATCAAAATCAATGCATGAAGAATGTGGACCAAGTACAGAGGCAAAATACAGACAAAGAAAAGTTTGATAAAAGCAAAAGTTCTCGAGGTTGCATTACACTAAGAAATTCTTGATATGCAACATTGAAAGTGAATAATGGAGACAGGTAAAGATTTGGCGAGTTAATGAAACAGAGCACATATTTGAGTTTTCCTTTCCTCTCTGAGACTGAACATCAAAGGTTAAACATCTTTAAAGCAAACTTCAAACAGTAAGAATAAACAACTCTTGAGTGACAAGTATCTACAGAAGAAAAGAAAGAAGATGGTTTGGCTTTAAGAGTGTAGCAGACATTCATTTAGTGCTACAAGCATCTCTAAATGTTGAATGGCTGAAAGAGGGGTTTAAAGAACAAGATGCACCTCCAGATCCTACTTTTCATTAGAGAGACAGACATAAATAAAGACAATGGATGCAAAGATCGACAGAAATACCTTAAAATGGAATAACGTGTGTAAAAATCATCAAAAGGAACAATACAAGAGAGAGAGAAAAAGAATAATGCTGTTTCAAAGAGGGAACATAACCCCAGATGAATCAGGCCCACGTCTAAGAGGCAGTTACAACTATTTGGACCGTACAACATGTCAACACAACAACGAACAAAAGGTCTCCAGCCAGAGAACAGCCATAAAAAAAAGGGATTTTGGCCATAAAAGGCCAGCAAACGTCCGCATGAGCCTTTTTTAGTCTGGCAATCAAAATCACGTTCCATTTTAACAGCATAGCCCATGCTGAGGCCCGGGCTGAGATCAGAAAAAAAAAGTGGGGGGAAAAACTGAGGTGAGGGATGAAAAAGAGGAAGAAAGAAGGATTGTGAAGAAGAGGAAGAAAGACCAGAGAGGGGGACAGGGGATAAACAAACAGAAAAAGGAATGTGGAGACATGGGTGGATAAAAAGAGGGAGAGAATTCCGGCAAGAGATAGAGAACGATTGAGGGAGCAAGGGGAAAAAAAGGAGGCATATGGGTTTGATTACAAGACGATGATGTCATATATGTATGTCAGGTAATCAGCCCTGGGGTTGTGTGTATCGCACGAGCATGTGTGTGTCAGAAGGAGTGTGTCAGGGCAAGACTGGGCCTTGTCTGTGACGACTGCGGAGAGAGGCCTGTGTGTGATGTGCAGCAGAAATCACGCTCAGTGAGAGGGTGAGTGTGTGTCTTTGTCTGGCTTAGACAGGTTAATAAGTTCCTTAACACACACACACACACACACACACACACACACACACACACACACACACACACACATTGCTGCAAGGTAAAATAAGTGTCAGTCAGCTCTAGCAGAGGTAGTACATGCATTGAGCTCTGTGATATCTCTTGTTTCCATCTGGTTTGGACATTAATGGTTTGTCAAATTCATAGTGGATATCAGGTACCAACCCTAACACATACACACATATACACACATAAAAGTGCACTTACAAACTGAAACACAGGTGTCCTTTCCTGCAAGCTTTTGCAACACTTGACTGAGCTCATATAACAGCTGTATTTTTCATCATGTTCAGTCTGAAACTCCACAAGTAACTGAAATCAAGGATATCCCATACCATTGGTCCACTCATATAACCTTAAAAGTAGAGGCCAAGTCAAGCCCATAACACTCCCTTGTATTGATGTCAACATGTTTCAAGACTAGATTGAGTAATTGAGTTAAATGTCAATCCACAAATTTCACAAAGTTTAAGAGAATTTCCAACATTTTGCAGAAGAACAAGTTGCATCAATGAACGTTCTCACCCACTACTCTGATGTTGATTTTAGGAGTTGGGTGAATTGAGATTAAAGGCATTTTTTCTCCAATCAGGTGCAGAGAAAAAGTTGTAGGAAGAGAGGATGCAACAAGATAAAAATATTGAAGTAACACCAGGCAAACTACAAATATTAAGGTAGCACTGGCAAAACTACAAAACATTGAAACAATGTAGAAAAACATGATGGAAGTATTTCATTTGTTATTGATTCATGTACCCATTTGTTTTTGTCCATTAAGTTTTTGGATTTCTTCTTGATTATTTTTATTTCTGACGTATGCTTTGTATGATCCCATGCTAGTGTTTCCACTCAGACCTTTTAAAGCACAAATTGGAGGTGGAGGGAAAACAGCTAACACTTTGATTTTAGCCTCCTTGAAGTCTAAGTTAATATAATTGAACCTATGTGATGGTATGTGGTAATACATTTGGGCTGACAGTGTCAATCTGCCCTTTGGGTTGAAATTTTGCTCATTTGCACATTTATATCAACCAGGAGACGGTTAAAGTACGTTGTCTGTAAGCTCTTACAGTATTTACACTTTGTCTTATTAGATAGTGACAGTGAAGATACTGTTAGAGTTAAAATGGAGAGAGTGGCATGACAACAAACAGGTACTCAGTCAGAAAATGGAAATGTTACAATTATATGGTAGACATTTGAACCACTAAGCCAAAAGGACTGTTTTGACAATGTAAAAACTTTGACCAAAGATAGTAAGTCAAAGTTGGAAAGACACAAGTTTCTGTAATCAAAAGTCATCTCCTGCTTCCAAGAGAAAATAAATCCTTTCATTCATGCTTGTAGCTCATTTGTAATCTTGAATTTCCAGGAAGTTCCAGCTCACAAAAACAAAACAGAATCTAAAAATGCCGGAAGACGATCCTTTGAGATTTAACAACTGCTTTGCCAAACCGCACACGTTGCTCATGAAAACCCAAATCCCAAACCTCCACATTCTTCTGAGCATCGTCAACAAAATAGTCATCCAATCAAGGTTACATAATACGTCTTCATCCTCCCACTATTTGTCATTTAGCAGAGGCTTGTCACAGCAAACATGTTTGTGTGGCCTGATCTTGTGTTTGATCCCCAACATCTGTTTTATGTGTACACTACTCAGGGCCTCAAATTTGTCCGGATCCAGAAATAGAATCTAATTTTGGATGACCGAATTGTTTGTTCCACGAACAAACAGTTTGCTGCGAGGAAATGGAAGAGAACACTAGGCTAAAATACATCAGTGTTTAGGGCCAGAGCTTGTGGGCAGTTGTTGAACTCTGTGACACTGTAGCTGGGGATTGTGAAGTATTGGGTTTTAAACTCCCTGAAATCAATCTTGCTTTATCCAAGTGTGCACTACAGTACCCCAATTCCCATGGCGTTGTTGCAAAGTATTACAATACTACTCTAAAGACTCCAGAGTGCTTCAGGAAAAAGGCTCTCTGAGCAATCTGGGGTTATACTTTCAAGTGGAAACAGGAATTGGTTGCTCTAAGAAGCAAGAAAGACTCAAGGCTTGGGTCTCAGTGGGTAACTGTGACATGTCATTCTGGTTGTCCTCCCAACTCCTCCAGACTCTAAGCTTTTGGCAGTAAGCTGTCAACAACAGATGTGACAACTACCAAATGGTGTTGAGCGTACTGAATAACAAATTTACGTCAAGCAATATTGTCCAAAGAACTCTTCAAATTGTCCATGTTTGCTCAGGCAACATGGCAAGTTTCTGGCTAAAAAACAAATGCTATTTTTGGCTTCTGTTGGCGCCGTTGGCCTTCCAAACTTTTTCCACACAGCCTCATTCACTATGGTCCAACAAAAGTCTCCTCCAATTGGTCAAAAAGTTTGTGATTAGTTGCAATTTATTACACAAGTCGCTGGACCACATGTTTTCATTTTACCTCTTGTAAGGAATTAGTGAGTCATGTCTGGCTCTAAAGCCCCTTCTGCCACCAAAAAATCCTAAATCAAGTTACAGTTAGCAAGCTAGCATTTGTAGTTTTTATCAACAAATGGAGAACACTTAAGTATATTTACCTTGAAGTAAACTTTTGACCAGATATGATCTGGTATCTAATATCAGTTTTACTTCTAAGACTTTAAGTTGGTGGCTTGGATACCACATTTCTTTCATGGGACCAATCGATATAATGACTTGAGAATTGGCCAATGATTTACCTTTGGAGGTCATTACTGATACTGGTATTAGGACTGGAACGATTCTAGTTGGAAGGATGGTTATTAAATTATTGTGGACTCAATTTAAACAAACAACCTGTTTCCGATCAATGTTAGTTTTATACGTAATTAATGACAGTATGACTGGGAAAACCAGGGAACATGTTACTTTACTGCGTATTGTTTGACAAACATTCAGTTGAGAAGAGAGGCCACGACTTCTTGTGCGTGTTTAACCATCACCACTTTATTGGGCAAAGATGTTAGTATTTTTTATTTAAAAGTCCTGCCAAGTACAGCTTAAAATTGACCCATAAAAGATCTGTGTCCTTTAGCTTTCTGGGCAGAGATTGCAGCTTAGTATTTAGTAGATGTGACCTCATCCATTGTGCAACCGTGACATATTTGACTCAGTAGGCAGGAGACATGAGTCTTGGCTTTGTTTCTTGCTTGATGGCTGGATTCATTTAGAACTCTAACATATTGCCTGAAAACATTTAGTGACAGAGTGTACTTTTTCTTTTTTTACAGACTGATATGTACATGTGAGTAATTTGCTGTCTTATTGAATGTCATGCACTGTTGCCTTACACTAAACATGAGGTCCTGCTGTTCTTGAACAGTGTTTGTAGGAAAGACTCATGTCACTACTTGAGTTCTCCATATGTTTCTGCACCACGCAGTGTCACCAGTCCCATTGTTGTCCGCTAAACAATAGAGACACTCTGTAAAGAATCGCCAAAATGTACCGTTATCACATTACAATAGATTAAACAAATTATGAAAACTTTTCAGAGACAGATCTAGTCAACAGATTATGTTTCAAACATCTGGGGGTTATATAAGAGCAATCTGACAAGTCAAGTAAAAACAGGAGCACTTTGAAGTGAACAAAGTGCAGCTGATAAAAACATTTATGCTATGCTAAATATGTGATTGAATGAAATTCCATTATTTGTTTGTGATGCCATTAGCTTAAAGCCACTTTTACACACACAGGTACAATAACCAAAGCTTCGGATGTTCTCATAATGCTGGCTGTGAGAGTAATGTATTGCCTTTTAGAAGTGGAAAGTTACAAAGCACATACGCCTAAGATCTATGTTTGTGCAAATTCGTGGAAGTTGGACCATTTTCCACCAAATATCTGAGGGTAAACCCCATTGCACACTGCTCGACCAATCTAGTAGATTATTAATAGACAGATTATGAAGTATACATACTGTGAATTTTGTGGAGCATTCTCATGGACAGGGTTAGTTAAAGCCTGCAAGAGACACTTTCCTGTTAAGGTTTTCAGGCTATAGGCATGAGGTGTTGGAAAATCTGTAGATTGAGACAGAAAGGAAGAAGTTAAGAAAACAGACAAGATATCCTCCAAAGTTAACACTTCAGAGCTGCTGTTAGGCTGATTTATTTATCTTCAGAGAGCCAGGCGAGGTAGATTTTTTGCCAAACTAGAGGTCCCCTCTTCTGTAGCTTTGAATCTACATTACAGATATGAAAAGTATCTTTCTTTTAATGTGACTCTTGGCAAGAAAGTGAAAACACAAACTGGTTTTCTTGGTAAAATACAGATCTGGGTCGTGAAAGTGGGTATTGTTCATATAGAGTACTTATTTATTAATAATTTAAACTAGTTGTTCATGGGCTTCAGGGCTATTATTATAAATCTTTTATATGGATCTATCTGAAAATGTTTTAAAAATTGCTGTTTATAGATATAAAATATCAAATTACACTGTTAATGGTTTAAATGGAGCCTGAGAAAGGAACCATGTTGTGAGAAAAAATGAATTCCTGAAAACCAAGTCAGCCACCAAAACATCATCCCGAGCTTATTAGCAAGTTTTAACATTCCTGAGTGAGGTTGCTGCTAACAGCTAGTGGCACCTCATGATTCCAATTTCAGTGAAACCATTCAGATATGAAGAGAAGTCAAAGATTTGTGTAACATGTCTTGTCTTGTTCTTCAGCATCGGTCTCAATTACAAATCCTCTTCCAAGAATTTCTCATTAACTTTCGAAGCTTATTCTTTTTTCCTCCTTTCTTGGCTCAATATGTTGACGAGAGGCAGAGGGAGAAATACTGTAACTCGAACTGCTCGTCTCTCTTCGACTACATGCCCTGCCTCCAGAGCAGTGACAGAAACCGGCAGATATTTCACACAATACATACGTCAAGAAAAAAACCCTTTCCCTCTTCTCTGCCACATCCTCTAGTTTAACAGTTACGAGCACTTACACATACGAGCAAGCACACCCCCTTCTTGCGAGCCTCAGCAATGCAAAGCTCCATATAAGGACATGTTGATGATGTAATGGTCCATAGGCAGGGAGCACATCCCTTATTGTTTGGTCTGAGTGCAGGAATGCCCACATTACGGCTACTCAGTGAGTGAGACACACACAGAGAGGAAGAGTGCAGGGTCGGGTGTTGTACGGCAAGATCATGAGCTTATGGCTGTGAAGCTGGGAAAGCCTTTGGCACAGGTAGGCACTTTGAACAAAAATTCTTAAAGTTTAAAAAAGTTGCCGATAGTTTGAATGGCTTAGAAGTGAATCCATGGTGAGCGTAGCATCATTTTCTGCTTGTGTTCTTGCGTACTTAGTTTGTTTCATTGTGTGTTTTTAAAGTACCTTTTTTTGCTTTAAGGTATTTTTTGTTTGTCTCTGAAATGTCTGATGATTAAACAACTAGTCTACCAACTTAATATAACTCAAGAGAATGCTTTTCAACTCAGAAAAAAGTTAACATTTCAAAGTACTTCAAGGTATTTCTGAGATTGTGGAGAAGTTTTAAATTATTCTTCAAAATGATTTCAATTAAAAAAAAAGTATTTGAATCTTTGTAACTGTCTCAAAAGAGGGGAGTTGCGCCACATCAGTCTTATTCCCTCTTTAATACTGTTGTGAATATACATGAGGAAAAGCTGAAACACTTTTTGATTAATTCATCTGAATCTGAAAGAAACAGCTCGGACGTGCTGAAGAGTTAGACTCAGCTGTCTTACAATTCAAACTCCACCAAAGATGTGAAATATTTAGACCATAATGAGGCTCAGTTTTGTCAGAAAGTGGTGAACACTGAAAGCCCAGTTTCAGACAAACAAGCAACATTAAATTAAAAGTATTTAAGCACTCGATATGTACAGGAGAGGAAAATGACTTAATTGTAAGCACTGTAGCAGATACTTCTGTGATTATACGACCTTTCTTATATACACTGTACATCCTATTCATTTGGTAAGAGAGAAATATAGAAAAGTTTTACAGTTTAGGGAATGACGCTAAAGTTATGCATTCAGTCCGATTTAATCACTTCTTGTCCTGACAAACTGACGGTGGTTGATAAAATCTTTGTTTGTTTTTTAACTCTGCTTTGGTTGTTGGTTTATGAACTTTAAATGTCATTAACGACAGATTCATGAATCTTTTTGGGGCTTTTTTATTTTGTATTTCTGTACCAGAAGAACTGTTAATCTATTCGATTTTAGACACAGACGGTTAAGGATGTCTTTTGGTTACATAATGCGCCATTAACCATATTACCACAGTGAGGAAGTTAATAAAGATCAGAGCTATATACTTTACACATGTTGATTGCACTCTGGGGGCATATCACTTAGCCTGTGTGGACTTTCAACACAGTCCACACACAACAGCATCCCCTTCAAACTGCCTGTGTTTGTGTGTGTGTGTATACAGGATATATCGGTCTGTACATACATGACCTAATCACTTGTGGTTCGGAAATGGCCCTGACATATGGAACGTGTAACACAGCTTTAGGCAACGGGTGAGCCACAGTTTCCAGCTTTGAGAGCTGCTAGTTGTGACTCTTTTAGCCATGGCTAACTGCTCCCATTGCATGTTTCCTTTTCTGTTTTAATTGCATTTTTGTAGGTGTTCATTTGAGGAAAAAATACGCCAAAAACAATCCAGTGAACTAAAGATATCCTACATTTGGGACTTTGTATCCATGACACATTTACAACCCACAGAGGTGGTCGTGCATCCGATCCGATACACACTTATTGCCTGTTGAAAAGGTTGCAAAGGCTGCAGAGTGGGTGGTAGGGTGTCTTGTAACGCTGATAGCCATGAAACTGTTATGTCATCAGCTTTATGCTCAGCGCTTTGCAATTTATACCTCCAAAATGTTCCGCAAAAGATGTCTGCATAAAAGGGCTGCTCTCCAACGATGGCGAGATAAAAGATGATGGGAAAATCGGCCGAATGCTATATAGATTAGCTGTTCCCTTAACGTGTATAGCAACTGTTTCTGCGGACTTATTACAGATGATGAAAGCTGGTCAGCTAGGCAGCTACTGCTCTTTAAAATGATGTTTGTCTCATCAACTATTTACGGGTTAGCTGCTGGGCAATATTTCCCCCCAAAGATCACCCCTTGTTTTGTCTTCCAAACTCAATAACATTAAATCTAATAAAATGTGTCTAGGCCAAATACACTCATCGATGTGTGTGTCCTTAATGAGAAAGAGTTCAGGAGCAAATAACCAACATTTCCTTACGCACCACAAAGTGCATTGGGAATACAGGGATGTAGTAAAAATGTACATTTAAAGTGCTAAAAGTGATTTCAATGGTGTGAGGGGAGCAGTGTATTTTGGGCATAGGAGCAGTTTCCTCTCAATGGGTTTGCTTTTATAAGCGAAAAGCGACCTTGTGTCGGTTTACAGGATTTATATCCAGTTCAGGACTTTTTTTTTTTTTAAGCGATAGGCAGCTTTTCCAGTCCTTCAAGAGAACAGAGTACATTTCTCTTTCTATTTGGGCTAATGACATCACTAGAAAAACAGCAGGACTGAGATAAGACATTAAATAAACAGTGATTACAGACGACAGGCTAGTTTGCAGGAGAGATGTCTGCTTGTTTGCTTAGCAACTGAGTGTTTCTGCGCACACATTCTACTCAGAGAAAATGTAATTTTTCAACAGGTTTGTTTCTAGATAAAGCGGGCAAACTTTTCCCTTAGTCCTTGAACAAAGTATGAAAGATAACTAAAATGTTTTGTCAGCACTTCATGCAGCCAGTTTGTAGCAAGGGCAAACTTCATGTCAACAAAGCTAGACAGGAAAATTATCAGAGCGCAGGGAGTACACGCAGATCTCAAAGTGAAAGGCTTTTAAAGGGGATTTGGGTTTAGTTTACAGTATGTGTTGAAGCTGCAATGCCCTAAATTCAGGAAAAGCTGAGCTGTTACAAAATACCAGTGGTGAAAAAAGTGCATTTATTTAAACGGACAGTAGAGAAAGATAATGCAGAGTAAGTTAAAGTGCATACAGTAAAAATAAAAATGTATTCCAAGTACCAAAACTCATAAGACATGTAAAGAATTTGACTCTTTTTCTGGACTGTTTTGTTATTAAATGTGTAGGCCGGTAGGTACTTAAGTAAAGGTTCCTCAAAAGTACTTCTGTGTTGGTTGTTAACCTTTTTGGACACAAACTTATCCCTTAACTGACACTCGCTTTGGAGATTTTGAATCTGTACAGAGTTAAGATAAATGAATTTTATAACACAACTTATAAGAATAATAGAATATTTGCTTCACAAAAACATAACCGCCCTGAAAAAACACATCTCCTAATGCACTCACACCACACTAATAATGAAGTCTTATTCATATCCTTTGTTGTATTTTATGGGGGTGTTGTTAGGTCTGCATCTAATTGCACCACATGGCTTCATGCAGTCACACGTGTCCCCTTTGAGCTCCCACCCTTTTAGCAGCTACTGAAGAAAAGAAATGACACACACTCTTATGCAGAAAAGTGACCCACCCTACCATACTTACATCATAGCCCACAATCCAAGTGTACATGTGGAATCAGTGCTCCCTGCGTGTGTGTGTGTGTGTGTGTATTTGGGGGTGTTCTGTATAAACTCTGAGGGACTGTAATTGCCTATGAAAGCAGGGGGAATTCCTTTAAATGTATAAGAAAAAAATGTGGAGGGTAATTGGTGGTGGTTTTGGGTGAGGAGGGTTGGTAGTAGAGGAACCCCTTAATTAAAGGATTGTTCCATGCCAGTGGGCCATCTGTGTGTAAATGCCTGGCAGCTGCACACACTGCAGTCATAACACAGCTTCCCCTTGGGGCTGAAGCCACGGTGATGTATGCATGTGCCAGACGCACTGACCCCGGCTATGCATTGCACTTTGAGCACTTTAAGTTGTTCCAGTGGCACATGTGTATATGAGGACACCTTGGGCAATCATTTGAGTATTTGTTAAGCGTTTTAAAACAGTATGTACACACATTTAATACAAGTAGTTTGTCCTTTTTTAGCTTTCATTTTTTGTCATATGAAGGGGTGAGTTATTTAATGAATTTAAGGAGCTTTAAGAAACTACAGACCATCCACAAGTTTGACTTCATAAAGTATTGCTTTAGTTTTTTCTGATTTCATTGTCAAATCTTTTTGTTTTTTTTGTATTATGGTCCGCAAACAGCCTTTTAATTCCCCTACCATAATGCTTGTTTAATCTGGTGAGATCATTGTCAGTGTTTCACATCAACAATTTGGCTTCATGTCAGTCTTTTCCAATCATTTCCCAAAGGACTCAGTGAGGGCCATCTGGTACACCATGAAATGCATTGGAAACTTTTTGAAATAACCTGATTGTTAAATCTCATGGTTAGGTATTTATAGCAGTAACTCAGGTTGTCAAACCATTGGAGAATTAGTAACAAGGGGATAAAATAAATTACCACAGGCGTTCCAGACTACCAACTTGAGAGAGTTAAAGCTATGTTTTTTATGACGTGTTAAATTTTCCATGACATTAAACGTTAAGTCCTGCTCAGAAATGCAGGTAAATCACAGTGTTTACGATGTGTCAGTGTTTGGAAAAGTGGACCCAATGGGTAATGACAGTGGGGGTGTGGAGTTATTTTAGCACCTTTCATGCATATTAAAAGCCTATAGAAGAAGAAATGATTTAAACAGCAGGTTAAAGTAAAATGATTGTACATATCAAGATTTATATAATTGGTGCCAAATTGTATGCACTCATTAAATGATCACATATCTGAATTGGTTTGCTGAAACACCATATCTTCTTGTTTTTATTTCTTACAGGTTGAAGCTGTTAATTGATCAGGAAAAGGCCTACCAAGAAAGAAAGGAGGAAGAGAACAATAAAAAGGTCTCAAGTCTGAAGGAGGAGCTGACAAAACTCAAGTCATTTGCGTTGGTGGTTGTGGATGAACAGCAGCGTCTCACTGAACAGCTGAATCAACAAACAGCCAAGGTCCAGGAACTGAGTGACAGTGCTTCACAAGCCCAAGAGGAGCTGAGCTCAGCTAATGCCCGTCTACAGGAGGAGGAGCAAAAGGTCTTTCGCTTGGAGGCTGAGCTGAGTGACCAAAAGGGTCGATACCATCAGGAACAAGAGGCCATGACTGCCAAATTGACCACTGAGGATGCCCAAAACAGGCAGCTGCGCCTCAAACTGTCAACTCTCAGCAGGCAGCTTGATGAGCTGGAGGAGACCAACAAGACACTGCGCAGAGCTGAGGAGGAACTGCTGGAGCTGAGGGATAAAATAAGTCGTGGTGAGTGCGGAAACTCTAGCCTCATGTCTGAGCTTGAAGAGTTACGGAAAAGGGTCCTTGAAATGGAAGGGAAGGATGAAGAGTTGATCAGGATGGAGGACCACTGCAGGGACCTCAACAAGAAACTGGAGAAAGAGGCAAATCAAAGCCGGAGCCTGAAAGCTGAGGTCGATAAACTGAACAACAGAATTATGGACTTAGAGAAATTGGAGGATGCATTCAGCAAGAGCAAACAAGAATGCAGCTCACTCAAAAGCAACTTGGAGAAAGAGAAGTCAGTGTCAAAGGTTCTGACCAGTGAGCTTGAAGTGTTGAAAATCAGGGTCAAAGAGCTTGAGACTGCTGAAAGCCAATTGGGAAAGACAGAGCTGACTCTGAAGGAAGATCTCACCAAGTTAAAGACTCTCACAGTCATGCTTGTGGATGAGAGAAAGGCAATGGCGGAGAAGTTGAAGCAAATGGAGAACAAAGTCCAAAACAGCACTGGGAAACTTCAGGCTGAACAGGATAAAGTTACGTCGGTCACAGAGAAGCTAATTGAAGAAAGCAAGAAAGCACTGAGGTCAAAGGCTGAACTGGAGGAGAAAATGTGCAACGCTACAAAGGAAAGGGATGACTTGAAAGCAAAGCTGAGAGCTGAGGAGGAAAAGAGCAATGATTTGGAGTCAAAGATCAATATGATGAAGAAAAGGTTGCAATCGCTAGAGACCATTGAAAGAGAGCACCTGAGAAACAAAGCAAAAGAGGAGCACATCAAAACACCCATCGCTAACCGCTTCCAACAAGAAGACAACAAAGTCAAAGACTTGACACAGGAGGTTGAACGCCTCAGACGCAAATTAAAAGACATGAAGGTGGTGGAAGGTGACCTCTTAAAAACAGAGGAGTTTGAATCACTGGAGAAACGATTCAACAACGAACAAGAGAAAGCTAAAGCCTTGATGGAAGAGCTGGAAATATCCAGGAAAGAACTTTCAAAGTACCAATTGGCAGAAAAGAAAGAGTGCAACCAAGAGCACGTTCTCTATAAGCGCTTGAAGGATGAGGAGGCAAAGTCAAGTCACTTGACCAGAGAGGTAACAGCTTTGAAAGAGAAGATCCATGACTTTATGGGAACAGAGGACTCAATTTGCCGCATGAAAACTGACCACTCTACACTGCAAAGAAAACTGACCCAGCAAGAGGTCAGAAACAAAGAACTGGCCAGAGAGATGGAGACACTCACGAGAGAGCTTGAGAGATACAGGCGATTTAGCAAAAGTCTTCGTCCTGGTATGAATGGAAGGCGTTTTTCAGATCTCCATGTTTCCACAAAAGAAGTTCAGACTGAGCCACTTGACGTCATGTCCCCGAACTGCAAGACAATCGCACCGCTGGAACGGGCTGTGGTAAACGGGAAGCTGTACGATGAGAGTGAAAGTGAAGATAATGCAAACTACAGCAATGAGCTTCAACTCAGCAAATGTAGCCCCTCACTTATCAATAATGTAAATAACCTCAACAACAACATGAAAAGAGCCAGAGTCCCGTTCCTTAAAAACAAAGACACACCACATCAGGTGAATGGCAAAGTGCAACCGCGGCAGAACGGCAACCACGTCCAGTCTGGAGATGTTGTGTTGACCCACAGTCCTGGGCAACCTCTGCACATAAAAGTTACTCCTGACCACGGACATAACACAGCAACATTAGAGATCACCAGCCCGACCACAGAAAACACCCAGTCATTCACGAGCACTGCCGTCATACCCACAAGTGGAGGTCCACCCAAACAGAGAATTACCATCATTCAAAATGCTTCCATGTCCCCAACTGCAAAATCCATTTCCCCAACAATAAAATCCAAAGGTTCGCCGATATCCGACGGTCTGTGTTCACCTGATAGATCCCTGTCACCTTTCACCATGGCCACATACTCCAGGGCAATGACTCCGGATTCGTGTGGCTCTGTTACGCCAGAAAGAGCCATGTCACCTATTCAAATCGTGTCGGTCACAACAGGCACCCCTGACCGCTCCCAATCCACGGAGCCGGTGGAGGTTGTTGGAGGACACGCCGTCTTCCGCGTGTCGCCAGAAAGGCAAACCAGCTGGCAGGTGCAGAGGTCAAACAGCTCTGGGCCAAATGTCATCACAACAGAGGACAACAAAATCCACATTCACTTAGGGAGCCCCTTTATACAGAGCATCAGCACTCCGACACAAACACTGAGCCCATGCCATACCCCTGGACTCCAGGAGCAGAGGACTCAGGTGCTTGCAAATTGCAGTACGCCTACTCTCAAAGGCAACAGCAAAATCACAAGTAGCATCATGATTAAGCCCACCTCTACCCCAATCCAAAGGCCATCACAAATTACAGTAAGTAATGTCTATGACTGACCTGACAACCCCCCCAAATCTCTCCATCCCATCCTTTATTACTGAGTTCTTCCCATCACATCCAGTCCCACCATAGACCTTTAGGCCCCAGCTGTACCCCCTGACACATTTACATGTCTGTTTTACATAATTTATGTGCTTAAACCAAGGTTTGAATGTCTTCCTTTTATTTTGGTTGAGGTGCTTGGTTTTGTGTGATACATTCAAACAATTGTTTGCTTGCATGAGAAAAAAAATACAATTTGAAAGCACTAGAAAATTGATTTTTTTTGACATAACACAAGGTTTTAACTTATGTGCACTTACTGTATTGTACTCAGTGGCGTATTTGCCATGTAGTCAGATTATTCACACTGATGTATCATACCAGTTTTATACTTCATATAACACATATTGCATTATGATTAAGTTGTTTGGTTTTCTGAGAATTAAAGTGTGCAAAAACAAGTGTTTTTATTTTAGTTTTTCATCCATGCTTGCCAATTTCATTTATTCACTAAATCCGGCATGTTTTGAATGTGTAAAATTAAAAGAAATAATGCAAGGACAATGCAATTATTCTAAAATCTATTGTTTGATTTAAATAACGATGCATGCAAAGAAAGTTTTCAATGATTTAGAGAGTAAGGAAGTAAGAGAGTCTGAAAAACGTTGACCAGATTACGAACAGAAAAACCTTTTAATCTTTTTTTTATTCTCACATGTCTACTTGCTTGAGTTAAAATCATAGGTTGATGTCACAGTTTATTTTTACATCCAGAGCACAACAGTGTGCAAGAATGAAAACCAGCATGATGAGAACTTAGGAGTTATTTTAAATGACGCAACGGAAACTCTGCTTGAATCCTTTCAACCTCAGAGTGGTGCTCCATAAGGCTCCTGTTAGAGGTGAATCTTTTCTAACATCAACTAAACATGAGTACAGTTCAGAGGATGACGAAAAACTGAAAGAATTCAAAAACTTTCAGTTATCTCCCTTCCTGAAATTTGCACCAAAAACGTTTAACGTGTGTTCACCAGTTTAGATCTAAACATTTCCACGTTTTTAAAACTTCAATTTAAAGATACAAACTCCAACAATCTCATTATTCTCAATAAACAAACAAACCTAGAAGAAGATCAAAACAATGTTATTGAGGCTTTCACTTTATCCTGACCATCATTCACACAATTTGCATATCTGAGCCAGGAATCAGAACTTCCTATGGTTCCCATTTCTGAGAATATTTACCCAGTTAAACACACTATAACCATCCCTTCAAAGTCCCTTCAAAACTTGAATCAATGTCTGGCTCTCAGATAAATCATGTATCTGCTGATAGCTCAACCTCAGTGGTCTTTACTAGAAAAACTCACTTTGCTTGCTAGTCTTTGGTAGTAACCCAAAACGTCTGTTTTATTTTCTCTCTCTTATGATTCATGTCCTTTGAAATGAGTCAGCGCCAATGTTTCTCCGTGTAAATGCATTTTTCTTTGTGTGGTTTTATGCGCCCACAGTGGAAACCTTACCACATACGTGCGATTTGTTTAAATTAAATAAGCCTTCAAGGACAGAACGAGATGATGAAAGGATGGAGACAGAAAGGATAGAAGAGAGGATGCAGTGGGGAGGATGTGGGATAACTATCTCTGTTGTGGGACACCATTCACTTCATGTCTCAATACAAAGCCAATAAAAGAAAACATCAAACAGAAGAATGACTGCTAAATCAAATACGTTTTTACACTAGGTTTTAGAAAATCTAGATCACAGCAGAAGTTCTTCTCATAATAGTAAAGCCAGTTTATAAAGATGTAATGTGCAGAGTAAATTATCTTTTATCTGTTACAGATAAGCACAAGTTTTAAACTAGTTGGTCACGTCGACTCAAGTTTTAGTCTTAAGGGCCATGATCTGACAATGCTTGCTCTCAGCTTTAACTTCATTTCCATAACTCCAAGATTTAGCTTAAAATCACAGACAAAACAATGAGAAGTGCGCTGAAATATAATGGACGACATGAAGAGTAAAATGAGTTCTCCACTCTACTATAAAACATGTATTTAGTCCTCAGTGTCATCAAGATGGATCAAGACAACTGCTGCAGGAAAAAGGCGAAAGAAACCCAAACACGCACATATACAGACACACAAACCAGTGTGACATGGAGGAGATGATTAAATCAAGCATTAAATTGAATGAGTGTGAAGGAGCGCAGCTGGAGAAACCGGATCCAAATCAGTCTGGGCACGATGAGATGATGCAGGCTGAGGCTAAACAAGATGCTATTCATTAAACTGCTGCTTGAGAAAGCATGCAGCAGCTGGGATTCACTGTCTGCGACCTCACTTAACCCCCTGACTCAGACTTAGACTTATTTTATTCATAAACTGTGCTTGTTAGCCAAGGGAGACTGATCTGCACACGGTATCTTTGCCAGACTGATAAAATGAGTATCAAGTGACTCGCTGGAAGCCAGAGGTTGTTTAATTGAAAATCCTAAAGTGGTGCTAGCTTCCGTTAGCTAAAAAATGAATTTGCAAACACACTTAATTAAAATGATACAGCTGATGAACAGCTGCATATTTTGGAGAAAAGAATCCTTCAAAAACCAGGAAAGATGATTTAATTTACACAATTAGTTTCTGATTTAACTCAAATGCAGCCGAACAAGTCAACGTGCAAGAAAGACAAGTTACGTATCACTCTGCGACCGAGCGGATTTCCTTGTGTTAGCTATGATGATAATCGCAGAGGAATTTGCTCACCTTGACCGACAGGCACAATAAAACCAAAAGCAGACAATAAAAACTGGTATGGGGGCTTTTCTCTAAACAAAAGCTTTGAGAGTGTGAGCGCATAGTCGCTTTAAGTAGCCTCTCTCCCACTGCAACACAAGCACCAAAACAATCCTCCTGTTTGGTTGACATAGAAACAGCAGCGCCTCTACTACAGAGGAAGCACTTAGCTGAACTCCTGCTGCACTGCTGATATACGAGAGAACAAAGCCGCACATTAAGGCCTCTCTTCCATGTAAAATCAACAACACTCCCATGACGTGCAGCCCTGTACAGATTTTCTGCACCATTAGTCCTCCTGAAGCGCAGGCACTACTTATTCTGAAATGTATACCCCCATATGAATATTTAAGGATGTAGTTCACTGCAGCTTTTTGTTAATTCTTGAAAAACCTCAAGCCACACAAGAACATATCCAAGTGGTTTTCTCAAGAGAGAGAGAGGTTTTGTGTTGCCTGGGAATAAAGTCAGTGAGTGTGATGAAACTCGTGGAAATACTGGAGAAGTTTCAGTTCCACTCAGCTGCACAAATGTGGAACAGATCGATGACACAGTTTGTCAAAGAAGAAGCTCCAGTTTCTATTTGTAATTAACACTTCTGCCCAAAACTTTTTTTTTTGCAGAGTTGCAGAATGCTTTTTTGTTAAACACACATTACAGATATCCAAAATGCTGCAGCAATATTAACTCAAGTAGGTTATTGGAGGTGAGCAAGCACATTTCTCACATTTTAATTACCTTTTACAAATGTTTCTGCGGGGAAAAAGGAAGAACCAAGCTGTGACAATGTGATTATAAATGAAACTATGTGCCAATTACATCCCCAGATAACTTTGAAGAAAAATAATTGCCTGCTGACTACTGCCAGGGAGTAATTTGGTCTCTGGAGCAGACAAACTATGAGCACATCAACGAGCAGAGAGACTCAGACATGTGACTGTTAGTCTGTCTGGATATACGGATCTTTTTCAAGTTTCATGATTTACATGACTAATAGAGAGGCTTTAGGAATATCTGGACACAAATACACAATGAACGCAAAAGAATATACAAAAAGGAAATCATAAAATAATTTATGCATGAACTGTAGATTTATCACCATCTTGCAGAAAGTACACAACCACACTAGAAGTGCATGAGGCGTGTATGTGTATGTGGAAACAGCTTATCAGAGTCACAGTAAACAGGATGTGGTTTCTACAGTACATGGACCAATCCAAATCGATGTACCTCAGTGTCCAGCCGCGCTGCTGGACAAGTAAACACACTGATAAAAACGTGATTACATAGTCAGCGGAGCATTACGTTGTTTAAGAATCTCAGAAAGGCTACGTTTCCCATAATGATTCCCACAAAGCTAATGCTGGTTTGGTCGCAGCAAACTCCTGCAGTTGTTCATAATTGGATTAAACTGGGAGAACAATGAGAAGTCATTTCTTTCATTAGGAGGTTTTTTTTAAGCGGGCATACGAGGAAAACAATTAAACAAAAGCATTCGAAGAGCTGCGACTAATTACTATTTCCACTTTTGAATAGCTTTCAGATGATTTGAAATGTCGAAGAATACTGAGATGCCTTTTATAACGTATTAGAATAGTTTCAGATTATTTGTTTTAATTGTCCAAATGATTGATTGGCAAATATACATTTATGGGATACTTCTAAACTTCAAACTACAAACACAGTAACGCCTGGAGCCAACGAGGTACAGCAAAGATAAGAAATCATGTTGAAGGGGTGACATCCATTTTCCAGTGTCAGTCAGGGCAGAAGCCTCTCTCTAACTGGGAACATCGGTTAAGATATGAATAACAATTAGATCAACTATTGAATAACAGAAATGCATGACTAAACAGCAAAATTGCATGATCTCTAGTTACTGTGGGAGAATCATCTTGACCATAAAATGAAACTGTCTTGAAGGGAAACAGCCAAGTGCAGCATTCATGCATAAACCTTTGGCGGTGTGGTTTTCCAGTGTCCAAAAAATATGATTTCCTATCATCTAGTGGTCGTTAGAAGTATTGCAGAAATCAAAATCACAGCCACTATCTGGTCAAAGTAGTTCCTTTGCTTCCTGTATATTTCATATCGTATTTCCTCATCCTTCTAATTTTCTTTTCAGTAAGAAAGTCTGATTATTATTTCCACTCTTTGTGAGGCTTCATCGTCTCTTTGTGTTTTCTCCAACAGATACCTCTAGAAGCTTTACGCCGACCAGGACCCACAAGAATCCCCAAACCGAAGGGCTACAGCTCCCAGAAAGGGACAAACAGCACGGCAGCAAACGTGGGACTGCAGAACAAGAGTCAGACTAATCAAACCGCAGGGCAGCCTGCAGCGCAAAACAACAACAACCCACATCTGATGAACCGCAGACTGTGATCTATCTGTGACCTTTGTTATTTTCTCTACTTTAAGTCAAACCTGTTCTACATATTTTGGGGTAGAAGGTGGAAACATCCTCGTAGTTCCCTTGGATTTAAATAATAATAACTCTCTGCAAAGGAGAAATAACTCCTGATTTAACTTAAGAACAGGACTCTTCCTCTTTCATCTTCTCCTCATTTGTGGTGCTGAAAACGTCAAAATGCAACATGTTAATGTGTCAATAGAAAAGTGAACTCATCGTATTGGTTGTAAATAAATGTGCAGAACACTTTAGAAAATAGATTATTTAATATTTACTGTCGAAGAAAATCACTTGAATGAAACTGAAGGGTTAAACTAGAAGTATGTTGCTGAGAGAAAATAAATGTTTGTTAGTTTTGAGCTTGTATTAATTCATCTGTTAAAACAAAGTATGGTTTATTTATTTGTAGGGATGTACACGTGGATAATAATGTACATAAGTGTATAAGTGATGTGGTGTAAAGCAGCTACTTGATAGTGATCATCTTTAAACGTGTTGTTTGTGTCACTTTTCGTTATCAATAAAGACTTTTTATACCTGGAAGAAGACAATTGTTTCCCTAACAGATCATTAACAAATATTATGAAGCAATTATCAGAGTTAGAAAGCTTTGCCATATTTCACTTTGAAAACGTATGATATACGTCATAGTAACTCTTTGGAAAAACGAATGCTTCTGGTTCTATTTGTGGTTTCATATCAAAGGAATGAATGCAGAGATGTAATACAGAAAGAACAAATGAGACAGCTTGAAATGTTTATCAGCAAGGCTGTTGATTTATGATTCTAATATTCTAATAAAATATTATAAACTTGGATTATTTTCAGACTGTGGGAAGTACGCAAAGACTGTCGAACAAACAGCTACTTCACACTAAAGACAAGACGGGTCAAAACAGGACTACAAGCACAATCCAGAGCACCTTTTCAGATCGGTTCGGGTTTACTGTGCATGAAACATCCCATAGAGTATTTAGGAAATATACCAAAGCAAGAAAAAAGCAGTTTGAGGTGTTTAAGCTTTGCCTGGTTTACAGCAAAGAGAAGCAGAAATTACTACAAGAACATCAAATGATTATTTCTTTGCAGAGACTTCTGGTTGAGGTATTTAAGACGCTGTGTTTTTCAAAATGTATTTTCTTTTAGCTGACGTTGAGTCAACACCACTTTGAGTTAATGAGTGATGCCTATAGAATCAAAAAGTTGAGAAACCGTGTAAAACCTGAAGATAACCACAACGCAGGTTGTTGAGTAGTGTAGTGAAGGAAGTCGTACCTGCCTGCTAAGAGGAAGCAGGAAGTACACATAACTCGTAAATATTGCTCGTATAAGAATTTAAAATGTTCCTAAATTAAACTTGCAGAGGTAGTCGTTGTGATCAAAAGATTGTGTCAGGAAATACTTTTAAACTGAAGTGAGATACTCAAAGCTCCATTTAAATGGAGCTTGAATGAAAGGAGAGCCATGAGTCTGTGTCCAGTGGTGACCAAACCTTGTCTTGTCCTGTGGGCGATATCGCCACGATGGCGTCATTGATGTCCTTTCAGAGCCGACTTTATGGCTGAACGCAGCACAGACAGAAAGTGCTCTCTCTCTTCTTCTCTTCCTGTGGCACAAACCCACGAACGACAGGGGCCCTCCAGGACAAAGGCATGACTCACATCTACAGAGGAACACATTAACAGTCCTGGAACTTTAAAAAACGAATTAACAACTTTAATTATCATTTGATGAAAAAAATACTGGAAATAATCGGTACATAAAAACTCACAACGTGTGTGTGTAATCTCTCTGACTCCCAGACTGCACAGAGCCACTGAGGCCAGGAAAGTGTGTGTGCTCTGGTGAGCCAACGTGAACGGTGTGTGAAGGACGTTTCTTCGCGTCAACACCAATGCATCATTAAAGAGGAAGAGGCCCACATCAGAGACGTGCTCGTAGGTCCTGATCATGCACACAAACAGACAGAAGCACAATAATGACTTGATTGGAAACAAACGTTTTAAAGCTCTGAAAGAAATGATGTCATTCAAATACTCAGCACCTGAGTATAAAAACTAAAGAAGTGATGAGTTACCAATACTTAAGTCTGATATTGAGCATACAATTTTTCATTTTTTTCCAAGAAAATGTTGCTTTTCATTGAGTGTTTTACCTGAGAGAGTCTGGAATCTGTTCACCAGGACTCCTGAGCAAAGCAGCATCCTGAGTGGTTATCAGCTGCCTGTTACCTTCATTGAGGTTCTTCATGGCACAGAGAAAACACACGCCATTCCTGATTACATCGTTCAACATTTAAGTATTCCAGTGTGTTCTGAGTGAGAGACAGAAGAGTTGTGTTTTTACCGGGCAGCCCTGAATCATCTGCTGTGTTTCTTCCATCAGCCTGTCTCTCTCTGAGTTGCGCTTCAACTAAAACAGACAGAAACACTCGTGCATTAATTGCATCAATTACACATATTATACAGTTAACATTTTAAAATATAGCATGAAGTACAGAGTCATTGCCCGTTGACTACCTTCTGTATAAACTCCCTGAATCGTAACATGGAGTTGAGGGCGGAGGAGAGGTGTGTGTGGTCAGGATGCCCAGGCGGAGTGTGTACCGACAGAGCCTGAAGTAGAGTCACGTACTCCTGTATTCTCCACACAGGACACAGCAGCAGCTCCTGCAGGCTTCACAAACACATGAAAACATGCAATCAAGTATAGAGAATATTGGTCGGATGTGGACAATTATTTCACCGAACGATTAAAAATGTGTTGTTACCTCAGCATGTGAGTTGCAAGCGTTCCGTCTGCTCTCTTCAGGAAAGCCCTGAATGGAGGCTTTGTCTCCCTGCACTGTAACACAAACACAACATCTGTTTACGTGAAGTACACAATAAGCTTTTTGTCTGAACTACACATGCAGGTGGAAAAGACTGATGTCTCTAAAACAGAGGTTCAGATAGAGGCTAGCTAAGCTTGTTAGCTTTAAGCATTTCACTGAGTGACTCTACCTTGTCGATTGTGCAGAGGGCAGTGGTGTAGTTGTTGAGATAGTTGGTGTAGACTTTCAGCTTTGAGCACAATTTGACCAACACGTCTCCGACACACTGCTCTGCACCCCACTGCTGCAACCTAGCTCCTAAATCCATCTGAAACTCCCTGAAACAAACACACACTCACACTAAGTTAAGTTATTTACACACAGAGGAAACAGGACAGTATCATTAAGATACTTGTGTGATTGTGCGTACTTGCTGAGCTGCAGTATGTGTGTGACAGGGCTGAGGACGATGTGGATGTCGGCGAAGCTGAGAATGGCTCTGTTGGAGTTGAGAGCTGCTGTCAGAGGCTCCTTGTAGACCTTCAGCACAAAAGCAGAACAGGTTAACTTTATATACTTCTTCTTCTATTTCAACATGGAATCTGTCTGCATCAGATTCTGCAGCACCATGTTAAAGACAAAAAAGAAACTGTTGCCTTGCAGCTGCAGAAGACTGAACATGATCATCTCATGTTTAAAACACTTTCTTTAAAAGATCATGTTCATTCTTCGCTTAATTTTCTTATCAGTGGCTGTTTTCTGAACTTGACAGACTGTATTAATACATTAGAAGAAGAAGAAGCATTAGAAGACTGTATTAATACATCCTAATTCAGTTGCAGGAATTGTTTCTAACTCTGAGTGGGTTTCAAGTCGCATGGTACTGCAGCTGAAACAGCAACCTTTATAGAACTCAAAATGTGATGTTTGATTGTTCTATTCATTTTATTTATCTCTAAAGATAGATTTCTGCATAAAAGGCTAAATCTGCAGGCTAATAACTTTGGTTATATTAGGAAGTTCTGGTTTCTGTTTGTAGTCTGAGCAGTTTTAGATTTTAGATGGGCTTCCTAGATTGACAGTCCACAAATGATCAAGAACCAAAATGGAAGAAGTACCTTCAGCACTGCGCCCAGTCTCCCCAGATAAACACACTCGCTGTGGTGCAACTCTCTGGCAACTGTACCTCTCCAGTCTAATGCCGTCTACAGAGAAAATGAACAATACAAACTGAGGATGATGCATACTCCTTGTACTAGGCCTGGGTGGACAGGTACAAAGCACACACACACACCTCTTGTAGCTCACATATTGAGCTGAGACCTTTCTGTGAGCTCCACTTTTCCTCTCCACAACTCTCTTCTCTCTCCCTCTCCTCACTCCATCTTGTCAAGAAGAGGACAAGAAACTCCACAGGTTTGGTCTAAAGAGGTAAGAGCAGACATAAAACACACCTACTTCATTTGAAATGCTGCTATCCACAGTTAACCAATGACATTTGCACATAGAAGAGAACGTGAAGCTGTAAGTGTGTGTTAGAAAACTTAATTACAGTAATCCCCACCTCTTCTTGTCTTGTGAGAGCAACAAGCCCCTCACTCAGAGCCAACTTCAGCTCTTTGGACACACACAGTTCCTCCAGGCAGATCTCCTCCCACAGAAAATGACCTATAAACACATCATCATACTCAGGAAGTTTACAGGACACAGAGTATGCAAGCTTCTGTTTAAACCTGCCACTGGTCCAGCTGTGTGTATCTGCTGTTAATCTACATGTGTGTGAAACCCACCCAGAGCGCGACCCTTGGCCTGCAGGCTGGCCCGCTGTAGCTGTGGCCCCAGGCAGCCCCTCAGCTCCCCCAGAGCCTCCTCCATCCACTGAGCCTGTCTGCACCAGCTCTGCAGGACGCTCTCACACACATAGAGCAGGGCGGGGGCGGCTGGCTGCTCGTTGGAGAATCTGGTGCACACACTGCTGTCAGACCACTCACTGAGGACTGGAAAAGGGAAACACAAATATTTGACTTACAGTATGTCTGAAACTAATGCTTCACAGTGATTTTATGAAATTGTGTTGTAATTGGCTCATGAGTTCTGAAGTTATGGACATTTTGTTGCACTGAGGGACTTTTAAGTTTGACCACCGAAATCTTTCAGTTCATTGTTAATTTGATATTTTTGCCAAATTTGAAGTAATTACATAGGAGTGGCATATTTCATATTTTTTCGCTCACATCAGGCCCCTGCTAACTTAGATAATTCTTTAGGTGTAAGTGGTAATCCAAGGAGAAACGCATCATATTCTTGGGGCTCTTGACAAATATTTTTTTATTTCCAATTGATTCAGTCTTTTGAATGAGTGACTCACTGTTCTGGAAATTTCCAGTGGCAAGACCCATCGGTGCCCGAACCTCCAGACCCGTCAGAGTAGAAAGAGTCTGCATGAGAGCCAAACCTGACGCTGAGGAAGAGAGACAGGGAAGATAATGAGACAAATAAACAACAACAGAGGTTCAGATTCCATAGAAGTGTGTGTCCGTTAATTCAGTGTCTTCCTACCAGATGCAGCCAGTGGAGAGAAGATATCAATCCCCCCTCCTTCTTCTGTTAGTGCAACCCAGCCAGACAGTTTTTCCCAGAATTCTCTGTGGTCAGGGGTCAGAAGAGTCGCCCGTGACAAGCTACAACCTGAAGTATGAAAGGTAACATCAAAGAGTATCAGCTGAGTAGAAAATTAAAGTAGAAATGAATGTGAGATTTATGATCATAATATGAAGAGGTACTGTTATATTAAAAATGAGCCATGTAATGGTTTCAGCAGATGTCATTTTGCTGAGTAAAACTTGTTTTACTGCAAGCTCCACTCACACCGGATCTGACCCTGGCAGTGTTTTCGCACATAAAGATTCACAGGATTATTGATTCCCACCTTCGAGCAGATGGATTTCCTCCGTTCCTCCAGGAGCGAGTAGTCCCAGCCTCTGAACTCTCTTGCCAGAAATGGCCCTCTCGGCCTGGGTTAACAGCGCTGAGAGAGTCCCTCTGTGGTCGTACAGAACCATGATCACTCCAGCCATCACACCGCTCAGCAGCAGCTACATGGAGCGCAGTGAGAGAGGAAAAGAGCAGAGAGAGAAATATTAATGTTCATCTTCCCACTGGGACTTTTTTCATTTTACACTCAGTATTGTGTTTTACCCCCTACTGGCTTGTACAAAGTATATGGCCAATTCAATCTTTATTTTACCTCATAGGCTGGAATTCTGTTGGACATCAGCAGCAAGAGGGGGGGGAGCAGGACAATGGATTGAAGTGGCTGCTTGTAGCACTGCAGGTTTACAGGTGAAGGACGACAGAACCCCATTAGCTTTGTTCACTCGCTCACTGAAAAAACAACAACAACACACCACAGCTAGTAGAGTAAGGTAAGAAAGTCGATACAATACGATACATGTCTCTAGCTAGAAATGGTAGCTTAGCATAAAGACTGGAAGTCACTATAAAGAATATTGAGGGATGTTTCATATGAAAAACTGTATTTTAAAGCACATGCAACTGATTTAGTGTGGGCAGGTGAAAATAAAGACAATCACCTGCTAGGATAGGAGGCCTGGACTCTCTCCAAGCTTTGAGATGTAGATACATGTTGTCCACCGTCGAGGCTAAGACTGGGAGACCCAACAAGTGTTTGAGGCCATGAAAGGGAGGGCCAGGACCTGGATGTCACACCAGGGCTGGACCTCCCTGTTTGGGTTCTTCCACCTCTGGCTCCTTCTGGCTTTTTGTTGCTGCCCCAAACTCTCCTGGTTCTTATAGATTCTCCTGCAAAAATCACAGATTTAAGCGCGATCGTGACTCGGCTTAGGAGGTTGCAGAACCATGATAAATGAGACAATTCTTTATTTGACCTCATAAGGACAAATTAAATTAATCAAATTAAAAATTTACAATTTGAGGTGTGTGAGCAGATTTCCTACCAATCAGACACATTTCTGAGATGACAACAGTAAAACCCCTCATGATGACTTATCCCTTTGAATAAAAAGTTAAAAAAAATCAACAAGATAGTCCTCCTGTTCTTTCACTCACTTTTCTCCTCTTGCAGTTTGTCTCTGATCATCTGCCTGATCCTCCTCTCCTTCCTTCTCTCTTCATCCTCCTCTGTGCTTTGTTGGTTCAGGGTCCCATACTGCTCAGCTGCTTCCCGAGGAGTAAGCCAGTCCAGAGTGGAGACGCAGGAAATGTAGTGAGTCTTCCATGCTCCAAATTCTTTTTCTGCAGGTGTGTAGGGGAGAAACCAGCCTCTTTTGATGCAGCGGTCGGCCCAGAGACAATCCTGGGTAAAAGAAAGACAAGAGGGGAAGGTAGACACTCTTTAGAATCACTTGTCGTATCCTCTCTTTACTGTATCTTAAAAACATCTAAGAACATTCAAGCCTCTCTCCTCTGTCCGCTCACCTGTTCAGCAAGGACCCTCCATTGCCAGCTGACTTGTGCGGCAGAGCAGAGGTCACGAGGGGACAGAAATGACATCACATACAGGGAAAGAAAGCGTGGCAGCACCGCAGTGAAGTCCACTTGAGTCACAGGAACAGTCTCAATCAGCAAATCCCGACAATACCTGCTCAGGTTTAAGATATTTTTACTATTTAGACAATAGGTCTGATTTCGAAGCACAGAAACACACCAAACAAAGAAGTGACACAATATATCATCATTGTAAGATAAAAAGCCAAAAAGGGGTAGAAAGAGTCCTTACTTGAGCTGTGTCTTTGAGCAACGTGTAAGCAGAGAGTACAACATCTTTTTCCTCTGTCTGTCGGTCCACAGATCAAACCAATGCAACAAAAGGTTCATCCTCTCCTCAAATAACTGGAATCAAATGGAAAAGGTCACGAAACAACTTTATACAGTTTATTATGGATGAAGGAAGGCTCTGCTCATTGCATACTGGCAAACATAAGCTACTGACTTTCATGCTGATGAGGGCGTTAGTGTGACGTTAGTAATGTGAACAGCACAAACACTGGACATGCATTAATGGAGAGATGCCAGAGTGGGTCTTCTAGGTTTGGTGCCTTGCTCAAGGGCATCTCAGCAGGACTCAGGAAGTGACCTTGGCCCCTCTCCAGCAACCAGACCAACTTCCATACTTTGGTCTGCACAGGGACTTAAACCGTTGACCCTCCAGTTCCCAACCAGTCCCTACAGACTGAGCTACTGTCATACGGAGTTGTACATTTTAGACATTTTTTTAACCTTTAAATAAACTTGTTACTGTACTCTATTTTCTCAGGTACTCAATTGTGAATTGAATGCACTCCTCCTGCTCTCCTTGAACCTATGAGTTTGTCAACACATACAAAAAGGGGCCTATTCAGACCCATGGGTTTATACAGACCTTAGATTTGCTAATGTCTGGTGTCCCTATATATCAATAACAAATGAGAACAGAACATATGATAGACGTAGGGATACAACCTGAAAAAATCAATGTAATGGGGCTTATATTGAATGAATAAAATAATTAAGCTTAAGTCAGAAACAAGAGCTATGCTTTACATGGAAAAAACATTATGGCATAAATGAGTAATACCACTAATGTGAGCTCTGCATCACCTACGTCATAACAGTCAGCGTTTCTTAATATTAATATATAAGATAAATGTTAAAGTAGTCCTTTACTTATGTACATATTTTTGCTGTACTGTACTGTACTGTGTTCAAGTAACTAAATGAATAAAATAGTGTTAAAACAGCTGACCTGAATAATTTTAAATATTTAAGCTAGCTTTAGTTACCCTATGTTAAACTTGTTTCACTTGCAGTAAGTGACCCTGTCAGTAGCCTCATATACGACGTACATTATCCTGTACTCAAAACGACCTCTTTAAACACGAGAAAAACTATAAATATTTAGAATATTTTATGTTACAAACGTGTTTAACATTTACCTGTACGTATCTTCGCGCACCTGCACTTAATTTATTCAATTCTGAAAACTTTATTGGCATGAATGTGACATTAATGCCAAAGCATAAAAAAGAATACAACAATACCAGAAACTAAAATAAATAATCAACAATTGGACAGTTCAAATAATCGATAAAAATGATTATATTTAACTAGAGCTTTAAAAAATCTAGAAAAAACAAAATATAAAAAATAATACATGTTGCATTACCGCCGCCTACTGGATTTAAAGTGAATTTACCTTCTTTCCACAATTACAACATAAAAAAACATTTTAAGACATTTTAAGATAAAAAAAAAAATAGACAGTCGTGGAAAAGTGAATTCATCATTCCAGTACCTTAAAATATATTATTATTAAAGACCAATAAAAAAACAGCGTATATAATACAGAAATGTTTTACCCTTGTGCTGTATTTATGCAGTCAAGGTTGGTCATGGTGTCTCATCTTTCTCTGGACTATGGGGTTCAGGTCTGAAGGAGCCTAGACCGAGTACCGAGTGCACAAATTTACACATTTTTCGGAAGGTAGACATTTCTGTATTATTAATTCTTTTCTTTTTTCTTCCTTGGTCTTATGTTATATTCTAATATTTTGAAATGCTGGATTTCTGCTTTTCGTGAGCTGTGAGTAGTAATCATCAAGATTCAAACAGAAAGAGGCTTGACATATTTCACCTTATGTGTAATGAATCTAGAATATATTAAAGTTTCCCTTTATGAATTGAATTACACAAACATTTTTTAGCTGGACCTGTAGGAAATGATTCCTGCTCCTCATCCCATCTGCAAACTAGGCCCTGAGGTCACTCTCAGCTGCCCCTGTATTTACTGTTTATTAAACACAAGTTATTTTAAGTTGGCTTAACAGGTAACACAGGGTGCAGGATATTTAGGGCATTCAAATCAATGCTCATTCACAGAAATACTGTTTTTAAAAATAACTGACAGACTGACAAGAGTCTGGCCACTGGTGCCATCTAGTGGTAATTAATTAAATGTATTTAACGTCCCTTAAAGGTTTTCTGGATATTTCTAAGTACTTGATTTTCTTTCTTTTCCTGACCTGGACATTGCTGGTCCTGTTGTTCAGGGGGGTCCAGGTGCTAAAGCAGGTTTCAGACCGCTGCCTGTGGACCTGCTGTGGCTCATAGTCCGTCCCACTGAGCTGCCAACGCTTCACCGAGTGAGGGGTTGACTTCAGGCTCGACTCCATGGTCTTACACAGAAATAAACACTTTCCGTGAAAACTCGTCTCCTCCTGTTTAAAATCCAGAATACTATCAGGTTAAGCTTTGCTAATGTTGGGCTGCCACTGAGCTGCTCTGCTCCCTGCTCTCAATCACCTTAGAGACGCATCAACAAAGGATGTGCACATTCCTCCACACAGCTCATGAATAAGTAACATGGGGTCCAGGCTATAAACAAGCCACAAAAAGCAGGTTGTCAACACAAATAGAAGACAACAATGTTGTCAAGTCAAGTTGAAATAGAGGGATTCATTTAGAAAATGTTTAAGTTAAAGGAACACTTATTGTATTTATGCATGATGAGTGAAGAAGTTGCTAAAACTCCCCTCAAAAATCTGTTTTAAATACACACAAAAACCCATATATCATTATTTTCTGATAGGTGTTACCACGACAACCCAACACACTTCACATACATGCCTCACTTTCACTTTGAGGTAAAAGAAGAATAAAAGAAAGCTTAACCTTGCAGGACTCGAGCCTGAACTCGTGTAAACCAGTGTGACAAAGCCTCAAAATGATGCATGCACTGGGTTGACTTGTCATGCAAATAAAAAAATTACATAACAGAGCGAGAGGACGTGGAACAGATTAGCGAGTTCATTTTGGCCAACATAAATCCCTAACGCTCTTCCATTTCATTTGAGTCCTTTTTCTAAGAATGACTATTTTTACATTTTAAAAAAAGACATGGTTGAAAAACAGCGACCAAGAAATTCAGACAACACATTTATTATATCAATAAAAATAAAATTCACCAAACAGCAAAAACACTTAGAAATACATCCCCCCCCCCATCCCCCCAAAAACCCAACACACTAACAAGTGATAAAATACAGTAAAGGTTTACAATCAAAGCAGCATCATCAGATGATTATATATTATCTTTAAAAACACAATCTGGACCCTAAAATCAACATGGTCTTTATAAATTGATTAAAAATTAAGAACCAATAAGGCAAACATGATTAAATTAAAAAGTTAAGGCATGGTTGTGATGTCAACTTTTGGATTCTTCTTCTCCCACGCAGCAGTGATAATGTGCAGAGTGCATGTTGCATGGAAAACGTGCAAAAAGACGAAACACTGAGCGACATGTTGGAGGCTTCTCACACGGAGCAGGACATCATTCACAGAGACTACAAACTGGGTCTCATTCAGCACAGATTCTACTGTCCTCTTGATTGATATTTTGGCGGATTAAACCAGAATTTAACTTAGCATGAGATGATAAATACATAGGAGACATAAGGATTTTTAGTCTCAGGTAAAATCTAATCTTTTTTAAGCTTTAAGCTGATAAACAATTCTACTCCTGTCTCGATATTTGATCACTCTAGCTCCAAGTCTTTAGTTTGTAAGGTTACAGACATTGATCGACCTGTGACAATAGATATGACAAAGTGCAAAGAAGGAGCTTAGATATGCATTTAGAACTTTGGTTAGCAATGTACTGCAAATCTAAGCTGTTTGGAAATTAGTCAGCTGACTAAAACGTTACTTTAAAACAGGCAAAGCCCGTGAGAAACCACTGCATTTTATACTGTAGGTCAAATCTCAATGATTTGATATCGCCCTCCATATATAACTCTGATTTAGATGACAACATCTGGTTATTCACTTGTGATTTAAGCTATTTCTACTCAAAATGAATCACTGTGTGTAGCACTCGCCATGAGTTTAAAATAATGCTGTCAGTGCATACCTGTTTGGGACATCTTACATTACATCCCCTCCCCCTGCATGGTACAGGGTACGCTGGTGAACACGTGCGCAGCCAATTCTGCCACAATACTTAAAAGATATAGTGCGTCAAGCCCACTTCAACTCCACCTTACTCATTGCAGCTCCTCTAGGTGGAATAAATAAAACATTCGGGTGATATGGGATGGAGAGGCGGAAAGAAATTCACATGCTGGCAGTCCTCGGGATGTCCTGGGAGTCGGCGAGATTTAGTTTCTGACTGGAGAAGTAGAAGGGTCAAGGAAAAATCCAAGCGAAAATCTGACATTTAAAACCAAAACAGTGCCTAAAAGACAGGAAACATGAAAGAAAAGTGGTTAAACGTTCACTTTAAAGCCTTTAAAAAAAGTCGCAGACTTGTTAAATGATCAAAAGGATACATAGATGAACTCAGCTCCTCAAGCTGTGGAGAAAAAGCATAGTTTATACTCAAATTAAAACCTCAATCACAGTAAGGCATGACTTGATCCTGTTCTTCATGTATCAGGTGGCTAAGTCTTTAATAGTTTAAAACTAAGAAAGAGAATTAGCAGCTCAGCCCTCGCTGGGATGTGGAGCAATTACACCACATCAATTACTAGCTTAATCCAGGATGTCATAAAATAGCAGGGCTGTAACAGATTAGTGGATGTGTAGGACTGTCAGCAAAAATGTGGACCTGTCTGCTAATATAGCATGAGCTTTAACATTTTGGTGCCTCAACAATAAAAATAACATAAGTGAAAATATAGCACGTATAAAGTCAAGATATTTGTCATTCAAATGATGTGATAACAGTCTCACATTCATAAGTAGTTTGTCCATGTTGGTGTCACAGGCCACCTTCCTCTGGTCCTCAGGCATTTCATCTACCTCTCCGTAGAGGTCAAAGTGCAAACGGGCCAGCTTCTCCTGCATCTCTCTCACATGCTCCATCTGGCCAATGGAGCACTCATTACCTGACATAGTAGAAATGTACAGCAGATTTGCAGGGGGCACCAGCTGATGTTGATATACTCATCTCATTTATTTATTTTTGGAACATAAAAACGTCTTATATCCACTGTATTTATGAAATCTAAGAAAATGTAAACTTTGTCTTTTAGCTTCACACGCGTAGAAAAACATGTGCAGTAGTTGAAAGTGCTTTTTGAAGTCCAAATTACCAAATGCTTGTAGTTTCCCTGAGTGGAAGTCGTTGAGGAGACTGAGCAGGCCATTCTCCATCTCCTGAACATCTGAAACATCAGTCAGAAAGGAGTGTTGGATGGTAGGAGCTGACTGGCCCTGGCTCTGATTAGCTTTGCCTGCCGATGCCTGCTTATTCCTCAGTTTATCTCTAAGACCCCTAAAAAGAGAGGCAAAAACAAAGAGACACAAAAAGTCAGAAAGGAGTTGCCAGTAGGAGGTAGCAGAAATAAATACAAATAATAGTCCGTCCATCCTTCGCTTGGTTTTTACTCCGCTTATCTGAGATAGTGTCACTGTGAAAGCAGGCGAAGTAAGTCAACCCAGACTTCCCTCTCCCAACATTTTTCAGCTATTTCTGGGGGATTACGAGTTGTTCCCAGGCCAGATGAGATATATAATCCCTCAAGCAAACTCAGGATCTACCCCAGGGGCTCCTCACAGTTGGGCATGCCCAGAAAACCTCCAAAGGGAGGCGTCCAGAAGGCATTGTAATGAGATGCCTCAACCACCTCAACTGGCTCCTTTCAATACGAAGGAGTAGCAGCTCTACTCCAAGCTCCCTTCGGATGTCCAAGCTCTGCATCCGTCCATAAATGTAGCTGGTAGCGCTCTGGCTCCTTCCCACCAGAGAGGTGGTGTTTAACATCAGAACCAGTCTGCGCTGCTGGGGGTGGAGCATGCCCTTTGTATTTGTAATAGTAACAGATCATGGGTGGGTAGGTCGACAGACAAATACTGTATATTCATATCCACAATTTAGTTTAACATTACTTTTAAAGTAAATCTGAATTAAAAAGCTAACACTAAAGTCCATAAACACTTAAGTGTATATCTGAATGTAAACAAACTTGTAAACATACTTTGCTGGAAGGCAGAGGTGTGTCAATGACATGTATTTATGATGAGAATAATAATCATAGTTGTGTGGCTACTACCTTCTGCTCTTGTTCTTTTGGCTGGTGTGAGTCCCCATGTTATGGCTGTAGCCGACGTGTCGTCCCCCGGAGGAACTACCTGTTTTCCGGCCAGAGCCAGCAGTCGGAGCCGCTGTGTTGGTGGAGGGCTTTGGGCTCTTTCTCTTTAGCTTTCGCTCCTCCATAGCTTCATGTTACGATGTTTTCTTGATAAAAGTGTACAACACGACAAGCTGACACCAGGGATTGCGGATAAAAACCGTGACGTTATGCCAAACCCTGTACCTACAAAAAACAACAACACACAGACTGCAATGAGTGTTGTTCGTGACCAGGATTACGTTAGCTTAGCAGCTAGCTGGTCTGCTAATCTTCAGACTCCACTGACACAGCGTCAGGTTAAGTTTAAAACCTCAAATAAAACCTGGTAAACACATTCAATCACTACTCCTTCTGAGCTAACCGCATGTCGTATGTGATGCTGACAGATAGTCCACACGACGCAAACACTTGTTGAAACATTTAGAAATGCGTATGCACCTCGCAGGCTAGTTAGTTAGCCCCGTAAACTCTGAAAACTTCCTGTTTAGGTGGGACGCTCCGGTCTTAGTGTTGTCAGATCTCGCGAGAGAAACAAGCAACCAGGTAATTTTTGCATAGCATAAGTAACCACCAACAATTTAGTGTAACAGGTATTTACAGTCTTTGGTATTTTTTACATTTTTCTTCCTTTTTCAACATTTCCGTGCAGAATAAAATCAAGGTGTTGCACATTTGAGGCTATTTAGTGTGTCAAAAAAAGTCCTAGGATAATTCAAACTTTAAAATATTTTTCTAACAAACTACATAGAAAAAGAAGATTTTAATAAGATGATGTTTTACTCTTACACTTTCCATTTCTGACACTCCCAAGGACAAATAATTCAACGTTGTGCTGCTCATGTATTGAGAGAACTACAGTTAGGAAGTAAACACATCTTACTTTCTTTCTTTTTTTAACTCTAAATAAATTAAATGAAAATTAAATTCAAATCAAGTTGCTTATAATGAACTGGCCAAGTTAGAGTACCAGTGAAAAAGAGAGAGAACCCCGAAGGTGTAGATACTAGAAGAAAGGAAGTATGTGGATTACAATAAATTTCACCCAGAGTTTAATACAGCTTCCTGATTCTTTTGTTGTTGTCATAAACCTTCAGAATAACACATTCAAAGTGAGATTATCCGTCAAAAAAACTAACTATATATCCACTCAGCGGAGAGGCTCATTGGCTGCAATCTACAACCTGGACACTTCCAGGACCCTGGACCCTGAGGAGGGGCATGCAGGTAAAACTGTGGCCGACCCCTCTCACCCTGGACATGGACTATTTGAGACTCTCCCCTCCGGTAAGAGACTGCGGTCCATCACGACTAAACTCTCACGCCACAAGAACAGTTTCTTCCTCTCTGCTGCCAGCCTCATTAATAAAGCACACAGGACTTGAGTATTTCCTGTTCACACTGCGCACTGTGTGGACATACTGTAAGTTATTTGCAGTGTATATCACCTCATACCTGCACAACTTTAAAGCTCCATCATTGCACCTTTTGTACATTTTGTGTTCTTTACGTTGTATCATATATTTCTATATTGCTTTTTAAATATTTCTTATCTTATTCTATTTACATTCCCTGTCATCAGGAGCACTGCTGTTTTATAGTGCCTATTTTTGATCTTTTTCTCTGCTCATTGTTTGCACCAAAACACCAAGTCAAATTCCTTGTATGTGTTAAATGTTATTGGCAAAAACAAAACATTTCTGATTCTGAGATGTAGTTACAGGTAGTGGCCACAAGGTGGAGATAAGTGAACATCCAATAATGACGTCCTTCTCTTGCTCTGACTAATAAATGAAGTATTAATAACACACTGACAGAGACACTTAGTTGAGTTTAATTAACAGTGTGTGCCCTCACAAACACAAACTATATTCAAAATGCTGATTAACTGAGTACCTGGAACACCATTCAAGCCTTAACTAGAGCACAACAAATAGTTTGCACTGAGCAATACAGTCTGATTGTTTGATGGTCTGTAGGTGACGCTTCGTTCAGTCACACTCTTAAAACAGGTGCACAAATCGCTGATTCAATCACTTTTACTCACATTGAAGAGAAAGTTCCCTCATTCTAAGTGTTCGAAAGTGAACTTCTGCCCATCATTGCTGCAGATTAAGCGTATGAAAGCATCAGAGAAATACTTTAAATTCCATTATTTGACTTAATGTTGAGGGTTAAGGACAAAAATTCTCACGTTTCTCATGACATACCTCAAGTTATGCATGATAAAAAGTCATATAGAGACCAATAAACAGAGGTTTACACTTAAAATAATCTTTGGATCCATGGCGCAGAAAAAACCCACCACTAGGTACATAAATATGCACATGAATATGCAATGATCCTTTAGACAGGCCCCTGCTTTCTGATAAGTTTCACATTTTCAAATAGCTGTTGTTGAGTTTCTATTTCATTCAGTAAACTTTCCGGTTAGACTTTGCCACTTTACGTGAACAACAAAGTGGGTTAAAACCCTGATGGGGGCCTTTCAGTGCAAATGAAGCATCTTCTTCATGTGTTCCCATGTCTGAACACATCAGTGTATGCAGGTCAGGTAAACATGCTGGATCCTGGATGAATTATGTGTTTTGTTAATTCATCTCTTGTGAAAGAGGGGCCGATTATAGAAGATTATTCATTTAAGATTTGAGATTGTATTTGTTTGTATTGTTTGGTGAATGAATGAAATAAACGTACAAATAACAAAATAACAATGCAGTCAGAGTGATGGCAGATTGGAAGATTTTCCTCAAAGGCCTAAAATAAATGTTCTCAGTCAGCTTCATTCAGGAGGCTTTTCATGTCTCGTGTGAAGAACTTTGAATCGCCTTGTTGCTGAAATGTGATTTATAAATACATCTATCTTTATCTATCTACTGCTGCAATTGTTTTATTTATTTTAAACGAGTAGTTTCTATATTTGTCTTCCTTGTTCTTTGCTATTTGAAGTGTGAAGATAATTATTGGATAAGTTGATATCTTAAACCAATCAGGCTTTAGCAATTTTTTAATCTAAATTTACGAAGAGTCGTTTAGATGTCTGCGTTTACTACCAACTTACTCTTCTCATGCAACAACCACACACTCCTGATGAAGCAGTAAGCTGAGTCATTGCTATTTGAGTGCTTTAAAGTAATAGAAAAAAGTGGCTGTATCAAATTTGAATTGTTTACGATTGAGTTGTAAATATTTTATCTTGAAGTGAAATTAGAGACAGAAAAACTTGAACCATTCGGCTCTCAAAGTTCAGGGACTACACACGTTCTGTAAACGCAATCACCAAATCAACAATGGACAAAAAAATCATCTGTAGATGAAAATAGAGCTCAAGTATTTCTATTATTGAGGTCTTTTTTTGTTTTAATATTCAAATGTATACCTTGCATAGCCTTATGGACATTTGTTATTTTCAACTCTGAACCCCCTCCATTGTTTTGTCCAGTCTGTTGCTCTTTGTATTTCAGAATGAGCGGTATGATGTACACTAAATCAAATTCTTCTTGGTGGAAAAAAATTAAAAACTTCTTGAAAAAGTTCCAAAGTTTTAGTAAAAACTACCTGCTGTGAAAAAAGGAACCATCATTTCCACTTTCTCTTCTCTCCTCCTCCCGTTTTCCTCTCCAAGCTCATGTGTGTTGTGCTGCGTGACAGTGTCTGAGTGAGGTGAACCAGGATAAAATGTTACAGATGAACACATTTAGACCGTTGCGTCCACACAGCCATTAACTTCCACACACAAAAACAGAGACAGGCACACACACACGTATCTCTCATCTGTAATTGCTGTGTAGGTGCTGTTTGGAGAGCGAGCTGCTTGTTACAGCCAGTTCATTCTTTCCTGGTACGCACTGCTGCCTCGAATTATGCATCGGATTCTAACTGAATGACAACTTGTTAAACGACACACCTGGTTTAGCGCTAATTCTAAGTTACCTGCCTGTTTAATGTGGCTTTACTCCAGCTTTTTTTTACTATCTCGGATCAATAACCAGGTGAAACACAAGCTGTCAGCTCTCCTATTGTGTGTGTGTGTGTGTGTGTGTGTGTGTGTGTGTGTGTGTGTGTGTGTGTGTGTGTGTGTGTGTGAGAAGGCCTATCAGGAATTAAGGTTAAGCAGAGAGCAAAACAAGTGTGTGTTTATTACAGAGGCTGTGACCCTGAATAAGAAGCGTTTTATGCCTACATCTACTCCTAACACACAACTGTACCAGTGTTCACTATTCAAAAGGACCAATCTAGATTTGTATCTTTCTCCGTCTACTGCGTGAACACATGTGTGGAAGCCAGGCGTGTTGTCCTTGTCTTTTATTTGTCCTCCATACAAGGACAAGGAGAGAAGGACACATGAGACTGGCAGAAAGAAAACAGATAGGAAACCTTTAAAACAATATGAGGGGGAACTTGAATAGATCCCTGCATGGAATCGTAAAAAAATCGGAACAAAGTAGGACAAACACTATCGGAGGAAACTGCTTGTACTATTAATAAAAATCAAAACAATTAAGGACCAAAATCTGCTCACACACCTACACATTCTGCATTTGTCTGTGAATAGACTGAATACAAATGTGATATTTGAAGAAGTTGGACTGAAAATCCCCAATTACTTGATTATCTGAGGTAGTCTGCAACCAGTGGTATCTAAAGCCTCTTCTGCACATGAACTCAGATTATTTTAGGATGTTCAGGCCCTGAACTTTTCCCACACATGCACCTCACAGGGGGAGATATTCAATCTCGGAGGAGAAAGATTCTTCCATAGTGATAAATATTTCTGAGGTAATATCACTGCAACATGTTCAAGGACATTTCAGCAAGCCAAACACAACTGTGGCGAGCAGTGAAGAGTATGAAGCAGGGGAACTTGCTCAACATGAATTACATCATCACTCCGCTCACGTAGTGCCGGTAAATGTTGCAGACTTTTACCTGCAGCGTTCACACATCGGCTCACCCAAACTTTACACAAATATTTAACAAGAATGCTGGCAGGAAAAAATCCGGGTGAACAAAGTGGGCACTTTGCGCTCACAGGGACGATGTCCTAAAAATTTCAGGATTACAGTGCATGTGTAAAAGGGGCTTAGTGATTGGTTTGGTGATGTGTTTGTGCTTTCATGTCTAGTACGTTTAAGACTGAAACAACGATTCAACCTCAGGATTTTTTGGTTGCAAAAGCTGATGACAAAAAAAACCTCAAAAATAACAAATAAGAAGTTTATCACTCAAAATGTAGAGCCAAGTTAGGTATTGAAAGGCAGACACATTTGCTTCAGTTTCTCATTCATTCCTGTCGTACTAACCTCTTTTGTTGCTCTACAAATCTTTCTAACTCCTCTTTAACTTCCGTCTCCCTCTCATAATTTCCCTGTCTCCTCCCCCTCTCATCCTTTCTCTCCCCCCTCTCCCTCTCCCACTCGCCTCTTCCTGTCCTCCTCTCTCCACTCTGTAGAGGGTCCAAGTGACATTTGGCTGTCCTCTGCCTCGAGGGGGTCCAGGAGATGCAGACGTTTTTGGCAGGCGGGCACAGGGACGCCTAGGGGTCCTGACGGGGACTCCTGGACGGGGAAGAGAAAAAGAAAGTACACATCATAAAATGCACCCGCAGTCAGAGACACACAGTTGCTCTCGGGGCGCACATGCATAAGCAAACAATCGCATAAACAGAGGAGAGCTAACACAGGCACACACTGACACATGTAAACGTGTGCGCGCACAAACACTCACACACCTCGCAATCAAACGTGTGTAATGAAGACACAGCGGACGGTAAATGTGAGAAGGCGAGGGAAGCTGCCCCCACGGAAAAGTCTGGAAAACAAGAAGTGAACTGGGATTTAGATTTGAAAAGCGAAACTATGGAGCTTCAATGTGACCAAGCTGGCTTTGTTACCTCCTCTTCTCACTATCACTACTTTATTTATTGTCCTGTTTCATAGTCTATTCAGATCTGGGACAGATTTAAAGAATTCATTCTGATGATACAATAAAAAAAACGAGACAGAAATGTCTGTCGGACTTGTCAAAAAAGGTCTCTGCTACCCTGTAACACCAAACCGAAAATACAAGGAGAACGAAAGTCCTTGTTTTTAGTATAACAGAGTATTTTGGTCATTTATCAGTTTTACATTCCTTACAAATAAGACAAACCGTTAAACCTTAATATTCCTGCTGTAAAACAAACTAAGTTGTTGTGGCGCCCCCTGTGGACATAGCTGTGCCTCTTTTCTCTTTGCTGACATTGACCTGTGCATGTGTAGGTCTATAGCTCTTTTCTAGTCTTCTGACTACTCTAAGCGCTTTTACACCGCAGGTCACACCGACACATTCACACACTGATGGTAGAGGTTTCTATGTAAAGTGTCCATCAGAAGTAACTAATCCCATTCATACACGTGCATACGCCGCAGACGAAGCAGTGGGAGCAACTTGAGGTTAAGCGTCTGCCCAAGGACACATCGGACATGTAGCAGCAGGAGCTGGGGATCGAACCCCCGTTTGAGAGAAGATCGACTCTACCTACTGAGCCACAGCTGCCCGCATGGCTGTAGTTTCTTCTCTGCAGCGTCTATCCCATGCTGAAATATTTTTAGAATTACAATCAAAGGTTCCTGAAAAGAAAGCCCCTCCCTTTCTCTTAAACTAGCTGAACATTGGAGCCTTGCAGTTTAAAGAGGTTAAAATGAAAGAGGAAATTAAATCTCACTCTGTAGTTACTTAAACTGAAAAGAGTTTTTCGATGGCTGTCTAGTGAAGTGTTTACTGCAGCCACACACCTACAACATAGGCACCTTATCATTAAAAAAATGTTAATAGACATCCATGAAAATCAAGGTTGAAGAGGAACAAAAAACTGAATAATTTCTGTGAAAATACTGCCAAAAGAAAGACAAAAAAAAGGACTAAATACAACACATCTTGATCAAATGGGACAGATTTGTTGGTGTCACACCTCTCACGTCCCCCTGAAACCACTCATCTGTCCTTTCTCTCCTCTCTCCTCTTTCTCTTCACAGAGATAACACGCTGATAAGAGCGAGGCGGGGTGGATGGTGGGGTTGGACATGCAGGGCTAATTGTGGGGTGCCCGAGCTCGTCGACGCAGCACTGCCCGCTGTTTTGGCTCGGCCGTAATTACCTGGTCGCCGCAGATGTTTCACGCCATTGTTGCAAGAGCAGACAGAGGGGAAGGGATGAGAGATGGACAGAGAGGTGGCGGGGGGGACATAAAAAGAGGGAGGGACAGAGGGCGGGTTTTTCGCTCACAGCTGCAAACTTCTGCAAAGAAAAAAAAACAACAACCAGACGCTTTTACTCTCCCTCCATCTTTTTATCCATTCTTTTATTCATCTCTTTCAATCCATTATCAAAGCAACCCTTTTATATTTGCACCTTGAGTGTTGATAGGTGATAATAATTCTTTGTGTGTGTGTGTGTGTGTATGTGTGTGTGTAGCCATCCCACTGAGGCAGAACAAAGTAGCGTAATAACTCAGACACTGAGCTGACCCTCTCTGCTGCTCTCAAGTACACTTAATGGAGGTGTGTGTGCATGTGTGTTGTATTTGAATATGACTGCTAGCACATACCCGAATGTGTGTGTATACATGTGTGTGTGTGTGTGCCTGTGTGTGTGTGTGTGTGTGTGTGTGTGTGTGTGTGTGTGTGTGTGTGTGTGTGTGTGTGTGTGCGTGTTGAAATAGCTGATCCCCTCCAGGGGTGAATTGTTATGGATGCCGTTCTGTTGAAATTACTGTTATTTGTTTCCTTTAAAACAAGCTAATTGCAGCATAGCCGATTGCTGTGTTTGTGTGTGTGTCAATTTGTTTGCTTCCTTGTTTATTGTTTGTTTGTGTCGCACTGCAGACCCCTACGATTTCTTGAGCATGGACACATTTTCACACAGGCGTCAAAACTCTTTCTGCTGCAGCTGGCGGGCAGTAATTTGACTTTTTAGCCAATTTTTTTTTAACGCTTAACTGCTCAATAAAACAGGGAAAGGAAATTATCTGCACATAAATTTTGTGACAAACATGAGAACAGGACTTTTCTTGGGAGTGCTTTTTATATCTTTTATATCTAAATATCTATATCAATAAAGTGTCTCTCATCCGATCAGATAAATGTGAATTAACTTCAGTTTGAGGTGCTTAAGGCGTCAAAATGTGTTTAGCAGGTTTCTCTTGTTTATCTTGTTCAACATCTGAGGGCTACATTTAAAGGAGCAGGAGGTGTTTCATTATAAACTACAGTATGTGACAAACAAAAAGAGTTTACTAAGGTTATCCCCGTTCATCTTGAGGTTAAACAAAATAACATATACTGTATATAACAACCTATTCAATGGTTTTTGTGTCTTCAAAGATGAAAAAAGTCAACCTCATGGTAGAGGAAGTAAAGAAAAACATGATGGTCAGGTCTGCATCCTCCAACGACCATGACTGACCGCAACAAAATTGAATATAGAGGACCTATCATGGCCAACCTTCGGTATCCTTGCAGCCCAACAGGGGGCCACATTCTGATGTTTTTAACACATATGAGGTCATCTTAATTAAAAAAAAAAGACTGAGCAGAGCTACTGGACAGGTACTATTATATACAGATTCTCTGAGTTGAAGAACCAGGCGAGACAAAAGGTGTATTGAACTGAAATAATCCATAAATCAGCATGAAGAGAACTACTTAGAATCAGTTAGTCACATAAAACCATTGTTACATGAAATACTGAAATGTCAAACAATGCCAAGCAGATGCAGAGTGTGTGTGTGAGCGTGAGAGTGTTTGAACACGGCTTGGAGAGCGAGACAGAAGAAAGTGAGTGTGTGCTGGTGTTGAGTGGGTTAAGTGTGTTAAGTGGGACATCTCAGACAGACAGGCCGTCCTCTCACAGGCCCTCCTGTCTGCCAGGCAGGTGAGCTCTTTATCTGTTTCTCTCTCTCTCTCTCTCTCTCTCACACACACACACACACTCAAAAACACACACACACACACACCTCTGCCAGCTCCTTCACGTCCTCCTGTGCCAGGTACGTCTACGTCCCGTCTTTGTGTGCGAATGAAAGCGCTGCAGATCTGAGGAGGAAGAAAACACACAAACTCGCACACACGAGAGCGCTGCATTCTCACGGGGGGAAGAGGAGGGACGAGAGGAGGAGAGGGAGAAGAAGAGGTGGCCTCGCCTTCCCTCTCATCCCTCAATCCAACACTTCTCCTCCTTTCGTTCGGTTCCACTCATTCGTCAGTTCTTTTTTCCGTTTTGTTGCTGTTCCATGTACTGCCGCTCTGTCTGTCTGTCTCTCTCTCGCTCTGCCTCCGCTCTTCTTCTCTCCTTCCTTTCTTTGCGCTCCATCCTTTTACTTTTTCCCCCATCGCACCGCTCCCTTTCTTTCCCATCCATCCTCTTCTCTTTCCTCCTCGCCTCGTTCCAGTTTCCAAGTGCTTGGACGGGAGGCTTACTGCTCCGGTCACTGCTCAGGGAGTAAAAGTAGGCTCACAAACCCACTCACAAGAACACAGGCACACACTTCAACAAACAAAACGCAGCCCCTTTCTCTTGCTCCAATTTCAATTGTGTCTTGTTTGCTACCTGCACATGTCTCTACCTTCTCCAGATCCCAGAGCTTATCTGTGCACGCAGCCTAGAAAGCATTATGAGAACTGGTCTGACATCATACGTATCCAAACACCAAGCACTCAGAGATAAGCCCTGCTCCTATCTCAATCAGTTACTCAGCCGTCCGGGCCAAGCAAAGTTCAGCACAACAGAACCAAACTCAAGTCCAAACCAGCGGGAGGGAGATGACTCTATTATTCTCACATCTGCAAATTAAAAAAGTTAGAAAGAACTTGAGGAAATGTGTAAGATTCGTCGCACCATGTAGCAAATACATTTCAATAAATGGGCCTAAAACCAAACTGAGTGTATAGGGAAGTATACAGAGCCTCCGTGATGTCACCCACTGGATTCTGCACCACTGTTTTAAAGCCCTGAATCTGGCAGGGAATAAGGCTGGGACATAGCAATGGACTTACTGTAAATAGGAATCGATCACCTGCTGGTCATTAGAAGGATTGCAGCTTTAAGGCACTTTTGTATTAGTTTCACTTTCAAAACAAAGAGGCTATGCCTACTTCTTATAAACAGTCTATGAGACCAGTTATCAGGTCAATCCAACAGGTGTTGCAGCAATGGAAGCGGGCAAGAGAACTGGTTCAGATAGAAGTGGTTCTACCCGACCTAAAGAGCCTCTTCATGTTTCTAATAAGCTCCACGAGCAGAAACGTGCTCAAACTAGGATCAATATTGGAGATGCTTTTGAAAAATGGAAAGAGGTTAGAACGCAGAAAGGTTTACAGACCGATGCAGAGCTGGCCAAACACTGAAGCTTCAGTGTCCACCACATGGCAACATGTGTGCTCATCGACTCTAGAGAGGAGGGGGAGACAGCTCTCTTCAATGTTTTGAATTTAGACTGCAGTTTTAAACGCTAGGTGTCAGAGTTACATATTGCTCCTTAAATGAACTTTAAGTTCCTGATTGAACGGATACTGCTAAATATCACCCAAAGCTGTTTTAGCTAAACTAAGCAGCTTTGTTGTGTAAGCTTCATAATTAGACCAGCTGATTGCACACAATTATCCTATAGCTAATACAACAACACCTTAACAAGTGCAAAAGTCATTAAAAACATTTTTTATACAATAGAAATGAAGATTTAAGATGATATTTACCTCTTATGTGAAAGATTCAAATCGCTATCAACAGTCATATCCCAAAAAATTAATCATTTTAGGAGAATTAGCTGCTCTCATGTTTGTTTCCTGCAAGCAACACTTGAGGCAAAACTTTAAATAGATGTTGAAAGCCCCTCAGTAAAAAGCATCACATCTTGTTCTGATCTTGTTCATGTTCGTGTAGGAAAGCATATGTTTAAGTTATAAGGATAATTAGAAAGATTCAAATAAAGAAATCACAGAAACCTGAATAGAAGTAAGTGTCGGTGCACTTCTTGAAGCTTCACTAAAATGCAGACAAAACTGAATGTTAGAGATCATGTCACAAAAAGGCACAAAATTCGTCTCTTAAGTCTTTGAACTTTTGTAAAAATATGTTCACGTTTAATCTCTTAAAGAAATCAAAGAGGAGTTGTAAGAAGCTGAAAAATGAGATCTGAAGCGATAAAAAGCAAACAGTCAAGCACTAGTATCATTTCTTATTTTAAGCGTTTGTTCTCTTCTTTATATTTACGATCACTTCTTTCTGTTTTTCATCCTCCTCGTCACCTTCATCATCGCATATTGATTGTGTCGTAGCTCTCCAGGTGTGCTCTGACCTTTCACATGAGGTGCTCGTTCTTCAAGACTTCAAGAGGTGAGAATGATTGAAGTCTAATCTTTGATATCCTCTGAAGATGTGAGTGTGTCTGTCTAACTGTGTGTGTGTGTGTGTGTGTGTGTGTGTGTGTGTGTGTGTGTGTGTGTGTGTGTGTGTGTGTGTGTGTGTGGGATGGTTGCTTAGGACCTCCTATAGTTAAGGAACCAAAGGTCCTCAGGGTATTAGAGCAGGAGATCAGGGAGTCGTGCACACACACCCGTACACACACGTTATGGAGTCTCAGCGACCTCGTGGTGAGTTCAGTGGCAGGGCGTGGTGAGAGTAGTCGTTTGAACCTGCAGATCTTAAAGATCACACTCACACTGACAAACACACACAGATTAATGCCAAAAGAAGAAAACAGTTGCAGCTTTTTTTTGCCTCATGGGGAATTAAGGGGAATACGGGTGAAAGAAATTAACCAGCAGAAACAGAAACAAAACAGAAACAGAGCCTTTTAGAAGAAGGAGTAAGCAGTGTGTTTTGGTTCAAAGAGGAAAACTAATGTTATGATAGGAGCTAACACTATAAAGTAATGTTGCTCCTCACAAGAACAGCACAATTGTTGCAATCTTGTTTTCTTATATGACGTCCTTGTCCATTGAAATCTGAGAGAAGTCAAACAGATGTTTTGAGTCACGGAAAGATCCACATTAGCTCAAAAACTGAGAGGATTTAAACATCTAAAGTGTCACAACACCTTGGCAAACTTGGTCATTACATTAGGTTATTACATCAGGTGCTGCAGGAGACAAATACTCAGTATGTATGATCTGTATTTCAGCTCACATTAGAAGTATCAGAAGGATGTTTGATTTTCAAATGGAAGGTTTAGTGGCGCTTTGTCTCCGTGTAAATGATGAAAACATTAAAGTGACCGAGGTTTATGTGAACAAAGAAGCAAAGACAGCATAAGTGAGGGACAGAAAAAGAGGAGCAGAGGAAGGATGACAGAGTTATGTAGATGTGCAGAGATGAAGACAGAGGAGCGCCGAGATGAAGGAGAAAAAGGAGTCTTTAATGTGCGTGGGTCTTGTAAGGTCAGACGGGGGCTGGGGAGGGGGGGAAAGGTTACAGGAAAGGTTAGCATTATTTATTTAATCACTGATCCATCAGACGCAGCACACACACACACACACACACACAGAAACAAATTCCCTCGCACATCCACAGTTATTATCTCCAACTCACCTTTTTCATTCACACACGTGCAGAACAGCTTCATCTACCGTCACTTTACAAAAAAAAAGATGAGGAAGACTACCATCTTTTCAGAGCTTTGAACAATTATAGATTTATAAACTAACTTTTAGAGAAAAAGAGCTGCGTATTAATGCCAGCTGGCATGAGGTGCTGCATTCTCCAAGGAAGCCGATCCCTAAACCACTTTGTAGAGTGAAATATCCTGACAACTATTGTATGGATTCCTACTAAAAGTGGTCCAGCTTTACATATTACTCTCAGGATGTGTCTTAAATCTGGTGTTCTCCTGATTTGAATATCTGCACTGTGTCTCAGTGTAGCCTCATCTAGTTGTACCCTCTGAGTAAGAGGGGATTAAATCAGTTTGTACTGGAATCCTAACAACAATAAATCTTTGATACACGTCATGCAAACTGCAAAGACAAACTAGGTGTGAAGCATCACGGATGTGTGACGGCAGCTTCAACGTCAAAACTAACCAAAGACCACGATAAACAACTCTGATTGTATATATGAAAACTGTATGATGGAGGCGTCAGTAGCCTAGTGGTTAGTGTACGTTCCCCGTGTACGGAGGCTAAAGTCCTCCAAGCAAGCGTCCTGGCTGGAATCTGACCTGTGGCTCCTTTCCTGCATGTTATTCCCCACTCTCTCTCTCTCTCTCCCTGGTTTCTGACTCTATCCACCGTCCTATCTCTAAAATAAAAAACTGTATCATCATGATTTTATATCTCAATTTTAAGTCATAATCTGTGCATTCAATGTATTTTTACTCTAAAAAATGTTGTCACTTAGTTGCATTTATGAAATCATTTCTATCCAAAATAGATTATATTAGCTTGCGATATAAAACGGGATTATAAGAGGATCAAGTGAAAAGTTCTTCCACCTAAAATAACTTGTTAATTTTGTCTGATTGTCTATAAAGACTGAATACAGTACAGCATGTTTCCAGTTCTACACCATCAATCTGATTTGATAAACATACAGCAACACTCCCATGGGGCATTGCTCACTTCAGTCCACATACGAAAAACATCCATTCAATGTTTGAAACCATCTATACTCTCTCCACATATCCAACTTTTTCTCTCTGTTCTCCAATTCCAATATCTCTACACGGAGTATTGATCTGATTCCAGTGCTCTCTCTGTGTGTTCCCAAACATTAAATCCCAGTATACCCAGTGTGTGGAAAGCACTGGAATCATTTTGTTTAGGGCCATGACGAACTTTATCAGCCGTCTGAACGTAACCGACACACAACTGAAATAATTCATATTCTGACACTGACATAGAAAACTGTTTTTACTGCAGAGAGTGACTTGGAGGTCGAGATTTGAGCTACTTTTCAGATATGTGTCTGTAAAAATAATGGAGTACATCACACTGATAACAGCAAAGTGGTTAATCTGTGCAAAAAAAACAACAACATCTGGAAGTACAACTTCTCCTTTTGATGCGATGGACCAAAATGCAAAATCAGAACTGTAGGGAAACCAAGTAAATGGTAAATGGTAAATGGACTTGAGCTTATATAGCGCTTTTCTAGTCTTCAGACTACTCAAAGCGCTTTTACACCGCATGTCACACCTACCCATTCACACCCATTGACACTGGTGGCAGTGACTGCTTTGTAGTGAGACCATCAGAAATAACTAATCCCATTCATACACACTCAAACGCCGCAGACGAAGCAGCGGGAGCAATTCGGGGTTAAGTGTCTTGCCCAAGGACACATCGGACATGTTGCTCGCAGTACAAAACAAAAACTGACTAACTAATGACAAAGCTGCCCATTGTTACGTGTTTGCATTACTTTGACAAGTTTTTAGTGAGAGAGAAGACTTTTAGTTCAAAGTGTAATTGTCTTAAAGGCGAGCCAGAGAGGCTTTTAGAATAATTTTCTGCATTTTATTTAGCTTCCATACAAGTACTTACGTGAACCACAGAATAATGAAAACATGTGTAAACAGAGCTTAAAGAAAGCCTCCAAGCAGGTGTTATTGTCAGTGTTGGTTAACAGGGATTATGGGAATTGTCAGGATGTTGTTGTTGTTTTTTGTTTTTACCATTGATGGTTTTTGGCGAACGCATAATATAACAAATGTTGTTTTCTCTGCAGCCAATAAAGGTGCTTTGTTGGCTTTTGTTGTCCATAATTTGACATATTCAGGTCATTTGGGGAAATGTCATTAAAAACATTGTTTCCACTACATTCATTAAAAAAAACACGTCAGTTTTTGCATTGATTTAGATACCTTATTTGTTTTTGTATTGAGTTAATATCTCCTTTAGAAAGCTTGACTAAACTTTAACTTTGTTGGACAACAGCAGAAACTGGGTGAAACTACTTCTGTTCCACAACTGCATTTTGTTAACTTTCCAAGGTATTTTTGGCCTGGTTCCCTCTTGGATATCTAACCTAACTTGATACTGACACGAGCGCCGCGTTTCCTGGAACGTGTAAAGAGGCCCAGGATGACTAAAGAGAATAGCAGAGTGGTGCATCGCCTGTGCATGCAAAAGAACACTCATGAAAAATGGACGACTTTGGAATAGTCAATGTAATTAATGTTAGCGTTGAAACTAAACGTCCACCCCTGCTGTCATACCTCTTTTCGCGCACACACACGTCTTATCTGAAGGAGTAGATGGATGGAGAGGATGAAGGGAGGATGAAAGTGCCACACTCGTTTTTTTCCCCCTGCCTTTTTGTGGCGGAGGATGCCCCGAGGCGAGATTTAACAGAGGGAAGAGATGGAGAGAGGAACTGAAAAAAAGGGAGGTGTCTCAGTGACAATGCCAACCCTGCCACCATCACCTCCCCCCTTTTTTCTCCTCCATGTCTCCCTTATTTTGCTCCCTTGCTGGAGGCCTCGATAGCCCTTTGCTAGTGCTCAGGGTGCGACCTTGGTGGTCACTGAGCTGGTGTGAACACGCAAGAAACCCGCCATATGGGTGAGGCAGAGCGAGAAATGGGTGGAGAGATTCAAGGAGGGAGCCGTCTAATCCTTGGTTTGTCCCTGCGTCTTCTCTCCCTCTCCCTCACACACGCCGTCTGGGCTGCATATGTGCTCCTTCACCCCGATCTCTTGGCCTGGGCCGAGGCCAGTGCCCCCGCCACCTTACCCAGGGCAAGGGCTGCATATGTTGGGATGGTGGGCGCTGCAGAGGGGGGAGAGTGGGCAGGGTGGGCAGCAGATGGCCAAGCCCGAAGGCCTCCGCTGGTGTGGCCGGTGGTGAGTGTGTATGCATGTGGTGGGGGTGGGAGGGAAGAAGGTGTGTGTGTGTGTGTGTGTGTGTGTGTGTGTAGGTTTTCTGCTTGGAAGGATGGATGGAGGGGCATCAGTGCAGAAGAACTTCTTCTGGTCACGGTGAGAGAAAAATGGAAGGAGGAGAGGGAGAGAAGGAAAGAGTGGATGTAGAAAGAGAAAATGTGGTTAAATCCATCACAGCTGAACAGTAAGGGGTGCTACCTGTATTTACCTTCACTGTTTTTTAATCATCACCACTTTGCTTCTGACACATTGTGAGCAGAAGCACCAGATCCTTCAGAGTTAAACACTTCAAAGTTCTATACATTGGTTCTTTGCACAAATTCAAAATCTAACCAGTTTATATGAATGCTTCCCTACATCTATGAACTTATAGGCGTTGGTCTTTGTTGACTTAGTAATGCCTGTGGTTACAGGTGATAATGACACATCCCCGACTGCAATCCACACATGAAATGTAACCACAAATATTGGCAGTTAACACTTCTTCTGTGTTAGAAAAACAACATAACTACTACACCTTTATTTATCTGATCACAGTGCAGCACTTCAAACTATGAGTTTGGAGGATTTGTGCAGTGAGCCTAACAAACTCGGGATGGACAGTGGCTTCCACAATAATTTATAAAAATGTCAAACTTCATTTGGATTCTGGCAAACTCTGCCTACATACATACATTTGATGTCCATGTCTCAATAATACCAAACACTTTTGGTACATCTTAATCATCTTTAAGTTACATTTTTCAAAACCATCAATTACTGACTGATTTTCTCTTTTTTGGTCTTATTTGATTGAGCTTTATAGAGAGTCTGTTCATTTGCATGCAGGCTTGCAGACATGTTGTGCCAAGTTCATGTACGTGTATGTTGAATGAGTGTGTATTGCTTCTGGCTCCCTGTCTCCTATCTGCCCTTCAACGAAAGGGCCCTTCAACACATGTGAGAAAGAGACCGGGTGAGAAAAGGACGAGAGGGATGCAGAAGATATCAGTTTTGCCCTTCACTGCTCCCACAATCCCTTGCTTCTGCTCCATTACAGACAAGGAGAGTGTCCCGAAGACGCTCGCAGGTATGACACAGCTGCCACGCTCTGAATCACACACACACACACACACCTTGCAGGTATGGGCCAGTTGCCATGCTCTAGATAATTGGCTGTTGAGGGTGCAGCTTGTTAGCCAGCCACAGCTGACATGCCAGACACACACATGCACGCACTAAAGCACGCACACACGGGTTGAAAGAGCCAAGAACTGAACAGAGAGCGACCAAGGATGCAAGGATGGCTCTATCTTCTTTCTTCTGGCTTTTTCTTTCTTACTTGTATTTCTCAAATTAGACCCCTATCTCCTGAATCCTCTTATCTTTTTTTTTAATTTTTACTTTTTTTATTAACATCTTTATCACATCAACGTCTCTCGGACAGATGGGTCGGCCTGCTGCTCCTGATGTTTCTATTAAAATGACATTACCAACCATAAAAACTTTCGCTGGATCGTCCAGCAGCCCATTCATAACCATTTAGCCCGCACCTGTTTGGGAAGGGGGTGTGTGTGCATCATTTTTGTGTGTGACTGAGATGTATCAGAAGGAGGCTACTTTAATGTGCACACACACATATAGACACACACGCACGCACACACCCCACAGACTCCCAGAAGGTCATCCCCTCGGAGAATGTCTGTTTGAACTAGGGACCTCTGTCGCGAGCTGCTGGAGGCCTGATTCACTGTCAGTTGAGTGTGTGTCTGTTTTTTTTAAAAATAAATGTGCATATATATTTGAATGTATTTGAATGTATTTTATCAATTAAGTAATTCACTAAATTTCTGATCAATTAGGATGTGAAAAATGTATGATTGTACAGCATTATACTTTTTATTGATTCAACGCCTGTACTTTTTATAGACTTCCATCTTTCCTGCAAGTCTGTTCAAGCAAGAGTGTGTGTGTGTGTGTGTGTGTGTGTGTGTGTGTGTGTGTGTGTGTGTGTGTGTGTGTGTGTGTGTGTGTGTGTGTGTGTGTGAAAATTAAGCGCCACAGGCTGTGGTTTTCCATGCCTCCTGGTAATGGATACTAATGGCCCTGGGCAGGCCTCCATGGAGCAGGGGGGGTACATTTTGTATGTTTGACCCCATCCTGCTGCCCTCACCCTGGGAGGAGAGGGCCTTAGGAGTGAGGGGCCCGGTGGGGGTCTGGGTCACCATCAGCATGCATAACACTCAACATAAACACACACTGTTATCTGTGTAAGTGACAGTGAAGGCGAGCAGGCTCACATCACACACGCTGCAAGGTTAAAAAAGCAAGGAGGAGGAAATACTACACTGAACAAATTAACCATCATATTCAATCTTCATATGAAATTGTTTCATAGATGATTAAATATGACTTCCATGGAAAAGCTTATAAGTGTATCAGTCATTTTGTAGTATATAATCAAAAAAGGTGTACCACAAGGATCCAAAGTCAGACCCATTATGTTCATAATTGTATAAATAAAACTGCTTTAGTATCATTGCCATAGTTGATGAAATGATGATATGATATTTGCAGACACCACCTGTGTTTTTTATTTTTGCATTATATGTGTATCTAGTTGGGTTTTCATACGAGCCGTTTCCATTTTTCTATAACCCATTTTTCTTCTTAGATCATTTTTTTGAACTGAGCAAATTAAATAAAGTATAAAATATTCGTCTTAGGAGATGAGCGGTCTGATTATTTTTTTTCCGAAGTGAGGAAAACACCTCTGTCACCGTTCAGATGTACAAAGCCATTCTATGAGCTCAATGTATGAACTTGTGCATTTACCTCTCAAAGATAAATGATAAACCCCCTTTTTCAAATCATCCTTTCCAACCAGCACTTCTGAGACACAATCAATAACCCGGTGAAATACACAGGTGCAGATGCATACTGCACACACGTTATTCTATCTCTGCTACGTGCCATTTTAAAGTGGCCACTTAGTTTTTTCAGCATACCTGTTAAAAATCCTGAAGCCCTTTGGAAGTGAACAGCACAAAGTCTTTCAAGGTGTGTAAATTGTCTCATCAAACTTAATGCTTAATGTGTTAATGCAGGATCAATTAGCTTGATGTGAATACTCTCAAGGACTGGACTAAAGATGTTTTCATTGCCTAACATGTTTCGTATTTCTATTTCTATTGGTACGTAGCCAAATAAAGTTTGAATTTCATTTTCTATATTTATTAAATGTTAAGATAAGGCTTGAACATGTGCAAGGATGTGACGTGATGGCATTCTGTAACCAACCTCCGATCTGAAAGGAGCTACATTTGTTCTTATTTTCTCTCCTTCCATCTCCAAGTAGGTGAATGCCAAAAGGCGGGGTGCGGTTCAGGTAAACAGGGCTCTCAGGGGAGAGGTGACCTTTGGGTTCTCAGTCAGGGGGACAAAACCAAAGGGGGAGGGAGAAGGAAGGGAGGGAGGCCTGGTAGAGAACAAAGCTGAGTGCAGGGAGAGTAAAAGAATGAAAAAAACATGAAACAAGATGAATGAAGGGGAAGAAAGATGTTAACAGAGAGGGAATAAAGAAAAGGAGCCTGCTGGCACTTATTGTTAAGGTATCAACATTTTTAAAAGTTACAGTATCAGACACATTTTAAAAAAAAAAGCACCTTAAAATGTTCAAAGTACATACTTAGGTTCAGACCAAAAAAATAAACAAGTCAAACAGATGATTTAGGTGCCATTTGGAACAAACAACAACTAGTGTAAATGTTCTTTAAAGCAGCATTTTGATCAGAGATCCCATTTCTGTGCATGTTACACACAGGATGTATGTGCATCTGCATTTTATACTTGCGTTCAACGATATGCGATTTAAGTACTCAAATAATCAATTTGTAGCTCATCTTGAAAATCACAACCGATGAGGCATGTCAGAAGTGTCTAAAAAAATCGGAAGTATTTCAAACTCCAAGAAAAAAATAAGGACTTCCTGAAATGTTAGTTGGATTGTTTATAAGCCTTGGTCAAAAGATGAATATCAACTTCACTGTTTTGTTTTGGTGCTGAGTTTTTTATGGAAAATGTGAAAATGCATTGTGTATTAACTTAGCGTGTCCTTCACTTTATGAGGTATTTGAAAAGATAATTTAGCTTAAACACTAGGGTTTTTTAAACCAAATTCTTCAAGATGACAGTGAAACAGAATTGTTGGCTCATCCTTTGTGCCTCAGCAGGGATTGGTGAGTGTCTTCACTCATCAGAAGGTGTATATTCAGATCGACGTCTCCTCTCCACAGGTAACTGCCACTGCTCATAAGTCTGACTCTCCTCACGTTACAGGAGGCTCAGTGTGCTAACGTTCAGCGCACAACAACAGTGATAGATTTTCTCTTTCAGCTCTCTATTTTCTCTCCCTTGTGTCTCATCTCCCCCTGAAACTTTTTCTTCATGTTTCACTCCTTCTCTCTGTTTCTCTCTCTCTCTCTCTTTCTCTCTTTGTGTCTCTGTGCGCCTCCGTCTCCCAGCGTGGCGGGCAGACATCAGGAGCCCCGGGGAAGTGCTTCGCTGTGGGAAGGAGCCTTGGCTTTAAGTGGCTCTAAGTGGCTCTCGCTGTTTGTCTCTTTAGTTGTTTATTTTCTCCTTCGCTCGCCCCGGGCAGGGAGGAGAGAGGGACACTTAGCGTCGGGGAAAAACACAGCGTGGCCAGGCAGGGAGGTTTAATACTGCTTAGTAGCCTGCAGAGTTTACATGTGAGGGAGGCACAGAGACACAAAGTGCAAGTGTGTGCAAGTTTATTATTGCAGTTTGTGTGTCGTTTTATCATTAGAAATGTTATAAAGATGTCAGAGGGTTTGTGCATATTTTACTACGTATGTGTGTGTGTTTGTATTGACAAAGCCAAAAGGTCCAGGTATGACCTTCTAAGATGACATTATTTTCCATTGATCCGCCTCGGTTCCGTGTTTTGTCTCACTGGGACTACTGCACCAACAATCGCCCTCCATTGTTCTGTTTTTAAAGACAAACAGCTACTTAACGTCCCCTCATGAAAGACCGTTGTGTTTTTGGTCAATGCTTCGAATCAGGTTGGAAAATTTAAACATGACACAACCCAAAGGCCAAGTATTTTTGTTAAAACTCAACCCAAAATACCAACAATGACGACGTTTTCAGCTCAAACAAAATACCACACCACACATTTAATGGGACCAAACAATGACACTGGGATGAGCCATTTCTTTAGCTGAGATGTAATGCATGATGGTTGATGGGCATCATTTGATGTTCCCTTGACATGTAACCACCTGTGAGTATGTCAAACTTAGACTAACAAAAACATGAAGTTTAGTTTCTGGCCAACTTATGGATGTACTCAGTTTCCTAAAGCTCTTTTTGTCTCTCTAATATCTGATTCTTAAGCTACAATATTATGCATAATGTTCACCATATTGCAGCAATCATTGTCCATCTCCTGTTTGCTACGGAACAGGACGTGTGCAGAAGATTCATTGGAGAAAACAGCTGCCTAAAGTTGCTGAAAGTAAGCCTGCAGAGAGAAATGAAACAGAGCTTTGATTTTGTTGCTTCTAGAACTGAAGCAGTGAGCTGAAATGTGTAACATTTGTAAATCACTTTGACAAACCTAGTGGAAGAGCAGGGGATCAAACCACAATGTCTGAGTCTGTTGTCATGTCAAGACCAAAAACAGGTCTGAAAACAACGCAGGACTTTCAACCAGCAGACCAGGGTTCTAGTCCAAGGAAAAGTAGAAGTCGATATGGCCAAATTTAACCAACCTGTTGCCATTTCATATAAACTGCACTTTAAAAAGGCTTTGATGCAACAAGGGGCAGAACATGTCGAATAAAAGCTACCTCAAAACAAGTGTCTTTGACAAAGTGGGATGAGGAGTTGAAAGTTGACATATTGCTCTGTCCATGGTGCTGATAATACCTCCTCAAAGGCTCGGCTGACTAACTTTATCAACACTAGACCAGCATGAGAACTGCCTTTCTCTGCTGGATTGTGTAGGGTCAATAGTCAGGGCTATTGATGACATTATTACAAATCTGACCTGAGAGCAGTTTTGGATTCCATGATTATTCTCACTGAGACACGAAAGATGATTTAAAAAGTACCTTAATCAAACGTAATCTGTAGGCCTTTATAAGGAAACTTGACATGAATGCAGCTTCTCTAACTGGCCCCTCACAGACGGAGGCCTCTCCTCAGCTTTAGCAGAGAGTAACTTCTCTGTTTGTTGGCACGAGTGTGTGTTGTTCAAAGATTAAGGCAGATAGCGCTTTAATTCCTCTAAGTGGTGTGCAAGCTTGAGCTGTGAACTCATGCGAAAACGCCAGCGAGCATGTGTTTATAAAAGTGTGTGTGTGTGTGTTTCCAAGAACCTAAGCGAGTGCATCTTAGTGTGTAATGCGTGTGAGGCCGGGCAGATGTACGGAGGGAAAAATTAGCGCTCTCTTAGATGCTCAGCTCACCTCACATACAGACACATAAACACACACACACACACACACACACACACACACACACACACACACACACACACACACACACACACACACACACACACACACACACACACACACACACACACACACACACACACACACACACACACACACACACACACACACACACACACACACACACACACACACACACACACACACACCTCACAAATGAACACTTCCACTTCATAATGAGGATTACCTGCATGGCCTCACACTCACACACTTGTTCTGTTGCTCATCTGTCCTTGTTCCATCCTCCCCCTATCACTCTTTCTTGTTCTCATCCTTCTCTCTCTGTACACCGTACACATATACACACACAATAACGCACACACACACACACACACACACACACCCCTTCAGTGTCCTAGCTGTCTCAACTTGAGCAGCAAATGAACACAATTAGCCACGGCTCCGCAAACACACACTGGGGTATTGTTTTGCTCACACTCACTCAGACCTTAATCTGGTGCTCCGGTGGGACCTTGTGCATGTGTGTGTGTGAGGGCAGTCGAGGGGAAGTGTTGCAGAGCCCAGCTGACAGAAGGGGCTTCCAGGCCTTATTTTCCCCTCAGAGGTTTCAACGACGATGTTCAAGTCCTCGCGCCTTAATCCTTGCTGTGCTCGCCTGGGTGCCCTCACACACACACACACACACACACACACACACACACACACACACACACTTTTTCAGCTTGAAAGCATTTCAAACATGCACATACACAGCCACAGCCTTCGGTCAGAGCCAGATGTTACGGGGTGAACAAAGGCATTGAGTCACAAGTTACTGTTCTCAACAGCAGGTTGAGCCTCAGGTCATTATTAGCACACACTCACACACACACACACACTCCTTCACACTGCACTGACTATGCTTTGTCACTTCTTCCCCTTGAGCTAGTGTGTGTGCCGCCTGCCTAATTAGACAGCAGGTATCTGCCTGACAAGATTTCTTGCAAGAACACCTACACAAGTGGGCGCCTAATGACTGCACTTTAAGATGCCTCGCAGGCCTCTGCAGAGGAGGTGGGTGTCTCTGCAGAGGAGGTGGGTGTCTCTGCAGAGGAGATGGGTGCCATTACAGCCAGTGTGATGTGACTCAGTAGCTCCAGGCCAGAAGACACCATAACACCAGCAGCCTATGGCATGTAGCATGCTAAATGAAAAGCCTGATTCCAGTCATCAAACTGGGCAGGTGAAGGAGCCTCTGGTGGTGCTAAATAAACACCAAAAAGTGTCTATATGAACTTCAGTTTTCAAACAGTGTGCGGAGAATGTACGGTTCAGAGTTATTATTGAAATTACACTAGTGTTAGTCACGTCCAATTAATTTGGACAACATAATTAATTTTAGGACAGGGGCCAATATGTAGTATAACTGCACTCAGACTTTATCGCAACATATCAATTCACTTCATATGTTTTCAATATGGTCAACTAATGGTACACAAGTAACATCACAGCTAACTGTTGTGCAGATTAGAGACAACTTTGCGACCCAAAGATGGACACATTTCCTCAAAAAACATGAACAAGGTCATTCTAGGTTTTCTTTTGATTACTGAAGTTTAGACAAACAATGTTTAACAGTTGCATTACAGTGGGTTAATTAAATATATGAAGAGCTTAAAATGTATAAATGATGGTATTAAGCATTTGACCGCTCCATGTCATCTCCAGCTGGTTTAAGAGCTGGGATCAGAAACTTGAGACGGCAGACAGTCAGCTAGCATACTTCCTCTTTACCTAAGGTAAGCTTAGCTTGTGTTTGTAGTACAGTCCACGTTACTGCTGAATCTCACATTAAAACTCAAAACAGTGAAGAAAAAGCACTGACTTGTTGCACAGTGCAAGAGTGTAAATGCCATGCTCGAGGAAGTTTTTGACACTATTAGGTGTGAAATATAATAAAATTAGACAAACTGTTGTTGTTTTTTTGCTTCATCTGCCCGTCAGAAAAAATCACAACAAAATGATGCTGCAAATGTAAGCATCCTACTTCTAAAGCTTTTTTTATCGTGAGGTCTTTTTCCTATGAGTGACAATGAGAGAGGCTGAACCCTGTGAAGCACCACAGTGGCATTTGGAGTGGACACACACACGCACACACACACACACACATCCTTCCTCCATACACACACACACACACACACACACACACACTGCCATTACCATCGCTGCGTCGAGCCAGAACTCAATCTCAAAGTGCACCAGATGTGCTCGCTCGTGCAATTATTCAGGCAAAGACATTGGCTCAGATGTATTTATATTTGTGTGTGTATGGTCATGTGTGTGTACGTGTGTGTGTTTGTGTGTGCATACGGTCTTGTTAGAGCACTAAATGTCTTCCATTTGAGCTGCTGGCTGACCTTCTCGCTCTCCCTTTTTTATGTTTAGCCTTTCGCAGCGTTCTCACCTTTCCTGCCAAGTCAACTGTAGTGTCATCTCTCTTTCAGTCTCATTTTTAAAAATCGTTTCTGGATCTTTCTCTCCCAGTAAACTTAACCAGACCGTCATTTGTTTTCCCTTTTGAACGGAAATTTAAGTCCACTACAGTTGTAAAATAATTACACTCAATATTAGGTTGGGGGTAAAGAAGAGCTGGAACTGTGATCATTTTAAACTAATATATTTACATGCATTAAGGTATATAACAGAGTGTGTTTTTGGTTATCTGTAGTGCCATGTGGTTTCATTACACGACAAGCTGCATATTTAAATTACACGGTACATGTAAGGCCAAGCTAGAGGACATTTTAAATATTTTAAATTGCATTATTTCTATCAAATAAAATGAAATAAAATTCAGTATTCTTGGCTGACTAAGTCACTGAAAGATAGATAACATGAATTAAACTTCAGCTATTAGGAGCAAAAAAAGGAGGTTGGGGTGTTGGATGGTTAAAAAGAGAAAACAAGAATTAGTGTCTTTACAGATTATATCTTTGATTTGCTAGAAAAAGGCACAAACTTCATATTTCTGATGCTAGGTTTTTATATGTACATATAAAAGTGTGCCTATACAGTAAACAGTAATTATTTATCATGTCTGTATGGATGCACATCAGGTAAATTATTTAAACATTTTTAATGAAAACTTTGTCACATGCAGGAAAAAGATGGTTAAATATTCACTTTTATCGCCTTTGCATCTCTCTAAGTCCACCTCCAGAGAGTTAGGGTACACACACACACACACACGCTGAACCTTCAGTTCACGTGTGTGTCCGTCGTGTCCCCTCCTCTTCATGTGACAGACATTTCCAGCTTTGTTTGTGTAAATTGCTGCACAGTCATTTGCATATGTCTGTTGTGTGCTTACAACTTCACATTGTTTTTAATCTGGAAAATATGCTAATGCTGTTGTGTGGAGGTGAACATGTGTCCGCGTGTAAGTGTGTGTGTGTGTGTGTGTGTGTGTTTGAGTGTGTGTGATGTGGCAGGCCTGGTAATAATAGCACAAGGTGAGGGTGACAGAGGTGAGAGCATGTGTCGCATTAATACTCGCTGCGACTATTAAAGCCCATTTGCATTAGTCCATATGCTGCTGCAGAGCTCAAGTGTTGCCCTTTTCTCTCCACGCTCCTGCTGTAATGTATGTTTGATCTGAATGTGTTGCTGAATGGAGAGGAGTGAGGTTTGTAAAACATGTGATTAGCTGTGAGAAATACCCAGAGTGCCCCTGGGCTTTAAGTGTTTGGAGGGTGTTAACCTATGTGACCTATTTGTTAACTAGAGATCACAGTTTATTCATCAGGGTGAACAATGTTTTCTTTTTCTGATTTAGAAACAAACACAAAAAACAACTTTGTATTTAAAGAAGGAATGCAGAGTACTTTACCATCTCAATGGACAATTTTGCAATACAAATAACTTCACTTAACTTGATTTTTTCAGGTGTTTGAACTTACAATTACGATATAAAAACAATACAATATGATACAATACCAAAGGTTGCTAGACGATACCATATCATACAATGTGATTTGATGCTACACGACTGGATAGGAAGCTATACGAAGAAGAGCACATACCTCTTATTGGATAATAATAATAAATACTTGAGTTAAAGCATTTCCACACTTTAATTTCATCTTCTGATTTCTGTTTCACTCTCCTCTCTCCCTCCCTGTTTCATTGTATTCCTCCCTCTGTCTATAAAAGTGTCTCCAATCTTCTCTTTCTGCCTCCAATTAATCACGGGGGCGTTTTATCCTCTGATGAGTATCTTAGTTGTTCACTCACAGGCTCATTATCTATGCGTCCTGTTTAGTAAAAGCCGTAACGATGCTAACGAGACGTCCAATCAGATGGTTTTAGTCACAAAGGGCTAATTGCAGCTGTTGCTTCTCTAACAGGAAAAAAAAAAAACCCTGTTTGGGTTGTCGGGTTATTTTAAAACACACACACACACACACACACACACACACAGTGTGATGTGTGTGTGTGTTTCACAGGAGGGAGTCTCTGTGTGGTTACCTGTCATCACAAAGCTGCAGGTTTGACATGATGGGATGACGGAAAGGAGCCTCAGGTTGCTATACACACACACACGCGCGCACGCACACACACACACACACAAACACACAGCGACACACACCTCAGCTCTAAAAGGGTTTAGCATATAAATACCTAACTGGGCTGCAGTACAAGTAAGCACAATGCAGAGTGTGTGTGTGTGTGTGTGTGTGTGTGTGTGTGTATGTGTGTGTGTGTGCTCAGATATCTCTTTGTTGATGTTCTCTCTGATTTGGTGCCAGCTTCACATCCATCTGTCTCCACACACACACACACACACACACACACACACACACACACACACACACACACACACACACACACACACACACACACACACACACACACACACACTTGCAAAGGTAATGAGTTTAATTTTGCAAAACCAGACGAGCAGTGACACATTTTTCTATATGTTGTGGAAGCATCGCGACACGTGCACGCCCGTGTCTTTCTCGTTGCTAAATCAATTCTCAACTTTACTTCAAAACACAAAACACACATAACGATGCATCAGAAGGAGAGTAACGCACACGCTTCATACACACAGACACAAAAGCAGGCTTCCACTCAAATCGACTGTTTATGTTGTCATTTATTGTTCCTGATTCCACCAGCCTGTACTGCATGAAGGTATAAAGAAGAGGAGAGGTTACAGTGATTGTTTATGTATCAGTTTTCTCTGGTTTTGAAACAGGGTAGATGTTTGTGATGAAGTTGTTTAAAAGTAGAGAAGAGGTGGGATTAAAAAAAGTGTAACGGTCATCCGACTCCTTTTCCAACACGCACTGTTTGCTCCGTGTTGAATGAGCTGACGTTGTCGTTCGCTTCTGTATATTAATGTTTGTTGCTTTTGTCATCTATGTATTTATCTTCTTTTGTTTCATTAACATTTAAAATTATGAATCAATCAAGTTTACAGAGAGAGAGGTATCGCATGAATATCCTTTGATAATTATTTCTACAACCGTATCAGTGAGATACGTTTAACTAGAACTTAATATGTAAAGAAATAAATCAACGTCTCTCCTCCTCTCACATTCCAGTGAGACTCAAACAAGCGTCTTTTATTACAGTGTTCATATTAAGAACTGCACTAAAGTCGTTAAGAAGGAATCAATATGTCGTTTACAAAACTATTCTAATGATGAAAACATCCAGAGGTGTGTTTAGTAAATGAGCCTGAATTTAAATTAGGATTTGAATAAATTCCTCTGCACTCAAAAAAACAAACATTTTGACCCCCAAAAATCCCCTTTAAGCACATTTTAATTTAGAGGTGATGATACATTTGTGAATATTCATTTGAACAGAAACAAGTTTTATGTGAGAAGTCACTTTTCATTTAAAGTAAAACAAAGTGAGAGCTTGGATTAATCTAAACAACTCTGTGTTATTTAGAAAAGGAGAATAATGATATTAAGATGAATGGAGGTTAAACTTATTAAGAACATAAGGTGAAGTATTTTCAGTGTTATGTTCTCTATATTAGCCTATTTCATTGGATACTCGTTCATAAATGATGAAGTCAAAGGTTTTCATGCTCAGTAGTTAAAAACCTTTTTCTGCATTTTGTCTCTTTTTTTTTCAGCTGCACATGTAAGAAATAGTTTGCAGCAGCGTATTGATCACCAGTTGTTATTGATCTCCTTTAACTACATCTCAGTGGTGAGTGATGATGCGTTTTGTGCAGGCTGTAGTTGCAGTTTTTGACCAGTAGGTGGGGACATGTTCAATCAACTTAAACTCGGTGCTGCATTGCTCTCCTAAACTGAACACATCTGAGCTTTATTTCCTTAAAATCACCTTCATTAATTGGATGTCTTGCCTTAAACATTTTTCAAACTTTTTCTTTGTCTGCTGAAATAAAGTGTGTGTCGTTAACTCATCATCCAATGGAAAAGGGTTGCACATCACGAGTCTCTTGGTGAATTGTTTTATATTGTGCTCACAGTTTTTGCAGTTTTTGTTTAGTGAATAAAAAAGTTGTTTCTCACTTCTCTCATCTCTCCCGAGGCTCTCCTGAAGTGTATTTAATTTGTCCTGCCAGGGAGCGCTTATCAGATGGCATCTCTTCCTGCATATGTGTGTGTGTGTGTGTGTGTGTGTGTGTGTGTGTGTGTGTGTGTGTGTGTGTGGACTTCAGTGGGCTCTTCTTTTGTTCAGTTCAGTAAGTATGTCTGTCTGTCTGTCTGTGTGTGTGTGTGTGTGTGAGTTGACCTGATAATCTGTGTGCTTTATAGAGTGCTGTTCACACATCGGTCTCTACTCTGATCCCAAACCCAAACACAGCATCCCCCCCACCTCCCTCCCTCCTCCTTTATCAGAGCACACACGTACACACACACCTCTCACACACACAGACATGATATCCCTCAATCCACTTTTTCCTCCACCCTGCTTTTTTTGGGGTAAAAAAGAGACAGAGGTTTGGTTTAACAGACAGGAGAAATTTGATTTCGGGCTAAAAAAGAGTTATTTTTTTTTCCACTTGTCAATAATGTGTGAGAGACAGACGTGGATTTGTTTATTGATTTTCAGTAAATTCATGTTGTTTTGCTTTAATTCGAGTCTTTTGACTCTTTCTCTCTCTGCCTCTTTTTTTCCCAGAGGCCTGTGTTCCTGATCACACACTGAATCCGACACAGATCCCAAAGTCAAACACAGATTCTTTATCGGAGAACACACTCCTCTCATAATCCCTGGATAACTGCACCTGTGTGGATGTGTGTGTACATGTGCGTCCACTGAGCTGGGATGATTCTCAAGCTGTGATCATAAGAATATAACGCTGCAGGAAACAAATTGTGGCGTTAAAATCAAAGCAGATTTCCAAATATAAGGAATAAGTGAAAGAATTAACATATCAGCAGCAGGGAAACGAGCCATGGATGAATTACGACTTCATTTTCAGTCTTCTCCTCTGCAAAAGTGTCATTTTCAGCCTCATCAAGGAGATTTTCCGATGTTGTTTCAGAGCTCGAGTAGAACTAAATGTCTAATGATTAAATGGGGCGCACTGAGGTTTCCTTGTTGATGTCAATTACATCTTTAATTAGTGCATGTGTAATGTAAATACAGTCTGTTTTGATTGCTCCTGTGCCTCCTGTCCCACGGTAAAACAGATTTTCTCCCTCATTAGGCAGTCACTCCTTCAAGTGGCTCCGTCCCCCAGGACCTGCCCTGGACGAGCCTGCATGTGTGCGTGCGTGTGAAAGTGTGTGTGTGTGTGTGTGTGTGTGATGGGGAAAAAAGGGGGAGCATATGGATCCATATGGAGAAGTACCGTTAAGATGTTTTGAAAAACTATCACAAATAGGAGGGAAATGACATGTTTTAGGGTTTAAAAAAAGGCACAAAATGTTCAGCTTTTAATCATTTATCGGTTTCCTTATCTAAACAGGTTATGTCAAAATGCACGTAATCGTCACCTACTTTTATGTGTCCCAGTCTGATGACCTAGTCCCTTTTAGTCAAACTGTGAATGCTCTTTTGGCTGCATGCATTGTTGAAGATGTCATTATTTATGTCTCGTCATTATTCCCGCGGCCTCTTGTGAATGCCGAGGCACATGAAAGGAGCTGGACTGATTGAATAAGCGAGGCTGACATGCTTTAAAGAAAGACAGGATTTTGTTGTTTCATATGAGTTGGGAGGCTTTTGTGTGAACATGAGCAGACTGCGTGGTCAACCGTGGGATGCAGACGTGCAGGTGTGGTCTGCTGATGCATGTTCGACTATTATTAGTTGTGTCTAAAAAGTCTATAAATGTTTACGAAAGGAAAGCAGAATGCAAAGTCAAAAGAAAAAAATAACGGAATCAGAGTTTCGGGGGGTGAAGAGAAAAGGGAGAAACAAGGCAGAAATAAAAAGAGGGAGAGATGCCATGTGTTGCACACCTGAGCCCTGAGAAAAGGAGGGAGAGTCGGAGTGGGAGGAAGAGGAGGAGGAGAAAGGAGGGGGAGGGAAGAGGGGGATGCTGGGAGAGAATCAGTTCCACTACACGCTCATTACCACCTATTCATCTGGAAGACATCTCTGCACAGATCCAGCGCTCGCTACCTCGACTGCGCTGGCTCTCCCTGTCCCAATGTGTATGTGTGTGTGTGTGTGTGAGTGTGTGTGAGTGTGTGTGTGTGTGTGTGTGTGTGTGTGCACCTCTATAGGCCTGCCTTTGTGCCTCTCCCCCCATTCCTAATAAGATAAACGTCTCCATAATGACCTATGTGTACATTCTTCTTCATATTCGCTGCATGACTTCCTTTCTGTTGTCCCCCGCTTTATTTTGAAGGCTGTGACATTAATTAGAACCATTTCATATGAAAAACACCAGTGCTTGCATCTTCTTAGGATAATGGACGTTGTCATACGCTCATTGCAAATACAAGGTCTCCTATCAGGGCAGTATAGGCCTTTTACTATAAAAGCACAGAATATGTTTCTGAAGAGCAGGAGACAGCAGGCACTCAGAGGCACAAATGGTCAAGGAAAGCTGGAGGGGTACATAATGCTAATATGTACACATGTGTATGGATATGGAATAAAGTGCTTTTAATTGTGAGAAAGTCCAATGGTCTAAGCAGACACTGGAAAAGCAAAGTGAACAAGACAAAAGTTGTTTGAAAATATTCACAATGTTCCATTAAATGGGCTTTTTAAGAATAATTGTGTACATCTGCATTACATTATATTTTCTCTGCATTGTGACTTGGAAACAAGCAAGTGTACGAGCTAAAGCTATCCACATCTCCTTGTGATAAAGTGTGTCCATTTGCACACTGAAACTAGCTGTAGCCATGCTTTGTACAGTGACAGGATGTGAAGCTTAAACAGCAAATGACACCCACGATTTCCACAGCATCCGTTTCTGTGGTTTTGCTCCGTCCGAAGGCGCCTGCCCTAATCCACTGGGTCCGTTTGTGAAGCGTAAGCGCAGCAGTGCGCAGCCATGAGCACTTGGACTCATGGGTTCACAAGTTCACAGGAGAACTACAAGATCACGTGGGAATAAAGAGAACAACATGTGAACGACATGTTGCTCTGAGTTTCTGCGGTAGATTTGTTGTTCATTTGGCGCCTGTTTGGATGTAATGTTGATAAAGTGATGACAGAAGTGATCAGGAGCTTGACATGGTGTTTTATTTTGAAATTGACAGGATGCTCTGTGGGTTCCCTTGTCTGTCTTCCTGTGTGGGTCAATCTGCTCTGTTTTAGCATGAAGCGCTTGCAGTCATAAGTAGACTTGGCGTCTATATTTGGAGCGGAGCAGAACAGAGTGGCGCTTCTGTCCTTAGGGGCTTTTGTACCCCTGCAGGTCTCTCCTTGCAGCAAAGACATGCTCTATAACAACTCCTCAATGTTCTTAATTTCTTAGTCTAAAAAAAAAGTTAAATTTGACTTAAATCAATCACTCATCGTTGATAACTGTCTCTTTAAACGCAGACACCAATTAGATGGATATTTTTGATGCTTGTGTCAACCAAAATGGAACTCCTTCAGGATCATAGCAAATGTAGGAAATATGAAAACATCTATTTTAATAAATTGCAAAACTTCCAAAACTGTCTCAACATCTATCACACCTTTGTTTCACTCCCTAAATCTGTCTTCATGCACTTTTCTTTGCCTGTTTTATGTCTCTGTGTGTGACATGTTTGTGTGTGCATCACCACCCATATGCATGTGCACATTGGAGTGTGTGTGAGGTACAGCTGGCAGCCTTGCAGACAGGTGGGCCGGCAGCACTTCCTTCCAAAGAGTCGTACCCTCACAAATGTTCCCTCCTCCACCCCCCATCTTTCCTCTCGCTCCTCCCCAGCGCTGCCTTCCTCCTCGTCTCGTTAGCGGCATTTTTTTTTTTTTTTAAACGCCACATCCCAATCTGGACGGACATATGCACGCACACATTTCCCCCCGTCAGTTGGGCTCCTAAGAAATTGTCACACATAAACATTGCAAATTAGCGAAGACCAAATGGCCTTTTATGAATTCTTCTGTCGCCGAAATGGTTTCAAATGGCCGCTTTTATTTTCTCTGTGATGTACATCTGTTGGAGGAAATAAACAAGAAAACAACAACAGATTTCTGCATGTGAGTGCATGTTAGTGTGCACGGGAAACGAGGCGGACAATATGTCAGTGTGTTCAAAGATTAGACTTCTAAATTTTATGGAGGGAATTATTAGATCAACAAAAAACTAATATTCCACAATAGCACGCAGTGACATTCCCCAAATTGGGATGTTCCCGTCTGGATTTCCTTCCCAACTAGAGCTATTGTGACGAGGCGAGACACACACACACACACACACACAATGTCACCCCACCAGCTTGAGCATTTGTCCGTGTGTGTGCGTGTGTGTGTGTGTGTTGCAGACTTTTGTGCCAGAGCCCTCTGCCCCTCTCTCCATCTGCTGAAGCCCCCCAGGCTGGACCAAGGTCACTCCTCTGCTCTCCTTTAACATGGATGTGGATCTGTGTGCACAATTTACTGCACATGCATTACAGAGTGAGAGAGAGCGAGTGTGTGGATGTGAGTGAGTGAGTGAGTGTGTATGTGTGTGTGTGTGCGTGCCTGCGTGCGTGCGTGCGTGCGTGTCTGTGTGTAACAGGAAAAGGAGAGATTTGGCTGATAGAAAAACTGCAAATACTACAGGAGACAGGAAGGGGAAATACATTAACATCTATGGAAAGTGCTCCTCACATTACTGTACATGATTAAAGATAGTAGTTGAAGTTTAAATACATAAAAAATAACTTCATATAGTAACTTTCATCCCTTTCTTAAGCTTATGTGCTATTAAAGTTACAAAATGAGATCTTACTTGGTGCCTATTGACTTCGACTTCAAACCCCAGGTCAGGATTCACATTTTTCTAAATGATGCTTACTCTACTCAAGCGCCAACAATGCTAACCGTAGCTTTGAAATTGTGTCCACTAACAAACCAAAGGCACAAATCACAACACAAAGTCCAACATGAAGCAGATTTTTTTTTTTCTAGAGGAGCCTGTTTGGCCAAACAGGGAGAACATCTAGGGTCAACATCAGCAGGGTGTTTACTGCAGTGGGCAAACTTCATTTGGCTTTGATTGCTTATTTTAGCCTGCTTGTTAATGCAGACTAAATGCTAAGCTAAGGTAGAAGAATATTTTCCTGTGTGCGGCTGCTGTGTGGAGTTTTAATACATGTTAATTGCTTCACACAGTTTCTTAAAAGGTTGTATAACAGTGTGTAACGTACTTTATAAACAAGACCTTACTGTACCACTGCAGTAGTAGCAAGCTAACGTAGCTTGATGTAAGCTAACGTAATGTCGCCATGGAAACATGGTGTACAGCTGACATTAAAAAGTTGTAGAATCTGAAATAGGTCAGAGAATAAAGAATAGAACATGCTGTTCATTAGTGTGTATGAAATTATATGACTTTACAATATAATATCTCGCAAGCAGACTCAATCAGGAAGAAAAAAGACAAAGTGGCGTCTGTCGTCCACACACACACACACACACACACACACACACACACACACACACACACACACACACACACACACACACACACACACACACACACACACACACACACACACACACACACACACACACACACACACACACACACACACACACACACACACACACACACACACACACACACACACACACACACACACACAGGAGAGCAGAAACCAAACATTGACAGAGTGCTGCTCCTTCTCTCGGTCTTAAGACGTAATTTTTCCCCCTTGAGGGAATAGACCGGGCACACTGCCAGACAATGAAGTCCACTTAGCTGCTAATAGCCCACATAAGCACTGCACACTCACCCACACACACACACACACATATAAACACACACTTATGCAAAGACACAGACTTTTACAGCATTTACACACACAGACAATCATAATTATTACTGCAAATAAAAACAAATAATCAGGTAAATGCAGGCTAAAAGACGTGCGTTTTAGCAGCAGCACTTTAGAGGACTTGCAGGAATGGAGAATAGAAAAAAGCAGGAAAAAGCTTCAATTTCTGAACCTTGGATCTCCTTTAGTCAAAGAAACATACAAACAGTGAGGCGATGGGGACAGACGGAGAAGACTCGGAGTGATGAATACAGATTTGCTGCTCATTGGTTGAGTGTTTCCTCTCCTTGAAGACCGAACATCTTTCAGCTTTTTTCACCTTTCAGCTTTACAGCAAAGAACATACACACACATCCCAGTTTTCATCCTTTTCTTCCATTCAAATACAAGTAGTGTAAAGGTCTCTCACCTCTGAACACACTTCTACAAGTACTGACCTTTCTACTGTTGTGGAGTCTTCTGGAAGAAAAAGGAAGAACGAGCTGCCACAATAACTCTTTTCATTAATTCCACTCAATTATAAGTTTTAATGACGGGAATTTCAAAGTTATTTTTACATAAATATATTCATCTATGGCTTTGTTTGCAGTTGACGGTCATTAATCGTGCGTTTCTTAACACTTTGTCTTTGTCTTTGTCTCAGCACCAGTTATCATGAGGTAAAACTGAAGTGCATCTGATTCCCAGCAGTCTCCGAATGCCGAAGTCAACCTGCGCGTTTTTCATCGACGACGACAAACTGGAGAGGAGCCAGAGGTTGAGCTCTCTTTGTGTTTTTCTAATTAATCTATTCAGAGCACCAGCCACAAAGTAACAGCCTTTTTGTCACACGGAGGTTATTCAAAAAAAAAAAAGGAGAATTGTGTAAAAGCCTCAGGTCAGAGAGAGGAATGTAGGCGTGTGTGTGAGTGCGCTATATGTTGAGATACAGTGTGTGTCTCAAGGTGAGGTTATCTCCTGCCTTATCTGCTGTGTCTTCAAGGTGTACTGCTTATTGGTCGATACAGACACACACATTCAAGCCCACACACACACACAGCACTGCGTTTTTTGTTCATCAGATTGAAACTCGCCATTTTCTAATCTTCAATATCTGCAATGCTCCTTTCCTTGCCAACATTTAGAGTAAAAACTAAAAGAAATGAATGAATATGACATTTTTAAAGCCTTACATACAGAGTTTTAAACATGCTATAAAATTGGTTCAATGCCTGTTACTGCTGTCACCGGGTCTGATCCCCAAGAAGCAATGTACTGCGATCAAACCAAACCCCTAATTTGACCCATGAGTGAAGGGTCCTCCTGTCAGATTTTTCCTTCTAGTCTCAGTGACATCACATGTTGGTTTCTGAACAAGCGTTTTAAAACCCAACATTGGCGGTCCGTTTTCCAACCAATGTTGGAAAAGCTGACTCTGCCTAACTTTTGGTCAATCTAGTGACAGACAAAGAGGTGGAGCTGAGGCGGGCTTTAAGCCTGCTGGCAAACATCTACAACACAGTCAGATCAGCCACGGCCTTAAATATGTAAATGTATGCAAACAGGACTGGATTTCTGGGATCTCAACTCCAGTACAGATCGTCAGAGAAAGATGATTTAAATAACAATAATGAAAATACAATCATGATTGGGTGTGGCTACAATCAGAATGATAGTAGTAGAACAGTCAAGGCATCAATGGCACACACAGGTATGAATAATCTAGCTAGGATGATGAGTAGCTCATGTACTATTATGGATAAAATAGTGATACGGTCTAGTGGCTTATTCTTCTTTCTTGCAAACACGTTCACCTTTATTAAGACATGACCTGATACCCAGCTGCAGTTTACAAGTCAAAGAAAGGCTGTCAAAAAACCTCATGCAAACCAGGTGTTCTGAAACATCCAAAACAGCTGGAGACACAAAATGAATCGGATTCTGTTCTTACGAGTCCGAATTTGTACGCTCTCGGAGGTTGACTCTCTCAAATCTGTTTTCCTGAATATACTTTAGTCGAGAAACCTCATCCTCTAAAAAATCTGACCCAAAAATACACACACGAGCTCAAGCGTGGAAATACACAAGCTAGTTGTAAACACACACAGACACACTGCTCTGCATACAGAGAAATGTCACCTTACTCTTGCAAGCTGTTAGCCAAACACTTCCATGCCAAAATCACCCTGCCCCACTGGAACGTGGAGTGAGGGAGTGTGTGTGTGTGTGTGTGTGTGTGTGTGTGTCTTTGTGTCAGTGTGTGTGTATCCGTTGGACAGCTCTTTAAAGTAGAGAGTTGCCCGAGGCAGAGTAGGTTGAGCGGACGAAGACAGGCAGATAATGGAGGGGCATCTGTGTGCCAAGGACTGCACCTCAAAGTCACCCACACAAACGTACAAACAAGCACACACACGCACACAGACATAATCACCTGAAAAACACACGGCCCTGCCCACAACATATACGTTTTCTGTCCTTGTGTGGTTCTATTTATCATTTCTACATTTATCAGAAAGCCTTTCCAAGATGTCTCTCTGTTTTTTTCTATCTCTACCTCTACGTCCTTTTTCCTGTCTTTCTCTCTTGTCCTCTTCCTCCCCTCCCTCTCTCTCTCTCTCTCTCCCCACTCATGTCATATCTCCCTTCAATTTCACATATCTTGAATTAGCTGCAGATAGCCTTAAGTACCCTGCAGTCCACTTCAGATATGCCCTTATTCACTGATGGACAGATATACAGTATGTGTGCGGGGTGAGGAGGGCAGTGTTTTTGGAGGGCACGCACACTAAAAGGGTTTAATGTGGAGTTGTATGTGTAAAAGGGGCATTTGATGGTCACTACATAGAATCAGACTGCAGTTTCTTACCTATTCATATTCTCTTTAAGTGGAACTATTTGCTCCGGATTACAGTTCGGTGCCTTGTCGTACCAAAAGGTCGACCCCTGCACATGTTCCTACACAGGTGTACATTATTGAAGAGATCAACTCCATGACAACATTGTTTGCAGTCAAAATGTCACAAAACAATGGATTCATTTGGTTATATTCTTAACTTTCAGGGTAATCTGGAAAGAGTGTGCATCTGTGAGTGGACTGACTCCCAGAAGGTTTGCATTAATACCCTCCACAAATGTGTAGAGTTTCAGTTCTGATGTGCACATGAAATAAAAGGCTTCCTGCCATAATTGCCCGTCTGTTAAACAGCTTCCTGTTTTGATTCAGGGAAATACATTTTACAGTGTGTGTCTCAGTTGGATGATGTGCTGTATGTTTATGTGCTGCCAAAATGTTTCCCAGCACCTGCACTGTACGGTGGACTGTGGACTCACTGCAGGATAGATTAGGAGCCAACAAACAGGTTTGATTTGCACAAATTGACTACCAGAGCTCGGAGTATCAGTTTCAATTTGCAGAAAAGCTTATTTTGAAAATGTTTATGTGAGTTAAAGTCAATTGCATTGTGGGGCTTTACAGTGATGCAATAATTACAGTCCGATGAGGTTCAACCAAGCAGTAACCTCCGATGCTGAAAAATGAAGCCGGTGCAAAATTACAAAAATCAGCAGTTCCTCCAGTGTCCCTTCAGACTGGCTGCGAAAGCCCCGGAAGTTACAAAAATAGTGCAATTCAACAACATGTTGTAACAAATCTCGGCTTAAGACATTCATATTGATTCAACATCGGCGTAATATCGGTGTCCCAGTCTGAGAATTCACATTGCATTGCAGAAGCGTGAGAGAGCACAGCTCAGCTGGAGCTCCTCATAGACACACAATCAGACATGCACATTGCACGCACACACACAGCGCTGTTCTTTCCCGCTGGCTCCTCCCAGGCCTTCAGAGGTACTAACCAGCTGTTATTTCCTCCGTAGGCGCGACTGAGGGGGGATTCATTCGTCCATTATGCCTCTGCAGCATTCATATTGAAGGATAAATATCCCACTTTGAATGGGCAGGCTACACACACACCTTTTAAAAAAGCCTATTTTAACAGCAGAAATAAACATGTTTACAGCAGGATTGTATAACTCATCTGTTTTGATGTCATAAAGTTTAAGAGTTAATCATATTAAAGGGCGTGGCTGATCTAAATGAAGAGTGGGCGTGTTGTAGCTGGTTGTCAGGAGGCTAAAGGCTGCCTGAGCTCCAGCTCATTGCCTGTTACTAGGGCGACCGAAAGTTAACTGGAGAGAGCGTTTCAGTCATGGGGACCTATGGGCTTCAACAGTCCGCTTCAGAAACCATTGGATGACATCACTGAGACAACGTCCATATTTATAAACAGTCTATGAGTATACAACCCCAAAATGATAACAGGAGAGTAAAATGTTATTACAAGGCTCCAGGTAGAACTCCCAGAAAATAAACACAACGTGTTGGAGTATAAAATGTTGTAATTTGGTGCTTTTTCAAATAAAGAAACCTCCATTCTAACACCATGTCCTGACAGCTTACTAATGTCGACAAACATGTACGTGGTAACATTGAACAACATTGGACGCTCTGTGTCCACACTGAAATTGTTGGAGACACACACGTACACAAAGAGACTGCAGACAAAACGATAAGAAATATACAAGTAGGTTTGCTGTGATCCTTGTTCGTACTTCTTTAATAGAGAATACTATAGAGAGTGATATTTGCATTTTTCTTCAACAAGAAGAAGAAAAAGTAGAAAAAGAAGGAAACATATTACCTATTTTTTTCTTTTACTGTTTTCGACAATGCTACACATAGTCAGAAAAAATTCACACATGCACGAACTAAGGGAGAGATGTCAGGGTGAGGGCCATGTCGTTGAAGTTCGCTTTTATCTTATTCAGTCAAGACCCAGTTTTATGCTGTTAAAATCCCATTTGATTATCTGGAAAAACACAAGGCGTGAAATAGACCTGTTTTTACTTGTTTGAGTCATCAAATAATTTGGATTTACAAGGACTTCAGAAACTGTTTCAGCTGAAACTTTCTAGAAGAAGAAGACGCGATTTTAACTCGGGAAAAGGCAAAACCAATAAGAACTACATGGAAGAGTCATTGACACGCAGTGTCACTGAAGATATTGACCAAATTATCTAAAATATCTTAATAATTGTCAAAGTGTGAGCATTTTTCTAAAATTCAATGTCTCCGCTTACAGTAGCCCTGATTGACTAAAAAGCAATGTGACATTATATCAAAAGTTTGTCCAATAAAGAAGAAGTAAACAAGATGAAGAGAAACTGTTCCAGTAAACAACTCTTGGACTTGTTTAAAATGACCGGTTGATCATGTCGATGTGTTTAAACATCTGAAGATGGATTTCTGTCTTTCTTTAAAACCTCTTGAAATCCTCCTGCGCTGCCAGTGACTGTATGGCACCTCACAACAGGGTTTCTTCTGATTTACACTCTCGATGTATGTGCATGTGTGTGTGCGGTAGCCATGCTGAGGGATGCTGCCATCTTTACTCTGCCAGTTGGACTGTCCCCAAAATGGCAATGGACAGTAAACACACACACACACAGATCTACTACTCAGGTGTATGTAGCCTCTAGGTTTGGACGAGAGCCTTGTGAGGGGAGTACTGGTCTCCTGAAGGGACATAAAGTGCTCCGATTACAGACATCAAACACACAAACACCCTCATATAGAGAGAATTCTCATTAAAAGCTAAACTCAGCTTGTAGATTGATGATATATGTATTTTTATTCCATGCCAAACCTTGACAATCTGAACTTTACGCAGGCTAGATCTTTACTGAGATCTTAGTCTGTCTTTGTCTCTTACGAGCAGTCTTTTTATATTTCAATGTACACTTCTATTTGTCTAATTCTACTTTATTTCTCTTATTTCCAGCTTTATTCCAAACTTGTCTTCCTTCTCCTTTCCTTTTCAACACAAGCGTCTACTCAAACACACGGGGTTGCATTAAACGTAGAAAGGAGAAGGTCTGTTTTATTCACACACACTCACAGTTTTGATTTCCATGGAGGAATAGAAAAGGAAACTGTTGCTCTCCCGCACGTTGCTGGTCACAGTTCCCTGCATGCATCATTTAGCAGGCGGCTGCCATCAGTGTGCAGTGACAGGTGACCGCCTGAAGACATATTAAAGAGTAACAATGATAGCACTCTCTGCAGCTTCTAGGAGGAGCCCGAAACACACTGAAAGACTGCTTCTATGTTTTTTACTTTCACTTTTATTAAATGTTATATTGCTTCAGTGTTTCGGTGCAGTCCTATAGCACTCCTGTGCACTTTGTTCTCAGTGTAAACAAACAGCAAAAAAAGAGTTAGCAACTACACTGAGGGGTTTTAGCAGCTAACGGATCAAATATTTCCCTCAGGAGTCAGAGAGCAAAACTGAGCTAAAAGGTGGTCTTATAGTTGCTCAAAAAACAACTATGCTGGGATGATATTGTCACTCTTTGTCTGTTGAATATGTAAAAACTGTCTAGCTAACAACTGCACCATATCAACTATAGCCGTTTTCACATATGCACTCTGGAAAATATCTAGATCATTTCAGGAGGACTGCTCCGGAGATTCTCCCGACCTGGCTGGTCACATATGCTCCTCCCAGCTGGAGACTATCCCTGTCAGACGGGAGCGCTTTTGTTTGCATATTTTCTTACATTTGGTTTTCCTTCAGCACACAATCCCTTCCATACGCTTATTTATTTCTATTACAAACACTCAAAAAAGGAATCTTTCAGTGTGTAAGTGAATTGATTTTGTGTGTGTGTCTTATAGATTAATTTCCACCTCTATCCTATAATTTACAATCCTTTCAGTCCTTGCTATTATCCCTTTGCCGTTTCTGGAAAAGATGCCGTGGTGACCTCTGGCCTTGGCGTGCGTGTGTCTGTCAGTGTGTGCCTTTGGGCTATAAGCGTGCCAATAAGAACACGTGTTCGTCTTTGTCTCCTCCAGAGAAGAGCCGGGTGCGTACATTAATGACTGTTTTATGTTTCTTGCTATCCGAGTCTCTTTTATTCACGATGGCCATGACGGCCTAATATCTGCCTGTCAAACAACTTCTATTCACTCGGGCTAACAGACTGGAGACTGATACTTAAGACACAAAAAACACACACCTACGTACAGGAGCACTCATACCCTCCTCGCTGGATTAGTGGGTGGTGAAGGAGCCACACTGGGCATTATGCTCTGTTCTTACTCCAATCAATTACTATTCATTTATTCCAAAGGAGTGACCGTGTCCTGATCTGAAGAGGCATTATAAGTACGGTGTGCCTTGCAGTTTATTCAAATCTTTTTAGTAAAACTTTGTCTCTGTTTTATTCTCCTCCTACCTCCGTCACCTTCTCGGCTCTGTGTTCACTTTATTCTCTCGTCTCTTCCCGTTTCTCCACCTCCTCCCTCCCCTCTCTTTTGTTAACATCTTCTTGTCTTTTTCCCCCACTCTTTGATTACTTCCTCCCCTCTCATCACCATGTCCATCCTACTTTCTGTTTCACATCCTCAAAAATCATCTCTGCCTCTTCCTCAATGTCTCTCTTTGCTTCTTTCTCCTATCACTTGTTTCCTTTTTATTCTTTTCCAGGTCATATTTTAACAAAGATTTCGAGAAATTTGACATGGATTTCAATGATCTCAGTCCAAGTTGCTTTAAAAGTTCCAATTTTGAATTCATGCATTGCCAAAAATGAGAGAAAAACATTTTGATCTGGCATCCTTGACTGAAATTTTACATGTAGCCTCCCAATATCATTTCAAGGCACTCTTTAAGCAGCCATTACTGCTGTGAAGCTCAAATGACTCCACACGGACACTAACACTGGTGTGGCTTCCTTTTTGAGCTAGATCTCTGATAGTTCATGAAAGCCGCTCCATTTTTTGCAAGTAGAAAGCCAACGAACCACACAATGTATAAGCTACTGTAATGCTCACCATCTATAATAAGTAACTGACAGACTAAAAATCAAAAGTGTTTTAGTGGTCACAAACTATCTGTCCAAATTCCTACAACTGGCAGATATTGCATTTCTAAAGATTCAAACACTTGAAGTTGAAAAGGAAAATTAATTAATACGTGAAGTATTTCCTTCTGAAACGGGATTGAACCAATCAAAAGCTAGAAGGCGGGACAGACTGTTGGGATGAATTTGATTGGATCGTTAGCTTCGTCAAAGCATTTTAATCGGTCAAAAAATTAATAAACGCCCCCGAGTGCAGGATGAGTCATTAGACATTTGAAACCATTTACAGGAAGAGAACATACATGACGTTATCTTGATGTCAAAATGTTCAGATAATGCTTTAAGGCACAATTTCAAAAGTGTAGGCATTAAAAGCGTTGGTTTAAATTGAAAACTATGTTTTGCCAGGAGCAGTGACCCCTAGGAATATTATCTTGACAAACGTCAGCATCTGTGATAAAAAAAAAAAGACAAATTGTCAATGTCAATCTGCCTTTGTTTCTGGTTAAAAACAAACCAGACTGTGAGTCATTTGGAGGCTTTAAAACAGGTTGTTGGTGGGATTTTGAGTGCCAGGCTAGCTTTCCCCCCTGTTTCCAGTCTTTATGCTAAGCTAAGCTAATCTGATGGCTTCAGCATTTTTGCCATGAGTGGTAATGATTTTCTCATCCATCTCTCAGCAAGAAGACCAATTATTATTCAAGTATGTACGCTTCAAGAAGTGCCAAGTTTCATTTTTCACACAGGGAAAGGTAGACAAGAGAGGACTTATTTAAAAGGGTATTTAGATCGCATCAATGTTCAAAAAAGAGAAAAAAAAAAAAAAGGGTGAAGAAAGGCAGTAAGGGCAGAAAAAAACATAAAGATACTTAAAATCTGCAGCTATGAAACAAAATATTTATTATGTCATTACATCAGAAAAAGCTGCCATGACCAATGTGTGTTACAACATGTGACAGGGACTCTTCAAACATTTAATATTTAAGTTTATAGCTCAAGTATACTTAATGTGACACTTTAGGGGGGGGAAATCCCTCCCTTATTTTAAAACCTCATAGACTCTAACGCCCCCAAAAGCCCCCCCCCCACCCTCAACCTTTATTTCAACTCCATTGTGTCCATGTAAAGTATGTAGTAAAGCCTTGTAGTCCTAATAACATCCAATTTCAAGCCCTTCACATCCATTACCAACAATACTATTATCCCCCCCTTCCCTCTGACTCTCTAACACACGCACACGCACACGCGTACACGCACACACACACACACACACACACACACACACACACACACACACACACACACACACACACACACACACACACACACACTGCATTAGCCTTGGGAGAGAACAATATGTAGTAGTGACATTGGTCTAAATGGGCTGCTTTATGCTGTGTCTATGTATACAGCGTCTATTTGCAAGGTCTCACGCAGTTATTTCATATCTAAAGAGACAACATACATAAATATTTAAAAAGTGAGTTGATTTGAAGATTTTTGCAGAGAAACGCATATTTGGGATAACCAAGAAAGGGGAAAATATGACAAAGTAAAGGCTGGTGATGTTGGAAAAAGATTAGACATTACTTTGGAGATTAAAAATGGACTTAAATTTACATTTTTGTTTCTATAAAATGGTCGAAACACAAAAATGAGGACTTCTTTAAGTTTGTGCTTACAGACGATGCTTGTCTTAAACAAAACTTTTAAGTCCTTTTTGGATTGGCACCACAAGAGAGACAAAAGATAAAGATAATAAATGAACAGCAAACAGACCCCGCCCCTTTAAGAGCCGTTCCCCACTCTGCCCCTTTAAAACTGCTATTATTGTATGAGGGGCTAACACTGACACATCAAATGGATGCATTAGTGGAATAATCCAATTAATGGCATTGTGAGGCCATTTTGGTTTTCAGGTGTAGAGGCGCCTGAGTGGTGCTCTGATGAAGAAATATTTGTATGTATGAAAGGGATCAGCGGTGCAGTCACTGTTTGAATTATACTCCAGATTTACACTTACACATTCAAACTTCTACTTCATTCACGCATTACAAAGATTCCTCGTGGTACATCAAATATATCTAATTGCAGTCTTGAACGTTCCACATAGAGCACTTACTACAAAATAAAAGACACGAGAGGGAGCGGGTAAACAATTGTTACAGCTTGATCCTGAAGATTTCCATGATATAACCTCTCGTCTGATTCCATTTATGGCCGGTCATTTTAAATTCTGCAATAACCTTTCTCTATAGTAGTTACTAAGTGGCAATGTTCACTATCACTGCTGGGTTTGGATTGCCTACATGGAAAATCAAAAAGGACACGCACATCCCGAGGGAGCTGGATCGGAAAAAAAAACAGAAGGTAAAAAGAAGCGAACAAGATCTGCACACCAAGGAGCTCCCGTTTAAAGGATTTGTTGACAAGTGACGTTTCGAGTCAACATGTTCATGCAACCAAAAAAACCCACAGACATTTACAATATCCAGTGTTTCTAAGTGTGTTTCATTTACAGCTTACTTTTTACTCAGGTAACGTTTTTTTTTTTCAGAACCAGCATTTCCTGTTTGGTCTGCTTCACAATAATAGCGTTTTTCTGGTACAATAAGGGGTTACTTTTATTGTGAAGGAGTAACAGGAAAGTTAAGGTTAGGACTGACAATGGCAGATCTCATTTTTTGTATTTTATTTTGGTCAGCAGGTCTCGTTTGAATGAAGTCTTCCAACATGATCTGACGTCTTAGTTACTGCTGCCCAATAGTATTTATTAAAACATTGTGTTGCTGATATCAATCAGGACGCCATCAAACCAGGAGTGAAATCTTCTTCTTCTTTTTATGATGAAAAGTGTGATTAAATTTTGATGTTCTAAAGTCCCCACTGTACTTGAATGCAGCAGCTAAAGAGAATTTCCCACACAAGTTGTGCTGAAAGGTGCAGCAACAATTAATCACTTATTTGCAGTATAGGCATTATAACTTAAGGACTGCTTTGTCTTTTAGCATCAGTTCAATCCACATGGAAAAGTAATAACAGATTAGGATTTGTCTAAATGATTCATTTACCTCTAATTGGACCATCTTTCATACAGCTTCTCTCCCTCCCCCCTCGTTTCCTTCATTCTCTTTCTGAATAAGAACTCTAATTTTCTAAATTGTACATCATCTCTGTCCTCTCCTCCTCAACCTTCCCTCTTCCATGTCTTCACGAGCCACATAAGATCCCCCCCTCCCCTCCCCTTGTCTCTCTCTCTCCTCCCCTCACTTCCCCCTCTCATTGTAAGAAGCAACAAGTCTGGCAGACAGAAAGAGGTCAGACTTCTTATCCGAGCCTCATAATGGTTTCTGAAGAGCAGAGCACTGTGCATTGCAATAATTACCAAGCCACCGGACAATAGACGCTGCATAATCAGTATGGAGATGTATGCTGTCTGCGTGTCTGTCTGTGCCTTTTCCCCAAACAAACTAAACACTCAGCGTATTCCTGCTTCCTTGGAGTGTGTATTCATTTGTGGAGCTTTTTATTCTCCTTCTGTCTTGTGTTGTAAAGCAGTTTTTCTCTCCTTACTAAACCATGTTTCCCTCCATCCCCCCTCCTCTCTCCTTTTCTCTGTTTTGACCTGACTACTGCACTTTCTCCCAATGTCTTCATTCCAAACCTCTCTATATTTTCGGTGAATCTAACCTGACTGGCCGACAAAATACCGACCTGCTACCATTCACTGCAGAGTCAAGAGTTGCCTGTGTTAGTGTGGATGTGTGCTGCAATATGTCTACCTGCAGGGTCAAGAGTTTTTGCAACTCATTTTGTGACTATGTGAGTGTGTGTGTGTGTGTGTGTGTGTGTGTGTGTGTGTGTGTGTGTGTGTGTGTGTGTGTGTGTGTGTGTGTGTGTGTGTGTAAGTAAGTAAGGTCTGTGTGCAGTTTTGAGAGCAGTAAGTCATCATGTGGCGGCCCTGAGACAGCAGCACCTACACACTTCAACTTCAACGTTGCCCTTAAATTTTCTCCTTCAAAGTTACTTTGCTTTTTAATGCCCCCTTGTTCCGATGCTGCACAGCAGAAACATCACATTCATATTAAGCAAAGCTTTCACAATCAAAAAGCCAAGTCTCCTTCATGTGCAAAAGTTCTGCATATTGATTAATGCTGTCTGGAAGGATATAGAAACATTTTAATAAACCACATAGAAAAGCAAAGGTATCAAGGTTTGGGTACTTTGAATAATGGGGATTTTTATTTTTTTAGGGTTAGGGTTAGGGTTAAAAACAGACAGCCTTCAAATTTAATTTTTTTATTTCAAATTAGAATATTTTGTACCAGTTTGTTGCCCAAATGTCAGGAAAGTGTTTTGCAAAAAAACCCTTTTTGAAGGTCACATATTCTCCTCCTTTCAACCAGTTTAAATAAGTCTCAGAGCTCCCCAAAACATGTGTGTGAAGTTTATTGTTCTAAACCCCTCTATTTCAGCCCTGCTCAGAACAGGCTGTTTCTGTGTCTGTAGCTTTAAATGTAGATGAGCTGTGTCTGACAACGCCCCTCTCTAGAAGGGCTTGGGTGGGTCTTTTTCAAACCAGCCACTACACCCTCTCCCTACCCACTACCCCTCCGTTTGCGCGGCCACGCGGAGGGTCCGCCATATTAAGTCCGTCCCAAACCAATAAGCGGGGAGTGCTAGTGGGTTATTAAACCCTCCGCCAGCGAGTCTGCACCGATGCCGACTTTCGGATCACGTGTAACACCTATTGTGTCCGGTCGTCATGGAAGAAGCAACCTAAACAAATGTAAGTTCCGTGAACGTGCCTACAAACACTGCTCCAACTAAGATAGACATTTAATATCATCATACAAACATTAACAACTTCAAATGAGGATCAAATATCAGCTTACTCTTCTTTCCTCCTTCAGTTGAGGTGTTTATTTATATTTATATTTACAGGCAAAAACTAAAGAATATTAAATCATGTTGCAGACAACTTCTCTCAGTTCTCAATCTCAATAAAAACTGAAGTTACAACAACAAATAAACGTTTAGCTGCTCTGATGTTTAACAACAGTATATAGTCTGTGCGTTCATTAAGACAACCTGTTCTATGAAATTACAATAAATTAACTGAACATTACATTATAAACTACAATGAAGAATGTAGGCTCCATCTGATAGTTGTGTTATTAGTCTACACTAATGTAATTTACTGGAGAAGAATAAGAAAAATATACATAAAGATTTTTACAAAATGCATTAGCTACAAAAAAAAGAAGAAGCTGTTCCCGCAAGATGCCGCTGAGAAACCATGGTAACACACAGTTCCTGTTTCCGCCTGAGAGAGTGAAGTTTTTCCTAAAGCCTGCCGCTGTATTTCTACCCTACACCTTGATGAAGGGGACTTCATTCAGCTGCGAGTGTGACTTCTAACGGAGTGCACTCCGTCACGGAGGGGGAGGGTGTAGGGATTGGTTTGAAAAAGGCCCGGTGGCTCGGGCTTTCTCGCCCTATGCCCTATTGTTTACGGTGAGAAGGCAGACTCAGAGGGCAGAACAAACACTTAGCTGTGTGGGAGGGGTTACTGCCCTTTGTGATGTCATGAAGGGAAAATCTTCAAACGGCCTGTTTGAGCACACATTTTCTGAAAAGTGGAGCAGGCAAAAGACAGAGAGGGCGGATTTTTCTCATAACTGGGGGGTTTATAGACAGACTAAGGACACATTTTAGTGTTAGAAAAACATGATAAAGTGTATTTTGCATAATATGTGACCTTTAAAGGATATCTTCTGATTATTACACCTTGAATAATATTCCTGTAGATTCTGTAGGCACTTTGATGTGATGTAATATTATTGTACTTATGAGGTTTATTACAGAGATGTGGGAACACAACAATAAAGAAGGATAAAATAGTCATACAATAAGGCAGATTTAGACAAACCCCTAGTTAAACCGAACTGATGTTGTTGGCAGAATTAAGGTGAAAAAATCTGGGAATCATTTAAAGTTAATCGATCAAATATATTCATTGACTTCAACTTCTAATATTTATCTGAGAGCTGCACAGACACAGTCCTTCTGTGGGCTGATGGATTTTACAGTGCTGCCTACCTGCAGCTAAAATGGTTTAAATTTGTCCCAAGATCTCAGCAATGACCTTTGCATAGGCAGCTTCCTCAAAGCTGACACAAACGACAGTTGAACCAATAGAAGTGGCTCCAATGCACAGTTATCTGAGCTGCAGTGTGCTCATATGACTCCACCGTCACATCACTTTATTTAAACTGAAGGTTTTGGTGCCCTACTTCCTTTTAACAAATGTTCTTGCCCTCAGAGTTAGCAGTTATTCTGTTGGTTTTGATTTGACTGATTGGCTGAGCTGATCACTTTTTTAGTTCATGTTCTGAAATGTTAGTTATTTGGTTTGGTGCTGCAGTTGTTTTTTGTTTTTTTTAACTCCCATTCTTATTGTGGATTTACTATTTTAACGGTGCAATGATTCAAGCTTCTGTGTCACTCGTTCAGTGCAGTTGTTGGTAATGTAGCTGAAGCTCACTTTGGCTTTGAACCACTATTGTATGCACACACACATACACACGCACATGCACAGGTTTGTCTTTTAGAAAAGTGTGATTTGGGCTTCTTCCAGCGCAGATGGCTTAGAAACAGAGGAAGAGAGTAAAGCAGGGAAACAGGAGCAGCAGGAGTTTATATGTAAAGTAAATCATTTATAATACCAACACTGTAAGCATTAAGGACAATGCAAACTTATCATGCAACGATGTTAACTCTTGACCTGTTAAAATCTCTCTCTGGCTCTAAATTAAACCTCCTGTTGACCTTGTTTTATTCCCATGGTTGCCGTCATTTTCACTGCTCTATCTTCTATATCCACTCCCACTGTCTTTTTGACACGATATGAAGTCAGCTATTTCATTTCAACTATCTTGGCTATTGTGTTTTCATCTTTAATGTCTGATTAACCTCAAGAGGTTTCGTCAGATTCTGGATAAAGATGCAAATATCCAAAGGACAAGTTAAAGGGACATGCTGGCTCATCTCGTAATGAAGAAAAAAAGGGATACAAAGAGTCCGAAATGAGCTTTTGGATTGGTCACTGGATTCTGGCAGGTTGTCATTTTTAGAGTTCAAATCAAAATAAAAATGGCAGCCCAAAAAAAAAAGACTGAAATATGTGGCAAAGCAGAAAACCAACACTGTGACTTAACTGAAGGATATGAGTTCAATCATTATGTACGACAGCAATGCTACACGGACATATGTGTGCTCCGTTATTTACATATCAATGCAGGAAACCAGCAATTGAGCATTTGCATATATTGTAATAATGGAGTCTCTGAAGACTAAAGTGGCCTCTAAATCCAGAGTGACTGACCGAGAACGATGTTTCATTGTGGGTTTAAGGGCAAGCTGGACCTTTTTTAACTGATTTATCTGAATTCCTAAAAAACAAGATGAAAAAATGTAGTTTGTAGAATATCCTGCAGCGATATTGCACGAATAAATGAGTGTTAGTTAATCTATGTATGGGTGCAAAGTGCACAGTTACGTCAGGGTGTTGAGATGGCTGCATGTGTCCTCCATCTGATTCTGCAAAAAACAACTACATTCATGCAGACACATTTATGGTGGGCGAAAAACAACTCTTATTGTCTTTTGGCTGGAGGAAGGCATGAAAGTGGAGCAACATCAAAACTGATTAACATGATGCAGGTGCTCCAAATTGTTGCAAACATGTTGTTAAGAATTTCAACTGAAATCATCTAAGTCTACAAGTTCAGGTGGTTTATTGTCGTAGTTTTGTATTTTGAACCACTAAAGATAAGTGAATTTCAAGGTAAAATCAGGAGAAGGATTTCAAAAGAAAATACTTCATCTGTATTTTTTAAAGACTGGCTTGAGGGCAGGTCTTTGTATTAAAAGAAAAGAAACATTCTGGACCTCAAAAGCAGAACAAATATCAATAAATATGAATTAAAATAACCAAAATAACTCTTGTTTTAAATGCTCAGGCCATTTTTTAAAGGGATACACACAATAGTCATGTTCCTGTTTCTGTTGGCCTAACAGAAGAGTTGAATAAAAGATGACCTCAGTCCAAATGTGGGTTTCTTTCAAAGTGATCAAAGAGCAATTAAGGAATTTATAAAGAAGAAAAATCTGGATTTAAAGTTAGACATCTTCCTTCTGATTGAATAAAAAAAAGATAATTAGTTTTCCTCTGTCATTGGGGACTTTTGATTAGCCTGCAAGTATTTGCATAAAGGCATCAAAACCAGGGTCATCACCTTTTTATTTCCTGCTGTTTCTTAAGAGAGGTTCACTGATTAGTACTTTCATTTGACACGGACTTAAAGTTTCCTTGAATACATCTGAAAAAGTGTTCTAACAGTGTCCATGAGGGGAAATGTGGACGTTACGACACACACACACACACACACACACTCTGACATACTGCCCATGCTTTAGCAGCAAGCCTATTTTTTCCCCGTTTTTCAATTTGCATATGAGGTCGTTAATTTTCTCAAAGGCGCAGACTTAATGAGTGGATGGCTGAGAAGCCGAACGGGATGCAAATAATAACATTTGATAATGCAGAGGCACAAAAGAGGGGGAGAGGCCTCCCATTCACCCAGACGGGACTTGAGGTAAATATGCACAGTAATTATATATCAGTGCACTTTAATTATGAGGCTACACGGGGAGCGAGGGGAGAGAAAGAGGAGGAAGATAGAGAGATAGACGGAAACACATTGAATTAGACGTAACAGCGTATAAATTAAACATTTGAAATAAAGACACAATGAGGCAGAGGGAGAGGAAGAGCGGGCAAAGACAGGAATTAGTGAAAAAAAGCTGAAAGTGCGACAGTGATTAGACGCCGACAGACACACACACACACACACACACAGTTACACATGCATGCACAATGTCGTTTTTTTTTTAGCGGCATTAACTCGATAACAAAGTAGTCCCGCCAGTTAACGGCACTTATTAGAGAAGAGGATGTTGAGTAAAAGACAAATCAATAAACTCAAGGAAGGGCCTTTTGTGAGTACGTGTGTGTGTGTGTGTGTGTGTGTGTGTGTGTGTGTGTCAATGAGGAAACACACACTACATTTTAACTGAGCTGAATACAACAGGCCCACAAGTGCATGCATATATACATTGCAGATCTACAACTTAACTATTTAGCTATTTGTTTAGCCAATCGTTGTTTTAACCTTCCATCCAGCACTAACACGTGCAGAAATGTCCAAGACTGAAGTGTTTGACATGAGATTTAATTTGATGAGTTGACTTCTTTTGCAGCATGTTTCAAGTGTCTGTTGATGAATTTATATACGGCACTAGCTTGAATTAAAAATTAAAAAAAAGCATAAATCTGTGAGCTTAACTATTCAAGTGTTATGTTTCATCTATGGACACTTCCACTGTAGCATTGAATCTACCCACAAGCACTATTATGTCTGAAAATGTACAACACTGACACGCTACTGACTACGATCATGTTGAAAAAATGTAGAACATGAGAGTAGTGATTGATTTGTTTTTGTAGAAATCTGGAAAAACAGAAGCAGAAATATCAAGCGGACCAACAGGCTGTTTGTCAATCACTCACATACATCCAAATGTCAGACTTCTTGGAGACTTTGTTGGATGTTGTAAGACAAGACGTGACTTTTAAATGTTGTGCTATTAGCCATCTGCCCCCCACCCCTATAAACATCCATATCCAAGGTCAATACAATTTGTCATAGCCACAATCTCAATCGAGTTTTTGCTTGCTAGAAGCTGCATCCATTCAGCCACTGCAGTCTACTGATGTTTTAGTTTACAGCACCACATCTTTCACTTGTTCCCATACATACAACAAATATATTCTAAGAGGAACTCAATGAGGTATCGAATGTTTCATATAGACTGGATGAAAGTCAAAATCGTATGGTTATGTTTCTCAGTGATGACTTGAACCCATGCAGGAAGGCTGATGTACAAGAACTGCAAAGAACCTGACATAGATGGACACCTCTATACCTCTAAACCGAAAAAATGGACAAAACACACACACACACACACACACACACACACACACACACACACACACACACACACACACACACACACACACACACACACACACACACACACACACACACACACACACACACACACACACACACACACACACACACACACACACACACACACACACAAACATTTAACCCTTGTCCATATTGAAATGTGCAAATTTTGCAGCTAGGTATCTGTCCTGGGGATGATTCAAAACAAGGGAAGGCAACTATGAGAAAAGGGAACCACAAATTACACAGATTAATTCATTTTGATTTTTTTTTTTTATGGAGGAGAGAGAGAGAGAGAGAGAGAGAGAGAGAGAGAGCTCTTCAACATGGGGATGAGGAGGATGAGGAGTGGGTATGGAGTGGACAGATGTGCTCTAATGTGTTTTGGCCACGTCTCTGCAAGGACAAAAAACACTAGCACACACACACACACACACACACACACACACAGACACAGACACACACACACACACACATACAGACACACACACACAGACACACACACACACACACGTCAGTCAGCCAACATGTCTATTATCTCCTCAGATAGAAAAAAAGAAACCGTTACCTAATTTTTCTGGTGTATTTTCTGTCACTTTATACTTGTTTTTTCCATTTGATTTCTCCCTTATTGTCAGGATTAAATTGTGGGAAACTTTCCCTTGGATTCACTAGTACACACACACACACACACACACACACACACACACACACACACACACACACACATTGACACACACAAATTCTGTTTTCATGGAAGGAAACTGAATGTGTCATCCAACCGTCCGGTGCATCCTCTGCCTCTGATTTCAGCCAATCACACAATTAGAGAGCTGATGACCCATCTGTCCACATGATTGGCTGATGGATTCTTCTGTGTGTGTTTGTGAGTGTGTGTGTGTGTGTGTTTCTCAGCGTAAAACGGCCTGACGAGCCCCCAAACACATCTCGCCAGTGACAATTTTCTTTTGTTACCCTGCAACCAGCAACGCAGAGATGGAGCTAATGCATGCCCGCGAACAACTTAATAGCACTTGAGCCAGTTTGCCAACTTGGAGAAATGATTTCATTCAATTAGATAATTCTGCCCTCCTCTTCTCTCTCTCTCTCTCTCGCTCTCTTGTTCTCCAGAATGAGTCATTTATGATATAATAGCCCCATAATGGCTTGAAAGCTGGTTGGAAAAGGGAAAAAGACAGATGTGGGGGGGAGCAAAATGCTAAAGGTAAAAAAGAGCATTTCTATACATGCTTATAGAAAACACACACACACACTAGTCCATTTGCTGTCTATTAACAGTGTGTGTTGACGAGCGATAGCAGCGGCGATAGCATCTTCTCCGATGGTATCTGTTATCGAAGTACACGCGTCCTTCAGGCGTCCATCGTGCTATCGCTCCTCTCATCTCTCCTCTATCTCCCCCGACATCCTCCTCCCTCCTCGCCTCACCTTGTCCCTCCTACACTCCTTCTTCATCGTCTATTCATGTCTCCACCATCTTCCTCTCTCTTATCCCATCTTCTTATCTGTTTTTTTCACAGTTATTTATCACAAGAGCCTATTTTGTCCTTTTGGTCCTTTTTTTTTGGTTTCCTCGTCTGTGGTGTTTTCTGTTTGCTCTGTGAAGCTCTTTAGGCAGCATGTGTGTTTGAAAAGCTCATATTAATAAAGTTGAGTTATAATAAAGGTTCTGAATAAACTAGCTTGAACTTTTATTTTCTTCTGCATTGTTGTTGTCAATCATCCTACAGTACCTGGGGCTCTGAACAATATGCTGGGAATGTGCTCGCTAATGGAAATTTACGTTTTCGCTGCTTCTTAGAATGGAGTCTAGTAGATTAGATTTTTATCGTAAAAGTAAACCAATTAAAACTTTTTTTTTTTAGATATGAAGAACATTGATTTTTGAAGTGGAAGCACTGTAATTATTCCTACAGGGTTTCAAATAGACCAGTGTCCTGCTGGGGTTCATTTGTGCCATAATAACATTCTCTCTGCACATTAATAAACATCATCTTGAGTTTTACGTTATGACAATAAATCAAGTATTGCCTCCACGTTAGAACGTGCAGTTCCTCCTGCGTCGTCCTCCTACAAGTGGATGGGAGGAACTTCATTAGCGACAACTATTTCAACTACGCTTTTGAGGAACACTTTTTTAGGAAGTAAGAAAAACTTTATTTATATCGCACTTTAAAACGCTCAGTTACAAAGTGCTATCAAACAATTCATATGGAGACCACAAAATGCATCGTATCGTATTGCATTCATCTTACCGTGTGGTGTCGTATCGTATCTAATATCTTGTTTTTTAACTTATTGTATGATCTCTGCAAACTGACTTTCATAATGTGCTGATTTAAATAAGAATCAATGGTTAGCTTGAAGATTACAAAAGCTCCCTACACTCTCCTCTTTACAAACTTTTAGATCTTACTGAAGAAAATGTGTCGTATTTTCTCTTAGAACTTCAATTGTGACAACTGAAACACATTTGATTGAGCCTTGCTTTTCAGAGAATTAGCAAATCCTGGAACACACAACCAAGCTCACGCACACTACCTCAGTGACATCAACACACAATCCCTGCAGAACACACACACACACACACACACACACACACACACACACACACACACACACACACACACACACACACACACACACACACACACACACACACACACACACACACACACACACACACACACACACACACACACACACACACACACACACACGCGCGCACACACAAACACACACTAAACTTAATTTGTAATCAATTTCTGCATTTTTCTTCAAGAGCTCTCTTCAGGTAAAAAGGCTGAATTCGCCGATCGCTTCCATCAAGGATTCCTGGTAAGTACTGTACTCTGCTTAGAGGAGGAGAGGGGGTGGAAGACAACTTCTCTCTCGCTCTCCCTCTCTTGTCTTTCTCCCTTTCTTCATCACCTTTGCCCACACACACAAGCAAAAACACACACGCACACACACAGAAAGCTCCTTCAGGAGGCAATCAAGCCCTTGTGGAAAGGTTGGAGTAGTTCATATGAACGTCGTGCTCTGAGTGGTTACTTGAGTCATGAGGTCATGTCTTCGCGGCTGCCCTCCTCTTGCTCCTAATCATCCTCCATTATCCTATTTGTGTGTTGAGGTGTGTTAAAATGTGTGTGCTTTCTTGCAAAAAAAATCCATACATACATGTTTTTTTGTGTTTGCATTTGTCTCCATGTATGCATGCATAACGCTGTGAATAATGTGTGTTTGCATATGAATACTGCAGGTGCAAGCTTGTGTGTGTGTGTGTGTGTGTGTGTGTGTGTGTGTGTGTGTGTGTGTGTGTGTGTGCGTGTTAGAAGAGCATCCTCAGAAAACCGCAAGGGGCAAAAAGGTGACAGAGGAAATGATTGGAGAGAGAGAGAGATGGAGATTAAGGAGGTGACGGGTGAGATGGATGATGGGAAGGAAGGGGTTGAGGGGAGGGGAGGAGAAGAGAAGAGAAGAGAGGAAGGAGGGCACAAGGAGACTAGGGGTGAGGAAGGGGCGTGAAGGAGGGATGGAGAGAGCGAAGAAGAGAGAGCTCTTGAGAGGAAGAGGGTTGTAATTACTTGAGTTCCTTCTCTGTCTGTCTCTTTGCACTTTGCATGAGTTTGGTGGGTTTGTGAATGTACTGTGTTGCAATGCACCGATACGATAGAAAACCAATCACAATCAATTAATAAATGAATAATCCCCAAGTTAAAACAATACTTTAAATAAACTTTGAAGACAAACTTCCTCAATCTACAAGATGTCAATCCACGCTCGTCACTCTTGACTGCTTGGTTACTGGTCCTTAGCTTCAAATGATGAAGATCCAGGTACTTTTCCCCTGCACATCAAAGCTGCTTCTTGTCAAACACGAAATATTTCAAACAAGCTTATGACCAAAACTCTGATCAAAGAGCCGTTCAAAGAGGCTGCTGACAGTAATGATGTATGCGCTAACCTATGGCCATGCCCTTGTCAAAACACTACCACTGTAGCAGCTGATGGATGGAGGGATAGATAGAAGGATGGACTCAGAAGAAAGGATGGGAGGAGGGAGAAGAGAGGAAGCAGTGATGGATGAAGGTGGTGATGGAGTAATTAATGGAAAGGGACAGAAACCAGGAGTTGACGGCAGGTTGTAGAGAAACAACAATATGAAGATGAATGTCAAGTCGTGATGTTTGTGTTCTGTGATGTCAGTGTTAGAGTGAATACTGTGGATGTTTTCATGTGTTAAAGGGTCAAGAAGTTGTTGAACCAGACACTTTTCTTTGATGATAAATCGTTCTCTGATACCCAGCAGGAGGAACAAAAACCACTCATCCGTCTCTTCTCCCTCCTTCTCTCTCTCGCTGTTCCTCTTTCTCCTTTACCCTGCAGGAGCCTGTTCCTTGACAAAGGGCTAAAAAATGAAGTCAAGAGGTGGCACAGCTTCCAACTGGAGGAGCATCTTTCATAAAGGCAGGGGAGGATGCCTTATGCGAAGACTGTGTATGCCATCCTCTTTTACGTTTCTCACACAAAACAGGACATATTGCCTGTATAACAGTGCAAATGTGCATTTTGAGCTCTATATTTTCTTGAACCTCTGAGGTTGACATGTATTTGGATTGAGTGAAACCAGTGTCTGTTTCAATGACAATAAACTTCAAATCATTGATGGACTTTTAGCAGTTTCTGATTAAACTATACACAATCAGGAAAGCATTGACCCTCACTGTAGAGGCTTTGAAAAATAGACCAATGAATATGCATATAATTAATTTTTGCCTTTTTTGTGGCTAAAGGATGATGAATAAATGAAAATGTTAATTATCAGAAACCAGAAAACAAGAATGAGTCTGAAGGTAGGCCAGTAGCTTATTGAGTTTGCACTCAAACATGCTCACAATTTAAACACTTACAGGGCCGTGTTCAGCTGGTATGAAGCTTTCAATATTTACTTCATTAGTTTGGTCTGTAAGCATGATAACCGTGGTTATTTAGCGCTACATTGGTTGATGGGAAATGTTTATCTTGCAGGAGTGTCTGGTCAAAAAAACAAACTTGAAAAGTTAAGGTTACTTCAATTGTTATAATTTGCCCTACAACCTTTTTAAGGGAATGTATTCAAGACAGACTGCAACTTTTACTTTAAATCAAAGTTGTTGACATGTTGCTGGTGCTACAGGAAAAGTCAGAAGATCCCAAAAATGATTAGGATTCGTCCTTTGGTCACCATGAAAGTCTGCACCAAATGTTGTAGAGACCATCGTACACCACCACTGCTAGAGCCAGACTACTAGTACAAGGGTTCCTAATAATGGTCATAACAGATTACCTGAGACCAAAGTGGCATCTTTAAATTGCTTATTCTGTTTGTGTAAAGTCAAAAAAACCAAGACATTCAATTTGCAATTACTCGAAGAAGAAAAGAAGCATGTTTGGCGATGTTTGGCCTTGTCAACAGATAAATCAATTAAAGAACTTAACGTTCCTGTGCTAGTGTTAATGGTGGTTGTATTCCCATCACAGCAGGTTTAGTGATTCAACAAAGCAAACTTCTTGAGGCGAGTGTGCTTATCGCCTCTTCATTTCTTTTCCATTAGTCCTCTCTGGAATCTCCCCGGTGGCTTTCTCCAAACAACCATCCAGCCTGAGCAAGCATCTCCAAGACTCACACTCCATCCTGAGAGCTCCCTGACATCCCGTCTTTCTCCTTTTCCCTCTCTTGTTCTTCCTGTTCTCTTTTCCTCCCTCGGGTTCATTATCTTCACAAACTCTCTCTTTCTGTCGGTCATCGTCGCATCCTCAGTGGCCTCCCCGGAGTATTTAATTTCAGCGTGTGTGCTTGTGTTTGCTCTGCAGGGACATTCTTTGCAGCGTCAAGAGTGTCACCTTATAAGAAGAATAGCAATCAAACAATGTTTCTCTCTACTTCCAACCCCATCCCTTTCTCTTTTTTTTCTCGTCTTCACAGAGGATTAACCTGTTTGTTTGTTCTCTCCATCCTCAGCGATGCGTGGTAGTTCCCTCGTCTTTTATCCTCTCTTTCATGTCCTTCCTTTCTCCTTTCTTGGCAGGGACTGTGTCACTTTTTCACAGCTATCAAGTTGTTTTTTTTACAGTGTTTACTGTAGAGTTGATGAGAACATGGTTTATGTGACATGCTTAAAGGACCAATCTGTAAGATATCTACTGAATTAAATTAGTGACTTTACTATATGATCAGACATTAAGGAAACATGCTATGTTGAAGTGCTGGCTTCTTTGACGACAATGCAGCAGCCAGTATGTCCTCCTTTTAAGTTTCGATTCTGGTCCTGAATGCTCTGGATTTGTTTGGACCAGAGAAGGTAGGCGGTTTTATAGCTCCCGATAAAGGCGGGCAAGCGAACTGGTTCAGATATAACTGATTCTCCCCAACCTATAAAACCTTGGCATTTTACTAATAAGCTCCACGGCCAGAAAGTGGCCAAACTAGGATCAATATTGGAGATGATTTTGAAAAATGGAGAGAGGTTACAACGCAGAAAGGTTTCAAGACCGATGCAGAGCTGGCTAAACACTGAAGCTTCACTGTCTGCAACATGACAAGCTTAGTACGCATCGACTCTAGAGAGAAGGGGGAGACAGCTCTCTCCAATCTTGTGAATGTTTTGAGTTACATATTGCTCCTTAAACACAATTTTTATCTGATTTGAATTAATGCAGAATTGACATTAAAATAAAAACAGGTTTTAGATTTCAATTTTGAAGACTCAGTGCTCCACAAGGAAATCAGGTGAGAGGGCAGTTTCTTGAGGGAGAGAACAAACAAACAGGATCTAGTTAGTTGCTTTTCAAACAATATCATTTCCAGGGTTTTCCATCCAATCCTCCACACAACAATAAGAAAGGAAACTCTCCTCCATTTTCTATCTGACTTTCCAAGTCTCTTGGAAGGCATTATTCCCCCGATCTCCCATCCCCGTTGAGAATCACATTGTTCCAGCAAGTAAAAATAGAAATCAAGAAAAAGAAAGTTGGAGACCCAAACTCCCCCCCCCTTTAAAGCCAATCCACTTTTTAAAAACCATCTTCGTCCGTGGAGTCCAAAACGATGAGCCGGGGAATAAACTTCCACTAATGCTCGTCCATGTTTTCCTTCAAACGGGCCTTCAGTCGCAGTAAAAAGGACTGCTGTCTTGGCTGCCATTATGCCGTATAGACAGACAGTATGGCACTAGAAAGAGACGTGTCACAAACCATATGCTCGCTTGAACACAATGGCTGTCGTGTAGCTGCGCCTATCCTCAAGACGATGCGGGCACACACACACAGACACACACTCAGGTGAAGGTATGAGCACACATTCTTCTCAAATGAAGAAAAATCTTGAAATCTTTCCTAGCAGAAGGTAAAAATGTTTTTTACTCGAGTCTTGTGACTCGTATCTTATATTTTTCTCTCTTCTTCTCTTAGTTTTTTTTGGCTCATCAAACCTTCTTTCTTTCCATTTCTTCTGCTCACTTGCCTGTTTGTCTACTTCTCTTCTCTGTTTCTGTGCCATGCAGTGAAAACATGTGATAGACCGGGAGGCTCCTCACTGTCCCCAGGCACCATGACAGTGTGTGTGTGTGTGTGTGTGTGTGTGTGTGTGTGTGTGTGTGTGTTTGTGTGTGAGTTGTTTCTTATTTCTACATGTGTGTCATGACAGCAAGATGGATTGGACACAGCTGTCAGCTGAACACTTCCTGCAGCCCCTCCGTCGACCTTGCGTTAACCTGGAAGTATTTCTCAACACCGCGGCTGAAGTCTTCCTGTTTGGAGGCGCTTCAGAGCAGCTTGCCTGTTTCAGACACACTCACATGGATATTTCCGCTGGGGCTGTACGTGACTTCAAATTGTATTGGTAGAACCTGATTTTGCTGTTCAATACAAAGCTTTGACTATTCATTGCTAATTTTAAACTCATTAATCTACTTAGTACACGCTGCACAGTTATAAGAGTTTTGAAAAGCTCTAGCTGCTGACTTCTTTCTTACTGTTTTAAGTCAGTACTGTCATTTCAACCTAAAGAAGGATTTAGTCAGCTAATGAAATGAACTTGTGAAATTAAGACTTAGACTTGCAGCATCTGAGCCTTGAAGCCCTGCCAATCAGTGGTGAAGAAACACAGATGTTTGGCATGAAACTCTTCCAATTTAGTGTTTTTATTGGTTTAAATTGCCTAGTATGTTTTCTTTAGTATGAGGAGACCTCCCATACACTTGTAGAACTACCAAGACATCCTGCGGCAACAGATGTTCATCTAAAAAACTGATATGTTTTCTCTGAAACTGGTATATTCTGTGATTTTACTGGTTGTCTTTGCAAAGTGAGTTTGTTTGGCAGAGGATCGGACCACTGTGGAATATTCGTCTGTTGTTAAAACCACAAAAAATAATGGAAACTTTCATTAGTTTCAGATCTTGTAGTTTACATCCTGCCATGCTGTTGCTCTTGCATTCTTCTGTGCGCAATGACACAGCCAAAAATGACCAAATGCATGCAATCAACGTACAAAATGCAAGTTGAATCGGTCTTTTTGAGCAACGATCTGACTGTTTAACCTCACTGAGGCAGCCCTAGAATCTCTAATCTATGTTTCTGTTATCTGTGCATTGGACCTGTTCTAACTGGTCAACAACCTGACTGAACTGAAACCCACACTTTGACCCCCTGACTCTGCTTTAACCTGAAATACACCCTCTGTGTTCACTACTTCTGCAAGCTGCAAGATATCACACACATTTGCTCAGATCTCCTTCTTTCAGCTGGAGTTGCTGTTATTCCAAATCTTCCACACTGTCATAAAAAACCTATCTTCCTTCTCTCCTGTGAGGAAATAAATAAAAGAGCAACAATAAATGAATAACTAGTTTTATGAATAAAAACAAAAGGTGACGTGACCAGTATGAACGGCCCTCCGGATACTCCCCTGAAGCCTGTGCTGCATGTTTATGTGAATGGGTGTTATGCATCTATTTGTGAATGTGTGTGAAAGTGTGTGTTTCAAGGGGGGCAGGGGTGGAGTGCAGAGCTCCACCCCAAGAGGCCTTGTTGGGCGTCAAAGCCCGGGGCTCGCCTGAAGGCACGGCCCGTCTGGAGGAGCCCTGGGCTGGGCAGCAGCTGAATAAAAGATGGGAGGGAAGTGTCAGTCTGGAAGGCCAGGAGCGCTGGGAGGCCGCACGTCTCAACGCTGAAGACTAACAGATGCTGGCAAAGATGGAAAAGAAAGAAAGGAAGGAAAGAAAGAAGAAAGCCTCCATTCATCTGTGATAGAAGAATTTAGAGCCTTACTGATATAAATGCAGAAATAATTTGTTAGCTTAAAAGCTGTCGGATGTTTTATAATGCAATAGGTTTTATAAAGGTGAAGTTTGGTGTCCATTTTAACTACTTCATGCATCACTGGGTATTTAAATCCTAAATATGCATTATAAATTATAATCTGATCATGTTTTTTTGTGATAAGTGGCAGTGAAAATAGGCAGGAAATTTAAAAAAAAAACTAAAGTAAGGAACCTCAAGAAGACACTAAAAAGGGCAACCTTTTTCTACATCTTCATCGAATGTCCAATCAGACGTTTTTGGGAAAAAATAGCAAACTGGATCAATATATCTGTGTGAGCTGGATTGACTAAACAGTGCCATATCTGTGCCAGCAGCAACTACATGATCCAGGATTCATTGCTTTTTGGGCTTAAAGCTGATGCATTAGCCGAGGCTGCAGTCATAGGCCGACTGGAGCTCAGGTTAATGAGCCTGCTCTCCCCGCTCTACTACCCGGATGTTAACAAGTAGAGTGAACTGTTAGCGTCTCGTAGGAGCAGTGAGGTTTGGAAGTATTTTGATCTAGAAATCTGAGATGAAATTGGAGGTAAGCTGTTCCAGGTAAAACTGTCATATTAACCACAAACTATCAATCAATACATATCAAAACAATCAATTTCTAAGTATCAGTTAAAGGGATATTCTGAGTTTAAAAACGACTTCTCAGCAACTAGAACTTCATGTATAGTTTCCATATATGTCATGCTTTAATAATATTTGGCCTTTGTTTCAATTGTTTAGTGTTTTAATACACTTTTTTAAACTATAGTAAGTAGAGAAAGGACATTAAAGAACATTAAATAAACAATTACTTGTTACAATAACGGCAGAGTACAGTTTTTTAAATCTCTAATTTCCCGTGTACAGTGTAACCTCCTCTCTCACTCTGTGCTGTAAAACACAGCCGTACAAATCATAAGTGTGTGCTAATGAGTTGAGTGTGTGGGCAGGGACGAGTACTGTACAAGTAAGTATGTGTTTGTGCATGTGTGTGTGTGCGAGTGTTTTGCATTTGAATGGAATCTGAAGAGCCCCAATGTGTTTCACTAGCACTCTGCACAAACACGGCTAGTGTTTCATAGACAACTCTCACACCTCCTCGAGTGTGTGTGTGTGTGTGTGTGCGTGTGTGTGTGTGTGTGTGTGTGTGTGCGTGTGTGTGTGTGTGTGTGTGTGTGTGTGCGTGTGTGCGTGTGTGTGTGTGTGTGTGTAAAGGTATAAATGTGTGTTCAGTCACATTATCAGCAATTGTTAATAACAAGGATGTTGGTTGTTTTCTGAGGTAAGACGCTTAAGCAAATCATCTTTTGTTGTTAAAAAAAGCCTTGAAACATGTGTTACAAAGCTTTCTTAAGGTGTGTGAATATTAGACCTTATTAAAGTTTACTTTGCCTTTTAGTATTTTTAGAATAAAGAGAAAACAATGTGCTTTTTCTTTCTATCTAAATGAGTCAATTAAAAGAAATAGCTTCATTTCCATCCGTCTTATTGGAGACTAATGCCAAAAAAAGATCGAAATCAACAATACCTTTTTCTATTTTGTCAAAAGTGACTGCAGGCAGAGAGAGCTGATATGCTGCAAGCAATCAATTGCCAACGTCTGGACGGCACTCTGGATAAAAAGTTTTAGTTGGGACTCCGCACAATCACAACAGGTGAGCCTCGTGTGAGGAAGTCTGTTATCAAGTAGAAGCCAAACTAACAGAGAGCAAAATCACATCGGCAGCAAGCAGCTACACAAAACGAAAAAATGAACGGCATTTGGAGTTTTGTATTGTACAGTAGATCTTACACTTCCAATGTTGCCAAATCCCACCCTACTGTACTTATGATTGGCTATTAACGTTGGTCCTATTCAACAGCGCTGGTTAAGTTGAGAGTAAGAGCTGCGTTACTTAACCATTGGTAGATGTACTCCATTGACCTGAACTTGATAAACCACATCCACAACAGATTCCCACGTGTTTTTATTTTCATTATTTAATTTTTTCCCCTCTATGCTACTTTCTATCTGTTGGGATTTTCAGCTGGTTGTTGAAGGATGAATTAAAGAAAATAAGATCAAGACAAAAAGGATAGGAAGAGTGAGCAAAGGATGTTGGTTTTTAAAAGAGAGTCGACTTGTCTTGGGGGGAAAGTGAAAAGAAACAAGGAGAAAACCTTAAGAAAAAAACAGACCACAGGGATTGTCTGACAAGTAGGATATAAGAGGGAAGGTAAGGATGAAAGGACGGAAGTACAAAAATAACAAGAAGGGCAAATGACAGGAGACAGAAAGCGATAGAGACAGAGGTGGAGAGAGAAGCACGTACTGTGTTAGTTATCTCAGCATTTCAGTGTTAGCTGATAGAATTGAAGTGTTTAGCATATATGCTAATCATTCACACAGGCAGAGGATTATCACTGTGCTCTGCCAAGAGTCCTCTCCCTTCGCCCAATCCCTCCATCCACTCCTCAAATCCACCTTTACCTTTCCTCTCATCATCCAGAAATCTTTCCTTTTCTTTTTCTATCTTTCTTCTTTTCTCCTTTGTCCCTTTCTGTCTCTCTATCTCTGTCCTCCATCTCCCTCGGTTTTATCGACGAACACACTAGAAGACACGCTGTTCTGCAAGTCGAACAAGACAGCCAGAGTTTTACATCTGATGGACACACACACGCAGCGATCAGCTCAATGTGGCTAATAATAGATGATTGGTCATCATGGGTGGTGAGCTGAGAAAAGCACACAGTAGGAGTTTATAAAAATGAATATATTAGAGAGTGAAAGAGGGAGAGGGTCAGAGGAAGAGAAAGAGAGAGCTGAGCCATTGTTTTCAGTGCGTGAGGGGATCGAATTCAAGCTCTGAGGCTATCTCGCTCGTCCACAGTGGCCGCTGTGCAAATATTTTACCAAAGATTTTGTGGCAACACACACAGGCGGCACTCATGCTTGAGCTTTTTCCTCTCTACGGCCCTGAAAACACACAAACAGCACTCACGTCCAGACCAAAGTCCTTTAAAAGCCACATGAAAGTTTATGCTGGGTATCTTTATATGCAGATAATGTCATGGTGTATGTTTGTAAAATCAGACCCTGAGATCAGTGGCCTGGGATTCGGGGGGGGTTTAACAGAATGGATGGGGGTTAAATGTGTCAGGGGAGCAGTGCAGGACAAGTCAGCCCCTGACTCTATCAGGGATTATGGTTTTTTTTGTGCGACACAGCTGTGGTTATGCAGGCCCGACATTTTCTGGTGCCATTGCTTAAACTGCAGGAGGTGGGTAATGCGTTGTTTCCATTATTGATTAAAAAGCTGCGATGAAGTTCAGCTGGGTATTTGATGTCAGTTCATGAGTATTAGAACATACACTACTTTTATTATCTGTTGTGCTCATTGTCTGTTTATCACAGAGATGTATTGGAAACCTCTCCATTTGTTTATAACTTCTTTTGTTTTAAAAGGAGCAGCACCTTTATGCTTAAAAAAATTAAAAAGTGTGAGAATGTTACCTTTTATTTAATTCATTACTGGAGAAATACAGTATTTATAATAAAACGCTGTTAGTGATTTGATTAAAGTAAGTCAGACAGCACTGCTTTCCTCAGCCACAACACTGCCACTGGCTATACGGAGTAATGGTATAGATATACACACACACACACACACACACTGATATGTATGTAGTCATATAGAGTATTTATAAAGATGTGGATAATTAAAATACCTTAGATGCGTGGAATGGGATAAGCAGACAATCACGCGGTCATTTTTGCTTGTTATTCTTCTTCCTTCGCCCTCGGGCTGTGTGTGTCTTCAGCGAGACAGCGTTTCCTTAGACGTCAGCTATAATGGGCTTTGAATGATGTTTTTGCACGCTTGAAAACAAACAACAAAAGAAACCTTGACCCATTAGTGTCCATTTGGATTAAATATATCTGTTTTATGTGTTGTGATACACACACAAACTTACAGTAGACAGAGTCGGGGATAAATCCTGGTCCCACATGTACAGTCTGATGACATGTATTCACACATTAACATGAAGCTCACATAGTAAATGGCCGCCAGTAAGTTAAGGGACTGGGTTAAATTATTCTTGATCACTAATCTGCAGAAATGCGAGGGCACATTCCCTCGGGAATACTGGTGTTGGCTCGTTGAGATCAGCACCACGGAGAGCTCAAGCAACAGAACTGAATCAAATTCCAGGTTACAAAACTTCTTTGAAAAGATCGCACCATACTCAGTGTTAGTAATGTTGATTACACAGCTAGGCCAATTACTTATTTGCCCTAAATGTCTGTCTTCTTCCTTCTTCATTTTGAATTGAATCCTTCCCTGATGTCGGAAATTATATCGAGGTGACAGCCAATAAGAACAATGACAATCAAACAAAACTAATACCCAGTTTGTATCAACAATGATACCTTTAATTCTCCCCTAAAACCTCAATCAAGTGCAATATCCAAAGAAAACGATCCTCCTCAGCATTAGATCTTTCTCTTCCCCCTTTATAAAGATAAGCATGCTGTGGGCTACACGTCTCATGTTGCTTTAAGAGACTAATACAAAGTGTTGTATTGACTTTAACTGTGTCTGCAGTATCCACAGTCCTCTCTCACCGCTGATAGCTCCCTCTGTCTTGGCATCTCTCGCTAAATCCCTCTGTTCTCCATCTTTCTGCCCACCATCCCATTTCATTTCTCCCTCTCTCTCCTCCACTGTCAGTCTATGTCTCTCGCCCTCCTTGCAGATAGTGGCAGACTACAGCGTGGTCCTGGTGTGAGGTCACAGGCTGCCTTCTTGTAGCATATGGACTTGTTTCCCTCCAAGAAAAGCCCAGCCAGATGAGACCACACACACACACACACACACACACACACACACACACACACACACACACATACACACACACACACACAGCTAACACTTCAAGAATCACAAGGATAAAGAAAACACACACATGCAGACACACACACACTTTTACACACTGTCAGTAGAAGAGTGTGAGATTAAAGAAAACCAGAAGCTATCTGATCTCGCTTGTCATCGTCTCTGTGACCCGAGGGCTCAATCTACTTGACTTGGAGTAATCTTGGTGTTAAGTCGTGCAAACACTATAACGCACACACGCTGCACTCAATATGCCAGTAATCCACCCGAGACCAGCTGAGGAAGTGTGAGCGCACACTTAATCATGCCCACAAGAAAAGAATATAGTACCCCGTCTCATAATCTGGCACTGACTTCTTAAGACACACAAACACATACACACACTCACACACGCAAATGCACAAACACACTTCAGAAGCGCCTTGTAATCTTAAATAAGAGCCTCAAACACACAGAAGTTAAGTTGTATCATGTAATCTTTAGCAGGCTTCATTGAGAGCTTCCAAACACACACATACAAGCACACACACACACAGACACATACACATGCACACACACTTACAAAAGCATATGTAGAGGAAAACACACACACACACACAGTTACACACACACAGAGCTGGTAATCTTCCAGCCAGCTGAAGTGTAATCAAGAAGGAGACAGCCATATGTCTGAGGGTGCTGAGCCTTGGCCTCTCTCCTCCTTCTCTTCTGTCTCGCTCTCTCTTTCATTTTTTTCCTCTTTAATTCTTCGTCATTTGGTCCCTTTTTTGTATTTGCATCTCCTGGTTCTTTTACACTATTTTTCTGCCTTTTAAGTCTCAAGAAAGTGGAGAGGGGAGTCACTTTCACTCACTTGACATATGGCTTTGAGAAGCTGCTATAAGGTTATAACCTAGAATATGGAGGGGAATTACAGTCTGGAAAAAGGAGGGGAAAAAAACCCTTAAAGAAACATGACTATATGTTCTATAATATAATGTATCTGGTTAAGATAAAAACCTTACATATGATTGGCCATCATTTCATTTAACGCTTAAGGTAGGACTTTTAATTCACTCATCACAGTTCACCGTCTTTACCAAAACAAAAGATAAATGTTTGAAAAAATCAAATTCTAGAGAAACAAAAACATTACGGCCAGAGCAAAGCTTACGTTACCTTTTCTTTTTTTGCTTGATATGAAATATTTAAAGAAACCCAAAGGACCGCCTTCAAGAGGAACAAAAAAACTGTAGTAATATATCGTTAAAATGTGCATCATTCTGAAGGACCATTTCTATAGCAGTGTTAAAGGTAAAAAAAAAAAGACGCAATGATAACATATAAATCAAATATGAACGTAGGGGACTTTATATGTATCTAGCAGCTTTTTTGTGTGTGTGTGTGATTTTGTGTGTGTGTCCCGGTCCCCTGTGTGGAGACAGCTGGTGCGGCAGTGACCCCGGCTGGAAGGAAGCCTCACGCTTTTTCATGTGTTCTCCCTTCCCACAATTCCCGGGGCCATTTGGGTCCTCGCAGGTTTCGAGTGCCAGTGGTTCTTGGAAAAAAAAAAAAGACAAACGAGGTCGATTTGATTTTGGGATTGAGTTGTAAAGTCGCTCCTTGTGGGTAAAAACGCCCCCGCATATATAACTCCTAAATTGTCCCTGATTGTAAAGATTTAGTTCAATTCCATAAAAGCAAAGAGCCAAAAATGATTTCCAGTCTCCTCCTCGCGTCTATCCCTCAATCCCCTGTTCCTTATCATCTATTTTTTCCTCTCTCTCCTCTGTGAATCTTTTTCTTAATCCTCCACCCATCCTCTCCCCCCTGTCTGATGAAATGACCATATCTAATCCTTTGGTCCTCTTGGGAGAGATGTAACTGAATTAAGACAGTAAATCCATGTCCTTACAACAGCTACAGATGTCTTTCTGTTATTATCCCCTCTTTCTCTTTCTGCCTCTGTCTCCGCACATCTTTCCATTAAATCTTCCAAATCTGTTCTTCATAATCTTATGTTTGATTTTATGAGTTTCCCCAAATTGGTACATGTGTAATCTGACATTATGTTTTTGTGGATTTGCTTCAGTCTTTTGTCTGGTTCCTTATTCCTTACGGTTAATACCAAAAGTCTCACAATGTGCGTGACGCAGAGAGAAGGCAGCCTGCTTTTAAGAGATTACACAGATCTGCATTTTTTCCAGATATGCACTTTTTGTGATACCTTTTTAACACTTTTAGATAACTAATGGAGGACACAAAGAACACTTAAAAAGTGGAAGCAACCAAGAAGCTGCATTGTTATAAAAAGTGTAATGAAACAAGAGGTTTATAAGACTATATTTCTTCAAGAATTTGGCCAAGAAATACCAGAAATCTCCCCGAAAGTCATATAAGCTAAAACAAAACCAAAGTCTTAGATTCTGTCGTTGTCTCGTGCTTATAGTGCCAAGATGTTTGTAATTTTGTCTCCTGCAGCTCCAGCAGCATCTTTATTAGTCCCACTTGCTGCCTCTTTGTCTGTCTCACACAGCAGCTATGTGCAGATGTGTCTTTTCTTCTTCATTACACATTAGCCACTCATCCTAGTGGACATCGAGCATGCGTGTGTGTGTGTGTGTGTGTTTCCTTTGGAGGCCTTCCAGGTGCCTCAGTGCCACCCTGCTGATCAGACAAGCAGAAGAAAAGCTCAGTGTTTTTCTGCTCCATCGGCCGCTCCGCCGCTGCTTCACTGCTGTTAGCATGTGCCAAAGACGAAAAGACCTCCGACTAACTGACTGATACTTGTGCTGCTGATGTAACCACAAATGTAGTCTGCTTTTATCCCGGGATTAATCTTTCGCCTGTTTCAAGAAGTGCCACTAAAAAACCCATCCTCCAAAATTAGGTATTCTAAAATTCTAAGTCTTGATGGTTAAAATAGAAAAGAGTGAACTCTACGTGTCCTTATCTTATCATGCTTCTTGGCATGTAGCCTATGCCGCTGGACTTCGCCATTTGCCTCAGTGCCTTGGGCAGAGAGGTACACACACAAAATCTGACACACACACACACGTGCTGATGGTGGCAGAGGTTAAAGAAGGAGAAAGGACCAGCTGCTAGCCTTCTAATGTTTAACAGCAAGTAAGATGAGATTTAGAGCAGTAAAGAGAGGCGAGCGAGATATACGGAGGGATGTTAGAGACAGAGGACTGAAGTCTGATAGAGGTGAAGGGCAGTCAGGAAGGATGAAGCTAAGGTTTTTCTATTGGCAAAGTTAGAAGACAGATATATTTTTCAAAAAGTAAGACCTGAATGTGAATAGCTTTTGAAAAATCAGTCCATGACACTGTTGTTAAATACAAACTGGCCTTATTCAGCCCAAAACAGTACCAAGAAAAGCTGCAATTAGTACTAAATCAACCATCGTTCAACAACAACATACAGAGTTGGGAAATCTTTTTAAATTACCATCAAAAAGTTTAAAACGTACAAAAACCTCCCCCGTCTGCACTTTTATAGTGTAATGCTAATAAGTCATTGCTTCATTAATCTAAAAGTTAAAGATCCTGTGAGGAACTTTTGGTTTGTGTTTATTTTAGCGTCCCCTATAGACAACAAAATATGTCTTGGTTATCTACTGAACCCGTCCTAACATGCTTTCTGACAATAAACCTCATGCTTCTGTCTGTAACAGTCAAATATACGACTCTTCTTGGATCTTTGCTGAGAGAAATAAAGATGTTTCAGCCAGCGGCCTCGTCTGACACCTCCCCATGCACAGCGGTTACAGGCATTACAAAATAACTATTTAAAATAATCTAGTTTCTGTTGGTCTGGTTTGTTTTTGTAGGTCGTAAAGAGTCCGTTTTAATTTCAGCTCTTTTCATAACCAGCTACAGAGTGCTCACAGAAGCTTTAATGACGTACAGTAAGCCCTTAGGACGATAACAATGAGGTTTGTAATTTTCTTCTGGAATATGCTGAAACAAAGAAAGACCGAAAGTCTCTTTAAGGTTACTGGTTAAATCAAATAAATATACTTTTAATAAACATACAACGTGTGAATGTTTTACTCTGTATTCTTCCTGACATAAACTTGATGCTATTTTTTCTATCCACTCCATACTAAAAACTGAAATGCCCTTCAAAGAGTCCTTTATGGACAAAGACACAAGCTGATCTGCTCCAACTGTGCGCCCCAAAATATGTGAGATACAAACACATATTTGTGTTCACCTGGTCGTTTCTAAGATGCATGGAGGGTAATCAGGCTTTTCAGATCAATCGGACATCAAACACGGCTCAGTGTGAGAATGTTATCCTATAAACGCCTAATGCACACACAAAACTGCTGGTCAATCGAATGCAAAGACAAGCACACACCACCACCAGACTTTCAAGACTGATTTAAAGGCCTTTACAAACAAAGCCAGCCCAAAAAGCAACAAAACAAGGACAACCACTGACTTGCAAACGGACAGAAAGATGCAATCTTCTAGCAGTTTCATCAAAAGCAGCCTGGTCCATCTTGAAGCCTACCCTATACCCTGCCTCCAGGCCATCCGCCTGATAGTTCAGAATTGACAGAGTACGCCTTTGTTTGCTTTTTTAGTAAAATACATTCTTTAGTTGAAGTCTACAGTCTACAGTTGGATCCCTCTTTGACAAACTGTGACAGTTTTTTTTGCATTTCTTAATTAAAAAAAGGTTACTGGTGGTGATTTTTTATATACTACTACTGCTACTACTTTCATGTACACTAAAAAGCACATTTTCCACATGGGTAGGAATCTGTGTTCACTTCCTGGGCGTGAAGGGCAGTACAGCACTGTTCTTTGTACCTCTGCTGAAAAAACAATGTGAAATGACTCTACCCTCACCTTTTGGACCTGCAGTTTAAAAAGAGACCCTGCATGGGGATGTTTCCACAGGAAACAGAGTGAAGGTATTTGTGGTGCAAATTTTGGCCCAAAGTGAAAGCATACCAACCTACAAAAACAGATGGGGGGGGCGACAGTGGCACCTTCAAACAGTTCAGGAGATCTGCTGTGGTTTAGTGGAGTCTAAAATGATTACCTAATGTCTGTGTTTTCCACAATAATAGCTCTATTAATGTCCAAAGGTGCAAGGTGAGCTGCAGGACTTTAATCCATGTATTTTCAGCCGTAATAATTATGACAAAAACAAAAATATTACCAAAAACAACTCTTTGGATCCAGACCCAGACTTTAAAATGAAACCTGACGACAGGATGGAACCGTTGTTTAGTTTTAATGTTTATCAGCTGGCCACTTTTGTCTCTAAAGCCTGGAACAAACGTCAGGATAGTTTGTTTTGTTAGTATTATTATTATTATTTTGTGTCTACTTTTGGTCTTTGGTCTCTTTGTATTAAAAGTGTCTTATAAGCCTGTTTTGGGCTGGGCATATTATTTATGCATGACACAATAATACAATATAATCAATCAATTAATCCAAAATATATTTCCTTTAAGTCAAAACTATCAGTTCTTGCACCGCTTCATCTTAACATGACTTTATATTAAATTTCTATAAATGTCTTCTTATAAAAAATGCAAACCTGATAGTGCTACTGCCAACGCTGCACTATTTCTATCATTGATAAAAGACTAAATTACATGTGGAGTCCCCCAGGGTTCAATACTGGGGCCAATGTTATTCAATTTCTACAAGCAACAGTTTGAGACACATAGAACAAAGAAACAGGATTGTTTACACAACTGTGGAGACATCACCCTGATTACATTTACATTTCTCTTGGTAATATAGCTCGCTGTAACAATTCTTAAAGCAGTTAAAAGAATGACGTTTTATTGAGTTGCATAAAGACAAGACAAAAAGCAAAGACTTTACATATTAAGTTCAGGCTGCCGGTTGTTGTGTTGGCACTAAACATTAAAGCATGTGTCACAGCTCAATAGAGGCTTGCCCATTTTCCATTTTGTTTTATTCAAGGAAGATCCCGTGCGTCATTGCTTAATTGGAAAGGAAACTGCTGGTGCGTGGCCAGTTGGTCTGTTCAGAAAAGCTGAACTCTGGTTATCCTTTGGTCCATTATCATAATTAAATTTCTCTAAGCTTTTGAGCAGAATGAACATTTTTACAGTCTGGTACAAATATCAAAAGTGTGGATTGAGAGTGTTCTTTTTAAAAACGCTAAAATGTCAGGTCCTAAGTGTTTTTTTTTCTTCCATTTGGAGGGCCAGTTAAGAACTGGTATTGACACACTGACCTGGTGATTTCCTCACCACAGATGTGTATAATGGGTGCTGACAGATTTACTCTTCCTGATGTTTATCAAACTATAAGACTGCACACCACACCTACTCACATGCATGCACGCAGAAATCACAGGGATTAAAGGCTATAAGTCAAGTCTTGTCATTTCTGTACAGGAAACACAAGGGCTGTCTTAAAAACCTGCTCGCCTCATAGTAAGTCCCATGAGTCATACAAAACAGTGTTTTAATGGTGGTATTGTTCTATTTGGACAGTTCAGATTAAGTTCAGGATGTATCCAGGACAGTAGTGCATGCCTCACAATGACCATGACCATTGTTAGTCATTGAATAAAGCAAAAGTTCTGGTTCAATAAGAAGTATTGAATAGGGGTGGGATATCCATAATTTGTCCCTTCCCGATCTATCAACATACACACAGCGCCCGCTGCTTGTATGTCGAAACAGATGAAGCTGTATCTGCATAAGTCACACCTCTATTTTTTTACTAAGTATATTCAGTGAGGCAAACCCAGAAAGCTCAGTTACACGTTATGCTAAGTACGTTGAACTACTGTAGCTTATAACAAGGTGTGCACGGATGCGAAAGGAATAAAACGTTACTTGGGTAAAAACGTCCTTAACGACTACCCGAGTACTACATATTGGCTACATATCTTACTGCTTGGTTTTGTATCGTAACCTATCATATAGTGAGTTACCCTACGATTCCCAAACTCACAAAAAGGAGGTCATTGACCCAGACCAACTTGAGGATTTTATTTGTAAGCCTGATCCTTCAACTGAAAATGTCTCCAACAACACTTCCTGTTCAGGGTCAGACGAGAGGTGAAACAACTTTTACTTCCTGGGTCAAGTGTCAGGGGCAGGTGTAGGAATGAACTGCAGCTGCATCCGCAACGATATGGAAAGATACTCTCCGTGCTTTGGTCGTGTGAGTATGTTTTACAAAACTTGACTTGTAACCATGCACAAATCTTTGGATTGAAGACGTCTTGACTGAAATTCTAAACACACATACACAAAACCTTTAAGATATGTCCCATCTGAGTTTTAAGTGTTATTGTTTGTTAGGGAAAAAAGTTGCCACATGCTTTTCTTTCTATAAAATCTTTGCTTTTGTGCATGATGTGATTGTTTCTGACTAAATTAATCTACTTTAATTTGTGCATATTGTCGTATAACTCACTGGGGGGGGGGGGGGGGGGGGGGGGTGTAGAGGAATAGACATACGTTCGCCACACACAGACACACAATTTACCATTGATTGAACCAACTCAATATACTCACAGACAGTGCCGGCTTGAAGCAGGAGGACACAGCCTCTGGCAAGGTGATTGAGAGAGCACTGTGTGTGTTCGTGTGTGTGTGGTTGGCAAGAACAACTGGTGACATCTGCAGATGAGTGGCATTAAAGACCGACATGAAAGGCTCATTTACATACCTTCTTTGTCTATCTATCTATCTATCTATCTATCTATCTATCTATCTATCTATCTATCTATCTATCTATCTATCTATCTATCTATCTATCTATCCTTCTATCTATCCTTCTCTTTCTCTCAGATGTTTGGGGGTCTTTAGTAGTGTGATCCAGAATCGCCCGCCGCTGCTCTTTGGGCTTCAAACACACAAGGTGAGATCAGCACACATGAAACGATCACAGAGAGAGACAAAAAGACAGAGGGAGGGAGAAAGGCAGGGGTGGGAGGGAGAGGATGTGGAGAAGGGGAAAAAAATCATAGGGAGGCTAATGGCAGGAAAGGATGAAAGATAAGGGGGGAGGAAGAAGGGAAGCTCCAAAATCTGAATGTTTAACTGTGTTTATCAACCGTCTATAACATCGCCTTGACAAGGAAAGTTTTTATTTTTAAAGTTACAGTCCCACAACTTGAAGGTTCTTTAAACCAGCTTGGGATAGCTAATCCATATCAGTCAGACTTATACAAATGTGTTTCTAAAGATCAATTATTTAAAATAGCTTTTAAAGGACTGTGAGACCAAACAACCTCCAGTGCTGAGAAATTAAGCCAAGGCTAAAGTTAAACAAAACAAATCAGTTCCTCGAGTGTCCACTTCAGGCTGACTGCAAAAACCATCTATTAGGTCCCATATTGAAATGCCCATTTCTACTGCTGCAAGAAACATGTCTAAAGCCAGGTAAAACTAATACACATTTTAGTGTATAGCCCATTTCTTGATTTTTAAAAACTGTACGGGGAGATTTTTTTTTATTATAACTATTTTGTTTTGGTTTTATGAAAGCTAAGAGTTGTGTCTATATTTGAATAAACTTCGGCGTGGTCATTTTAACGACTGGCGGCGTATTGTAGCTGTTTGCCAGGAGGCTCAAGGCCCGACTCAGCTCCGCCTCTTTGCCTTTTTCTGGATAGATCCAAAGTCAGTCAGCATTTCCAATATGGAGACCGCCACTGAAGGGGTCAAAATGCCTCAAAAACCAATGGGTGACATCACTGAGACTACATCCATTCGTATACAGTTTATGAGATATAAGAGCCACCTTCCCAAAAAAGTGACAATTTATACTCAACATGCCACAACACTGAAAACTATTTTTCCAACAATCAATGTTTGATTTTTGTCTTCAGAATCTAGATCAGCTTTCTAAAAAGTAAATGACTACAGGACATTTTAAGCTTCATTTCAAGGGAGTTACTCGGGAAATGTTATTATAAAATAAGTGTCATTAGAATCATTGTTAGTTGTCAAAGCTGGTGACACTCTTTTAGGGGGTTAAACAATGATGGATTTTGAGTGATTGGTATATATATTTTCATGTAAATAAAAAGCAGAAAAGATCATTTTATAAAAAATTCCCAATAAAAGAGTTGCCACAGAACCTTTTCCACACTCTCAATTGTAGAATAGACACAGGCAACACCTGGTAAACTTCACAGGTACCAAAAAGAAGTAGGATGAAAACTTGACGTCTTTATTCCTTCCCCTTGTCTACTCCTCAACAATTGATCCATATGAATAATTGATGCACTATCCTAATTGTTTTCTTAAACCACTCACTCATTGATGGCTGTGCATTTAGGAGAATCAAATAGGTGGCAGCATCACTGACCACAGTATGAAAACGCTATTAAATATAAGCTGAATAATGTGGGAGAGGATAAGAAAAGGGTCGCCTGGCCTTGTAATTTGAATTTCTTTAGGATATGTGAAAGCAAAGAAGTAGAAAATTCATTTTTTTTAAATTTATTTTCAGACTAAAGACTAATCTTAACATCACACAAAAAAGGATACAGAGATGTCTTCTGTCAAAATAAGTACATGGGAGCCAACAAAACTCTTTTTCAAACTGTAGCTTGGCAAGGACAGGAGAAAATCAAAGTGTTTCTACACGTCCAAGAAGCCACTGTTCTCATCAGGTAGTTGTTTTAGTTGTGAGAGTTTCTGTGTGTGCCTCGCAGCAGTCGTGGCCGTAGTGAAGCTTTGGGCAAAGGGAAGTGAAGGGCACCGCTAGCTTAAGGCAAAGCCCAGTAGGTAGTGTGACTCACACATTACAGACACACACAAACACACAGCTTACTTTTACACTGACTGCGCTTTGTGGTACTTTTGCTTTTAATTGTGCATGTTTAAAAAGTGCAGTAATTGGTGTTTTAGCTTCTTAAATGCTTTTTTGTCTCGACACAAGATGAATTTTCACCGGAAAAGTTCCTCAAAATGTTAAATTGCATTTCCAGCACAATTCTTTCTGCTATAGGTGCAACCACGTTAGGCCTGGATAAAATCATATACAACCCGTACTCATCCATAGCTCTGCGTCTAATGACCAAACTGAAGGTACTGCACACATTTTGTACAAATACCTGATCAACTTTCACCTTTTTAAATTTAGCTGCATTTGCACATGAACTAAAGCTAAAACTGAAAGCACAGACTGGTTTGGATGTCTAGCTTTCTGTTTGCTTGTTGCAAACGAGCTGCGACCACAACAGTCTCTCTTAGAGTGAAGAACATAGAATGAGCTTCAGGTAAATGTTGTTATCAATGTTAATATACTCAGCTGGCATGGTTTATAGTTAAGGTTTGCCTGCTTGCTACAGCTAACAGATGCATATACTAAAATGTGCAACTACTAAAAATCAATGACAGCTACTACTAACAACAAATATATTAATTGACCTTCTTTCTAAGCTTTCTCCCCTGAAACGTCACGTAAACGTCACAACTCAGCAAATTGGCTATCATTGAAATTTCCACATTTCCCACTAGTTTAAGAGCTCATAATTGTCAATGCGGTAAATACCACATTTACGAGGGGCACATGAAGGCAGCATAAACAGGTTGAAGATGTAGCTGCTTGCATGCAATGCATCCTGGTACATGTAGGCAATGTCTGCATGGCTTGAGAATTTTGCTTTGAGTCACGATTGCATGCAGGAAAGACTTTATTGCTTCAATTTACTACACAAACAAATTGATAGAAACCTAAAATGTTTGGAGAGAAAAAGCCACTTTAAGTATTAAAGTTAGCATAAATGCTAAGGTATATTCTCTTAGCAATTACTCAACAGTTACAGGCACTTACCTTTTGTTTATTGTATTTTCTGTTAATTAGCTTAATTTGTGCCATTTTGCGACAATTACTACAGTATGAAATGTTAGGGCTTCATATCTGGGGGAAAGAAAACATTTTCATGACAGGCCCTTTGAGTTTTTAATTTTCTTATTATAGAATGTATCTTGTATTATGGCCAGGACTTGAATATAATCATAAAAATAGGTAAAAGAATCACAGAGTGGTGTATTTGTGGTCGTTGTCTTTTCTGTAGGTGGACTGGTCTTCAATGCTGCTGATAACGAAGATAATTATGCTAATGCTAACAGCACTGCTAGCCTCCCTGGGTTCACTGTGTCAGCGTTCTTCACGTGACCTAAGACTCTGGGAAATGTCAGCCTCCGCCTCGTGTGTGTATAAGTGTGTGTATGTACGTGTGTTGAAGAGAGATGGCTGGAGATAAAGGAGAGTCGGCCACACACACACACGCACATTTGCATGCTTAAACACACACACGAGGACACGGAGCTCAGATATTAATTAAAGTTCATTGCTTCAGTAATTAGCAGGGCAGGATAATAACAATATGTGACTTATTGCCCCCTCAGGTTCAGCTCTCCCTCCAACTTTAATTGAATGAGCGACATTAAAAACTTCAGAGGCCGTTTGGCAAGGTTGACTAAACAGTCGTAAACACTAAAGGAAACACTTCAAGCACTTCTCCCAAACCATAAAAAGTGTCCTCTTCCTTCAGCTCTAGGGACGCTATCATACTAAATGAGGAAGTTTAAGTTCAATTCTTTGGGCTTTAAAATATATTAAACAAGACAAAATACTGCAAAATGATGTTAAAAAATGTGCATATAGTAATTGGATTTAATACGCTAATACTCCTACCAGGTGCAAAAGAAAGAAATTGCCAGAATATTTAAAGGAAAAGGCTCCTGATTTCTAAACTTTTAACAAAAACATCTTCAAAACACACCATTAGAAACCAGAAGAAAGTCTCCCTGCAGTGTTTTCGACCATTTTGAGGATATCTAACAACTCTGTCCGTCATTTCCTGGCAACCACTGTTTTGCAAAATCATTTGTTCCCAAAGTTTAAAATCAAAGCTGCTAAAATGGAATTCTGCAGAAGAGCTTCAAGTTAACGGGTCAAGCTTGCAGGGAATTATTGAACAAAAACACTGGATACATCAAAAATTAGAATCTGTGTTATGACAAAACGTCTGGCGGAAGTGGGAATTGAAATAGCTTTATCTTAAAAAAAACATGTCATGCTCAAAAATAGTAATCCCTCTGAAATAAACTCTCCACTAAAGTTTACTGTAAACAAGTTCTCTTGTAACTCTGTCAGCTCATAAAATGCATCAACTCAGATAAAGTGCAAAAAGAAAAAAGAGCCGTTGATTATACGTAGTTCACTGTGGCTTGAAGTAACATTTGAAAAAATCAAAAACTAAAAATAGTTATATCCCAAAATGTCGAATTATTCCTTTAAAATCTGGTTTAGACTTAATATGTCGAATTTATTGATTTTTAGATGAAATGTTTTAACCATTATACAAATCCTGAGCTCTGCCAATTACCTGTCTCTATCTCTCGCTTTTAATCATTTCTGCCTCTCTCTCTCCCTCTCTCTCTCTCTCAGCATCTCACCAATCAATCATCATGCATTTTGTGGCTCTGCTGTCTCGTCCTAAAATCTTATACACACACTCACACACACCCATGTTCACATTTACAAAGGCATACACACAATCACACACACACTGTTTCTGCTGAGCCTTTGTGCTCCTTTAACCTTGAGGTCTGCAAGCACCCAACTGTGATAATCTCTCAGACTGCCTTCATTACTGTTATAGGACACACACTCACACACGTACGCACGCGCACACACACACACACACACGCAGAGACAAGCATCAAGGAAAACACATACAGGACCACACCTATGAGCACACACACACATTAAAAGCCATCTTTTTTCTCACTATTGACTTGGATCAGCATTAGACTCATCAGATAGTCAGGCAGTGCTGTGTGTGTGTGTGTGTGTGTGTGTGTGTGTGTGTGTGTGTGTGTGTTATTGGCTGTCCTCCCCCTAACTGGCTAGACGGACACAGCCTCCAGGAATGTCAAACCTCCAACCTGCATTCTGATGTGGGCACCAGCCGTCACTTGTACACCGTCGCCCACCATGAATTAGTGTGTGTGTGAGTGTGTGTGTGTGTGTGTGTGTGTGTGTGTGTGTGTGTGTGTGTGTGTGCGTTCAAATCATCTTTTGCACTTGTGTGTGACTGACAGGCCCTGGGCGTTGCGGTAACCAGACAGGTACAGAAACAAAGTGGCGAGATGGGGAGGAAACTTTCGACAAAACATTGTTAGTCAATCATTTTTGTGTGTGTTTGTGTGTGTGTGTGTGTGTATATACCTGCCTAATGTACGTGTTTATGTGTGTGTACGTGTGTTTGGGAAGGCCGAATCCATACATTTTCTTCAAATATTTGGTAAATTATGCACACATTTCACAAATATTTGACTTTTACTCCGTACACGCCGCAGCAGGTGAATCTATTTAAAGCTGTGAGATGCAACTCCACAATGTGTGTGTGTGTGTGTGTGTGTGTGTTTGTGCATATGTGTGTGTCTGCCCTTTAAGTGCCAGTGACAGTGGCTTGGCATGCGATCTGCTCTGCCAGTCAGTCACCCTGCCGCTCTACCTCTCTCTTTCATTCGCACTTCTCCTCGCCTTTCATCCCTCTGTTCCCTCTGCGACGCAACCTGTGGTTTCGGAGAAAGTTTTCAATGATTGATTCTTTCATCTTTACGCCAGTGAGTGTGTGTGAGTGTGTGTTCGTCCCCCTGTGTGTTTGTGTCAGTCTAAATCAATTGTCTTTGCCTGAGTCTGCTTCGTTAGTCCTTTAAAAGTGGGAACAAAAAAACCTTGACTTTCTCTGAAAGTTCTCGCTAACAATTCAGTCCCGAACAAAGAGCTGAATGAACACTGGAAGTCATTATTACAAGACGCAGAGAGGTCAGGACCTACAACTGGAAAGAAGCTCTGAAAATAAGACAATAAAGGTACCTATCTTTTCAGCATTGAGTACTCTCTTAACGTTCAACTTTAATGGAACTTGTGAAAACGTCAAGCCTTCATGATTATTCTGAAGTTACTGCTGGCAGCTTCAGTGCACGTGGGCTTTCATCACGCTACAAACATGACAACCACGACAGTAAAATAAACCTACATTTAAAATAAAGAGAACATGCGTCAGTGCCATTTTGCAGTTCACTTTTCTGAAAGAAGTAACAGGAAAATACTTCACAATCGTTACTGCATCTCTAAAGGTAGATGGTAGTCTTTATCAGTAAATGTATCAGCTGTGAAAAGAAAGAGATATTCATTTAGAAAAAACACTACTTTACATTTGATTTATAACCTCAGTAGACAGTTTTCTAATGAGCTTAAGGTCCCAATTACTAGTTTAAGAACTCCTTCAACAAAGGATCTGGTTCAAAAAAAAAAATCATGATTCCATTTGGAGTAAAATGGAAAACAGATGTTGACATGTCACTACTACTGCAATCTATGATTAGCAGGTAGAACAATGCATACCCACCGTCGTGCAAAAAATGGTTACTTTTAGCTAAAAAAAAAACAAGGCGGTGATGGTAAAATGCTAAATTTGAGACTTTATATAAGTATTCCATAAACTTGTAACTGTCAGCTTCTTTTTAAAAGTCTGTGACCCGAACTAAAGAAGCGAGGCAGTCAACCGGTTGTTGATTCTCTCACGATAACGTTTGTAGATCCTTGGTGGAAATTATCCTGTTGGATCCTTGAAAACTTGCAAAAATGTGAAGTAATGAGCGATAAATATCAACCATTTACCTTGACGTAAATGCTCATACATCTTCTCTAGAAGCTCAATCAATTTAAGAGAAAAATAAGCCTGTGCACAATTCATGGGGGGATCAAAAGAGTTGCTTTATGAGAAATAATTGGAAAAAGACATAAAAGACGAGGTAACGACCTAGACGGTTACAATTGGAGAATCAGTAGGAAGAACTGATTGGACTTTCTTCTGACTTTGGTCTAAATAGATTTTAATAAAAAATGTTGTATCTCAAGTTTGGTTTAGAAACCTCTTTATCCTTCATACAGTGACAAACAAATATTCAAATTGGAAGTTTTTTCTCACACAAAAATCTTCTGCTCAGCCTTCCAGGGTGAGTTTCACCACCTTTGGAACATTTAAAATGCTGTATTAATGAATGTACTCACAAACAAAAACATGTAAAAATCGAAAAACTGAGCGAACCGAGCTCGTTCAGTGTACATGTATTTAGACACAAAACGTCAATCTTTTCTCAATGCCCCGACAGCATCCTTGGAGAGATTTAATTTTCCCTCAAGTGCCTGCTTCCAATCTCTTAGAAAAGTATGTTGTCGCTTCTCCACAAGGTTCCTCCACTCGGAGGAAGCGTCTCTCTTCAGTCGCAGTTCAAGTGTCTAATCTTCTGTGTCTCAAGGTCAGCGTTTGTATGCACTCTTAAGGGTCTTGATTCAAACAAATGAGAGAAGAAAATTAATCGGAGGCAATGTATAAAAGTGTTGAGGGTGTGTGTGTGTGGTCGTGTGTGCAAGGGTGAATACAAATTATTAACTGTGCGTCTGTGGCAAACTGGAGTCGGTGTAGGCAGAGCTCAGCTGCTCAGGTCCCGGGCCTGATGGGATTGAGCGAGGGATGAAAGAGAAGGATAAAAGACGGGGAGAGGAAAGGTGAAAGAGGGAGAGCGATCGCTGTGCAGGGCGGGAACATTGTTCTCTTGATCACAGTCAGAGGGTTGTGTATGTTTATATCCCGACATGTCCAGTCCCTGATACAGATTAATGTTTGGGTCAGTGCATTCATTTTGTTTAATATGACGTCAACGTAATCACATGTCCATATAAGGACTTCCTTATGTGCATGGCTTTCCCCACTTCAGGCCTATCGTATTGGTATCCCTTGGGTGAAAGACGCCTTTTTTTTAGTCACAACATTCACATCACAAGTGTCTGTTCCCCTTTTTTTAACACCAACGTATTGAGATGAGATTAAACTTAACCGTCACAAGTACAAGTACTGATCGATATAACAAAGTTTAGCATCTGACCACAAAGGCAAACAAGTTTAGAGGTGCAGAGTAACGAGTCAAACAAGTACACAGGGATTTTAAAAAGTACATTTGTAAAGAATTTGGGAATTCTTAGTCCATTTCATATATTTCTGATTCATTTCCTGGTCGTGATTGTTAGCCATCTGGTTTGCCAAAACCTTTGAGTGACAAAATATTATGCTTTGTTAAATTATGACATGTGACTAAAGGTGCATTTAGTCCTGCAACATATATGATCAAATCCTCCATCCTGAACTATAGACCACACCCCTTTCTTGTGTGTTTAAATCCTAAGTATCCACTTGCTCGAGTGGCACATTTAGGGTTCAATTCCGGCTAAAAATAGAGGAGCCTGATTGCATATAGTTTGTCTTTAAAGCAGGGAGTTGATAAACAACATGCACGAAGATTAAAAATTCTTCTTGATGCCAAGTGCATGTAAATAAAGCTTTGCATTAAAGCACAAAACTTCCCCTGTGGTTCGGATAAAAGAGGTGTAAGTCCTTTGTTGGTGCTTTGAAGGCATCATAAAAAAGAGTGCTGCAGTTTGAAGCTGTTGTTCTATAAATCAAATTCAATAATCAGAACTTAACGTTGTTGTCTTTTGATTGATTTGCTCCATTGTTAAATGTTGAATGCTAAAGAAATACTCAAAGAGGAGAGGAGCTCTTTAGTGAAATGGTTTCGCTGTAGCGGATGCCTACATGTATATGAAACCTGAAGGGAGTTCTTGCTAACATAGCGTGAAAGCTCATCAATATAAATCCTTAATCACGAGGATAATGAAATAAACAGAGAGCTGACTTTAGAAGAGAACAGGTGGGGAACCTTTTTATTCCTCCCTTCCTCCCCTCCACTTTTCATCCTCTGCTCCCTCACATGTATTATTCACCCTATTTGGCAGCCACATTCCCATCTAAATAAACCCCCAAACCTGCAACCCCCCCTTCCCCCTTTAACCTGTGATTGTATTCCTCTCTATCTGCCAACAGTTTGAGTCTCTTCTTCAGATTGTGTTTAATTTTAAGAGGTTTTAGGGAATGTAGCAAAGCACTTGTTCTTGCAGCTTGGAGTAAAGGTGAAGACAGAAATTTAGGAATTTGAATAACAAAACATGACTAAGTCTTTGCCTTGGCAGAAGGAGATTCAGCCAGTTGTTAGTTATCTTATTCAGCACACTGGCAAGAATACACAATGACCCTGATTAAAAGACAAACCTCTCTGTGACAACGGCTTCTTGTCAAAGGTTTTATTTGAAGGTAAAGAACACAGTCAGACTTCCTCTGCTGGGATTTTTTCCCTGAGTTGTTTGTAGTTTAAAGGGAGCAGAACAGAAAAATGTAATCTTCACATACACAAACACTCTCCTGTCAGCCTTTTTTTTGAGGTTGATAAAATCTTGTTCTTGTGCTGGTTTTTCCAAAAGTCTTTTGAGCTCATCTCGTCTTAATGAAGCTGCTGATTGTTGTCTTATTGACAGGTTATTTGGATGTGGACCTTTTCTAAAGTGAAAACATTTGGACCTTGTTTTAAAGAAGTTGTTTGCACATCCAACTATTTCTAACCCTCTGAACCTTTGTCAAGTGTAAAGTACAATAATATATGGACTGCATTAGTTTTTATTTGTATTCGTATGTCATCTTTGTTTTCAAGTTCAGTTCAGTTTGGATTAGTTTTGTTTTTTTGTAATCCTTTTTTCCCCCTGAAGCATCTTGACTTCCTGATACTATCGGATGATTATTTGCCACCCCATAATAAGTGTTTTAAACTCCTCATTATGGTCACTATAGGTATTAGTCCAGCTTTAACCCAACCTTTGAGTGCCAAATAAACTTTATATCATCAAAATCAAGATGTACAAGTAGGCCCAACCCTTCAGGAATCAACACATCTACAGTGTTCTGCTTCTTGTATGGAGACAAATGGAATAAGGGAATGTCATTTTTGTCATGACCTTATTTTTTATTAGCAGTTTTAGCTTCTGTACGTATTTGAAAATAGATTTAAATTAACTGTTATCCGTTACAAATGTGCTGGCATGTCAAAGTGACACACACACACACACACACTGACACACACACACACACACTGACACATTCACTTTCAGAGGTTTTCCCACATGTGCCGACTCCAGATGGCCTCAAAGAGACACCGGGTAATGCCAACATCACACACAGGCATTTAAGCACACAAAGCAATGACCCACCCCAGAGACCCCTCTAACCAGGTTTCACACAGGGATCAAAACAAAATGTAAAAAAAAGGAGGTGAAATCAAAAACGGATGGAGGTGAAGCTTCATAAAGCGGGAGGGATAGAAACACCTCCTGACAATAAGAGGGACGAGGGAAAGATCTTTGAGGGGGCATCAAAGCATGCTGAGAGAAAATACATGCGTCACTTGAACACTAGCAAAACAACTCACAATGTGAAAATTAAGGTCAATGTATTTCACATTGTGGGTCAGCCATCATGTAACACGTCATATTCTATTTCATGTTATGTATGAAATAAAACAGTGTATGTGCCTGATCTATGACAGCGTAGCTAAAAGCACATGTTTGCAGTTTCAGGGTCCTGTTGTTGTGTCACACTGAAAGCTCCTGTTTATGTTACGACAGGTTAAGACAGGCTTCCCCAACCTTGAGGTCCCGACCCCACATGGGGTTGCATGGTTCATCATTAAAAAATATATTGCATATTAACATATGTTGAACACAGGCTACTGTGGGCCATAGCCAAAACAAGAAACTTGCAGAGTCTCTGTTTGTGTGTCATCCATTGTGCAGAAATGTCATCCCGGCCTTTCTTTCTCTGCCCACAATAATAAACACAAAATAAACTAAATGTGGTCTTAAATGAATGTTTACTTGAACATGCACAACAACAAACTACTTGGATCAAAAAGCTGTATGTGTTTCGGATGTCTGGGGTCTCCAGAATTTTGTGAAGTCAAAGTGGGGTCATGGGCCTAAAAAGGTTGGGACCACTGGGTTAAGATGTCAGCATATGAAAAGATTGGTAGCATTTCAACACCAAAATCACTTCCTGATTGACTCAGGACTGTAAATCTGATGTGTAAAGTCTCAGGTATGTGCAACACTTAATCAGCTCCTCAGAAAACAGTATGTGGAGGTTGTGGAGGTACAGCTTAAAACCCCTGGGAACTAGTGAATGGTCTCATGTACGTCATAATTATGGATCTTAAAAACATTAGAAATGAGTCTGAAGAGTCATGACAAATATTTAGCTCCGCCCATGTTAGAGCCAATGAGATATAATTGAGAACAAATAGCAGCATCATCCAGCAGTCTTGCATGTAAATACAGAATGCCCACATGATACGGAGAGCAAAGCAATGTGCAACCCCTCCTGAGGTGACCCACTGAAATTAAAGTCTTCAGCACTACACTGACAGTCACAAACGACATTGCTTTTTGCAGAGCCAAGGAGATGCTAATCCACACTAATCACTTCCATGATGCTGTGAGGATGCGGAACGAGATTATTAACTCATATGTTTTTTTCTCTCTTGGATGACAGTTAAGCACTTTTAAGCAAAATTAGATTAAAATGCCAACCATTTACTAAACCCACCTGGCTTTAACCATCTTTTTCATCGACTCTTCGCCATCATTCTGAGAAAAAAAAAACATCTTGAAGTCATGTTGTCCCTCACAGGACCCCGTAGGAGAATGACTTATCTTTGCAGGAGTGCTCTGACCTTTCTGAGCTGGTAAAGCAGAGCAAACATTAAATGACAGAGCTAATTGTTTCACCCCAGAGTCCATTCTGTGTCTCTCATTCCTCTTTTACTTCCACCGGTCCCTTCCATCATTTCTTCTAATTTCTCTCAATTACCGTCTCCTTATGCTCCCTCTCTTAGCGACGCCTGTGTGCATATGTGTGTGCGGCTGACCTTCCTGAACTGTACGGCCATTTATGGAGATTAGATAAAGTTGCCTCTTGCGTGACTCATTGGCATGCATTAAGCAGAGAACAACAACGACGCACACACACACACTCACACTAACAGGCGTGCACATGGAGAACATCTTAAATCGAGGATATAGGACCAAATTAAAGGTAAAAGCGCTCTTGGTTTTCTTCTTTTGTGAGACATCATCTGCTTTTTACAAAAAAGCCTCGTTCCGTGTCCTTTTCCCCTCTCTAATGGATTTTTGATTTTTCCAGAGCATGCAACACAATTAGCTCGTCTTCCTTTTTTATTAATGACACATTTACTCTTTTCTTTCCTCTCGCTGTTGTTTATTCTTGCGCCAAATTGGAGAGCGAAGAGGTCTTAAAAGTGCATGCCGAGTGTGTAGACGTGTGGCAGGATGGGTAATTTGAATATGCTTAGGGCTCATTATAGTTGTTTTCTATTTCTATAAAACCAATAAGCTTAACAGTGTTTCTGTTTAATACAAAAACAGGTACAATTTAATAAAAAGGAAAACAATGGCTTAAAAATCATGTGCAGTCCCAACATTAAGGTTTTTATAACTCAGGGTGCATTCACACCGGAGCTGCTCGGTCTGTTTTAAACAAACTCTGATGCTCTCTGTCGGATAGTTTGTTTGGTTTGGGGTGGTGAGAATGCTCAAATGAACTCTGATGCGGACCGAAGCAACAAACTCTAGTCTGCTTGAAAATGTGAGGTCTCTGTTCACATCCAGGTGCACCAGAGTTCGGTTCATCGTACGTAAGAACAGGATCCAAACAAAACAAGGGAAGTGAACCATAAAGCAGTGCATTGTGTCTGTAAACAATATTAAATAGGTTTGCAGAGCGGGGCTAACCTTAGCATTGCTAACAACACCAGCCTTGCAGGTTAACGTCCATATTGCTCCGGTCGATATGCCGGTGACACAGACGACATACAACATTATCTCCATTTAACAGAATAAAATACTGGCAACCTGTGCTGCGCTACGGGTTGCCATGTTTCCATTGTCCTGTTGTTTACTTCCAGGTCATAGTGCAGCATTATGCCGGATGGCAGTAGCCACTGACAGGAGCTACTGTACAGCCCCAACTAGTGGTGGCTGGCTATGGTTCATTACATTTGACAGAGCAGTGTGAAAGCAAACCGAACCAAATGAAAATGAAACAATGATACAACTTCACCCCTGAACTTCATATATGAAAGCAACCTAAGACACTGAGGTGTAAGAATTTAGCACAAGAACAGAAAGTGTCATCCATGTAAAATGTGTATTATTAGCTTCTAGCAGGTATTGTAGTAACTCTTCTGTGATTAGTCCAGCCTGTTCTGCTGATTGGCTAATCTCCCTAAAAAAACTTTTGTTTTTTCATTTTACAGGGCCAGACGTATCTGTCAACTTTGTGGCGTTGTCAGATTCAAAAGTTTCGACCTAGGCAATCATTTTCTGAGTGTCTATAGAAACTTTTGAGGAACTCATGAACCTAAAATGTATTTTGTTGAGTTCAAATGTATCCCACATTCAGTTTCTTGGATGATGTTCTGTAGCCAAAAAGTATTTGATGGAGAGCAGTGCTTTCTTACAGCTCAAACTTTGGCCCTGAGGCCCTTCTTTGTTACTTTTTGTCATATGTTGGAAGAAAAATAAAACTATAAATGATCTGGAAGTGGATGCTTTCCACATTTTCAAACACCTGCTAGCAGAATAAAGAAAAACTTCAGCTACTTCACTAACAAGCTCCTGAAGTCTTCCCTACTCCCACTTGGCTGATCCACACACGTTCACTTGGCCTTCATGTTTAAGAGTTCATCTTCAAAAACTGGCTTACAATTCCTCCTCCCTACCAACAAACACTTGTATCTTTTGTTCGCTCTGCTTTTGTTACTTGTTACGTCTCCACTTTTTGTGTTATGCTGTCCTTCATGCTGATTCCTTTTAACAGCAGGTGCGGCTGTCTTATGAAGAGCTCAGCTGCACAGAAATGTACGACAGAGGAACTCAAACCAAGACACAGACACACAAATTTAATCAAGCAGAGCTCTCCTCCCGGGTCCATGTCCCGTTTCCTCGCCAGGCCATACTGCCGCCGTGCGACTGACGGACTTCTGGCACAGAATGGCAGAGCGGCGGACACAAAATCCCTCTCAAGGAGCAGATGCTTGCTTCCTCTTGACATATGCCCCCGAGATGGAGCAGGGTGGATGGGAATTGGAGGGGAAAGAAGGGGATATTAGAGGGGGAAGAAGGAGGGTGGAGGGTGTTAATCTAGAGGAGCAAACAAGGATACCTTTTCCATTGCTTAATTTTCTGCTTTAAAATCTTAAATAAAAGACATTTCTGCCACTTTGATTCAATCCCAATGTTAAACTAGCTGTCAGATTGTCATGTCGGTTATGTTGAAGACCTTTCGAGGCCACTGAGCGGCTAGGATTTAAAGAAAAGCTCTCACTTTCTAATAAACGAGCGCCAAGGGCGCAGGGCCAATGTCAGAGAATGAGTTTAAAAGCGAGAGAAAAAGAGAGCCAGAGAGGAGGGCGAGCTCCTTCTCGGCTAAAGATGAACAGATGGTGTCCGGTTGTGAAAGAAGAGATACGGAGGGATAAGACAGGATGAGGCATAAGTGAGAGAGAGAGGGATGAGAGGATTTCAAGAAAGAGTTGCCACATTTGTATCAGAGCCTTTTGACATCATGTCCACACTGCAAATATTTCTTGCTGTCACCAAACTCCTTTACAACAAAATGGATACATGCTCTCCTTAAGTGTGATTTGCTGTCTGAACAATAGTAAGGGCCTCTTGCTGCCTGCTACATGGCGTTTGTTGTAGTCCTTTACTTCGATCCCTGGTCTCGTTATTTTCCCAATAGGTGGATATTTGGGTTGAAGAAGGTAAGCCCATCACTTCTTCTTCTTCTTCTTCATATTAGAGTCAGCTGCTTAGGGGCTTCCTCCCGTAAACCCAGACTTAGACTCGGCTCTGCTGCTTCTTTAGCTGCCTTCTTAAAAACCAAAAATGGAGCCAAACATTTCGACTTCATACTGTAAAAAAACAGCGAGGCCTGCAGCAGGCTAAACAGGTAAAAGTGGCTTTTATTTTGAAGGTTAGAATTGTCTCGTTCATCAAACTTCAGGTGTTTATGGAAATGATCAGAATATTTGGATCAAACTGTTACATACTGGACCCTTTAATGGAGAAGTCAGGAATCAATAAAGTTACGATGATTGATGTTGAGGTGAACATGAACTTCTGCGCCAATTTTCACAACAATTAGAGACACAAGTTGAGATATTTTACTAATTCAAAAGATGTGAAAAAGACAGGAGCACCAAACTAATGGGTTGTCATCAGACTGGAACCATCACTGTTTGTACAACATGTAAGATATTTAAGTCTTGGCCAAAGTGGTGGTTTTGCAGCATCATTTTTTAACCCTTTAAGAAGATTTATTCTCTCTCATTTCCTTCTCTCACAACTTCAACTTTGACATGTTTTCCTCTTGTCAGATCCGTCCATCACTTGCCGTTTACTCTGGAGCAATAACAAACTATTACACACACAAACCTCCCACAACCAAAAGTGTTGCAAGGGGAAATCTTTTCATTAAAGCAAACAAACAAGCAGAGAACGCAAACACACACACACACACTTAAGAGAGCGCCGCAAACAGCAATTTTAAGTCTTTCATTAATACGCACAAGAATTTAATTAACAGCTATTGATAAGCTTCATCTGTCTTAAGGACATGTTTGTTTGTGAATATGCATTGTGTGTTTGTCTGTGTATCTTAAGGACACACTCGTTATGCAGGCATTATACACTGATCTTCTTGATTTGTCAAGCGTGAAGAGGAGAAGCGTGCACACACACACACACACACACTGGTGTATTGTAAGATATGAACAGGGAGTGTTGACGGATTAGACGGGAGTTTTTAATCATCTTAATTAAGCCTAATTGTTATTTGTTGAATATGTGGCATTTATAAAGATCACAGGAACACAAGAGGAGATTGAGGTACTAATTAAAACCAAAGAAGTGTATTTTATTACAAGGAGCTGTTAAGAAGCGAGACGTGTTCAGTGTTGGTTTGAAACAGATGAGAGGATGTTTTGAGGAGGAGAGAATTGTATGAAGAAATACTGACAAGTGTTATGAACACACAGTTTGATTACTAAAAATCCGGCTTCTGTTTCTAGATAATTATGTTATGAAGAGAAAACTCTTCCGACAGTTATACCTTTCAATAGAGCCTTCTGACTGTGTTACATCTTACCAACCTTCCCACTGCAACCTGTTTGATATAATAGATGGAGTTTCTACTCGCGCCATGTTGACATCCTCCAAAGCAAGACAAGGACGACGGCTGCCAAACCTTTTAGGCACCTAAAATAAAGCAGAGTCGGCTTGGTACTCTGCGTTTTTTAAAGGTCATTATTACATGAGAGTCCTCCTCCTGCACACTCTTGCTGCTGCCGCACCTCATCTGGGTTAAATAGAGTATGTTCAGGAGGTTTGATTACGTATGACTTGTTGTGTGTAACGTGTGAAAGGCTGACAATGTCCGAAATCCACACGAGAAAACAAAGAGGTATATGCAGTTCAACAATAGAGTAATATGACACTCGTCATATGTCTCTGCTGGAATGATTACAGATTCAAAAAGGTCAAACTACTTCTCCTCTTTTTACAACATCTATAGACAAAAAAGCATCAAAACATCAGTTCCTTTACTTTCAAATTAGAGAAGATCTTTAGGCAGCCAAAGGAAATCTACTGGAGTCACTTACAAGCTTTTTAAATTGACAGATAAAGTTTGAAGAACATCTGAGGCACACTTTGTCGTAGCTGTGTTTAATAAGAAATGAAGTGTGTGCTGTAATTAGGAAATAAAAATAAGACTTCACCGGTAGATGTGTGTAACTTTGTGTGTAACTAAGTGTCTCAATCTTCTGCGTCTGGCAAGAGTTTTCTAACAACTGTAATTACACCTTCTCTTTTCTCTCTGGAAGCAGATCCAGGAGCGTGGACAGACACACACACACACACACACACACACACACACACACACACACACACACACACACACACACACACACACACACACACACACACACACACACACACACACACACACACACACACACACACACACACACACACACACACACACACACACACACACACACACACACACACACACACACACACACACACACACACACACACACACACACACACACACACACACACACACACACACACACACACTCTACACACTGACTACTCCTGCCAAAAGACAACACCAAGCGTCCCCTCCTAGATGCACCTGAGGAAAGAATAACTGTCACCACACACACTCCCTTGCACCTGAGTACACATGCGTGCCAACAAAAGGCCATGGCACCGTCTGTTCCTTCCACATTCTCAACCCCCCCCCCCCCCACACACACACAAACGCACATACACACACACACAAGCACACACACCTCCTGTCTTACTTCTGAGCACTTTATTTCCCTTTACATGTTATTGTCCCGTTCAGTTGTGTCGTCTATGTGTAGGGGATGTGTTAATTTTTAAACGTATAAAGCTCTGTCTTTCATATTGTGCCCACTCAGGATACATTTCCCAACAGGTGTTTTCTTACATATACAGGCAGGAATCTTCATTTAGAATATATTTCACTTTGTTTTGACAATTACTACCACGACTGATACCCCTAAACCTGAATAAACAGCTTTTCATGGGCCTAGCTGACTGTTATGTACTTACAAAGTGGAAATCTTTGTCATATTGAATATCACAGTAATACACTACAGAGCATGACTGAAATGACTTGATCCTATAAGGCTGCTAAAACTAGTATTTCTCAATAACACGGGGGACATTTATAACAACTCCATATGTACAAAACAGTCTCTCTGGAAGTCAAAGATACTGTACACTAGTTCAAAGTTAAAAGCAACAACAAAGACGTATCTCTCTGCTACATTGTGGATCTATTCACATCCTATCTTCAGCTTCACAGCATCAACAATGATGTTTCCATCACTTGACTTTAAGCCTCTAAGGTAAGAGCTCTTCATAAAGAAAACGTGCAAATCATCATTTAGAAACTATACTAAAAGGTTCCTTTGTAATTGTCTCCCTAATATGTCTGCAGGGACTTATACAGCCCTTTCTTAAAAAACTTTTTTTACTGATATTATGGCCTTTTGTCACTTAAAGTATTCTACAGATTCTGTCTGCTGATATTGTGAGGTTAGTGAAGGTAATAGGACTGTATTAGAGATACAAAGACAAAGACTATGCATGAAATATGTTCATTGAAAACTTGTTCTGGACTCAGAGCTCCTGTGAGGAGTCTTCATCTGATTATGAAACAGACCTAAATGAATACTGATCAAATACAGTTGTTGATGTTTAAGTCTCGGACAGATGTGGACTAAAAGCACGACCGCAGACAGCTGTGAGTAAACCCACACGACAGATGATGTGTGAGTCACTACTGTGTGTCTCCACGTGTGTGTATATGTGCGAGTTAATTGTCTCAAGGAGTAAGACAAGCCTTCATACATTATTAATACAAACACACATGTTTAGCAGGTTGCCACCTTTCCCAGGTGGCACACAGGCTTTGTGCGCACGCACACATTTAGCACATTTAACACTCTGTAGAAATCCCCAGTGACCGGGAAGAAATCACAGACGGACTGAAGACAGAACAGGAGGAGGAGGAGGAAGGGGAGGAGGAGGAGGAGGAGGAGGAGGAGGAGGAGGAGGAGGAAACATGAAGTGGGAGGAGAACACACCTGTTATTAGCTTTTGTCCAGACGCTCGATGGGATGGAAGGAGGGATCGAAGAAGGAGGGACGGTGAGGAGGAGACAGAAGGAGGTCCTGGGAGAGAAGGAGAGAAATTGTCAGACATTAATAATGGATGGCAGATCCTTAGAGACCATGTTCAGACATTAATAATGGATAAGACTCAGCTGGAGGGGGCAAGCAAACGCCTCGTCAGACTTTACTTGAGGAAACAAGGAAGTACTTGTATGATGCACCTTCAAGAGGCTCTACAACTTTTTGTTAGTTGGCATCATATCTCTGATCTCTGCATTCATAATATCGGTTACTTCATCAACTTCTTCACCAGACGTTTGTATTATTCTCGCTGTTTTACGATAAATCGGTGTGGTCGGTTCAGTCAACTTGAGAGGGAACCATCTGCTGCTGGATACAACACTTTATAACACAGAAAATAAAATACAGTGAAGTCATTCAATCAGAATTATTAATTAACTACGTCGGCCATTTTTGGAATCCATGTGAAACACTGAGTCACCTAACATTAAAAATATTGATCATTATTCTTGACCTGAATTTCTACATGAAAATGAGATTTCAACTTAAGACAGGAAGTTTACCTCGTCACAAATTGTCTACATTAATCAGCCATGTGTGACAGTAGAGGTATTCTAAAAAAAACGAATAAGCTACAACATTGGTGAGAAAAATGTTTTGGACAATCATAAATGGGGGGGAAAAAAAGACCAAAATTGGTGGTCATTTCAATCAGATGCTTTAAAATGATCATCATCACGAATCTGCTGCTTAGTTTCATTTTAAATGAGCTGTAAGAAAAGTTATTTCCCGAGACACGTGGTTAAACTGTGGCCCTTAAAAAGAACACAGTAAGCCTCTGTTTTAAATGAAATTTCTGAAAAACACCAAAACATTTCGGGAAAGAGCGCAGAGGTTGAGTTTAAACATCCCAAACGATGGTGGTTAAACGCCAGATTGAAAATCAGACCGCACAAAAATTTCTGCATCAGAGGAGCGACAAGGAGAGGGCGCGAGCTAACTATCACTTACAAAGGCCCTTATGCAGACTCACACAGATGCTAACACACCCAGTGTAGAGTACAGATGCTTCTACACACACCGGCAGAGGGATACACATGCAAACATGTAAAAAATAGTACACAGGGTTTGGTGTGCTGCCAGGTCTTGATGACAGGGAGTGCACACACACACACACACACACACACACACTTTTGGATGCATTGTCCTGCACACTCTCTTCCTCTGTGTGTGTGTGTGTGTGTGTGTGTGCTACATCCTCTCATCTTCATTCACACACTCACTACACACACGCGGGCAAATGAGCAGCACACTTAAACTAAATGGGTGGCCTGATGGTGAATCACTGTCATTTAGCAACAAAGACCTCAGCTTGTTGTCCCTTCATCCCTCTCTCTCCATCACACACACTTACACACACAGAGACACACACGTGTATATGCAGAAACTCACACACCGTATGGGTGTATAATTACAGTGAGTGAAGCAGCACTAAGGAATAATTACAGAGGCTGGTCGCTGTTGTTGTTGTTGTTGTTTTTCCAACAAATAAAGCGATACACAAACAAGATGGAGGGTGAGCGGCGGGTCAGGCTATCTCTGTGGTGATGGTGTGATACAGCTCCATCACAGAGTCTCTTTTTCTGCTCCACATGGACTAAAGTGTGTAGACTCCTAAATGTTGTATCTCATTGTGACACTATAGGCATGTGTTTTCAGCTTTTAGATCTTTCCTTCCTTCACGGACGCATTTCTACAGTGTTTTTGAACGCTGCTGCTGGGATTTGCTCCCGTTTAACCACAAGAGCATTGGTGAGGTTGGCAGATGAGTTTGTGTGATAAGGCCTGGCTCACAGTTCAACCCAAAGGTGTTAGATCGGGGTTGAGGTCATGGCTTAGGTCGTGTTTGTTCACACCACACAGGGGAAACGTTTTTTTAAGGACCTGGCTCCGGTGAAGGAGAGACTGTCATGCAGAACATTTGTAAATTGTTTATTGTGTATTTGATTCATTTTGTAATATTTCATGATATGCTGAAGCATTGAGATTCTCTTCGCCTGAACTTCGATCATATTCAACTCTGAATGTTGTCGGACAAGTTGGATTTGGTTGTTTGCTAGAACACTGTACCATCCAAACTTCGATATCATCCTGCATGAGTCTGTCAGATCCTAAAGTTTTAAAGAGTTTGTCAGAAGCCCCTCCTGCCAAACGGACATTAAGACATTACCAGCTTACAATTCTTACGTTTCTAATGACTTTTGATTCTAATCAGCAGGTGAGCAGGTTATTATTTGACATTGAAAGAATCCCGATGCTAAAACAATCTGAGCGCCTACAAAGATGCTAGCCCCTCCTGATGCTCTATACAATGATTATTAAAGGAAAACAAAACTTTTTTGTCATATTTACAAGCTTAGCTTCTGATCTGTTTTCACTTCTTCAAAGTCCCACACTCGGCTGAGTCTCCACACACACACACACACACACACACACACACACACACACACACACACACAGCGCCCAGATAGTCACCTGAGCTGAAGGTAAATGGAGTGTGAGGTTTTACTGGCGCAGTGATTACGGGGTACAGCTCAGGAGGAAACAAGTGTGTGGCTTGTTTATGTTCTATCAGACAGCAGGTGGCGGAGTCGAAACAACGCCTCTTGACCTGAACTGGGCTGGAGAGGGGGGGGCGGAGTTAAGTCTAGGCAGGGGAGGGTGGTATTTATAAAACTTGAGTTGAACTTTTCTTATAATTATTCCAACAAGTAGGAGAAACTTGAATGCCTGTAGAACTGAGTCAAAATCAAAAAGAGAAATGCGTGTGTCTGCGTTTCCATCAGTATCTGGCAAAGTCTGTGTGTGAGTCTGTGTAGCGGTAGGGGAGGTGTGAGGTTGTGAGGGTGAGGGTTATCCCACTGCGTCAGAGAGAAAGAGGGAAAAAAGAGGGAGGGAGCTCTCTTGCATGTTGGAAAAAAAAGGCGTATAGATGAAAAATGGACGATAAACGAGTGGCTTTGTTCTGCTGAAGGGTTTGGGTTCAGTGGCGGATGAAGAGCGAACCTCTTACTGGGAAATCACAGCTTGGCTCGGGTTTCTGTCTTTCATTTGTCTGAAATCACTCTCTTTATTGCTGTTCCTGTCAGTTTGGAGAGTTTTTATCTCGTTTTCAACCTTTTTCGGACGCTCCGTGCCTTATCCTAATCTTACCTGAATATTTCTGACTCATAGTTTTTCTCCCCTTTCATATCAGCTCTTGATCTATAACCGAACTTTGGGTTCCAACTTCTCTGTCTGCATAAAACCCAAAAAATACTGCAAAAGCCACATCTACTAAAATCTACACTTACAGCCCCATCTCTATCCTCCTTCGATACACATTATGTGTCCCTCCATCCTACATCAACTATTCACTACTCAGCTCCGTCCATGTCGCCCATCAGAGGCAGAGAAAAGCAACATGTTTCCAAGCATGTGGGAATAAGTGGGACGTGAGCTGAAATATCACTGACATGCCTAAAAAAAACCTCAGACAGACACACAAGCATTGCCAAAGTGAGACCTGTCGGAGAGTGACAGGACGCACAGCGGATGGAAAATGAGAGAGCGGTTGAATTAGCAAAAAAAAGAAAGAATAGAGACGTATTCGCATAAAAGAAAGACAAAAAAATCAACATGCAAACGTGTAGGATGACTCATCTTTCCCCATTAAACACGCAGCATTTTAAAATGTTGTTCCAGACATTATCATGAGTTACAGGGACTCAATAAGATCATCCAGGGCTGTACAGCATCATAACAGGAATTATATCACACAATTATAATATGAATTGATAAAATACTGATGACAGCACTGTAATTAATAACATATGAATCTTTTTATTTGCAGTAAAATAAAATGACCATCACATAATTGCAAATATCATCACAACAGTATTTGCAATTATGTGATGTCACAGTCAGGATGTTGAATCCATTCCTTCTAGACATGTTTAGTTCAGCTACACTGAGCTTCACTGTTTAATCACCCTGTTACTTCAACTCGTGTGTGTTTCTGCATGCATGCCTCTCACTGTGTGTCTGTTTAATACCCTAACAACCTTATTACTTGCCGTGTTTGTACCTTAAACTTCTTCGGCGGTTAAACGGGAGCGCGGCTCGGCTTTAGATCAGCCCCAGGCGTTTTCTTACGTGCTCTGTTAAAAGGGCGGGAGGAAAAACTCAGTAATTCAATTTCAATTAAAGGAGAGGAGAGGAGGAAGCTTTAATTGATTGTCGTTATGCCAGAGCTGTGCGTGTGTGTGTGTGTGTGTGTGTGTGTGTGTGTGTGTGTGTGTGTGTGTAGGACTGCCTGTAGACACACACACACACACATACAGATGTCCTACTTTCTCCTTGCGTTGGTTCAAAGGTTTTTTTTTTTAGGCAGTTCATGATATTATTTCATGACTGAGAAATGTTTCTGTCAGTAAATATGAGACATTGAAACAAAAACACGCAGCGAAAAGTTGATAATAAATCAGATTAAAAAGTGCTCAAAGGTTGGTTCATTTTATTTAATAAAACAAGTCAACAAACTGAATCAAACTGTTTGTCTAAGCTACTTTCCCCGTCCACAGCTTATTCAAATGTGCCAAAGGCTATCATTATAATACTCCATGCAAACATGGCAACGTTATTACACCGAGCAGAGTTTGATCCCCAAAGTGATGGCGACTCTAAAACGTCCTGAAAGTCCGCCTGTCGCATTGTGTACAAAGCGACACGGGTCAGTGAGTAGATGTTGGAAAAAAGAGGCAGAAAAAATATAACAGAACTGCTTTTACTAAGTTTGTTTTTGCTCTTTTTATCCTTTGTTTGTTTGCATTATTTGTGTTGGGATTTTTTATTCGGCATCTCCTCGTCCCTTGTTGGCTTTTTTGTGTGTTTTTGGCTCAGCTACAAGGCGTTAATGAAAGCATTTCGAGCAAACATGTTGATTTTTGTTTCCATGGGGATCCAGGAGGCCTGACAATGTCACACAGGCTCCGGCCAGCAGGCTGGTGGAAAACACGGCTGCCTTTTTCCGTCTCTTATTTACATTTTGTCCTCTTTTTTATCCTTAAATACACTCTGCTACATCTCTCTTTTTCTTTAAGCACTCTTTATATTTCTCTACACTTATCTTACTCTCTTTGCTTTTGCCGTTTGTTTCCTCTTATCCGTCTTTTTAAGCTCCGTTTCCCTCTTTTTCACTGCCACTTTTCTCTCTTTTCGACCCTCTCCATTCTGCACGCCGCCTTTCTTCCTTTGTTGTCGTCTATGTGTGAAGAGCTGTGATAAATAAAGACAAACACAGTGGTATATGTGTTTGTGTGAGTGTGTGTGTGTGTTTAAGAGACGGACGCCAGCTCTCTGATAGCATTGTTAGCCTCTGCACCTCTCCTCACTCCGCTGCACATCCAGCTACAGGCTTTCTTCCCCCACCCCCACCCCTCTCTCTCTGAGCATCCAGGACCCGAGCCAGGAAGGCGGCTTCTGGGCCAAGCAGGGCCAGGACACAGCTTCATAGTGGAGATGTAAAGGGGGGCATAGGTGCTGGAGGATGAGGACAAGGGGATCCAGGCCAAAGCTCCAGACCCAAGACCCTGATGTGGCTTGCCAAGCGGCCCACTAAAGGGCCTCCGTGGCTGGGCACGACATCAGGGCAAGAGGGCCGTTGGAGGCTGGAGGTCTCAGCAGCGGTAATGGCTGTGGCTAGATTAAGACCTTCTCTTCGAGTCAGCACAATAGAAGAGGTCTACACACACATACACTCAAACACACACACACTGCGTCTATTCAGCTCCGTCCATGTCGCCCATCAGAGGCAGAGAAAGCATGAATAAATACATGAGCAGTGTACGGCTCCATAGGACTGATAAAAAGAAAGAATCACATGAATTACAGGAACGAGAAGAAAGAATGGTAAATTGAAAAAAAAAAAAGGGACAGATGAATAATTTTTGATGGTTTTGTACTTCAGTAATTGTGATGGGAGAGAGAAAAAGAAACGAGGAGAAGGAGGGGGATGAATTATGAAAATCCTCCAAGGCCCTGAGCTCAGGAAATGGAATAATTAGGAAAAGTTAAAGAGACAAGTTTGGAAGTTAATGGCAGAAATGGACTTTGAGAGGGCTTTGATTTATGACGCTGCTTCCCCCACATTCACTGAAGTATTGCTGTGACAGTATTAGCCTCGTTTGACTGTTGTCATCACAGCAAGTTTCCTTTTTTAAAACCAAAACAAAGATGCTAAAGTGCAGATTAATGCAGCTTCAACACTAACACTATCATTTTACCCCTTTTAACTTCAACTACAACAAGTAATGAAAGCATCACAGCTATTTCATTTAATGCTTTCACTCTAACTTCAAAATAAAAAGAGAAAAAAGAGCCATGCTGTCTTAGAAATGATGCATTGGTGCAAGTTGTTGGTGCCATTTTGAGAGTTATCACAGCAGAAAAGCAAAGTCCCACTATAATCCGAAACAAAAAGCATCACATGATGTTGATTGATGTTTTCTAATATACTAATATAAGGGTCTCTTTCTATTTTTTTATTGGCCATCTTGCAAATTTTGGCTCAGTCCAGCAGCTCCATCTAGCTCAGCCCAAACCCCAGAATGGTCTAAGATCGGTAACATATACTGATCTCAACTCCAAGAGAAGAGGCACTAAAGTCTTGCAGCATTGCAGAATTTGGATGCAGTAATTACCCCTCCCTCTTTTTTTAAGTTTCCATGAACTCCTACTCCTTTGTTTTGACGTGTAACACTTGTGTGGACTAAAAAAGCAGCACAGTGCAGTAGTAGCTGAAATGCAAACATGTAAGAGTTGCTTGTGAACATTTTTTTATGTGTAGGCTACATAACAGGGACACATGTGATGGACATTTACATGTTAAAAATACAAAGTACATGCCATGCACACAGGTTTCTAAACATGGCTAATTTGCAAAACCCTGTCCCTGTAGACGCTTTTGGGATTAAAACAGAAGATTTAACAATGCTAGAAATATCATAAAACAATACAAATATGAGCCTAAATGAAGGACTGACGGTAAAATCAGGTTTGAAAGAGGAAGCACAGTCAATGCTCACACACTTCAGTTTCAGTCGCTGTTTTACTTGTGTCTTGTGTGTTTTTATTTCAGGTTAATTTCAGATTGTCATTGTGTTTCACGTGTGTGTTTCTCTTACTGGGAGGGACGACTGACCAAATGTAGTTCTGTGTTTTGGTGCTTTACAGTTTCCACCCCATGTAGCCCTCGTTCTGATTGCACTGCTTGGTTTGTTGACCAGCTGACAGATTGTTTCTGGAGCCAGGTTGTTTAATTGTTCGACACTCATTTTGTACAGATTTGAGGAAAGAAACTGATCAGGCCTTTGCACGATGTTTATGTTAGCAAATGAGGCTCAGCTAAACTACATTAGGAAATATACAGCTAGCATTTTAACCATGTCAGTGTGGAGAGCTTCAGATGAATCACTCTCTACCAAAGAGATGAACCTGAAACACAGTGTGTTTGGCTCATTACTGTGAGTCATGGCAACACTTTGGAGGAAGCAATTCAGCAGCTTAGTGACAAAAGTAAAAATTCTCACTGCTTTTACTGCAACAAACAGCCGCAAATAAGCGCAGAATTGAGGCGGATTCATGAAAACTTAAGGGACTGATCTGTCAAATAATTGGGGGAAATGACATTGTCTGCATGATGCAACATTGGGTTTGGTTACTGCTTAACAGAGAGATGAAGTTTGACAAGCGTCTCAGAGCAAGTTGAAGATGCAACAGTTGAGAAAAGTCCAACATATAATTACTGGACTAAAAACTCTTCCAAAGTTGTAACGTGATAAAGAGCATCAGTATCTTAATCTACCTTCTTCTCATTATATGCAGCATTTTTCCGTATCTTTTCACACATTATTCGAGGCATTTGGAGAGAAAGAGAAGCAGAGAGAGAAGGTGGAGGGTATCAAAGTTCACAGAGAATAAATAAACCCACGAGGACATGCTTGCTGCCTGCTCGCTGCTGCACACTGTAAGGCGCTTTATCGAGCTCTGTTGGGTTTTTCTTTGTGTCAGCTAATGTCCATGTTTTTGGCCACACAGGAGAGTAGAGGAGCCGAGCTACCTGGTAATGTCTGCAATAAGACCTTTTTACCACCTCTTACCTCTTCACCTGTGCTACATGCTACTTCTCTAGTCAAAGTGTGAGTGCATGCGTGCAGGCGTGCGTGTGTGTGTGTGTGTGTGTGTGTGTGCCTGCGTCACAGCTCTCAGAAAGGACCCTGGGACCCTCCTCGACAGTGAGAGCTTTTAGCTCTTCTTCGCTAATGTCCTGAATAATGGCATCTTGATGGAGAGAGGAGGAAGAGAGGAAGGGGGGAGAAAAAGAGACAGAGAGAGGAAAGAGGGGGAGAGATGGAGAAAAAGACAGTGAGAGAAACCTCTGCATTCATGTGTCTTTACCTCCAGACCTCCATCAGCGGCAGGACTATCATTATTCCCGCTCTCTGCCTTTCTATTTTCATTTTCCCCTTTTTTGTCTCTTTATTTCAGCATGATGGTGATCCGCTGAGATTTTACTCTCTCTACAAAAAAGTGTGTGAGCGCTGAAGGAGTCCTCATGTGGCATGGCAGCCTTTTAGCAAAGTGAACTTTTGATGACATTATTACGGAAAAAGGGAATGTGCTGTTTTCAGCAACATTACCTGAAGCCACCACATCTTCCAAGATATAGCCTCACTAATTGCTGCTCGATGTTGACTCTAACTCAACCAAACCCCAGTCCAAAAATGTAACGTTTTCTTTCAATACAGAGATAGTTTTATGTCTTCCAAACTAATTCAAGCCTTCAATATTGGTGTGAGATGTTACCTCTGACTCTACCAAACCTCATTCAGATTGTTCACATTTTCTGTTGAATTGCAAAGTTAAATATTTTCTCTCCTTGCACACTAAAGATGAAAAAATCCGTTGACCATTGGCTCTAACGCAGCTCAAATATTATGTTGATAACAAATGTTGTTGATGTTTTCCTTCTATACATATTTAAGATGTTCATGTTTTGGCTAGCTGCTGGCTCTGACACTAAAGAGCAGTCAAGAGTCTGATGTTTCTGCCAGGTGTGGACTCAGAAAGATATTTGTTTCCCTCCATGCACAAGATATGTTGAAGTTGGCTCCAATTCTACCAAACTCCAGCCAAAAGATTTAAGCTTTTATTGTAATTTGCAAGGTTGTTTCTTTTCCTCTTGAATGTTTCTTTGAGATGCTGGCTTTAGCTCTACCAAACTCAAGTCAAAAAGTGCAATGTTTTGTGTTCATGTGGAAGGTTAGATTAGACCCTTCGATCATTAATATCTTCAAAAGGCGCTTGCTCTAGCTCCACCAAACTCCAGCCAAAAAATAAAACGTTTTCATGCGATTTCCTTTCCCAAGGATTTTAGATTTCAACATTTTGCTTCTTATAAAGACTCTCATGTAATTTAATGTAAGAATCCATTTCAGAGATGTTGGTTTCACCCAATGTGGTTTCTACTTTCTATTTCCAGCTCAGCTTCACCAACACTTCCTCCACCTGTATGAAAAAACCTCAGTGACTGATACAGAGTACGCACAACGGCAAATAAAGAAACAGTTCTTAAGAAGTGTACAAAAGCTGACATCACTGATGCTATACCTGCGTGCTTTCTTCGCTTTATGGTTGAAACAGAAAAGTGGAACTAGGAGAAGACGGTTTAAGACTTACAAGATAAAACCGGTTCCTGTTTTGTTCCCCAAAAAGAATCTGAACCTGTGGTTAATGACCCACAATGTAACAGAGATAATGTTTGGATTATCCGTCTGAACATTTGATTCAATGACTTGTCATGTCTAATTGCTTTACAATTGGCTTTTTTAACTGCATTCATACTGTCTGGTTTCACGTTTAGTGTTGTTTAAAGGTGGTTTGGTAGTTGATTGCAAACGGTGTGACCCATTTTTTAAGTATAAACATCCACAATACTGCAAAAGAGTCAAAATGCTGTGAAAAAGTCACACTGAAAGAATTATGGCACTGCTAGAGTTAAGAATACAAGAGCATTTTGCTAACAACTCCTTCTATTCGTATCCCAAACATCCTTAAATATTGACATTTATCGATATTTAATGTCAGATTTATCATTTCAAAGGTATTTCAGAATAATGCTCTCAGTTTCAAAGCTCTCACAGGTGTTATTTTCATTCTTTTCCTCCCTTTCCTCTCGTGGGAGAACTGTGACCGCTCTGTCACTGCAGAGTTTCTGCTCTGTGTAAAGAGTATTGTGCTGTATGACCATGAGAACTGCTCGGCTTGATTGTCAGTTTGGCTCTTTGGTTAAATCCTGAAATATGAGCAAGAAAATGGTGGTCGATCAGGAAGTTCCTGGTTGTGAGTTTACTACGGGATGTCTGGGTAAAACGTGAGGAGGATTCAGGATGAACGACCGTGACCGAAACACAAGAGAGGTCTCACACTTTCTCTGTCTCCCTTTTTTCTCTCTGTTCTCATACGCAAGCTCAAAGTCTGTGTGTGTGTCACTCTCACTCATTTGGTAACACTCTCTCTCTCTCTCTCTCTCTCTCTTTCTCTCTCTCTCTCTCTGTGTCTGTGTCTCACACACACACACACACACACACATACACTTGTGGGGGTCATCGCCACATCGGGCAGGTAAACATGAGGAGGTCACCTGTTAAACATTAATGCAATTATTTTCTACTCATGAAAACAAGTCCAAAAAATGTCCCAAACAACTGTGCTGTAAGCAAAATATGACATCAGTGTTTGAGCACTTTATCAGGTCATTATGTGGCTGACAAGTAAACACATCTTTATCTTTTTAAATGTTTTAGATTTAGCTATTTCCCTCCTACTCCCTTTGAATTTTTCCACATTTCTTGTATTATTTTCATACAAATTTCTGCAGCAAAACTGTCTTCATCAAAATGAAACAATGTCCCCTCCTCTTTGAAAAGATAACTCTTTCTGACAACCAAATGCATGCACTGTCACTCCCTCTTTTTTTGGCCTCAAAGGCAGGAAAGTGGGATTTTTTTAGCCCATTTACAATTTCCCATAAACCCCATTCCGGTTGAGTTTTATTTTCTCCTCCACAGGTATGCACACTGTCCTGCACGCATATAAGTTACCAAACTACAAAATGGCATCACCGAGGGCGCACTTGCACAAATAGGTCACAGCATTTAAAGCGCGTTTTAAGTGGGGAAATAAAGTTTGCCTTCAGTGGTGATGTCTGTGCCAAATAATTGGCAAGGGATCATTAGAAAAACGGGGCCCGTTTGCTTCTCCGTGAAACGTCTTTTGCACGGAACACACATCTGTCTCCTCAGGGAGAAATATTCACTACACATTTCTCTTTTAATATTTATCTCTAATAGATGTGTGGTAGCACGGCACGGCTGCAGAGTGTTTAAAATAATTGTGTAACTTCGTGCAAATGCCGATAATTCTCGTGCGTAATTAAGGTAAGAGGAGGGATGCTGGATAAGTGGCGCTGCGATGCTGCAGCTCTCAAACTGAGTGTCCGCTGATATTGAACACGGATTAAAACAGGAGAAAATCCGTATCAGCTTTGAATGATGAGGAACACAAAGAAAAAAGAAACTTTGCGCTTTTATTTATCGTTTTAAAATCGCGTTTTTCATCAAGTGGCCCGCACAGACATTCCTCTGCATCAACATCTCCTGCAGGTTTGGGATACTCACTTCTATCCATCAAGTCCACAACCAATTCGCTTCAAACTGATAAAAAAAATATATATATAAAAAGGTAGAAAATTATATAGTTCCACTTTTACTCGCTATTTCCCCTTTTCCATACTTTCGTGTGATTTCCTCCTGCCTCACTACTCTCAGTAACACTTTCATATTATTACCCCCCAAAAATGATTTAAGTGTTTTATAGAAATTAACAGTATTACATTTTTTTTTTATCGATCAAGCTACTGCGTTCATTTTAATTCTGATCATCTGTTGAGCGCGTGAGGAAGCACACATGATGCGCCATTGACCGGAAAGTGTGTGTATTAAGTCTGCCTTTTATTGTACCTGCGCACTCATTATGGAGAGAGCGGTGAATCAGAGTCATTAGTGAGTCCTGATACTAAAGGAACGTGCGCGTTCACTCTGCATAACAATGCATCAAACTCACAACACCTATCCTTTACAATTTGATTTGATTTTTTTATACATGTGATCTAAAGAATTTTATTTAAAGTGTGAGAAGGAAATGTGTGTTTTTAAGCAATACATCGAAATTCGGTGCAGGATTTAGGACTGACTCATCAAACAGCCATTCACACAAAAAGGCCTCAGTGTGTAGTTTTTAAAATGTGCTTACACATGGAAATATTGTTTGTCTTATTCCTGCAAAGGGGTTTGATTTTCATCTCTTAATGTCGTTAAAATGAGCGACACTGACAAGTCCCCGGTGTGTCCGTGTCCGTGAGTTCCTCGCAGCTCGTCGGGCTGCCTCACTCTAAAGTCCAGAGAAGAGGGTGGCTTCTCACCAGGACTGTCATATACTGCCATTATTTTTCAGCGCTTTGGGTAACTTTGTTTCATTGACATGGTCTGCACAGTTGGGCACGAGTGTTTCCAATTACGCACACGCAATGAGAATACATAAGCCACACAAGGCGATGCTTTTTATAGTTTGAATAAAGAGGAACGAAAGGAAACAGATAAAGTTGAAACCTGCTTTTATTATAACCCTAAATAGTGATAAAGCTGTTACAGTAACACAAGTTAAAAACATGCAAACAATGTAATAATTCCTCTTTCAACATTGAAGTTTGGATTTAATCATAAATTAAGAAGGTGAGACATGTCATGTTTTATCTTTTACATTTTACATGTTTTGAATGACAAACCGTGTTTAAAAAAATCCTAATTAAACAGAAATTAAGCGATTAAACTTGAACTATAATTTTGGTCCACAAAGTTTTTTTTTGCAGCTTCTCCGCTTATGAGAAAGAGCAGATTTTCAGTTTACCCTCCGCTTCATCCTCTGCTCCTCTCTCCTCCCTCTCCCACTCCGCTCTGCCCGCGCGCTGATTTCGGGGAGCTCCTTATAAATAAAATCCAGCGTCCCCGGCTCCTCTTCCTTATTGGTCAGGTGGAGCCGTTACCTCACTCCGGGGCGCGTGACGCTGCGTCTTCACGTATCCTTCACGCGCGTCTCTTCTTGTTTCTTATTGAGAGTCTTGCCGTCGGTCGGAGGGAGAAAAGCGGGATTGTCAGCGAGCCGAAGAGAGTGCGAGGAACGGACCGGGGTACGCTCGATACTCAACACTTCCCATCCCGGGAGGAGAGCGGCGCACAAGAGCAGTCTCTCTCTCACTCGCTTTCTCAGTGTCTCGCTCGGTCTCTCTCGCTCTCACACACACTTTCTCTACGTGTCTCTCTCCCGCACCCATACACACACAAGGACGCCCGCGCGCACGCACGCTCTTCATACGTCTCCACTTTGCCGGAGTAAATTACGGCATTGATCTTAACGGCGAGTGCGGATCTGTCTCTTGTGTTCGTGCTTTCTTCGACGGAGCGACTTGGAGAAACGGACAGATAAGTGAGTAGAGCACCTATTATTTATAACCTTAATTATTATTATCACTCGTGGGCTTTATGAGTGTGTTTGAGTGTGTGTGATCGTGCTCGCTGTATAACTTTACTTCCACTGTTAGTTCATGGAGCGGGTTTATCCTCGTCGCACATCGAGGATCCGAATGCTTTAGTTGGATTATGGAGTGTTTTTCGAGACACTTTTTTGCTCTTACTAACTTTGTGCGGTGTGATCTCGGGCTGCTCCAGTGTTTTACCGGCAAAAGACGTGGGAACTAATCCACCCAAAAGTCTGTTTGAAATTAAAACGAGATTTGGTTGTTAACTGCTGAGTTCAGCTCGCGTGGATTTACGCACCTGTCATTACTTTTGGGTTTTTTAACAAGTCATTCAGTAATGGCGAATTTATAAATCTTAACTCTCATATATTTTGCCATCTGTCAAATAAATAAATAAAACTATTTCAGATGAATATGTCCTCCTGTTTCAACATAAGGTTAATCTTCCAACTTATTTTATTGATCTGTAGTCAAGTGCATTCAGCCTTGTTCCCACAGAAGCTACTGACACTTCACACACCAATCTACCTTTAACATTTGTCCCTTTCCATGACCAAAACTCTTCACTGCTTTAAGACAACTTGGACATGTCTGCAGTGTGTCTTTAGTGTCATAAAAATGGACTAATTGACGTTTAGAATGACAAACATCTTCGTCAGATTCTTAACTCCGTGCGTAAAAGTATCTGGTCAGCAGTGCTCTCCGCTCAGAGCGCACGGAGAGGAGTAAAGATCCAGCTCACACTGAAGCAGTCAATAATAAACTCGTTTTTAAAGTTCCTCTTATAGATGTAGGAGGTAAAGTATGGGCTAACTTAGCCCTCTTCCTATAAGTAAAAGTTCTATTTGCCTCTTTTTGGCCTCTTGTGATTATTTTTAATATGAGACTTAATTTAAAGTGAGCTCAAGACATACTCAACATTATTTTTCAGACTTATATGAATTAAATGAGCATCAGCAAACAAACACTAGTGAATAGAAAGGTGACATTTACGGATACTTATCTCTGACTTCCTATTTCACTTCTCAATTGTAGTGATCGTCACATTCACATTAAAACACTGCTTTCTGTTTTAATACAGTGACCACAAACACACACACATACACACACTCTCACATCTTCTTTCAATGCACACCTTTCTCAAACATCTTTAAACACGAGTGATGAAGGTTTTTGAACTTTGAACTTGTTGTTGATTTAAATGTCTTGTATCATCTGTGAATTTTTGTTTGTGTTATGTCCCCCCCGTCCATAGATAAGGTGATGAAGGCATTTCATCGTATGTTGTCGTTTTATTTTATTAGCTAGGATGGACAGCTGTACTCTCAATTTGACCTCACACACACACATTTCAAAAGAAGTACGTTTTCAAGCTCTTTGGACCCCCTAATCTAAACTGTTTGTCCTTCACTTTTTGTGTGTCTGTGTGTGTGTGTGTGTGTGTGTGTGTATGTGTGTGTGTGTGTGCGTGTGTGTGTGTGTGTGAGAGAGAGAGCGAGAGAAAGAGAGAGAGAGAGAGAGAGAGAGAGAGAGAGAGAGAGAGAGAGGAACCAATAATGCAAACACAGAGTAATGTGTGTATATGCATGTACCGTACATGTGAGAGAGTTTATCTGGGTCACTGCCGGGCTCTGTGCTGAGGGCCGGGTGTTTTTTTCTTAGTCTACAGAGTTTCGACTGACCCCTCTCCTCTGCTTAGAAAGTATTTCATTAGGTAATGGCCGAGCAGGAACACAACAGTCTGCTTTGTGGGCTTAAAGAAAAGTATCTAGTTTGTGCCGCTGATTCAATCTGTTTGTGCATTTTTACATTTTCTGTATCTCTTAAGAATCTGACTGTCCTGTTAGTTTATTTTTTCTGAATTGTAATGCTTAACTCTTGTGATCAAAGGCAGAGCTCGAACAAACTGTTGTAGGAAGCAGCTTTAATTTGTGAAATATTTCCATAGTCTTGACCCTGAAATCCCTTGCAAAGCAGATGCAAACATGTAACATGGAAAACGCTGCCTGTACACACGTGTAATAGGGCACAAGTGCAAACAAATATTCCACTGTTCATCCGTCTGGAACTGGCCTATACTCTTTCTGGGGTTCTTTTTGTCTTCTGGACTTGAAAACTAAATGATTGAGAAAAAACAAAAACAAAAAAAGATTGGACTTGTGCAGTAAATTCATCACTGGCCTGAGCTTTTTGTTTCTTAAAGAAATACGGGATGAATGTTTTGTTTTCCTGCACTTTCAGTGAATGCTCTTTGGTTATTTGGATGGGTATGATATTGGTACTTTGACAGCCCACACTGCTCATATAATTTCTGTTTCCAGAGAATCAAGAGTGACTTGACCCTTTTTACGGTGCATGCTTTCATCACCACAGGTGTCCCTCTCTTGCCTTACACGGGATAAAATATATTAATATCTTAGAAAAAGAAAAAACAAGCCTTGAATATGCAGCATGTAAAAATAACGTGCTTCAATCCCAGGGGCAGCATTTATAGAAATTTAACTTTTAAAAAAACACAAAACTCAAGAAGTTCTAATACCTTGATATTTGCTGCTTTTATAAATGTAAGATAAGTACTTTCAAATGATGTGAAGTTGTACAAAAGCAGGCAAAAAAACTACACCAATATGAAAGAAATTTCAGCTTTTTATCCTTTAGAGTTGCTGAAATCCCTCTGACAAGAAGAGAGAAGCTGTCTATTCTCCACAACTCCACACAAGATGCTGAAATCAAGGTTACTGCTCAGGGGACCAAGAGGAAATGGGAAATTATATTAGTTATAACAGATAACTGTTACTTCACTGTGGGAATATCTCCTTGAACTATTTCAAGAGTGTGTTTTTTACTCACTTGGCTTTTTGTCAAGAATGTGTTTTGAGTGGCTTCTATTATTTGTGTTAATTGGGCAAGTTGTTTGGAAATTGTTGTGATTGTTAACGAATGGTGACTTGTGTTTTCAGACAGTTTTCTTCTGAAAATTTCAATTTATATTTCAGAAAATTCTGATTTATTACAAGCCCCTGAACACTGATGATCAAGTGAACTCAGTTTTTAATTTGACTCCCTGTGTATCTCATAATTCAAGATGTCACTCTGACTTTTAAAACTGTACGGACCAACTTTATTTAAAGATATGGAAAATAAGGCCAACCATTTTCAATGATCTGGTTTCTCTTGGACAGAAAAAGGGGAAACCATGCTTGACAAAGATCTAATTTTGAGGTGTGCTTTTCTGTGTTTTTCTTGTCTAGGTAACTCCTCTCATACTGAATGTCTGTGAGGACCCTTTGTCATGTCCCTTTAGCTCCCCTGCGTGATGCCTGATCATGACAGCACCACACTCTTAACCAGACAGACCAAGCGCAGACGTGTCGACATCGGGGTGAAAAGGACTGTTGGTAGCACGATATTCGGCCGCGCCAGGGAGACCCTGCTCGACAGCATGAACCAATCGCACTGCATCAACCAGGACGGAGACTGCTCTTTGGTCGCTCACGGCCACGGGAGTACCAACGTTGACGGGGAGAAGTCAAATGTTCTAAGGAAGTTGCTGAAGAGGGCAAACTCGTACGAAGACGCCATGATGCCTTTCCCCGGGGCCACCATTATCTCTCAGCTACTGAAGAATAACATCGGAAAGAATGGAGGGAGTGACTCAGGCTTTCAGGTAAACACACATGTACACAGGTAGTTGTCAATTTGAGTATTTATGATCAATTATTCATTAAGTCACTATTTAGTTGCCATTCCATTGAACCTTTATTTCCTCTGCCCATTAACCAATCAATAACTGATATTTAATTCAGTATTCTTGTCCTCAATCACAGGGGAGTGGAGCTTTGTCCAGTGGAGGTTCAGAGATCCAGGCGGAGGATGCTTGCAGCAACTCCTCTCATGACCGGGACAGCCCCTCTGACTGCCTCTCTCCTGGGCCTCCTCATGCCCCTCCATCTTCCTCCTCCTTTGGGCGTCCGCCTCCTGCTTCTAGTCTCAACACCCACGCTCCCTCTCAGCAGGCCCTCTCTCTCTCCTCATTCGACCTGGACAGGCTATCAGACGAGCACCTTCGCGCAAAGCGTGCTCGTGTTGAGAACATCATCCGCGGTATGAGCCACTCCCCACTGGTCAGGTCCAACGCCGGCGACCACAACCAAGAAAGCAACCGCGAGAATGAGAACAGCAGCAACAACAGCAGCAGCAGCAATGACCACCGAGGAGATGGCAACAGCCACAACACCAGCAGCCACAACCACAGCCGGAGCGACAGGCCTTCTTCCCTGCTGAGCTCTCCAGGTTTGCGAGGCGGCGTGGTCAGCGTTGGCGAGGTTTACAGGGAGAATAAGAGAAAGCAGCGGCTGCCACAGCAGCAACACAGCTTCACCCAGCTGGTGTGTTCCAGGCAGGAGCAAAGGCAGGAGGAGAGACGGCAGCTCAAACTGCAACTGGAGGACATGCAGGTTGGTAGTGGATAGCATAAATTGTCGCTTGAAAAACCCTGAATTTCAAGGACTATGAAAGTGAATTCAACTTTGAAAAGTCAAACCTATTCAAGAAATATATACCTGCTGTCCTACTCCTTGCCACAATATATACCTAGACAGAGGCTAAATCTGTTACAGAAATTCATTTATCTTGTCTCTGTGGCATTAATGCAAAACAGGACAAGAGGCGAGACAGAACTTTCTTTCAAAATTTGACAAGTAGGGTACATTTGATCTGAGAAAAACTGCTAAATTTACATCCCCTTTAGTGAATTTATGGTAAAAGGTAACCTTGAGATTAACAAGATGACTATTCTAACATTCTCCTCTGTTGATCAGAAACAGCTGCGCCAACTCCAGGAAAAGTTCTACCAGATCTACGACTCAGAGACCGAGGAAGAGGAAGACAACGGCGAGCCAGACCGAGGAAGAGAAAGAGAGGAGGATGGCAATTTGTCAGAGGACAGTATACGCTCTGACGGCCTGGAAGAGAGGCACCGAGACAGAGGGCGGCATAGCCATGACGACCTATCAGAGCTAGACCCGGGCCTGTTCCTAGATCGGGCCAGAGCCCTCCTCCGAGAGCAGGCCCTGATAGATGGTGAGTTGGAGGAAGATGTGGATGTCAGGGAACAGGAGGAGAGGAATGGAGAAAAGGTGGTGAAGAGGAGAGGAGCAGGAGGAAGGCAGTTAGCAGAGACGCTGAAACAGGAGCTTAACTGTGCCGTGTCTCAGGTGGTCGACACGGTGGTCAAGGGCTTCTCCTCGCCAAAGCAAGCCGTCAGCCACCATCATGGCTGCCACAGTAGCACACCAGCTGCACCCTCCTCGTCCTCCAACTCATCCTCATCATGTCCTCCACCTTTTGGTCCCCTCCCCTCTCTTACTCCAGACTCACGCTTTGGTGGTGGCGCCCTGGCCCTTAGTCTGAACGGCGACGGCAGTCCTACCACAAACTACCACTCCTCTAACCAGAGGCTGCACTGCTTTGGCGATGTGATCGTCCCAAGCCCGCTGGATTCATTTGGTGGTTTGAGTGGCAGACTGAGCGGTGTTCCAACGCCCAACGACCAAACTGAGGCACTGCCGCTGGTGGTGCGAAAGAGTAGCGGAGGTGGAGGAGAGAACACCAACCAGTCTCTTCCTCCTCCTCCTCACCATCCCTCCCTCCACCCTTCTCCCCTCACAGCCTCGCTCGGGTTCAGCCCCCCATCATTTCGCCACCCGTTCCCTCTTCCCCTTATGGGTTACCCATTTCAGAGCCACCTGGGGCCGCACGGAGGACACGGGTATCCACCAGGGCCCAAGGACCATCATCGGTCCTCCCCTGATTCCATGGACATGACCCGGGAATCGATCAGCCTCAGAACCAAAATGGCGTCCCTAGGAGGCCATCTCAGTCACCACCACCACCATCATCACCACAGGCAGAGCTCGCCGAACCAACACGGGCCAGAGGGTCTGTCCTTGTCCCTCATCAAGTCTGAGTGTGGGGACCTGCAAGACATGTCCGACATATCGCCCTACTCAGGCAACACCGTATCCTTACACCTGTGAAGCACCTGTGAGTGTGAGTTATTGAGTGCGACTTCTCTTGAATTTGAAAGTACTTAAAACCTCCAGATTGGAGATAATCATCACCATATTAAGTTTATAGTATGTCAGGTTTAGGTATAGGTCTCACTACATTAACAAGAGTAAGACCTACATGAAACATACCAACTCAAACTCGTCTAAGGATTCAGTTCATAGAAATAACATGATTTCGGGTACTTTCTTAGTGTGCTTGGGTGCAGATATCAGACATAATGTCTCAACCTGCTGAGCACAAAAGGAAATTACAGCTGCTCAAAAGTGGAAAGCTAAATTAACTTTTTTGTGCAAAGGTTTCAGGAAGAGATAAAACATATGAAAGTATCTGAACACCTCATTTTACAAGATTGAATTTGCAGTGCTGACTTTTGTCACCGATCTTCTGCTACTACACAAAAACACAAACGGCATTAAAATGAATGTTTAGTGCAAGAATAGAAAACATTTGATGGTTAATGTTAACATGTTTTAAGCCGGTATAACAACTTAAATGTACAGTATAATTAGGACAGGTTGTCATATTTCCTTCCTTTTGCTTTAATTGATTTATTTGATCTTATAAATTAAATTAGGCAAGATTATGTTAATTATTAAGAAAGCAGTGTCTCAAATACTAACATTTAAAGAAATGTAAAATTCATATAAAGAACATCCATATTTTTACTTTTCTGTTTGTGCATTTAATTGAATTTGACACTGATTATATTTCCTTGCTCCACAAGAGTCACATTTGAAAAACAGTCAAACACACTGAGACCTCTTAGAGACAGCAGCCGCAGGCAGTCGCCAAAGAAAGTCTTTAATATCAATTAATCTGCATTAATTGGTTCCTCTTTTCTCCTCGCTGAGTGGGGAAGATGAAACGGGGCGCTATGGGTCTTGCAAGAGGGGGAAGATTAAACAGGTCGCACGCTGCTCTCTCAAGCTCTTTTAAGTCTGTGCAGCAGGTTGTGGTGTTTAAAGGTGCTGAGAAAGGCTAGTGAGTCTCCTCTTCATCGCACACACACACACACACACACACACACTGTCTGAGACACTCTTGTGCCGTTAGCTTCTCTTTCATCACAAAGACTTTGTACATAAACGCTCAAAGCAAATCATATTTCACTGTGTCTGTGTGCACTGTGTGTGTTGGTGTGGGGTAAGACCTTGTACATAGGAGCTCAAAGCTAATCATATTTCAAAGAGCGAGGGAGAGGCACAGGTGAATGCTTGGCTTTATTGATGGAAGCTTTCTAAATGTGTGCGTTTAGACGGTTTGTGTGCACGTGTGGGTGCACATTACGAGGAGTGTAATACCTAAAACACACACTTGCATTATCTTTTAGAGGTTTGAGCTACTTTTCTCCCCTCCCTCTCGTTGTGGAGCGCTCCTGCTCACTTTCATTTGCTGGCCTTCGCTTGCTGTTGCTCGGCAGCTGTGTGTGTCCTCCGTTCACGATGCACAAACACACACATGTACACAAGACAGGCACTCCTTTTCAAGGCGTGTTCACATGGACAGGTGTTTGCAGGTAGCTGTTTATCTTTTCGCCCCTAACCTTTCATATGAAGAGGGCTTCTCCCGGGCCTTTACGGATGCACACATGTTCGTACAAACAGGCACACACACACACACACACACACACACACACACACACGCTTGAAGAACAAAGTGAAAAGAAAAACAAGACTTTGAACCTGACAAATAGGAACTCCTTGCAGCTGTGATGTGGGATGTGATCACAGTGTCGTCTTCAAAGCCAATTTAGATGTTGCTTTAATTAAAAAAAAAGAAGAAATATTTGACACGTCTCTTGATCCAGCTGAGCCGTTTCATTCCAAAATGCTTTTCTATTCATTTGAAGAAGAACAAAAGTCTTTGAAATCAGACATTAGTATTTCAAAGATGTTGACCACCCTTCAAACCTCCTTTCTTTTACTAAAGAGAAACTATCCAAAATTGTTTGGTGTTTTTAATAAGACATTTCATTTCAATCTCAGCAATGCTTAAAAATGAAGTCCATACACTTTAATTAGGAAAATATCTTTCTTAATAAGAATTTATTCACTTCTTTTATTAGAGGATAACTTTCAAATACAGCTTGTACTGAAATATGAATCATTATAGTGGGTTGACACAAATGTTTGATATTAAAATAAATTATTCAGGAAGATAGAAGCTTCCTTAATGTGAACATTTGCTGCTTTTCTTCAACTTTCAAAGGAAGATTTTTGGCTTCAAGGTGAAAGACAAAATTTGGTTCGTGAAAATTGTGGATTATATTTTTATTTTTCAATTCAGATAATTTCTTGACTAAATGATTACGCAATTAATTTACCAACTGCTGTTATATGATTCAAGTGCATGTGTTATCTTTGTGAAACAGTATCATATAACATTTCAGAGTTTAAACAGAGAGCACCATTCTGTTTTTGATTTCCTCATTTATATACGACATTTAGTCTAACATGTGCACTTCAAATTGTAGTATAAACCACGTTTCCTATAGTATGAGGTCTTCTCCTTTTCTTTGGTTTGATTGTGTTTATTTCCCTGTTCTGTCTCTTTCTATGCCTTTGCGTTTGATTTGCATAGTAGGAACTAAATGGTGATGGTGCAGGTTGATTTAGGCTTCAAGAAAGCCTGGCAGTTAGGTTAAAGTGTTTTGCATCGATCACACACACACAAAAAACAGTCACACAAACTCCCCCCCCCCCCCTCTCTCTCTCAGGTCTGTGTATCTTTAATCCTTTGTACAGAGCTGAGCAGATGTCCCCCATTCATTTATGAATCTATCCCCCCTCCCCATCCACTCACACACACACCTGGCAGCAAGGTCAAGTTACAGCTGATACAGTGAGCCCTGCACAAAACACACATGCATACACACACACACACACACAGATGTACATCGGGTTGATCACACACACCAATAGGAACATCATCGGTACCTTTGTTTATTCACTGACTCAATTTAGCTACTATTATACACACACACACACACACACAGCCATTTTCCTTTTTTTCATTATATTGGCTTCACACTGTTTACTCTGAGTCATGTTTATGAGGTTTAGTGTGTCAGTGTGCTCCAATGTGTGTGTGTGTTTGTACGTGAGTAGAAAACAGTCTGCAGAAACAGAACAGAGTGTATTACCCGCTCTGAACACACACACGCAGTGACAGGTTGGTATGAATGTTAACTAGGTGATGGTGTTGTTGTTGGGTGACCTGACGTATCTGCAGCTGAATGAATGATGGACGACAATGAGAACACAAAGTGAACACTGTTGACATCATGGTATCACGCTCATTATTAACATGTAGTCAGATTATACTCTAGGAGTCACTATTGTCAAAAGTGTAACATTTTCATTAAATCAGGGCTAGTCTGTTTGTCCATTAGGTAATGTTGTATCTCTGTACCCCACACCTGACTAACAATATTTAGCTTTTTAAAGCTGATAATGAAAGCAGTATTTTTTGGCTGCTGCTGTTTTGTGCAGCTTGCACCTTCAAGACGAGTGAAACAATTTTTGGGGGATAAATTCCTCACTTTTGTTATCAAAAAAACATACCGCCATGTTGACTTCTTGTTCTGTGTCTGAAGAAAATGTGGACTTAGTTATGAACTCTAGTAGCTGGGTGAAGCAAAAGTGGCACTGTATTGTGATTACACCATTTTGTTTTAAAGTCGGGTTGTTGAACCTTTCGATGTGAGACCAGTAATAATCAATAGTTTTGTTACTTTTTTTGATGCCTCAGCAAAAACATGTACCTGCTGGGCATCCACCACTGAGTAACTTCCTTGTTTGGACTGTTCAACTTGCACAAAGTGCGGGTAAAGAAAAGCTCACTGAACAAATACCAACGTTTGAACCATAACTGTTAACAGAAAAAGCAAAGCGGGAGTTTTGTTTCCCCTTTAAAAGTATGAAGAGACTTCGAATACGCAATGCGGCTTCAGCTGCAAATTATGGATTTGAATCAGCTGGGATCAAAAACTTAAAGAGAATAAACTGTAAATACTAATTTACAAATAAAGTCGGTTTATAGCCCAAAATGTCAATTTAGCTTTCCTGACTCAATCCAACCAACATTTGTCTAATTTTGTTGACATGGTCACTTCCAAACCGGCAAACAGGCAAAGGTCTTAAATGCCCTCATTCCTGGGTTGATGTTACATGTTCCCTTAAAATGAAATCACGTAAAGAAAAATGCACTATGGCACGCTGAAATGTCTAAAAGTCCTTCTGTGGTGAAGCTATTCCCTCTCTCTTCTCTTTCCTAACTGCTGATGCTCTCCTCTCCCTCTCTCCAGCCATATCGGGCCCCTGGGGTTTCTGTACGAGTGTGTGTACGTGTGTGTGTTTGTCTGTGTGCTAATTGACCTTGCAGGGGGTTCCATTGATTGCCTCATCTTCTCTGATAGATTATAGGGCTGTTAATGTGGTGGGGAAATGGCAGCGTGGTGGGGCACAGCTGTTGTCACACACTCTCTCTCTCTGCGTCCCTGCGACCGGGGCCTCCTCCGCAATTATTATTTTCCTTGTTGAGACGCTGGGATGCACACCCAGAGGTGCAGAGATGCACGAGTAGGTGTGGGATTTGATCCAAAGCCACCAGGCGCTCCAGTATACTTTTGCTATGGTTGTTAAGTGGCACGCCTTCTAAAGAACTGGTTCTCTAGTTTTGTCTCGAAATTTTCTGTCATTGTGTTCAATGGTTGTGCTGTCATCCGCACGACTTTTACTGGAGTGGTCAGTCCTCGATTCGACATACCAAATAGGCTATACTATTTTTGAACACTCTGAAAACGCAAATCTTCACTCAGGAAGCAGGGATGCATAAGAACCACATACTCTTTTCCAATCCTGCTAAATCTGCTGACCAAACACATACAAGAAAAACTATTTAAGACCATCTCTCCTCTAAGAAGATGCATGCATGAAACTTCCAAATGTATTCACTTATGGTTAAACATGAACTAATTTCAGAGTGTGCATGAGAAGAAGCACTTTTTGTCAAGTTCGTGAACAATTGACAAAATTACAGCCTAGCGTTAGCTCTGGGAGCTGGAGTGGGAGGTAGCTTTAGCATCTCCCAGCATGCATTGTTGGGAGGCAGGGCTGACTGTGGTCAGGTTGCTAGTCTATCTCTGAGCCTACTGTAAGTGATTTTGTGGTACTAAGCAGAGTACAACCTGTTTTTCCATATTTGTTTGTACTGTTTTACATATTTCCAACCCTCAACACACTACCTACATGCTAGTCTTTATTAAACATAATAGAGAAAAAAACATACTCAAATGGGTGGTGCCTGTTTTTAGGTTGGTAGATGAAAGTGTGAAGGTTTGGTGACACCCCCGTTCTTCACCAGAACGATCGAAATCCAGAATTAAAGAGCCAAACTACTTCATAAATGATTGTTGCTTTAGTACAGACAGGAGTAATATGTTATAAAGGACATTTTAAGATGATTTAAAGGTCTTGGTGAAACAACAGATCCCTGTTTCCTTAACAAGCTGTACTTCAGATTCAGGAGGGCTTGTCTCCAAACCACCTGAAGAAAGCCAAGCTGATGTTCTTCTACACCCGCTACCCGTCCTCCAACATGCTCAAAATATTCTTCTCCGACGTCAAGGTAAGACTTTCACCTCTTTTGTTTTTTTTTAATTCTCCCTATGCTTTCTCTTGTTCTGTGTCTTTTCTTGCAACATAAATTATCTCTCAACGTTATGAGCGTGATGCTTTTATCCATCCAGAGATTGTAGGAGGTAAAGTTTAGAGCAACTCAATAAAAGACAAGTTAACCTGTGAGGTCACTTTTCACTGAAAAGCAGAAAATGAGTGGATACAAAACATCTTCGTGTGCGAAAACAGTGAGGAGAAAATGGAGAAGTCACCTCTACCTGCTTTAATCTCACAAGCTCTTGCTTTTTTTAAAACTACTTCGAGAGAAGGTCGTATTATCGCATTGTGAGTACCACTTTGAGATAAAACCGACAGTGAACATGCACATCATTTAAAGGAAAGGTGAAGAAGTGATTCATAGCCCGAGTAGAATAGACGAGCGAGGTGAGAAGTGTTGCTTTGACTGTGAGGGCGAGAACAAAGATGAAAGACTTCTTTACAATCACACCTGAAAAATCACATCAGGGTATTTTTTTCATGACTGATTGGAAAATGAAGTTGTTGTGAACAGGTGTATGTCTTCGTGCTTTTAGATTTGGTTTGTTTTCTGATTTTGTCCCTAACTTTTGAATCGTCGCACACTTTTTTAAGACTTTTGTGCACTTTACTGTGTGATTTTATTCAGTTGTGTTGCCTTCGTGTGTTTTCCGTTATTCTACATGTGTGTCTGTAGGAGGCCGTGTAGCACAGATGGGTGCTCCAGTCTGTCACGTCTTTGCAGCATAATTAGAGTTTCTGGCCTTAATCGGCCCGGGGTTGGAGGGAGGGGTTTTAACGCCCACTTTCCCTCTCACACACACATACTGTAACACCCCCTCCCCAACATACACACACACACACACCAGCCCTTTCACTCTCACTCTCACTAACATAAAGCACGATATTAAACTTTTATTTTTAGCATTAAAACCAGACAAATAACTTCATTTTAATTTGATAGATGATGGGATGCGTAGGTAGAGAAGGAAAGTTCGTTAGGAGAAAAAGGTGGATAGTTTGTGTGTGCGTGTGTGTGTGTGGGGGGGGGGGGTGTTTGAGAAAATGACAGAGGGAGCGAGAGGAGGGGAGGACAAACAAATGAAAGAGAAGACAACAGAACAACAGCTTTAAAAACAAAGGCGCTGATTGTTTTGTGTTTACAGGCTGCAAAGTGATTTGCAAAAGGAGCATACGGCTCCTCTACGGATTCAGGACGCTCTATTCAAATGAGCACACACACACACTCACACACCAACACACACACACACACACCAGCTGCCCTTTGGCTCGTATCTGTGGTGACCACTTCCTCGTGGTGGTGCCACATCCTCACCCGCTGCCATGGCAACAAGGGACACCAGGTGCTAGGCAAACACAAGGTTGCTAAGCTTACCTGCTCCCAGTAAGAGCCAGTGTGATTAACTGGGAGTCCATTTAGAGATCAAGACGGAGCCACAATAAAACAGTTACACCTCTGTGTGGTGTAACCGAGCTCATAAAAACACAAAATGCTTCTGTATTAAACGTCACTTTAAAAAATGACACAAACAAAAAGCTTCAGAACTTCACAAATGTTTCAGATAAATTATCTTTGTTGTCGTTCTGAAATGCTGCCAATCTTTTCAAATCTGCAACCTTTCATTTCTCTGGGTGAAAGAGGATATCATTTGAATAGCAAGCTGAAAACATGCCAAAATAAAAGATTAAAATAACTTCCGGACAAATCTTAGTGTTCAGCTTGGCAACACCGCAATTTTACGACTTAAAGTCAGTCCTTACTCGACTTTGTTGGCTGCTGTTAATCACCTCCTCCTTTTAGCTTCTTTTAGCTTCTCTTTGGTCTATTTGCTTCTGCCGTGACGTCCATACTGAGAACATCCGTCTGACACCAGTGATCGGGGAACTTTGCCTTCAGAGCTTTAAAACACACAGTAATGTCGCTGTGGTACATTTTTTCAATCAAATCACAGCTGCTCAAGTAAAGTTAGAGAGTGTAAAAACAGCCAATCAGAGCGCCAACAGAAGGAAAAAGTGAACATTAACCCCATTAAAAGTCAGTCTGCCCTTATTACCATTAAAAAGATGTTACTTTAGGACAACTAGTCACATCATGTCTGCAATACATAGTTTCACTTGATAAAAAATAAACTTTTCTCATGCTAAACAAATCCAAAGAAAAGACCGGTCACTCAATATTGTTTGCTTTGAACCACCCGAAGATGTAAATGTGAAAGAGTCGGACACAAATGCTAAATCTGATCTCCAAAAACAGCAGATGTTATGCAGCAGTGGTCTACTTCTGCGGAAGAATACATTTGTCGCTTTAGTGAGAATTTATGGCAGCGTGGTGGTTTTATATGGGATTGACTGAAAATACAGTGCAAGTGTTCATTGTAATGACCAAACATGTCACGCAGTGCAACAGTGTGACTCATTGATGTGTTTTTAATAGTTGGTGGACACAATGGAGCTCTATGACACGGAGGAGGACAAACTTATAGCAGCAGACAACACTCTTCTTCTCCTTTGTTTTTACCAAAAAGAAGAAAATCATCTTATTGTTTAAGACATTTCTGCTTTCTTATTATTCAAACTTTATGTAAATAAAGGTCTGTAGTCAAATTGAGTTTTAATTGAGTTGTAATCCCAGATAATCCAGCGTATCTTTACGTGGGAGGAACTCTACACATATTACTTTGCTTAATAAAAAAATGAATCACGGATAATCCTGTTTGTGATGAGCGAGGCTGTTCTTTTCAAGGCATCCGTAGTGTGTGTGTGTGTGTGTGTGTGTGTGTGTGTGTGTGTGTGTGTGTGGGTGAGACTGAGTGGGTGAGAGCGCCCTGTTGCTGTCTGCCTGTGTGTATGTGTGTGTCCTGTTTCATTGTCCCATTGCATTCATTACCCTCATTATTACCATATTTCCAAAATCCGGGTCAATGTCTCCGTCTCTCTTTTTCTTTCTCACCCTCTATCTCTTACTCTGTCCCCCCCACCCCCTCCTTCCAAGGGGAACAATAAGTAGCATGTGTTAGGAGGATCAGGCAGATTCACTGTAAGGGAATTAGGGCCCTGAATGGCTCCCCTAATTGGACTTGAATGGACTTTGTCTATGGGAAACTGGTTCTTAAAGATGAGCCTCTTACGCACAATGGCCGCCTCCCTTCGTGTGGGAAGTGGGTTGAGGCGACGATTGTTTTACACACATGAGCAAGCACGCACACACACATAAACACACAGGGGGATCTTAATTATGTAGTGAAAGCTCTTGCCTTCTGACCAGACAATCATATATGTTAGCAGGAGACGCTGAGGTGGCTGCCGTCTCGTCTTGAGAGAGTCAGTGAGAGTAATTAAGACCTTGTTAAGACCCGAGGAGTTAGGATTAATTAGACGCTCGCGGACTCGCACACACTCTCACTCGCGGGTTCCCTGCCAGCTTACACTCACTCTCTCTGACACACACACTAAACATGAAGGAGCGACACATTTATCATCAGAGCCCTGAAGACTCTCGCCTTGCGAGGCTGAAGTGAGATCTCGATGCCGCCTCCTCAGCAGGAATCAATTAGTCCAACCCGCCTCTCAGTCGTCTTGTCAATTAGAGCTACACCGCCAATTTGGAAACGTCAAGATATGAACATGCAACAGCTCGGTAACTGATTCTATAACAACACTTAAATGATTAATGACATAGTGTTTGATTCTGCTGGATGACAGAGCCTTTAAATATTATTCACAAACACTGAGTAGGCAGGACATCATGTGAAGGCAGAGATATGACACATTATACAGCGCTGCTTTTTTTTATTGTTAACCCAATCTCAACAACACGGGCTGAGACCAAGAGGACAGAAGATTTAAAAGGATGTAAGAAACTAAAGGAGCTAAAAGCAAATAAAAAGATAACAGCAATCAGAAGATAAGCTACAACAGGCAATACTGATTATATCAAAGATAACTGTGAGCACATACGCGCAAGGCTGGCTCAAAGTAGCCTACTTTTTCTAAAAGCTTTGGACAAATTGCTAAATTGAGCCAACAATTGCTGAATGCTGATCATCAACAGCTCATACTTAACTCCTACAAAAGACGTCCCCGGACAAAATGTAACACCTGCAGCTGTAGATACCAGCAGACAACACCAACGCCAGGTGTAAACAACCCTAAAAGCTGCTGTTGTACTATTTCTATGTTTGGTTACAAAAAGAAGTACAAAAATTAGTCTTCTCCAATAACTAAAACCTATACACACTTTGTCAACAGAATACCTATGCATAAGTGATTTTATAATCTATGCACGACATTGACAAATAACCTGACAACTCAACTCTCCCGCAGTGTAAAGTGTCACGGAAAGCAGAAATGTGCCCAAACACAATTTGAAAAAGTTCCTGCAGCAGCTATTCTTACAGGAAACCTTCAGTGTTACGACTCGTACGTTTATGTCGATTGTGCACATTCACACTGTCCTCTCCAAAATCTGCCGAGCTACGACGAATCTGGTTGAAGTGGGCAGATTCTTAAAGGATGTGTGTGTTTGCCCTTCCAACACGGCCTGAGGGCGCTGACAACAGTCGCCATCAAGGGAAGGAGAGAGGGGGTGAGGCTCTCTGACACTTTCTCTGACACTCTCTCTTTCCCCCCTTTTGGTTGTAAACAGAAAATGGCATTCCTCAAGCTCAGCATTTTGGCCCCCCTACCATTCTCTTTCTGTCTTTTGTCTCTCGCCTCTCTTGTTTTCTTTTTTGGTTTGTGCTGATTGTGATGAGCGGGACGAGACAGACGGTGGGTGGGTGGGAGGGCAGGTGGTCTGATGGCTGAATGTTTGCATGTGCGTTTGTGTCCTGTCCACATGTCAATCACGTATTTGAAATATGCTTAGTGGAATTAAATTGTAAGGTTAGAGAACGCTCAAAAGGTAAAGACTTTGAACTAAATCTGCACTGAAAAAGTCGTAATGTTCAGCTCATCCAGCTGTGGTTTGTCCATAATGTGAAACAAGCCAGAGATGGAAAAAGGCGTTCTGTGCAGTTTGCATCAAACTCTCTATAGACAAATCTAGTCATGTCACAGGCAGTCTGATACATGCAAATCTGGTGAAACCATTCTACATTTGTGCTGCTGATATCTATTTCCTCATTTGCAAAATCATTTATCATAAGTTATGAAGAATCATGTTGCTATTTGAGTCTCTGAACGACACACAGTGCACTTCAGAAAGACATCAGACGAGTTTGTGCAGTAGTGTTTATGAAGTGGTCGAGCAGCTTCAACTTTACAGTATGGTGAAGTCTTCTTTGCAGTCAGTTTGTCTTTGTGGCAAACAGAAGAACTGCAGGATTTACCTGCAATACCCCGCTGAAAGAAACACGTAAAGTGTTTAGAGATCATCTTAATTAATGAATCTGCTGTGTGAGTGTATTATATTATGTATATGATGTTGTGTGGTTTTGGACGGACAGATGACATTTTGTTGCGTGTGTGTAGCTGTCAGTGTTTGTGTGTTAATTGCTGAGTTATCACGTTCATTTGTGCATTTTTTTGTGGGTCAAACTCCCCCAACCATAAGTACGCACGCACATATTTTCCCTCTTGTCACTATGCTCTGTAAAACATACTCTCTTTCTTTCTGTTGCAATACACACACATAAACACACACACACACACCCTCCCAATTATGCTCCATTATGTCACCCCTCTGACAGTTCCTGAAAAAATATCTTTCCCCCTCTGTCATCCTCGACTCGTCTCTCTCCCTGCATTCCTTTTTTTATTTAACCTCCCTCCATTCATCTCCCTCTCTCTCTCCCTCTCTCTCTCGCTCATCCCTTGTTCCTGTGAGACAATGTCTTGCAACAATACCGAGCTTAATCTCCGTATCAAAGCCGTTTTTCCCCTTCACTGAACACACACACACACACACACATACATGCACTTTCACTGGGCTGTCACGTGTTTTGTTTCTGCGTGTTTTGTTTCTTACCAGGAAGAGATGAAAATGCTAAAGTAGGCATCGGCACACATCAATACAGAGCTGCTTAGTTAAAGAACTCACAAAACCTTGATAAAAGGCCATTTACTCCAACCTGCAGCCCTGACATGCTTCAAGTAAACACTCTTAATTTGCTTGATTTGGTGTTCTGACTAATTTTCTGAATTAATTTTCAGTTTTTCAATGAAGCACATCCACCGGCATCATTCGGATTCACTGACTGAACTTTACCACAAACTGCTCTCCTGATTAATCTTCTTTCCACTCTGTATCTTGATGCAGCAGATCTCTGGCAAACACAAGAAACTGGGCTATTCAAGTGTAAACAACAAAAAACAATTAGCCCTAACATTTCATAAGTGAAGTATGTGTGATAACATTTCACACATATGTTGACACTATTGTTGTACTGGTGCAAGACAAACACGTTGTACAATATTCTTCAAATTAAGAAATGTTAAAGATTCATTATTTCTGCAGACATCTCTGTCCTGTGCTATAAAGGCCTTCAGGCAGGAGTAGTGTTTAAAGAGAGACGCTTTAATGTTGCTTAAGCGCGGGCTCAACGCACATGATGGCTTGATAATGAGATCAAATTTGGGTCATTCTTGTTTGATTGGGAGGTTTCCTAATCAATCTGATAAAGACCTCAAGTGTAGACAGTATTTAAGAAACTGAATCATTTAGAGAAAATAACATATTTATGTCTTTGCAGAAATACAATTAACAAGATGATGAGATGCTTTAAGAATGCACAGACTTTGCACGATGTGAAAACATGTCTCTATGCATACAGTAGTTTTTGTGCCATATTTGAAGCGCTCACACTGAGTCTAAGGTCAAGTCAAATGTGATGACATATCGCCATGCAAATAAGCATCAAAGCAAACATGAGGCTATGCTTTTAGAGAGCTACAGCACCATAACAAAGAAGGCAATATTCAGAAGAAGAATCTGTTGCACCTGCTCCGTCATAGATACTTCTTCCTTCTCTTCCTACATGCACAAAAAGTTTCAAAATTGCAAAGGCTTCTGAATCCTGCAGAAAATCCCAACAATAAGCAAAACTTCCAACGCTGAAGTACAAAATAAATCCTTGAATGCAGTACTTTTTGTGATGATCTACATTTATGTAATAAAAAAATGTCTTTGCTACAGTTCAACCGCTGCATCACCTCCCAGCTGATCAAGTGGTTCAGCAACTTCAGGGAGTTCTACTACATCCAGATGGAGAAGTTCGCCCGGCAGGCCATCAATGAGGGCGTGACGGCGTCAGAGGAGCTGTCGGTGGGCCGTGACGCCGAGCTCTTCAGGGCGCTCAACATGCACTACAACAAGGCCAACGACTTTGAGGTAAGACGGGCCACATGGCCGCTTTTAAAATGTGTTTAAGTGAAGGTAGAAAGAAAAAGAAAATGAGTGTAAAGTTCAGAGTAATTTAATCTGATGAACGGCTCAAGTTTTGGATGAATAGTTAAAGTTCAGTCAGTATGTAATTGATTTAAACAAGAATTTCATCTTCGTCACAAATTTCTATCTAAATCCCACGTACTGTAATTTTAAAACTTCCAACATTAACAGTTTCTCAGTCCACACAAGTCACACACACTCACACAAACGTCCTCTACCAAGTCAGCTGTTCAGAGCGCAACAGTCACCTCAGGATTCTGCTGAGGTGTGGATGTCGCAGTATGTGTGTGTTTTTGTGTGTGTGTGTTCGATGAGGCGAAAGAGGACGCCGCTCGAGGCGCGGGTGTCCTTGTCAAAGCGATTTGCAGAAGTCACATTCTCCCCCTCACTTTTTCTCTCTCAATATTGGTCTGAGGGGACCTGAGGGCCCTTAAAGTATTCAACGTAACATCAGCAGCATTTAGATGTCCATTAGCACACACCTCGACGCTGACACACACACACTTTTCTTTTTTAGCTTAGGGAGAGAAATGTTGACGCTTAGTTGGAGCTTAAATGCACAAAGAGTAGAGATTTGCAGACACAACACAAACACAAACGCACACACACGCACACGCACACACACACACACACTAACACACACACACACACACACACACAGACTTTAAGGTATCTGCTTCGGAAGAATGAATAGCGACGCTTTGCATCTTTTGCATAACAAGAGTCAGGTAGCTTTTCACAGGTGTGTATGTAAAGAACCTGCACAGGAAACACACACAAACATGCAAATCTCCTGTGTGTTTATTCTTGCCGTACTTTAATGGGGTTATTTTAGGGTCTTTAAGCTAAGGGTCAAACTGGGGTCAGGATTTTAAGAAAGATGCTTGCGGCTTTGAATGTCTTTACCCTTAAAGCAAGAATCTATTATTTTAAAACAGAGAGATAACCGTTCTTCCACCTGTAATAAATCCTAACTTCTCCTCTCTTCCTGCATCCATTAGTTTCAGTTCATTTCAGTCCAATATGAAAATCAACTTCAAGACATTTGACACCAGAAACTGACATAGGCAAACATTTACAGTCAATAAGATACCTGTATAGTTTGAATAATGACGTACAGCTTTTGCAAACAATCACTGTTGGGAAAACTTTCCATGATGCTGCATTCACTCGTAACTCAAAAATCTGGGATTCATTCAATGTCAGAGAGCAAGCTGCTACCATAATGCACAGCCATCCTAAGCCCAGTTTAATGTCTTCAGATTGTTTTGTCCAAAAACTCCAAGATTTAAATGGATCTCTTGGATGTCTAAAAAAAAGGATGTAATCTCAGTGATGTCACCTATTGGTTTTTAAAGAGTTTTGAACTCAAACGATGGCGGCCATTTTAAAAACGTGGAACCTACCTAACCGTAGATCAGTCAAGAAACAGGCAAAGAGGTGGAGTTGAGGCGGACCCCAAACCTTCTGGCAGAAAGGCATCCACCTGTCAATTCAGCTGCTCTTTATTATGCCTCATTATGAAAATATCTTAAAGACTGTAAACATGTTTATTTCTGCTGTAAACACAGACATTTTAATACGGGACTTCATGGGCAGTCCTTGGCTTTTGGCGCCAGCCTCAAGTGGACAATAGTTGAACTGCAGTTTTTTGCACTAGCCTCGCTATTGGCATCATTTTTCTGAACAGTCGACTGCAGCTTGTTATTAACCGCTGACTCAAGTGACAAGCAACAACACAACACAGGGCCCTACTAAGATCCCATTGAATCAAATGCAACCTCTGCCTGCCATAACTCAAGATTTTATGCTTGTCAACAAGATCGGACTCACAAACAACAGAGCGTCCTGAGAGTAATCTCTCCTGTTGAAAATGGTCTGTATATGAAGTCAACAAATGTAGAGTTCTTAGAATTAGAAGATGCTGATTAAGGCTCGAGTTGAAGTACATGTGAGTCCTTTGTTCAACGAAGCAATGATGTTTGCAAAGGTAGGTATACATTTTCTTCCTGTACTTTGTCCTCTTCTGTCCCTTCACCTCCCTCCTTCCACCTCGCCATCCTTTCGTCCGTCCGCCCTGAGGGAACATTACCAGCTAGGGACCCTCTCTCTCTCTCTCTCTCTCTCTCTCTTCCTCCCTCTCTCTGTCAAACTCAGAGGCGTGAAACTGGAACCGCGGCCGAATCAGCAAGTCTCCCGACACACACACACACGCAGAAGTCTTCTCCTTTAGCCAAATTTAGAATCATCAGAGTTCCACCTTGGTTTGTCCCCCATCACACACCTCCACTCCTCGCTTACTCCCTCCTTTCCTTTCTTCCTCTCCTCTCTACTGAATCTGTCCTCTGTTTCTTTGTCTTCTTTTCTCTTTATCCTCATCTTCTTTGGTATCTGCCTCTCTCCGTTTTTCCTTCTCGGCCTAACAGCTTTTATTTCTTCATAAAAATCTCCCTTTTGTCAAATTAGCGGTTTAAAAAGTCCTTTCAAGGTTAAATCATTTGCATCTATTATGTTTTTCTTGCTAATCTCAGTCAACACTGTGTTCTTTGGTTGGACGGCTGAAAAAAAAGCTTGCATCATTAGTCAACAGACACAGTCAGCATTTTAAATAGTCTTTGTCAATTACTGCTGTGGAAAGGTGAGTGTAATTTGTCCGGAGTTTTCTGTGTGTGTTGTCTCTACTATAGTTGGCGTAAACAGGCTTCAGTAATTACAGCAGCTTCAATAATTACCTCCTCCTCTCTCCACCCATTCTTTCAACTTTTCTTTCTTGTTTGCCTCTCTCTCCGGCCTCACCTTCCTCCCGTTCCCTCGTCTCTGAAACTATTTTGTCCTAATTGCAGCTCTGCCCACAAACTAATGAGCAAGAAAAAGAAAGGAGGCTGGAGAAAAGGGAGAGGAAACAGGGAATAGTCTTCAAATAAAGAGAGAGACGGGGGAAACAAAAAGAGGCACGGAGGTTTTTTTTTGCCAGGACACTCGGGGAAAGGTGTCAGCTTCTACCTTCTGCCAAGAGGAAGAGAAACGTTTCCTCTTCTTTTATATGAAGAACAGATTGAGGAGTTGTTGGTGAAGGCTGCCAGTACAATGGGCATGGGACTCTTAACTTGTGTGTGTTTTGGCTAAAATATGATCAGGATCGTTTTTTCCTGTGTTGATCAGTTTTAGTAATGATTGAAAATACTGCCAGTTTGAAAAGAATCCTGATACGAAAGAAAACATCAAGAAAACGGGATTCTTTAGTAAACAATGGTTTATAGTTTATTCCTCACATATTTAAAAGTGTTAAATTGTAATTGGTAAAGAAGCGGTTTCATTTTATAATGTACGTGTTTCTTTAAAGGGGGCTGGGAGCTGAGCTGTCGCTTAAGTTAGCACAGCTTGTTTCTAGGAGCTTTTTTCGTGGTTTGGTGTTTTTATGTTCAAACCTTTAATGGAGCCCAACTATTGTCAACACTTTCCTCCTCTGTAACACTAAAGGTTATTACACCAATGCAGCCACTGAGGTTAAAGAAGAAGATTAGCATTAAAAGAAAGGATCCCTCCAATCATCTTTAGTGGATACATAATGTCACACTTAACACTCGGCTTTACCCTAAAAGTTTAGCTTGTTTTTAGATTAGGATTCCCTCAACGTTTGTTGTTTACAAGGTTTAACGTGAGCAGAATTATCTACAAATTTCTCCTCCTCTCTGAAACAACAGATATTCAAAATGTAAAAGAAAGAGGCAGATTTATGTTAGAAATTAATTAATTACTTTAATGCTGTTTGGCATACGCATAATGTCAAGTAAGGGGGCTGCACGCCAAGCAACCTCTCCCTTCCTATAATTTATGTGATATCATCCTTTTTGTAAACAATTTCACCATGGCGTTCGTGCTGCATGGGTGCACTGTATATTTCTCTCATTTATAGAAGACATGCCCTTTCCTCACCTGCAGCTCAAACAGCTGCTAGCAAGGATAAGTGGGTGTGTATTTTACCTGCAAAGAACTGCAAATCAACTAGGTAACAATGTCCTAAGTTTATTATTGTTAAACGTTAATTTTATCGTTATCTCCTATGGTGACTTTAATCACAGAGACTTATGTTTGTATTAAGACTTCAGCATGTTAGAGCACACACTCTGCCACAGACTGACTGTGATTTGGAGGAAGGGATGAAGTTGTCATATTTTGGTGTGTGCGTGTGCTTGTTTGCGTGTCGGCTGAAGAGGGACAATGAGACGTTTTAGTGAAGCCTTCCAGAGGACGTTCTCATCTTTCCAGTTCAAGGATCCTCGTTGCCTCTGTCAGCACCAAACCCCAGCACAGCTGCGCCTCACACACACATATGTTCACGACGACATACACACAGATCCTCATTTGTGTTCGTCTGAAAGGGCAGCGATAGTCTCACTCTCTCCTGAAGGGTGGGTGTGGCCGCCACCAAAATGTGCCCTTTGACTTTGACACACACATACACACCTGGAGGCCACAGAGTGGTCACACACTCACATTTCAGGGCTATCTGGTTTCATAAGCTGTGCACTTTGTGAAAGGCTCAACTTCTCATGTCTTTCTCCGCCGTTTTAGATTCTTTGTCAGCCTTTGTCTCTCCTTATTCATCTGTTCACTCATCTCTTTCCGCTTCCTCTTCATCTTCAGACGAGAATGAAAAAAAAAGAGGGCCAAGCTTGACCCTCAGGAATCGATTCTCAGAGAGGGCTCTCTCTTACAGATTTAAAAAAGAAAAGAAATGTGAGCTTCATCTTGAATAGAACTGAAACTGATGGCTCGTTTTCTATCTTTTTGTTTTAAATGATTCACAAAAAACAAAAACGCTCATGATTTGTCTGGCTCAATCAGTTTTCTCCTCCTGTCTCGTCCATCTTTCTGTCCTCACCTTCTTCTATTTGTAACCTACCCAAAAGGCACACACACACACACACAAACACGCATTTCATAGACTACACCTGACTTGCTTCTTTTCCTCTCCTCCCTCTTTCTCCAACTCGAATCCCTCCCTCATTCATCGTGTAGCGCTTAAGGCCATCTACATCTTCCACACCAGGGTTTATGTGATGCCGTTTTTGAAGTCTTTTACTTAGAGAGAGATTTTAATATCTTGTATTTGACTATTTTACTGCCAAGTGTAAAATACTCCCCTCTGATAGTTCTTTAAAAAACGGTGCAGAAGCATCTTAAACTGAGTTTCTGGCTATCATGGGACGACACTACTGTGTTATTTCAATAAAACATAATTCTGTTGCCTCGTGAGAATCAGTTCAGAAAAAGGGATTCTCATTGATAACAAAGAGAACAAATATCTTCTACCTAGATTATGCGTTAAAACAGATTCCACACCGCTTGAATGTCACAAAATATGTTTATATGCATCTGATTTGATTTGCCAAATCCATATCTGAGCAGGTCAGGGTGAGAGGATGGGCATACAAAGCTAAAGAGTTTGACACTTGAGACTGGAATTTGCATCCGGCATCATAATATTAGCTGTAGGCTACTTTAACTCTTGGTTGAGATTAAGAAAAGATCAAGATCTGCAGAAACATAAGAGTCAAACCATCATATGTTATACTTAAAGTCAGCTGTAGATTGTTCAATATTTAACAGAAATGTTGATCTTTGCATAACCTTTAACAAGAGCTTGGATGGCAAACAGAAACAGATAAGTTATGCATGTTGTAGTCTGCACAAGTTGATAAAAAGGGGAGAAAATCTTTTAAGAAGTAGCATCTAAACTTAATGTTTGCAGATAGATTAGGTGCAGATCATTCCTGCTGTGGTTACATTTACAACAAAGGTATTGATAATGGAAATCCAAAGAATTTCATATGATTTATTTCATATAAGGACAATATTGCAAAAGCGCCAAGTGGCAATCAGCTTTAAAGGAAAAGAAAGAACAACTAACAACAAGAGTTTGAACTACTACTACACACATAGCCACATTAACAATCTATGTGCACACACTGATAGTCGTTGTAATTCTGTGTCATTAAGCGAGTATGAGCACTAACTAAGTCCTCCTCTCTGTCGCCTTCTCTGTTTCTGCTTGACAGAGAGCGGTGTGCTGCAGACAATGCCACCTGCCAGTTTCTGTCACTATAATTATAGCTATCTGCTTGCAGTGTGTATGTGTGTGTGTGTCTTGGTATTCCAGTGGAGAAGAAGGAGGCATCATCTTTGTCACTGAGCCTGATTGGAGTCACGAGGAGGCAGCGGTGTATGTGTGTGTGTGTGCATATGCTCTTCCTGTATGTGTGTGTGTGTGTGTGATTATGAGTGTGTGTGTGCAGTGATTCCCTTCCCTTGCCCCAGCTGTCTCCTTAGCTTTAACAATAGGCCTGCTAACAAAGACGTGGCCTTCAGCCTCCGTCATGTGATACTAGTGGTCTGCAGCCTCTCAGTCAGATGACCCGCGCTATTGTCCTCTATGGGTGACACACACTTGCACACACACGGAGAATACAACACACACACACAGTAATTCAAGGAAGCACAGCACATGTATAAAAGGACACACACAAACTAAAGACACGCATAAAGAAGACACACACACACACTCATGAGATAGTGAGAGCAGACACACGCTCGCGTAGACGCAATCTCAGGACGCAGACCCTTCCTCTGGATCACATGCAGCGCGAACAAAGACAAACTTTATTGTCATTGTCCCGGTGACAGTGAGATCAGTGACTGATTGACAAAAGAGCAGCAGAGAAAGGAAACATATTGCTGATGTCCTGGAGGAGCCCTCAACTTCTTTATTGCTTTTAATTTAGAAAAAAAAGTCTGGGAGGTGATTGATTTATTTGCAAACAGAAAACAAAACAGCTGTTTACTTCTTCTAAAGTACAAGTTGTCTTAGTTTTTTTCCCCTTGTAAAATGTGTCGGTAAAGTGTGACCACACTTGGCCATGGTTGCCATCTGCCCAGCAGGTTGAAGTCTGTGCTATAAATGGGATCTGTGTGCAGCAGGATCATATCAGAACAAAACTGAATCCTCTTACTGGAGATTTGACCCGAAAAAAATACAAGCCCAGAGTAAAGTCGACCTTGACCACTTTAAGGGCAACTATAAGTCAAGTTTGACTTGAAAGTCTGTGTAGGTCCAACTTGCAAGATATCCTTTTTTAACAGAAGTAGAAAAAACTACCAGAGGAAGTGTCAAGTCAAATGTATTTACAAATCATCTTTAAAAGCAACTCATGTTGATGCTGAAACATAATTTAAACACATTAGGTGCCACCTACATGTAATACGGTAACACGATGTTGTTGTCTTCTCTGTTTTTCTGACAGATCGGGTGGCACAATGTTTTCTAAATACTTCCAAAATGATGCAGCATTTCAATATTTCCTCTTCAAAGCTGACACCAAGTACTCGATGGCTTTTTAATCTAATATTAAAGGTTGCGTGCCGTGTAAGGCCTGCTGTCATTCTCTTGTTTATGTTCCCATTCAAAGTCTCTGACTAGAATGTTTTTGTTTTTTAGCGTCAAATCTAATTTTTCTTCTTCACTCTATGACCTTTTTCAGTTTTTAAAGGTTGTTGAAGAGGTATTTTGTAAACCTAACAATAAACACTTTGGCGTTAAAATATCCTCTATGAGAACGGTTACAGTCGGTGTCTGTGGCAGCAGGAGAGGAAACAGAAGCCGAAGCTCGAGGAGCTCACAGATGGAAAGAGGAGAACACATATGCATGCAGGCGGGGGTGTGTGCGTAATTGGGAGTTTGCAACCAAAACAACAATGTTTTGGACACAAATTAGGAGTGTCCCTTTAATGTATGAATCAGTTTTGGTGTGATGTAACCAGAAGATCTGGAGAAAAAGAAGCAAAGGGGGCAGCTTCGATTAAGGTTTATTTAGAACTGAGAAAGAAAAGCTACAATAATGCACAATGTCGAGGCATACATTTCCATTTCCGAGAAAAAGGAGAAAGGATGAGAAAAAATTCGAAGGAAGAATCTGTAATCTGGATGTGTGTGTTCGTATTTTCCTGCCAGAGTGTGTGTGACTAAAGCCAGGCCTGATAGCAAGGGAGAGAGAGAGGGAGAGTGAGGGAGAAGAGGAGGAAAAAGGAAGCAGATGCTTGTGTGTTGGCACTGAAATGATATGTCCACTCAGACACACACACACATTTTCAGGGGCACACACACACACACACACACACACACACACACACACGCATAGAGTATTTGCTTGGTCTACAGAGAGAGCAAAACCTGAAAGAGTTCCAGCATTGTTTCAATGATAGAAAAGTACCCGACTGACCAAGAGAAAAGTGGCCCTCAATGCCTCAGAGTGCATGAATAGCCACAAAAAGAAGACGTGTGTGTGTTCTTGTAAAGAGGGCCTCTCATATTGAACGAGCAAAAACTTGCAGCAAGACAGAAAAATTGAACAAAGGAGTAGAGTCAATTAAAAACGGATCAATTTCCAAGTAACACAAGTAAACCTGAAATTAAAAAAAAGACTTTACAACATGCTAAACAAGCGAACACGTGTGTACACACACTTGAGTAAACAAAGTCAGCGTCTCCTGCGTTAATGGAGGGAGGTAGACAGACTTCAAGAAACACACACATGCATGTGTCTCCTGTTTGCACTCCTCGATAATACAGCATATGGTGTTTGTACAGTGATTTCTTAAGAGCCTGGTGTGTGTGTTTTTCTCCTTTTGTGCAAGATGGTGTGTAAGTGAGGATGGAAAGAAAGCAGGTGGGAATAGGAACAGAGAGGTGAACAGGTAGAGTCAACTGAGGACACACACACACAGGCCTGACGTCTTCATCAGTCTCATGGTTACAGAGAGGAGGGAGAGAAAATGGATTACACCTTTTGGAGACACAGGGGGGATTGGTTTATATTCAGAGGAGGGGAAGGGGGGGCAGGAGAGGAAATAAAAGATAAAGAGAAGAGGTGTGTCTGATAGGAGGCATGTTAAGATGAGGGAGAGACAGAAAGCAGAAGTGAAGGAAGAGAGAGACACAATCAAAGGGAAATAAGAGGACAGACGTAGACAAACGTGATAAAAGTCGTGAAAAATGTACACAACTAGAGAACAAAAGTCCTATTAACTAGCTTATTTCACAAAAGTAGGGATATACTGTTATTGGCCTTGTTGACAGCCAATAGCGACGTGGTATTGACTGATGTCCATAGACTTCGGTTATCTCACACAGCAAAAAACATCCCCACTCCCCCTTAACGCAGTCAGTTGAATCTAAACAAGGGAAGAACTGCAGGTTTTAGTAACTCACAACATGGTTTTATGTCACTAACTCTATACTGAATCAGTTTACTCTCCTTTGTTTGGTTTTATCTTTAAGACGGAAACTTTTTCAAATAAAGAAGCTGCATTAAAACGTTTAAATGAACAAGCAGCAAGGCGATGGGTGGAATCTGATGTCGGTACAGAAAGATACGCTTTAGGAATAAATGTAGTACCAAACACATCAGGGGAGGATTTGCATAACTTGAAAATAATAAAAATAACATTTGCAAGATTTGACATAGACCCTTTAGTGTGACACTTTTCTGGGTTTGATCATTTTATATTTAAATCAGATTGCAACAGCAGTGACATGATGAGCAGTGGTCACAGTGTTTAGGAAAAATGTGCTGACGTGTTGCACGGTCATGAATAAATGGATGATTGATGTTCCGCGTTTGTTGGACTTAAGTATTTGTGTTGAAATAAGGCAGTGTATGCATGAAGAAAGTAACCTACTTTTGAAAGTCTTCCCTTTCTTCTAAAAATAATTTTAGTGCACCACTGCCCTTTTGTGCTCGTGGCCTGCACTGTTAAAAAAAAAAGACTAAATTAGCTTAGCGGACGTCACTGTTGCTAAGTGCTCATTGCTGTGCTGTCTGTGCACTTCAGGTGTTCCAATGATGGGTTGAGTTTCTCCTGCTCCTCGTGTGTTTTCACGTCACACTCGCTCTAAGATATCAGACAAGCAGAGGCTGCTGCAGAAATGTAGAAATTAAACGTTTTTCTACAAAGGGGCAAAACTACACCAAGTATTACAGCATCTCTGGTTAAACAAACTACTTTTAGCATGACAACATTGTGAAATAATATCGATGTTCATGCAGGACGTATAGACATGGTGTAGTAGATGTTTTTGTAACTTGCAGAAAATAACCCTCAGTTGAGATAAATGACTTTGTTTTAGTCCTTCATATGTTTTCATAAAATGCTCAACCTTGCCCCACAAAGTAAAATAAAATAAAGAGCCTCATCATTGCTTCAATGCAAATGTGACCCTGAGACAGAGATGCAGAAACCAATAGTCAAAAATAGATACATTTGCAAATGCAAATACCGATAGCATGCAACACAGTGGAAACATTTGAGGAAAAGCAGTAAATGAATCAGAGAAATGAAAACATGAAAAGATGCTGTGATGCTAATGGCTTCTGTCAAAGCAGCAAAAATGTATACAAATATCTTAAAATAAGTATAATTAGTTGATTTGTAAACTTGTGATTTCTCCAAAGACTAATAAACCAAGAGGAGAACAAGAGAGGGAACTGATGAGGAGAGACAAAAAAGAGTGAGTGAGGGGCGTCCCTGAAGGCCTCTTTGTCGGGCAGCGATTTAGAGATTTACAGGCTCTTGGCCTTCTGTGTGTGTATGCAGCGAGTGTGCGTGTGTGTGTGTGTGTGTGTGTGTGTGCGTGTGTGTGTGTGTGTGAAGAGAGAGTAATTGAGCCTCCCTTCATCCAATATTTACCCAGCAAACCGGAGCAATCATGCGAATTATGTTTACTGGGAACCAAGTGTCTTTCTTCCTCTTTATCTTTCTCTCTCTTCCCACTTTTCTCCTCGTTCCTCGCTCGCCCTCTCTCTCCTGGCAACTAGACACCATATCAAGGACCAAGCCGGGGACAGATCAGACACACACAGACACACAGACACACACACACACACTGGGGAAACAGGCCCATCTGTATTGATGATGGCCTAATTTAGATCTCTTTATTGGACTGATTTACGATGGCAAGACAAATCTAGGCATCTGGACATAAGTGTGTGCGTCTGTGTGTGTGTTTGTGTGTCTGTCCAGTTGAGCACATACCCAACCTGACACACAATATCCTCTCCTGCTTCATTTCATTCTCCCAGCTTGTGTTTTCCTACCTCTCTGTGAATTAGCGCCGTGCTTTTCTCCCCCGTCGTAGCCTCTTCTTAGTGTTTTGAAGATGACGCACATCATCCTGAAACATTTAAAAAATACACAAATCATCGGGTTTGAATGAGGCTGTGCAAGTGCTGCAACACAAAACACGAGGTCAAGGTTACTGAATCGCTTATTGTCCTTCTGCACGTTGAAGTTTTTGTTTCGTAGATCTTTGCGATGCAGATATTTATGATTGTGAGCACACAGGAGGAAGCAATAGAGGAAAAGGATTTACTGAAGAGCAGAATGTTTTCAGATTTTCAGCTACATCCCTGCACTTTAGGCACCTTACTAAAGGAAAACCAATGAGAAGAAGCTTCAATTTGAAAAACCAAGAGGTCAAAGGTCATGAGCAAACACATCAAGAAATTTAAGAAAAAATATTTTAAGTGTTTGTGTTCAAAAGAGTGGATTTGTCTTATTCTTAAAATAAAAGCACAGTTGAACAAAGAAAGGATGAAGGGATGTAATGCAGGAGGGAGGAGACGCCTCAAAGGCACAGTCATCTTCAAGATCAAGCTCCGGTTTCAACTTTTATTTGTCCCTGTGGGCAGATTCAAAGCAGCTTGACTTTGGGGATGTCTGTATTTTCTCGCAGAAGGAAAACAAGAAGATTTAGCCTAAAAGAGACAGATTCCCCCCAGGATTAATAAAGTATTTCTGATTCTGATAGTTGTAATTTTGTTTTCCTGGCACGCTGACGTCTGGGAAAAGGGCATTTCGATCCTCTGTATGGCTTGTAGATATGATAGACCTGACAATTAAGTTGCTCATCTATCTTTCATACTGTGTTTTCAGAGTTATTAACCATTGCCATTAGGGTTTCATGTTGTAACTTTCCCTTTAAACTGTACAGATGTCTCTATCTAAGTAGAAGTCACATGTCTTTGTTTATTTTTGTTGTGTGTGTGTGTGTGTTTATATGTGTAAGGAAAAGTGTGTGTGTGTGTGTTTGTGTCTACAGTCTAGTCTATAGTGAGACAGTGACAGAGGGCCTCATTGAAATAACCGCCGTCTCAGGGGTCCAGCTAAAAAGAGAGAGAGGGCAGTGAGAGTAGACGGAGTATATGAGAGTCCAGGGAATCATTTAGAGTGTGTGTGTTAGTCTGTGTGTGTGTGTGTGTGTGTGTTAGTGTGTGTATGTGTGGGGTGATTCATCCGTTCTGGTGGCGGCTAACCTTGGCATGTCCTGCCACGCGTGACGGGGTTACACCCAGACTGCACTCGTCCTCTACGGGTGTGTGTGTGAGTTTGTTGGGGTGAATGGGAGCATGTACCTCGTCTGGAGGAGTCAGCCTTCTGTGTGTGAGTGTGTGTGTGTGTGCGTGTGTGTGTTTGTGTGTGTGTGTGTGTGTGCGTGTGTGGGTGTGTGTCTGCATGCAAGAAAATGAGACAAAGAAGAAGAAGAAAAAAGAGAAAGGGGAGGGGGTTACACTCGTCGTCAGGTTGTTTAGTGTCTTTGAATGATCTTGCCCCCGGGAAAAAGGGCAGAAAAAAGAATGAAAAATGTGTGTGTGCCATTGTTCTGCTGTCGCACACACACAGACACACAAACACACAGACACACACACACACACACACACACACACACCTAAACGCTTTGTGTTGACAGTATATTTATGCCTGCATGTGGAAAGGACAATTGGATCTCTGCAATGCTTTCCCTCTTGTTCAAACTCACACACACACGCTGTGACAGATCACAGACAACTGTTCACCTGCCATTGTCAAGGACTGCGTGTGTCATCCATCATGTGTGTTCATAAGGAACTCTGACACCACACACACATAGACGGAGGCTGTTAAGAAAGGAGAAGTATATTTAGAGGAAGTCGAGAGCTGAAGAAGAACTCTGGGCAAGAATAGTCAAATATGGACGCCTGAAACACACGCACACCTAACCTACTTCTTCATCTTTATCAGCCACAGCGCTGTTTCTCTGAATAGTGAACTCAAATTCAATTTGAAGACGCCCTTCATTTTTCTTTTGTATGTAGATTAAAGAAAGCAGATGTCCCTTTGTGGACTCTGTCTTTAATGGCTGTTTGTGATTATTATTAGAAGTAGTAGTGTCATATTGTCCAGTAAGACTGTGTTCTTAGGGAGCATGTGATAATCATTTTGGTCAGAGAGGATGAAACAAATATTTAAAGAAACCTTCAACTTTACTTTATTGACACAATCTGCAATACTGCAATGGCAAAGTACTTCTCTAAATCGTAGTCACCTGCAGCACACCTGCCTTGCAGTCTTGTGTAGGTTGTTTCGTTTGCTTAAGGGTTTTTTTTTATGCACTATTTTCTTTGCACCAGGTCCATGAAAAACAACATCCAGTTTAGTTTCCTTGTATGTGGATGATTCACAATGTTCAAAAAGATGATCTGATTTTGTACGGAAGCCTTCAGTGGACATGCAAACATACATTATATGAACTACGTTTCCTGTAATAACCAGAAACATCAGCTTGTTTTATTGAGGCCTCTTACCCCCAGACTTACAAGAGCACAAAACAAACACTGAAATAGGCCTAACTTACCTCATTACGGTGGGCGATGGCAGCAGGTTGTGTTCTGACCTATCACAGCCGAGTGTTTTGTTTTCTTGGTTGATAGAAGTGTCCCTGTTATCACGAGAAGACATGGAAAATAATTTTAAAACAAGATTTGAAATCCATGATAAGAAGAAAAATCAGTCCAGATCTCGAGAAAACAACCGGAAAGTACAAGATATCACGAGATAATGGAATATAAAAAATGTACAGCTGCTGCTGTTACTTCTGACTCTGATTTGGTGTCCTTACACTGCTATCTGTATTCTTACTCTGCAGGCCTTGCCTTGTTTAAGTACACTACTCTTTCATCCTTAGATATTCTCTGGTTATCCGTTTACTGTCGGCCTATATGTGAATGAATAAGTGCTTCAACCTTTCAGGTGTTTCTTAACTTTCTTTATAATCACAAACACTTGTGTTCGAACAGGTTTATAACCTGAAGCACATTTATGTTCTTTCAGCGTGATGTTAATGCCCTTTGCACACTGAAGATTGGAGGCATATTCTTCTTATCCATTAGGATGGAAATGTTTCACATTGAGTCCCTAACCTTGACAGCAACGGGCACCCCACAGCATGAAAAGGCCACTTGATCTCCTCACTGTAGGAGTCAAGCATTCACTATTGATGTGTCACCCGTCTGTGGGTGGAGTGCTCAAGTGTTTGCACATTTTTGATTTTATAAGAATGTTTTAAGGTACCTTCTTCTTCCACTGTACACACGCCGATACAGAAGCAACAGCTCTGCATTTCAAGCTTACCATAAATAATATTTTTTACTCAAATTTAGGACGAGGGGAAGTTGGCTGAATAAAGTTCCTCTTCAGTTCAAACAATCAAAGCAGGCACTTATCATTTCCCTTTTCTCTCCTATTCCCCTCCTCCTTCATCCACTTCCCTTTCCTTTATTTACTTCCAGGTTCCTGAACGATTCCTGGAGGTGTCCCAGGTGACCCTTCGCGAGTTCTTCAACGCCATCGTGGCAGGAAAGGATGCAGACCCGTCCTGGAAAAAGGCCATCTACAAGGTGATCTGCAAACTGGACAGCGAGGTTCCTGAGGTTTTTAAATCCCCAAACTGTCTACAAGAACTCCTCCACGACTGACTAGGGCGAGGGAGCAGACCCGGCACGCAAGACAAGCCTCAGAGGAACATGAGAAGACTTTAAGAAAACGTAGATTAGACTTTATCGACGTTTGACCTTCATGATGCGATGCTGAGACTTGAAGTGATTATCTCGGATATTTGTTGTTTTTGGTCATCTTTTAAGGACAGAACTGCCTTTGAAATGTTTTATAAAACAAGAAAATATTCCTCGTCAAGACTCGGACTCATGAGTCGTTCAAACTAACAAATTATGTCCAGACTTTTATAAAGGCAAAACAGTGAAAAGTGAACGTCCTTGCACTTACAGAAAAGCTCCTTCTTGTCGAAACAGCCCATCTCCAGTCTCGTCCCTCTCTGGAGAAACAACGGGATGAAGAAGATGAAGGATCCGTCTTCATCCTGTGGTCCGGGGCCCGGAGCCAACTAAAAATAAAGAAGATAATATATACAAATCTTTTTATTGTGGATGTTTTTAAGTTTCATGGACATTTTTTGAGACAAAAAAAGTGATGTTTCTGTATTTTTCCTTCTTTGTATAAGCTTCTCTTCTATGATCCCTCAGTCACTCACATAGATACACGTGCACACACACAACCACAAACACACAATCTTCTTGAATAGGAAAGCACAGTAGCATTCCCACATCCTCACCCAAACCCAGACGAGCTGGGTGTCAATGAGCTTAGTTGTTGTTTATTTCCCTTCTTTTTCCCCCTCTTCTTACTGTACTGAGACGTACTGAGTGTTTTCTTTTTTTGACTGTGTGGCTCTCCCTGCCCCATCCCTTCCTTGGCCGCCCCTCTCGGATCATGTTGCATTCAGGTACCCAGAGCAACAGGAAACAAGAGTATTTCAAGATTTAATTTCTTGAAATATGATAAAAACAGTTAGTCCAAACCCCTTTAAATTGTATGGGAAGTGAGTTTGAACTGCAATGAATTATGGGAGTTATATGGAATTGATTCGCCTGTCTTCTGGGGAAACACAGGACAATAAACAGATTATAGGTCAGAGATTAAGGACAGAATCCAGCAGCCATGATCCCACGCTACTTAACAACATCATTACATTATGTCTGTTATTGTTGTTTAGACTGACAGAAATGACATACTGTGTGTTTAACCTCAGCTTTCTCTAATATTTACTTTCATATTTATTTAACATTTACAACAAAGTAATGAACTTCTAGAGGACATTTCATTGGTACAGAACACACTGCAGCGTCAGTGACTTCTTGAAGAACTGACAGCGGCAGATACTTAGAAGACTCTTTGGTGTTTCTTCACTTTCAATTCTGGTGGAGAAATGTTTGATTATGGAGGAATATACCAGGTTAGACTACTAGTGCTTAAAACAGGCCTACTGCATAGCCCTAATGACACATGCACAAAACTTCCTGTAATTTTCTGGGTGAGCTGCGATACGGCTGAATTTTTCTGGACTTATTCCTACACAGTTCCGAATTAAAATTATCCCAGGAAGTCAGGGTGAGAGAGGGCAACATTGAGGAATATTTACGGGAGCAAGTGAAAGGAGGTGATGAGGTTTCCATCCATTCATTGAAACTATGACTAAGTCCAATTACTGATATTAATTAGGCAGAATCTGCTGTCATCAGCATCCTATTTACATCATGTCTTGCGTCCTTGCCCGCTGTGAGCGAGCAACTCACAAAGATTTCAAGGGCAGGCTATCCTGAAACTTTTAGGAGTGCAAGTGTGAAAAAGGCTTTTGTGAGTCCCATTGTTGTTCTCTGATGGTACCTGGAACCACACTGTTCATTCCCGTTTAATGAGGTCTGTAGATCTTTTTCTTAACATCAACAAACACAGGAACTATTATTCATGGCGCTATGAGACAAACCTAGCAGCATTTTACTCTGAAGATTTTAAAATTGACGGCTAACTGTGTACCACTCAGCCGTTCTCAAAATTGACCCCATACCTCGAGCACATTTATTCCTTCTCTTCTGGAAACAACTTCCCAAAGCACATTAAGAATAAGATGATTTTATTTAGAATAAGAAGAGTTTTGTGGGCTCTGGGGGTCCAAGAGGAGCGGCCGCACCGACCGGGTCATGTGTGAAGTGTTTAAGGTTTTAACAGCAGAAAAAAAAGAACATACGAGAAAATGCTGATATTTGTAGCTTGTATAGATGTAATAATGACTCTGATCACTCTGATATTGTTATTATTTATAATTGAAATAATTATTCCTATTAATGTTATTCTGATGATGATAATGATTATTATTAATGCTTGCTACAGATTTGACCAGTGGTTTACTCATTGTTTCTTCATCACACTGCAACATGAAATAAATTATTCTTTGACAAAAAAAGAGAAGAAGAAGGAGGCTTGTTTGTACTTTTTTTGCGCTCAGAGGAGGTGCGGAGGGCGTTGACCGTTGCACACAAAAAATCAGCATCAACTCAGGCAGTAACTAGGCAACATGATGATGGCCACTTTAACTCCGTCCCTCTCTCTCTCTCTCTCTCTCTGGATTCTGTACGGGGGACATGTGATCCCTTGTTGTTGTTGCTGATGAATTGAAAAGAGGAGCGCTGTGTGATTATTGTCAGCACAAAAGCCTCAAAAAGCTGCTGACGCCTAGATTAGCCAGTACAAAGACACAAGGACACACACACACACACACACACACACACACACACACACACAAAAAGACATAGGTAGAGACTCACACTCGCAGACACACAAAGGCACAGGGACAAGGCCTGTCTGCCCTCGATGCCCTACCATCCTCCCTGCTCCTCTGTGCTTCTTCTTTTGGCTTCCTTTCTCAGAAGTATTGTTTCGATCCTCCTCTTATGCCTTACACTCATAAAACACACACCATGCCCTCTGTGTGTCCCCGGCCAATGTTAACAGGCCTCACAGACTGACAGGCAGCATCACCAACATGAGAGAAAGTGCCAATATTCAGGATGGCTAAACTTTTGTCCTCTTACTCCCTTTTTTTCCAGCGTAAAAAATAAAGAAAAGGACAAAGCCAAACAATGACATTGTATTATTAATATGAAATTATACAAATTGATTGAAGTCTAATTACAACAATGACCCCATAAACAGAAGAATGGTTTCTGTAAAGAGACCGCCCCATGATAATCCAGATTCAATTAGTTTTTAGTATTTAATATGAATCTTGACAGACAAACAAATCACGCTACAAGGTTGTTATTCATGAAGTAGAATAAAAAAGCAACAAACATTGAGATCACCATATCAGCCGCTCTAAGATGCTGTACCTACAGTATGCATAGTAATGCTTTGAGTTACTGTCTCCAAAGCTAACATTAGCACGAAGGTAAGATTCTGATTTTATATATTGACCTCAACCACAACCTTTTCCTAAACCTTACCGAGCACTTCTGGTACCTAAACCTATCAAGAGTAATTAAGTAGTGGTAGTCTGCTAAGGTGTAGGAACCAACACATCTTGGGTAAAGGAGAAGATCATGGTTTGGGATGAAACAAGTTGTGAAGGAAGACACTAACATTTGGCTTAAAGATTTGGCCAATCACAGCACAGACAGCCAGGGTGAGGCTTAGCTCTACTAGTGGGGAAAATAGACACCTCGCAAAGATAGACAGGCAGCTGAGATTTCTGCTTGCCACAGAGCTAGTGTGTAAGCATTGTTTGCTTTAATTTGATTGGCTAAAAATCGAGCACAAGTCATTTTAAATTGTCTGCTGCTAGTTTGGTTGTTGGAGTGTGGCTAACCTTAGCATCTCAAACACCTCTCTGCAGGTTAACATCCACATGCCTTTGCTACGGTCGATTTGCCAGTTTAACCCTGACAAATCCCATAGACGACTATCTCCAGCTTTAAGATAAAAAAAAGAAAAAACGACCAAACCGCGCTGTTCCTCTGAGATACTTTCCGTTCACTGTGCTTGTTTACATCCGGGTATTAGAGCGGGGAGAGCAGGACCATAAAACGGAGCTACAACTAGTCAATGGCTACAGCCCTGGCAAGTGGGGAGTGAATACGTTGCAGTTTGAGCATAACATTTTACCAGCATCGAGGGCCGAAATACTAACTAATTAATTTAACAGACTAGTAGTTCTGGTGCAGAAAAGCGAGACTGATGACATTTAAATGTTTGGTCGACTAAACGGTTAAACGTTCCTTTCCAGATCTGCATCGCTTCCAACACTGACCTTCTGAAACAGAGAGCAACATAAGTCATCACATTAGTGATCCACTGTTAAACTGCCTCTGTCATTGTCATTTAAATAAATGTATTCCTGCTGTCAGTTACTTCATGAATTGTGTCCGTGTCATGTTGGGTCACTCACTCAGTTTCAGTGTGCAGGAATCTCCTGTCTCATGTCAGTTATGTAAAAATGATTAAATGTGTTCAGTTATGAGACATGCATACTTTAAATTTGGTATTAGACAATAACCTGAGATGAGGTAACACAGGTCGTATTAGGAGAGAAGTTGGATCGGTTTATAATCCACAGATTTTAATGCTTTGTTTTGTAATCCATTTGTGGAGAAATGAGATATTAAATGGCTTTATATGCGTCACCAAGTAATGGAGGAAACATTTAAAGGCACCAGAGGAGGTTGTAAAGGGAGAATAGTGTATTTAGACAACTAAAAACAAGTTATTTGAAGAAAGAAAGAGGTGTAAAATTAACATTCTGCACATTAAAACTTCAAGAAAGGGACGTTTTTGGAGATGAATATCACAGCTGAGTATTTTAGAAAGACGCGACTGTTGCAAATTCAGCTTTAAGAACAACAAAACAAAGAAATACAGAGGGAGAGAGATCACAGTTTACACTGCCAAAGCTTTTCATTCGAACAGGAGGAGCTGAACAGGAGGTGGGGTCACTCTCTGAACTATATGATCACACACACACACAAACACACATGCACGTGCACACATACACACTCTCCGTCTGCCTGTGAAAGCACATCTGAGCAGCGCAACAATAAAACAGCTGTGTTTGTGTTGGCCTGCTGATTGTTTCATTTCTCGATCAGCGCGTCAAACACACTTACGCAGACACAAACACGCCCGCTGTCCACAGAGATGGCATGACAGTGATGCATCTTGGGTAATAGGCGCTATTATTATGGAGTAGGGAGAGAGTTTATGATGGAGGAAATGTCTCGTCGACATTATTCTAACAGATGAAATGGTCATCTCCGTGTTAACTGCTGTCAAAGTGGTGAGTGGTGGGTGGAAGAGCGAGTAAGTGAGTAGATCTGGGATGAAGAAGAAGCACAAGTGGAGGTGCAACCTTTAAAAACTGAATATTTAACCTGGAGAATAATCAGAAAACGGCCCAGCTTCAAAGATTTGTATGGCAACGACAGATTTTCACAAAGAAATGTCATGCTCTTCATGCCTTTCTGTAGGTTCTTTGATAAAACAATGAAAGAGGCACTAAAAAATGTACTTAGCAAACCTCATGTTGATAAGGATGACAGTTCTGTTTGCAATGCCACATGTGCCTGGTTCTGATTGTGTGATAGTGTGAAATGTGTGCATGAGAACAGTGCAGCGAGCATGCAGCAGCGTGTAATCATGCAGATGGTGATGACAAAGTCGATAGTTTACCAGAATGTGTATGCCAACAGATGTTAAGTCCTAATGAAGCACTTCATTGATCTATAATGCAATTATCTATAAAAGGTGAAGTGCACCTGCAAGATAACATTGCTTCTGTATTTTTAAAGTTGTGTTGTTTGCAGCTAAAATGTTTAAGATGTTTAATGTAAATCACCCAAAGCACATTTCATCATTCACAAGGTAAGACACTGTCAGGCAATATTCATGTCAAAGAGGTCGTTTAAAGAGAAAGGGGGATTAAACATAAACTGTGGGATGACTTTATTTGAATGTCACGTTCAGGGGACCAAAGAAAGGTTAGAACAACGACAGTAGGGGACGGGACACGATACAATATGATGCTTTTAATCATTATACCAATGTGCAAAATGACCAAGTAAATTGTGATGGTAAAGATTATGCAATGAGCAAATAAGCTTCAGAAAGCTAAAAATGATATGTAAACTATTCTTGTGTAAAACAAAATGTTTAAATCAGCAACCTTTTTGATTTGGTTTGCACATTTGATCACTAAAGGACAAAAAAACGATGCGTATTCCAGCTTGTCATTTGGACGGATCGGACACTTTTTTAGGTTTGAGGTGATTCACTATTTCAGTTTTCAATAAGTGGTCGGATACAAAAGCTTTTTGATCACATGAACTTCTCCTCTTTTTATGAATTCCTAAATGTCGTGAAGCTAATAACAGGCCCATGAATTAAGGGAATGCATGTGAAGTATTAACTAATGAACTGTTATCATAAGCTGTATGGTGTTCCTCGTGCAATTTTTTAAACTATTGAACTTCTAGCATTTTGTAAATTAAGCTAATAAAGTTGTAGAGTCCATTGAACATGTGTGTTTCCTTGTCTAGACTATTTAACAGTTGCACACTGACTGTTTTCATATCTCTGCTTGCTCTTTGATACTGTGTTCATCGTGCTTTCATGCTGTTTAAGATGAATCTCAGAGCTCTCTGACAGGTCAGCCTGAGGTCAGGTGCTGCTCTAATGATCATTCACTCATTCTAACACATCATCTCTGTAACATCGCTCAAATAAACGGCTGATTGAATTGGACCATCGCTGGCTGCTAAAACCACTGTTAGCTTGTTGAACAGACTTTAATCAGCCGGCGCTGCAGGTTTACTTGCATCAGTTCTTTAAGATGGCACCCAGGTGAACATCGCTAATTGTTGTTTGGAGCAGCTGCCCCGACAGCTTTTTCACTTTCTCCTCCCAGCATGCTCTGCTTCACTCCCTTTCTCCATCAGGCTCCTTTTACCCCTGAATTCAATGTCAAATTAATCCTAAATATTTTACATTTTCCAGTGTTAGTTATACTTCTTTTATTTCCCTTCTTTGTTTCTATCTGTAATACAGTTTACATCTTTGGATATTTGTCCATTCACTTGTGATTGAACAATTATCTCTCCATCGTATGAGTCTTACTCTTTATGTGATTTAGAAACCACTTATCCCTCCTTAAGTCAAAGAACGCATCCATCCATCCAATTCCATCTTCTTTCTCCTCCATCCGTACGCATAACCATTTCCTCCTCCCTTCATCCCTCCTTCCATCAGCGGTCTGTTCGCTAATCAAACACCATCTGTCCTTCCATCCCCAACCTGTCAGGAACAGCTGCCAGCCGCTCTCTTAACAACACTTTTAACAACCCCGCCGCATCTTCCACGGCCCGCCGCACGCCGCCCACCGCCGGGGCCGACGTCGCCTTCGAGGACGACCTCCTCCTTTACTAACACGACAGACACATGTGGCGTACAAAAGCATGCAAGTGTCGCCTATTAGAGGGGAATAACTGATCAGTGAAAGAGTTAATAAGGAGAAATACTGTGAAGAAAGAGGGACAGAAACTTGTACTGGCCTCTCTCTGAACCTCAGAAGCACCGTTAGTGAACACAAGCAAAGTAAATAAAATCATTCCAGAGAAAGACGAATAACGAGCTAGCAGAAGGTATAAACGGAGAGATAAAACAAAGGAGAAATGGTGCTCGGTAAACGAGTGGAAGTCTAAATAGTAATCAAGGGAAGAATCAGCCGCCTGCTAAAAAAAAAGCGCTGGAGCTAATGGTGGGAAGTAAAAGCTCCCAACACATACACACACAAGGAGACAATTTCCAATCACACACACAAACACAAGAATACAATCATCTTAAACTCGCTCGCACATAATAGTTTCCTCACACATTTAATACAATCATCCCTCACAGACACGCAGCGCAAATATAATCACGCTCACACACACACACACACACACACGCACACACACACACACACACACACACACCACGCTGGCTGCACAAACTGCACTGCTGTTGTCGCGAACATGCCAAGACATTTTCAAGTGTTATATCCTGAGGAACTTCCCCAACCAATCATTGGCACATAGGCCAGATGTTCACTGGTGCTTCAATGCAATGTTCTGCTGGCACACACACACACACACACACACACACAATATATAACACTATCTGGCATCTTTCGTCTCCCTTTACGCATATGAGCATTTGATATGAGACCGAAACGCCAAGACTGCACTTTTTCATGGCACAAAAGGGGAGGAAATAGGGGTGAAGAGGGGAGAAAGAAATAAAGGAGGAAAAAAGAATGAAGGAGACAAAGTTCAATAAAAAACTGGAGTCAAGAAGGCAAAGGCAGAAGAAGACAGGGAAACAAAGTTGGAGATGAATGCCTAAACTTGACGGTATTAAAGCAGCATGGTGGAGCATTCAGGTGCTCCAGGTAAACGATAACACCTCACTATGCCACCCAGTGGGAACGTCATCATGCTAACATACAGGAGGAGGTTTGTTTATGGCTGTTGTGCAAATATGTTTGTCAGAATTTGCATGCTCAGGAGGCTCCTGTCTAAAAACTTGAGAGGCTTGCAGAATCGGGAAAATCACAAAGATGCATTGTTTCCCCAGAAAAGTATTTGAAAAGTAATTTTTAACAGGAAAACAGAGCAGCGAAGGCCCGAAATCAAGTCAGTGCTCAAAGGAGCATGGAGAATTGAAAGTATGAGAAGTTAATGTGTCTTAAAAACAATGTGGATGTGTGAAGTGTTGGAGGCTTTACTTTAAGAACAGGAGACGATTTAACTAATCAAAGGTTTAATATCTATTGATAAAGGAGAAAGAGACGAAGCAGATGAAGAAGATGAGGGAGAGGAAGAAGGAGAAAATGAAGATGATGAAAAAAAAAGGATATGAAGGCAAGACGAGGAGAAGACAGAGAGGAAAAAATGATGAAAAAGACAAAGTACAAGATGATGATGAAGATGAAGAAGAATAAAAAGACGAGCAGACAAAAGAAGAATATGAAAAGCAGAAAATGAGAAGACAAAGAAGACGAGGATGAAGAAGATGAAGGAGAAGGAGAAGTTTTATCACTCCATAAAAAAAGTCAAATTTAGACCCTACTTCACTACTTGGCTAGCTCAATAGATATATTACTGACTATCAGTTGTTTAATTCCAGTTGCTTTCAATGTATCTTCTCCTTAATGAGCAGAAGATTCAGAATAAAAAACTAATGAAATTCTACTTTCACACGGTACTCCTCTGATCTTGTTTAGTGACTCCATGGGGCTGACAATATTTAGCCCTCTTCAACGACTGTTTGGTTTTCACCTCCTCTCCGTTAGTAAATGTTTGGTAAGCTCGCTCCAGTAAGATCAGCTTGCAAAGGTTGAAGAGTTGTGTGTTTGAGTCAGTCTCAACCACGGGGTATCCTTGGTAAGCTTTAACTTCTCTATCCAAGCCCCCCTCAAACTGTTACTGTATCTTCAACAGGTTTTTTTTACTGAGATTTTGTGCCATTGCTTCTCAAACTGATTTAATTTCATGAACAATAGCCATGCCAGTTGCAAAAAAAAAGAAAAAAGGACGAGGTGTGGATTTATTCAAAGCTTCATAATTATCTTCAAAGAATAGGAGGAATGAATCTATTAAAAATGAAGTTTCGAGGACACCTGCATCTTTTGTTATGCTTCAATGTCTTTCCATTAATGCTGCGTGATAAGCTTTGCTCAGTGGGTGTGTAAAATCATTAAAACAATGTCATATTGTCAAACACCAAAGCAGCGGAAAAAGTTCAAGAATGACAGGTATTTTGGCAGGAGACCACTACAAAGATGCAATCAAAGGTAGCATTTAGAGGTTATTTGGTAGTATAAAAGTTTGGTAATTCATGCACTAGCAGCTAAAGTCAAAGCTTTCAAACTTTCTTCATCAGAGGATTTTTTTTCTCCTCCTGTTGCGTGTTATCAGACATGTAGAAGGCAGCGATCGGACACCCTGCGATGGTAAAAATTCAACCAGCAGCGAGAGGAGACTTCTGGATCAATACACACTCACACAGCGGAGATACGGGGGGCTCACACACACACTCATACATGCTTATAGATACACACACTTTCAGTATTTGCTTGAACACGCACATACTTGAGGGGAGTGTGTCGGACACGTGTCTCATGTCCAATAAGGGCATTAAGTCCAGTCAATAAGGGCCTTTCAAGAATACCAGGGGTTCTGTCAATGACACACACACACGAGGGTGGATAAAACACCATCATCTGAGCACACACACACACACACACACACACACACACACACACACACACACACACACACACACACACACACACACACACACACACACACACACACACACACACACACACACACACACACACACACACACACACACACACACACACACACACACACACACACACACACACACACACACACACACACACACACACACACACACACACACACACACACACACACACACACATCCCCTCTCACTTTGTCCTTTAAGCAGACAAAAGTGGAGTGAGGCCCGGGGCCGTTCCATTTTAATCCACATCAGCCACCTCTCCTGACACCTTCCTCATTATGTCTCTTATCTTTCTTACAGTTTGCTCCTTTTACCTTTCGCCGTGTTACTCTCTTTTGTTTTGTTTTTTTGTCCCTGGTTGGTATGCAAGCAAAATGAGCCAGAAGCCAATCATAACTTCTGATTCAAAAATTCAGACAATAAAAGGTGCACAAACCTTAAAGAAGCTGGACTAGATTTGCACTTATAGCGGTTGTTTGCATCACCTGAAAGTACATGATTATTATTCTTGTTCAGTCGTCTTATTTAAATTCTTTTGTTTGATTAATCACCAAGTTAAAAAGAGATTATAAAATGACAAAGTTGGTGTCAATCGTAATATTGCAATTTCCTGGAGGGCAAGGTGAAACTTCAGACCGCGTGTTTTGTCTCAGAAACACACAGAGAAAAAGCATTTTAATGAATAACTCAAAAGTCTTCATTATTATTCTTTTGCTAAACCAAAGCATTCAATGGTCAAAAACTAATTCTTGGCGTTGGAAGAACACATTTCTTTTGCAGACTCACGGAGAGACGAATGTGTTCTTTTGATTCAGGGTCTTTGCTCCCTGCCTGAGTCTGTTTGTGTCCTTGGTTCGAGAGTTTCTCCCACACGTCACTTTGACTGAGAGCAACCTTTAGCGCCGAGGAAATCTTTAGACTGCTTGTGGATAAAATATGTGAGCGAAGACAAAAACTTGACATGTGGAGCAGGTGTGTGCGCGTGTGTTTAGATCTTCTGAGTCTCTTAAGCTCGGTGTCTGCGTTGTCCTTTTGTTAAGACCCCGCAGCGGGCTGAAGAATTTCATTTATCAAGACATGGATAGGGCTCCTACAAGGGCCCTCTTCAGACACACACACATACTATAAATAACTAAGTGACAAAGTGAGGGAGCAACTAGTAGATGGAAAAGAGGGAGAGTAAGGAGGCTTTTTGGTTTGTAAGTATGGAGAAAAGTTATGAATATGAGACACAAAGAAGAAAGGATAAATGAAGAATAGATCAATTAGTGCTGGATAAAGTGGCATGAAAAAGAAGCAGCAGAGGGGAAGAATCTCAGCCCTCCCGTGCTCGTCTCTCCACACACAAGCGGACTACAAATAAGCTTGTGCGGCTTCTTTGAACACGCAGTGGTCAAGGTTCACTGGCAGGTCAGCTGGGGGACCGGCTGAACACAACATGGAAAATATAACACACACATGCACAGCGACACACACACACGGACACAAAGACACTTGTGGACAGCTGTCAGTTGGCAGCTAAGCAGGTCTGAGATGAAACAATGGGGCTGAAGGAGAACAGCAAAGAGTTTTATTGGGGTTAAAACAAGGTTAAGCTCTCAGATTGGCATGTGTCGGGGTAAATCAGACCCAGACATGCCAGGAATCTTATGTGTGTTTATGATACGCAAACATCCGAGAGCAACAACGTTTTTTACAGTTACTGCTAACATGATGAGACACTGAGGAATTCTGTCTCTAGTTTTCTGCAGACAGCTTTAACAGTACTGTATTTATAGTAATCACAGGAATTATCAATTAAAAAGTGAAGAACAGGCCTGCAAATGTACCTGCTGTATCTTCCTGACTTATTTTGAAATGGTTTGGTCTGAAAATGTCTAATACTGATGACTGTGTCATTTTGAAGGTTCTCTAAAGCCCCGTGTTTGGGATGCAAGATCTGGCTTCAGAGTAAAAGTCTCCGGTTGTTTTAACCGCACTTGATCTTTTTAGCGTGTGTTTGCACGCTGCTGTCGTCTTGTGTAACACTGCCACACTCGTTTTCTGCTCCGTGTGCCTCTGTTAAGATGGCAACAAACTTTGGACTAACTGAACAGCAGACAGTGGGTTACTGGAGGTTGGAAGCTTCATTTTGAAACCACTTTTTGGCAACCATTTAGTCTTTTTGTACAGAGGCCCTAAACAGACATGCATATATATATTTGATTTACTTTTTGTTGGTTGGGATTCAGCTTCCGTTTCTCCAACACTTAACTGCAAAATTTTGATCCACAAACATGAGAAGTGTCAAACAAAACTTCACTTAAGTTTATGAGATTGGCGCCAGTAGCGTAGTGGTTAGAGTTCACGCTCCATGAACAGAGGCTATAGTCCTCCAAGCAGGCAGCCTGGGTTTGAATCCATCATGTGGCTCCTTTCCCGCATGTCATTCCCCTCTCTCTCTCTGATTTCTAACTCTCTCCACTGTCCTACCTCTAAAATAAAGGCATGAAAAGCCCCCCCCAAAAAAGTGTATTGAATTGCCTTTTAAGAATGAAACCATCCGCCCCGGCTTTGAGTTTTTACTGATGAAAATGGTATCATAGCATGAAGTTTATTCTGCTTTATTTTCATGTCTTTATAGATTCAGACTCTTGAATTGATGCACTGTACAGTCTCTGAACTTGACCATGAAAACATGAACAATCCTGCCCTTTTTAACTCATTCTACAATTGGATCCGTTTCTGTTACATTCGAGCAGCTTTGTCGCAAAATCAGAAAAAAATAGCAACAAGAAGGATGTAAACTGTGTTTGGAGATGAAAAAAAAAACACACTAATCAATTAGACATTGTTGATCCATAACAATACGCTCCAGGGTTTTTCTATTCAAAGCCTCTTACAGTGCCAGGGCATCACAGCGTATAATACAGCGGGGCACGGAGCTGCATATTATCATGTAATGCTCTTTTACTGCCCCCTGCCTTCTCTCAGACCAGATGAGAGCAAAGAGAAGGAATCTAAGCCTCTGAGTGAGGATAACAATGGCAAACATATGATGGTAATGAAATGTTGTGAAAATATTTGGGAGATAGCTTTGGCTTTGAAGATATCTACAGATTACTAAAAAAAGACGAGAGGAATCAAATGTTGAAGGGGATCAAGTTTAGAGGTTTTAAAGGTTCCCCAGAAAGCAGAAACTCTTCCTTTTGTGCTCAGGCAAAGAATGAATCCAGGGTACCAATTCCAACATAAAGCAGTGAATCATAATACAGTTGTTTTTAGTGTCAGCTCAGACTGATAGAGTGAGTCATCTATCGTCTTAATGATGAAGGAGTTAAATGTGCACTACTCTTTATAAACATCTCTTTTGTTTCTTATCATTTATTCTAGAAATCTTAAACTGTGTCATGGCGGTTTCTCTTGCCTTGGTTCACAAACTTTTCATCCTGCTGCCGGGCTAGTTTGACTAACAAGACATTTATTGTGTGTCTTTCTGTCATCTTCTCCTGCTGACAAAACAGAGTAATGGAAAACTATTTTGGTGTGAAATCATCTTTGATGTCCCTAAAAGCTGAGTTTGTGCAGCCTAAATGTACCTGAATGTCACTCTGAGCAGTGTCAAGGTTTTGATTATTTCTCCTTTTTATACTGACCAATAGATTGCTTCCTAAATGCTTTCAATTTAAGCGACCGAGATAAAATCTACTGTCCTTGTTTGTATAAATATCTTCCTAAGTTTATCGGAGGTTAGTTTGTTGCCACACAGGTAGCTGTTTGGTTTGGGGTGTTTCTGTGTTTCTGTGTTTCTGTGCTGACCTGCAGCAGAGAAAGAGTCAGAGAAAACGGGAATTTCATGTAATCAAATTGAACTTCAGGTGAGAGAGTATCTTTCAATAAATTACTTATTTGAGTCATTGTAAGACTGCTCCTTAAGTCCACGATGGGCATGCCAACTTATTTTTATAGTATGTTCTGCAGCTGCCCTTACAAAAAAACATGCATGCAGTAAGAACACATTTGGGATCCCTCAAACATTTGAAATGTGATTGCCTTGGATAAATGAAACGGAGTGCACCAAGCTTTGCCTAACTAAAAAAGCACTGGCTTGCAAACCTTAAAAAGACACATGATGTAGGAGTGATTCAACATACGAAAGTGCTGTTGTATGTTTCTTGCACACAAAATACTTTGAAGTTTGGGTTTCACAATCGAGGTTTTTAGTGATAAAGCTTGCACAATGTAATCCTCCCTAAAAAGCTGACATACTGCAGAAATGTGCAGACTTTACCTATAAATGTCAATATTTTTGCAGGGAAAAAGTGCATTAATATGACATATACAGTCCAAATACACAACTTGAAATAACAATAACAGTGAACCGTCTCTACTAGTGGCAGCCAGACGACACACAAACTGGGTTAAAACCTAATTTTGAAGCTGAAAAAGAGCAATGCACTAAAACTAAGAACACATGGCAGGAATTACAAAAAACATTGTTTCATAAACATAATCTGAGTTGAAGCATTTGGTGACCTGACCTGACGACATAATCTGCCCAAAGATGACGCAGACCTCCTCTACTAATCCAGCTCTTTCTCCTCACTCTCTCTTCCTCCTCCATCCTCAGACCACAGGCTTCAGCTTACACACACAAACCATGACTGCTTATTCAAATAAGGGTTTGGCCATTATTGACTAATTGAACTAAAGCATAAATTAAGCATATTGCAGGGATCTCTTTATATGCATTGTCTTTTCTGATCAAACTCCCAGCTGCTTGTTAACTTACATTCTAGAGAGCAGGGAGGCTTTAACAGCTAAGCTCAGCTACCATTTCCTTTATGTGAGATAATGCAGTTTACATTTTTGACCTCTGGGAGTTACTGACTTCAAACTGCTAGAATAACGCTAACTCACTTAATATATGCATTACACCGTTTGTTTAAGCTCCCTTTTGCCTTGTCAAGTCGTCTGATTTTTGTGTGCAGCTCTCCTTTGCAGCCAGAAACACTGAAAAACGAAACCTCTGCAGAATGCTTCACGACATCAGGAGTATCAGCTGTTCCTCACCCAGAAGGCACTGCAGGTTCTGGTCTAGGCTCTTGTAATTGCAGGAGAGTCAGTAACTAACACAAGTTCTCTAACATCCCTATTCTGCTACCTGCGCTGGCTACCCGTGGCACTTCAACTATGATTCAATTCACACTTTTTGGATCCTTTTTTTACTGCAAAGGCCGAGACTTATCCTTCATCCAAGACCTGGATAACAATACAACCCAACCTGTCGCCTAGGCCTGCACAATATGAGAAAAATATGCCAGGTGCATTCAAATTATTCAATATTACAATAACAATGTGAAGTGCAATAAAATAACAAATCAATGAATCGTGTTTTTCCGTGCTAACGAGTTATATTCAGTTGCTTTCTTTTCGACCTTCAATAATCTAGCTCGTCATCTCCAGATAACAACGCTGGTTTCCCCGTGATATCGACTTCATCTCAGATGTTTTTTTCACTGTATCTTGGTAAACAAAGCTGATTTCCCCTTTATAATAGACGAATACATCACATTATCTCGAGACAACAAAGCTTTTTCTTGTGATAATGGGATCATTTCTGGCTACCAAACGGCAAATAAAAAAATGTAGAAAACAACAACTGGCTGTTCACTGTGAAAGGCCAGACCCAGGCCTGACCAATGAGAACAGCTCTTGAGAAAGCAGCTGGAAATGACTCATTTCCACAGAAAAAACGGTGTAAGTAAAATGTAAGAATGTCCACCTCAAGCTTTCATAGAAATAAAATATATATAAGCAATTGATTTTGACAACACACACACACACACACACACACACACACACACACACACACACACACACACTTATACACGTCTATGACTCGACTATGAGAAAGCGCCTTTGCTCTTCAGACGGTTGAAGGAGGACAATAATAACACAAACTGACAAACAAGATGGCTGCCGGGCGCTCTCCTAAATTGAGTGGATGCAGGTCCCGGTTAAGCCCAGCTGCGTTTTACTAGGGAAAGGTTTTAAAGGGGACACGCTGAGCAGATATACACTGATTGAATGCAGCAACATCCCCCCCACCCTCCTGTCATTATAACACAGTTTCTCCTTGAGAACTAAATCTACTTATGATTGTTTTTAGATTTCTTTTTTCGTATATTCCTTATCATTTTCTTTAATTCAAAAGGACAATCTGGACGTCGTAATCCATCATGGATTTAACATTTCCCCATACGCTCCACTGCCCCTCCCGGAGCCAAATACTCGTAATGATTTAGGACTCGTGGACTGACTCAAGGGAGATAGAAAAGAAAAAGGGATGAAAAGGAACCAGAAAAAGACAAGAGGTTGGATTAAAAGAGGTGAGAGAACAGCAAAAATGACAAAGAGAAGAAAAGGGGAGGGAGGAACGGGTGCAAAGAAGTCTCTTATCAATCAAGACGAGGAATAAAATGAGGTTGTAATATTCACAAATGGTGCCCAAGCTGTGTACACCCACCCTTGCCACCCAACCCCATCCCCCCACCCTCTTCCCCTCTGCCTTGATAGTATTAGAAAAATGAAAACGAAATCTTTAGATTAGAAAGATTGGAAAAATTGAATTACGGCGCTCGCATGGGGGCCGAGTGGATGAGCGAGAGCCAAATCTTCATCTCGGACGGAGCAGGAGGGGGAGGGAGGGGGGTGAAAATGATGAAAAATGAAAGAGGGTATATCTGGAGGGGGAGTTGTATGGATGAAGGGAGGGATGGAGGAGAGATAAGAAGTCAGGGTCACCTGGGTGCTTCGGCCTGTTTTTCTTAGAAATCCAAATCCAACAATCAGTTTAAGCTTCGACAGAAGTGTACGACCCAGAGAGGAAAGGAGGCACCAGGACGGCCTCAGATTACCTTCACCATTTGGTTTTCTGAAGAAAGTCGTGACAAAAAACTTTGCATCAGGCTGGGAAGAAACTTCAAGTATACATTCAAATCAATCAATTTGAGATCTGATATCTTTAAAGGGGAAAAGAAGCATTCGTTCTCTGGTTTCAGCCTTGAAAAAAACTGACGATTTACTGCTTTTTGTTTTATTTAAACAAGCTGGTCATACTATACAAGTTAAATCAAGCCTTTGACTAAGGGGCTTTAAGCCCCTTTTCGACCAAAGGCCCCCAGAACTAAAAGGTTCAGGAACTTCTCTTCAAGGAACTAAAAGGTTCCTGTGGCCAATGGTTGTCTGCGTTTCCACCACTGCCTGAAGTTCCGGGAAGTTTATGCAAATCAGGCTGTATTGCTTTGCAAATGACTTCATTGATTATCAATGGAAAGAAGATGAGTGCTGTGTTAGTGTCATTAAAGGAAAGAGGACTCTAATCAAAATGTTAGAAGAATTAAACTGGATACCTTACTCCCTTCATTTCACCAAGACACACCTCTTAGGGAGATAAATGATTTAAACCCCTGCATTGAATTTCTTGAAGTTAATATAAGGGTAAAGTATTTTTTGTGATTATGACATTTAAACTTTAGAACATCTGATTTTTTATCGTGAATACACAAGATCTGTGTAGGATCATTTTGAAATTGTATTTCTGAAAAAGATTTTCAGTCACCAAAGTTAGAATATATTTTATTTAAAGATCGTTTTTTTAATGGAGAATAAAGAAAGAAAAAGTCCCTGATTATTTTTGTAGAAGTCAAACCAAGTTGTTTTATCTCCATGAATGAGTGAATGACTTAAAATACACTTAAATAAAAACTAATCAAATTTAAGAGATTAAAAAAACTATAAAGGTTTTAAATACAGATGAAACCTCTGACTCTTCTGTTGTTTGATTTTCTATTCATTTTTATTTTTAGTTTAGTTAATTTGTTCTTAAAGTCATACTTAGTCTAATCTAATGTGTTTTGTACCTTTTAATAATTGTAACAGTCAAACTTTGATTTAAATAAAGGTAGGGTAAAAACAATGGGCTTTCAGCTGCAGTCTTTCAAACACAGTGGGTGATCTAACACCCTGCTGTGACTGACCAATCAGAGCCATTCAGCTCTGCAGGGGCTGCATGCCCTATTGTCAAAAGTCCCTGGACCTTCAGAAAGTACATAACCCCTAGCAGGGTCTTTTTTAGGGGTAAACTTCTACCCCAGAACTACATTTCTACCCTGGTAGATCTGGTGGAAACGCACGTAGTTCCTCAAAAAGACCATAGTTCTGGGGGATAGTTCCTCCGGTCGAAACGGGGCTTAATGTAATAAACATCAATGGTTAAGAGCGATGTGTAGGTCCTCAATCAAGCTGAACAGCAAACAGGTGCACTTTGGGGAGGCTGGATGAAATGATCAAAACAATGGGCTACAAGTGTTTATTGTTGGGTGGAAAAAGTCCTCTGAAGAGAGAAGTAGGCAGACACAAAAAGGTATCCAAGGCGTGTGTGGCAAACCCCACACCTTGCACACTCCAGCGATAAACACATCTGGCCTATTGTTTTCACTTTAACTAATGCTTTGGAGAGTTCTTAAGAGGATTTTTCTCGAGGTTTAAGTAAGTTAAGTTGTTTGTTTTGCCTTCAACTGATGAAACAAGTTTTTTGGCTGTCACTTTTATTCAATTTCACCATTAAAAGTTAACGTTTCGGGGCGCCAGTGGCCGAGTGGTTAGTTCACGCGCCTCATGTACTGCAGAGAGGCTGTAGTCCTCAAAGAGAGCAGCCCAGGTTTGAATCCGACCTGTGGCTCCTTTTCTGCAGGTCATTCCCCACTCTCTTTCTCTCCCTGATTTACGACTCTATCCTCTGTCCTGTCTGGCAAAAATTAGAAATGTGAAAATGTTTACATAAAATAATTGATTGCAATAAATTCAGACTTTGGGATTCATTGCACAGCCCTAATATTCATGAGCTATAGTTTGTAACAAAACTGTGATAATGTGTCTTCAAAACATTTGTTAAATAAACAGAAGACATTATGTATTACAAAATGAACACTCACAACTTCAGGTTGTCACTTATTTGTTGCACACTTTTCATACAACAGGGCGATGAGGTGTACATTTGGAACTGCTCCTTTAAAAAGTAAAAAAGTCTGAGCTAAAAAGAGCAAAGTGGCGTACAATCATTGTTGTCTCTTCGTTATTGTACAACAATTTGTGAAGTTGATTTCTTCATATAAATGTATGAAAAGACCTTCGTGCTTAGGACATCAAAGACTCGTCACAGAAAGCTTCAGTGAAAACACCACTAATATTTCTCAGTAAAAAGCATTAAGACATCTATTCAAAGTGATTCCTCTTAAAAAAAAAAAAAAAGACTTTCAATTCAATAACAAAGATGAGAGGGGGCTGACCAGTATCCCTGACCTCACATGTCCTCCTGCTTCTTTTGAACTCCAGCTTTAAGAACAACAGCGCCCTCTAGAGGCTGATCAGGGTGATGCACGAGGCGCTGACTACAGTTTGACACAATAACACAGACCAGCACCCTCACAGATTAGACACTGGTGCATCACTCAGCATCTTCTGGTGAGTAATTGGTTAGAGCTACAGTTTATTAAATAGATTAGTAATTATGTAACTTTCCTCACATTATGTTGAGGCCGTTGATAGTGAAGACAAGTTTAACATTTGGCCACAAGATGGCACATGTCCTGAAGAACTTCTTACCATAATAAGGGATTTTCTTTAAATTAACTATCGTATGATGAATCTGTTCTGAGACCTGTGAAGCTAAAAAAGATACAAGAAGTCACTTCAAACCAAACAAAAATCGAATTACAAAAACTGGAATTAAAAATGTAAAATCAAATGAATGAAACACATAAATGTGTGCTGACACTTGGACTTTGACTCACGATACAGTGTAAAACATATGGAGACTGATCATCCTGCATTGGTGAGATAAACTCTTGACTGAATCATTTCAGGAGAATCGACGCTTTGAGGCCGATTGTATTTGAAGAGCCCGGGACATAGGATGTATGTTTTCAACATAATGAGTAGTAATGTTTTTAATTCACAAATGTTTCACTGCAGCAGCATTTTCTAACTTTTAAAAAGTGAATTTGGCCGGGTAAATACATGATTAAAACATAATAACTAATGAAGTTAATAACAAATAGAAAAGGAACAAAATATAAAGCAGAAAATACAATGTTAAGTATATTAAATTGAATAGCGACATCATGACTGAATTATGTTATTTAATTGATGGTTAAGTCACAATACTGCTTTGTAAAATCCTGCTACACTAAATACTTTTACTGTAATACTTCCTCTGCATCATGTTCAGACAAAATGTTCTAAGATTAAACTATTTTTATTTGATGTCATTATTTCTGCATCGATGTTTTTCCACCTTCTTTGAGACGCAAAATGTTGCTGCATATGTCTGAAGAACAGATTTGTTTTAAATTTGCAATTCCCTCTAACTTCCACTAGGTGTCCTTGCAGACTTATTAATAACTGGCTGCTCAGTAAGTGTTGGTCACAAAGCTTTTACCTGCACTTTCCTTTTTTTTAATTGTACAACATGATGAAGGTGTGAACTCTTTACTTCTGTAGATTTTAGAATCTGCAGATTTGTCTTCGATGTTTGTAAAATGAAGATGAACTAATTATTCCAGTTAATGTGTGAGTTGAATTCAATCCTTTTACGGCAATACTCTGTCACTGTGCCTCCTGAGAAATGACCTTCTGTGATTTGAGTGCTGTGCAGAAACATACAGAGAAAGTAGTTGCTGTTGTTTGTGATCACATGTCCACCTTGTTGTGACATCTTCATCATGCACTGATTGAGAGTGACGGATTGAAAAAGAGGGGATTAAAAGTATGAACCACCAGGGGCCCTCAGTGATCCGCACTAATCTGTCTTTGGAGCCGCCAGCATACAGCTCAGTCATTTTATTCACAATCAGCTGTGAGAGGTTGAAAAAGCTATTCTGGTGTTCTGTCACGCAATCCCAGCAGCCATTTCCAGCGGCTGTATGTGAAGCCGCAGGCGCGATTTTCTCTTAAGAACCATCATTCACCTAATAATGATTCCTCCGTATTATTGAGTGACAGGGAAATCAAAGAGAAAATAATCTATTAATGTATTCAATCAAGCATGACAGCTTCAGTAACAACACAGATTGCGTGTTATTGAGAGCTGTGTGGCTGTCCGGTGCTTTTCATTCATTCTCTTCATTCAGTTTTTCAGTCATTCATACCAAACACAGAAACATGCTGCCATCTTTGGATTTAAGATTCAAAGTGAAAAGAGGAAAAAAGACAAACCAAAGAGTTAAAGCTGATAGCAGGGGATTGATGCTGGGGTTAGGATTGGGTGACAGATTGAAAAAGCTCAATCCTCGTTCATAAAAAAGAGAGAGAGAGATTGGCGGGCGGTCAGACTTAACGTGTCAACTTCACGAGTGAGAGTGGTTTCTGTCCCATCGAGCTGGGAATACTGAGACCGGCACGCAGGGATTCTGCTGTGAAGAGATTATGTAATCGACTGTACGAAGCCTCCAGGGGCAAACGGGGAAAGAAATACTACTGCAGGGAGACGAGTTCACCACAGACAACCTCATTTTTTCTTTCCATTTGTGCTTCTGAGTGGATTTGAACCAGCAACCTCCTGGTTTCTGCTTCTCCGACATGTCTTCACCCAGTTATTTCCTGCTGCTACGCACTCTGATTTAGTACGTTCTGCTTTGTGATGAACGTTTAAATGATTCCTCCCCTGCAGGGCGTGGAAATGTAAACCCGGATTAATGGGTCATTAGAAATGTACCAGAGTTTTTTTTCATCCTGCAAAATGAATTAAGCTCCGAGTTTTTTTTCCCCCCTCGTCTCCACACACATGCATGTGTGTCAGGACACAGACTGAGAAAAAGAGATGTGCACTAAAAAAAGAGCCAAGATTCACTGTCGGATTTAAAATGTGACATACGCCATGTGGGCTCTGTGTTGATGAGTTTAGGGAGAACAGTTATTATTACACTTTGGATCATGAGATCTTTTATCTGCATATTATAACACTGCTGATTGGCTGGCTGAGTTATTTCAAGTATAATTGCTATAGGGCTGATATTACCAACTATTGCCATTTTCAATTCATCTCCTGATTATCCTCTTTATGAATCAATAGTTACAAAGCATTCGAAAGTGGTTTACAAAGTCCTGAGTAGGGTGAGAATCGCAGGTTAACTCATTGTACGATATGATGCAGTACAATACAGTCTGACACGAAATGTGGCCCAAGGTAACGTAATCTAATAATACAGGGTGTCTCAAAATACAACATGACACCATTCAATACGCTACCATAAGTTTTGATACGATATGTCAGGGTGGAAATCAGGGTAACTCATGATATGATAAAAGAGCCCATAGTAAGGACCATATGATGGGCGCTTTTATGCCCCGACAGCTGACAGAGTCAAATCAGAGAGACAATGACATGCTGTAAATCAGCCACAGGCCGGATTCAGCACCCTGGTCTCTGCACTGGCACCCCTGATAGAGCCAATCTGAGATAACTTATAAATTGCAAGACAATCAAGAATATAAAATGCCCCTAAAGAGGTACAGAGGAGGATTCATGTTTTTTTCACTGCAATTTGGTGTCAATGTCACCTCTTGAACCTCACGCTTCATCCTTTCACACGATATTATCCCGCAGTCATCTTCTACTTTCTTTTTCTTCTTCTTATTTGGCCAATTAACTTCACCTCACCTTCTGTCATGCACCAGCGTGAGGAGTCATGAAGTAGTGATGCAGTGGGTCAAGCTGGGTTTTTTAAGATGTAAATAATTGGCACCAGACAATCAATCATTTTACTACACAAGTCAGGATGACGTTATAGTCCTAGATATCTTCTGAGTGAATATGAAAATGCATAAACCATCAGATTCTGACATTTCAGAAGCAGGATGCACCCTTTTTTTGTGCCTATTTCGCTTTAAATACACTTCAAAGATGAATCCATAATGGACAAAGTTGCAGATCATTAAACCAAGCCGACTTTCATCTCTCCTACAGAATATTTCTGCGAATGTTTGCCTCTGTATGTTGTGCACTGACCTCAATACTATCCTCATCATGCATTCAGCAATGTTGATTTCATGTTGACATTTGAGTTCTGAAATCATCAATTTTGTATGTTTACGTAACAGCGTTTGCTGTTCTGTTTTTTCTCGGCTCTATAGATTTGATCTTAGCACAACCCGAATGCATCACGGATTGATTAAAGTTTGATTATGATGAAATAAACATGACATCAGTCATCAAAGTGAGTTATAATCTCTCAGATAGTCGCATTTCAAAGGGAAACATTCATATGAAAAGTTATACCAAATAAACGGATACACTTAGAGATTGACTTTGATTTCTAAAGTATCCTGTCGTCATGTGTGCTACACTTGGTTTATTTTTGTTCCTGATGTGATAGCTGGAGACTTAATGTTCATTAGATGATGGATGGTGACACAGAGGGAGAGTCTGTACTTTAGCACACAGACACCAGAATGAACAGATCATCAATCTGAAGGGAGCTCTGAGTCCTCTGCAATGATGCTGTTAGCTGTATTTCATGGTCTCACACGGACACTGGGCTACTACACTGACAGCTAACTACAAGATGACAGCACATTGTGCATTCTGCTACAGGTAGTCAACTTATCGACGTGTCAGCTGAGCAATTTTTCCAGTGTTTTTTTCAGGCAAGATGCACAAAAAAGCAGGCTCTGAAATAAGATAAGCAGCTGCTCTCTTTTTCTAGAACAATGAATTCAATATGTGAAGGTTTTGACCTGTTGAGGACATCATGGTGGGTTTAGACACATTTTAAAGCAGCAATTCTTCAATGTTTACTGAATTAATGTGACTCACTAAATAATACAAATCATTGACAGATCAAAGATGGACTTCATTGTTAGCCCTTGTTGAATGTAACCTTAGTAAAAACGAGTGTTTTACCTGAATGACATATTTTGTCCTAATAGTTTATAAAAGTTTGCTTTAGTACATTTGATGAGAACAGAAGTTTCATTGAGTGCGTGTACATGGACTCGAGTGTCCTGGTTAAGACTCAATCACCTGTCTTTACATGTAATGGACAATGACCCCCTATAACAACATTTAATGACATTTATCTACACTTTGTTGTCTAGTTGAAACCACAAAGGTGATGTGCATCAGGGAAGAAGCTTGTAAATCAGACTAAGTCAAAATGCTGAAAAGATCTCAACATGCAAAAGTCATTTATTTTTGGTAAAACCTTAACCTACGGATAATGACGATTTATGCTTTGCAATGTTTTCTGTCATATCATGATGTTCTGGACGGTTGGTTGACAAAATGAGACTTTAAAGACGTCCTACTGGACTGAAAGAAATTGTCATAAATATCTTTCACTCGTTAATTCAATAAAAAAAAACATTATGAGAGGCAGGTAAGAATCCAGGGGACTCACACAAAACATGAAATGCCTCCATCATCGTTAAATCACTTCATGTCAAACCTCAAATAGAACAAAGTGCCTCCAAACCATAGCTCGGAAGAATATGACGGGTTTGAGTCCAATCAACTCAGACAAACTTTGCTTTTAAGACACAGATTGTACTTATGAACTCAATCTAGAAAATATCTGGGTGTGTGACAGAAAACCTGTTGAACCATCCATCAAAATACTGAGTTTATCTGTGACTTACTATACTCCAAGATTATTTCAGTCCTGCCTGCACTGCTCCTTTTTAAGACTCAAACTGCTTTTAAAACAAAATAACTTTTCTTCCATTGGTAGTACATGGCTCAAACACACACAACAACACACACACACACACACACACACACACACGCGCGCACACACAGAGAGAGAGAGAAAAGCACTTTGTATTTCCCTCACGTTTAGTCTACTCTAGTCAGTTGTCGGTTTTAGAGAGAGTGTGAGAAAGAGTGAAGAGGAGAGAGACTGTGTGTGTGTGTGTGTGTGTGTGTGTGTGTGTGTGTGTGTGCGTGTGCGTGTGCGTGTGTGTGTGTGTGTGTGTGTGTGTGTGTGCGTGCGTGTGCTTGCGTGTGTGTGTGTGGGGTGGTCAGTGGGAGATTGCATAACGCGATTAGACTGCAGGAATCTGAGAGAGAAGTCTTATTGTTCACGTCCATGTGAGGTAGAAAGTGTGTGTGTGTGAGAGAGAGAGAGAGATGGAGAGAGAGAGGGAGAGAGAAGCCGTTGTTCATGACCATGTGTCACAAGGTCAGACGTCAAAGACAAAAGAGCGACAACATGAGGCACAGAGTCTGTCAGGCATCATACTGGCCTCCTTCAAATCAATACACTGAGCTGTCGTTCTGTCCTTGTTTCCTCATTATTTCTGCAGAATATTGATTTATTGTCACAACACTTGCAGAAGAGTCACTTACACACAGTATACGTTTTTTGTTTTGAAGAGGGGACTTTCAAAACTTGCTCCTAAGTGAGAGTTTTTTCACTGACTATTTGAGGAAAATAATGAATCTTCTATGTTTAGAGCGTAGGCTGTATAAAACATGGACGTAGTCTCAGTGACATCACCCATTGGTTTCTGAAAAGGCGCTTAGAAGCTTAACGATGGCGGTCACCATATTGAAATGCCGACTCTACCTTTCTCTTGATCAATCTAGAAACAGGCAGAGAAGTGGAGCTCTTGCCCTCCTGGCAATAGAGGTCGATGGATCGATTGATCGACCAATGATTGAACCAAATCTATGGAAAGTCAAAACATCGATCTACATCGTCATCTTTATGATACGTCTTTATTTTGAAATCCCCAGCACCGGAGGTTGCTGCTTGGTTTAGACCGACTTAATCAGCTTTAATTACACACCTTCACACTCCACATTTTCAAGTCAAAAATAAGTATTTACAAGCACGATTGGAGCTGGATTGGACTTGATAAGTGCAAAACTAAACTGCATACAAGCATGCAAGCCCATCAGTTCTTTCCGAATAAGCATTCCCGTCATGTATAAATCGATTATGTGAGCATCCAGGTGTCATTATGTGTTCGAACTCAAAGCTGCAAAGTTAAAATACCTGCATAGTCTTTTTTTCTTCTTCTGGGGATTTTTTTAATTAAAGGTTGAAAATGTCTTTGAAAAGACCGGATTTCCACCACCACTGCTAAATGACTTCGACAACAAATAATGCTAGTAGCAGCAATAATATGATAAAAAAGTATTAAGCAAAATTGTATTTTGTGACACGCTGATGATGTAACCGCGTTACAGCAGGTTGAAAGAAGTCCTGAATGTTAAGACATGATAACAGCCTTTTTATTTAAACAAAAAAACTAAGTTTAAAGGCCAGTTGATGTCCACGGAGGAATTGTAACACACTCAATTCTTTTAATGCCCCTCTGCTATCAACAATATAGCCTTTAAACCTCCAAAAACAGGCTTAAAGATATCATACCAGGACCTCACAAGTGAAACAACTAAAATATAAAAGGAGTGAAAAGAACAAGAAAACAATGCTGACACTTCAGCAAAAGACAGCCGTGCTATCGCTGCTTTCCCCATGAGGTGGGGTATAATGATTTCTTTTAAGGACTTGTGAGTGTGTGTGTTGGGGGACATGTGTGTGTGCATGTGTAGCCCTAGGTTAAGAGCAGCAGGATCAGCCCTCCTCCATCTATTAATAATTAAACTGTAATGGTCAATATACCCTGAGAGGCTGAGAGCTGTGCAGGATACAGCGGGAGATTTACACAGCCCTGCAGAAAGAAAGATGGAGCACAAAGAAGGGAGGAGGTGAAATGACACACTGGAGTGAAAATACGTCAAATAAAAATGTAAGAAACAAAAATGAGTGATATCAAATTCTTGCTCTTTCTTAGCATCAAGTCCAGAAAGACTTTTATGTCCTATAAAACACCTGTAGCCTTCTTTACAACACTGAATTCATGCAGTAAAGATGCAGCATATCATCATAAACCAATTATGAAATAAAAACAAAGACAGCTTTAGAATCAGGCTCCAGCATCGTGTTTGGTTGTGAATATTTGCTGTCACGCTGTGGTTTCTCGACAATGAACCTTTTTCTCAGTGACAGCAAAGAACTGTCAAATCAGTGACTGGATTCAACTTTAAGAAGAAGCGAGAGAGGCATCATTTCTTCTACAACAATAACCTGTAATAATGCAGACAAGAGCTGGATGACAGCATGATGAAAAATGTTACTGATAATGTCACCCAGCTTCGTTTCAGTGACTTAATGTGTTTGTAAAAGAAATCTGAAAAGGCTCAGCACACAATAGGAGACAAAGAAGTAGTTTTGACAATATGTCTCGATGCAAATGTCACTTGAGCTACTTGGTAGAAAGGGCAATCACTGCAATAGGGTTTGATCTTTTCAGAAAGGACAAAAGAGACTGTGAGTTATCAAGAGCCTTCAGAGAATGCTCAAGTCTGCAATATCTGTTTCATGTTTAATCCTGGAATGAATACCTGCAGAGGGATGGAAGATCCAGAGAGCATGGACTAGAGTAAAAGGCAAAGAAAGGAAAGTTTAAATTGTCATCTCTTGTTCTGTGCAGACTTTCTGCATAAAGAAATACATTAGCATCGTGCTTGATAGTGTCGTACAAGTAAAAAGGATCCCCATTGTGAATCTCTAAATCGCTTTAACTGCAAAAATATCTTAATATTGATCAACTATGACATAAAGATGCTACAGTACATCTTTGAGTAGTAAATATTGTAGCACAATCTGCACCTGGAGCCTAAAACTAGCAGCACAGGTTCAACCCAAAAACTAGGACATTCAATGAACGTAACATCTGACACTTTAAACGGCAAACATGGAAAGGCCGCAAACAAATCCATTAGTTTGACTTATTTGTGTCACACCGCTAAAATACACATTTAGCTGATGGTGGGCGAAATTAAAAATGCTTAATTCCCTTCATAGATGAATTTATGAAAAGCCAATTTCTGTCACTAATTCAACCAAACATGGGAAGAGGACGCAGCAGAAAAAAAGGCTTAAGGCCAGTTTTCACCCAAATGAAGCATTAATTCTATTTGACGTTTGTGAAATGAGCAAAGAATAATGCAAATGAGTCCATGTTTTCATCCACTACTGCTATATTAATAGGAGGAGTTTGTTGTATCAACATTAACAGCTTGAATTCCCGAGAAGCCAGTACAGTGATGAGTAACAATTGCAGAAAAAGAGGACACAGTGAGACGACAAAACAAAAAGAGAATCCTCAACATGTGTGGCAGAACCATCAAAGAGGTAAGAATACTATGCAGTCGTTGCTGTTAAATATAAAAGTAACTGTGTCTTGATTTCAGAGAATCACAGGCCCAGTACAACTACTTCCTGTGATGCATACACACATTTCTTCTGCATATGTTGGCCATTAACTGGCATTGTTTTCCCTTTTTTGGTCAGTCTGCTTTAATAACTATTCAACTAACTCAGGTTTTGTTTGTCACTGTTAGCCTTTTCTGTGTGCCCAAGCACTCGCTGCCCTGTGTGTTTTACTGCAGCCATAAAGCCTGACAGGGCGAGGCAGGGCTCTAATTTATGATTTCATCAATCTACTCTGGCTAAAGCAGCCTGCAAGAAGAAGAGTTCCCTTGCAGCAAAGCAGCATTATCTTCTATATATCTTTGCTTTCACACGGCCTTACAAATCCCCCTGTTAAGGAAGATAAACTGCTAAAGAAGAGAGGGAAAAAGCAACACAGTTCCCCCTGTTGTAGAGAAAGTTTAGCATGTTTTCCTGCATAAATGGAAGTGGTCTTTTGAGACGGGCAGATAGTTTGCTGTGCAGACTGTGACTTCTGAATTATTAATAAAGGCCAATTCTCAGGATAGCATGAAGTATCCACACCTTGGCTCTCAACAAAAAAGCAAAAGCTGCTGCATTTTCTCTGCTGTTGCAATCACACTTAAAAGGCTCTCTAAAGACAGACATTGGTCGCATGGGAAAGACAACTGGACATGGCTAGATTTTGCAAAGACATTATGTGTGAAAGGACTAAGATTGTTGTTGAAAATACTCCACGATCAAATAGAAAGCACTGCAGGGCTGCAGCACAGTGTAAAAAGGCCTTCCTCGTTGAAGAAATGTACACTCAACCCTCCCATCTAGGTATGACACAGTAAACGTTCAGATAGAGTGAATGGTGGGGGGGATTTGCTAATGGTGGATATCTTGTTTTGGAAGGAAACTAACTCGACCATTTGCAGCAGGAAACCAGCCATCAGTAAATTGATTACATTTTGAAAGCAAACTTCCCCGACCAGACAGCTAGACAACTCTGTTGGGCAGGGCTCCCCAGTACACACACACAAAATCAGACAAGCACTGCAGCAACAAAGTAATCGGCAGTCTGGGAGTTTTCCTGCTGATGATGGACTTTTTCTTCTTTTTCTAATCAACTGTTCCTCTCCTCCGTCCCTCAGTCGTTCCTCCTCCTCCTCCTCCCTCTGCTGTCAGTAATGGTCTGACCTCAGCGACACACCCACACATACACCCACACACACTAATATATACCGTACACACTTGAATGGACGTACTGCACCCACTCTCTTTACGGTCTTGCCCCCGCTTTCCATCAACTCAAAGTACTGTTGATATACACACTTGAAACCTACTTCAACTCAATGCAATGTTGGGCAAAAAAAGTGTGGCCTATGATTGATTACAAAACTAACTTCAGCCGCCAATCAGCACCAGATTGTGACTGATTTGTCTCCACTTTCTTTCTCTTGCGACATGCTGCTTTCTTTAATTACTGCAAAGAGAACGCTCGGAGAGATTAATCAATCAATCACCTGCTGGGCTGAATCTGACACACATCGAAGGGTCTCATTATCAACCTGGCACACTTCATAAAAATGTAATATTTTTTTCTGACGTTAGTAGAGACACTTTGTAATCCAGGCAATGCATGGCGCTGTCACTTTAAATCACTGCAACAGACCTCAGAGTTCAACCTGATGCTTCAGGACTGAATCAAGAATCTTAAATACTTGAGAAACAATAAGACAAACTGTGGATGTTACTTGTATCTACTTTAGAGCTATATGAGCAGGTTAGATTTGCAAATTGTAATTAAATCTTTGCCAAACTTTGACTGAGCTCAGATTTTAGGAGTTTTCCTGCTGCCTGATATGACATGATCTGATTCTTCAGTTGGTCTCAGTACGCCGCCTGTTGCTGCTGAGAGCATTCCTCGTTAAAAACGCCCATAAAAACTTGCCTAATGGATGATTTCCTCACAGCTACTGCACTGCACTGCTCCACAGTCTGTCTTTGCATCTGGAACCCTCGCGGGAAATTTCCTCCACTGCAGACAGACGCTGGGAGAGGCGCACCCATACGACACAATACCCAACAGTACAGAGGGAGAGACAAAGTCTGCATGAGAGAGAGAGAGAGAGAGAGAGAGAGAGAGAGAGAGAGAGAGAGAGAGAGAGAGAGAGAGAGAGAGAGAGAGAGAGAGCAACTGAAAGAAAAAAGGGCATGACTTGGCGAAAGAAGGAGTGATAGTGACATAGTGAATATCAAAAAGAGAACCATGAGTGGCTGCAGAAGGAGATGACGGATTGGAGATTATAAACTGCAGATTAAACTTTTGCTGCAGCGTCTTTGTGCGTGTTTGTATTTGTTTTGTTTGTGTGCTATGCTGGAACAGTAAAGAGCATTTATGTAAATAGAAAACCATCAATCCACCGAGCCAAACTGCTGAATAGTGCCGTTTAGCAGCCCTCACCCTGATGGATGTTGTAGTTTTATTGCCTCTGTTGCGATTAATAGCTGTAGTCCTTCAGTACGATATGCTCCTGCCTGCTCAGCTCCTCATAAAGAACTCTGCAAAAGTTCACTGTGAGTGAGTTTAAGGTGTGAGTTAAAGTGAAAATCCATGAGGCACATTTTATTCCATTTGGCATCAATTTTTCTTTAAGCACTCTCGTTGCAGGTTTCTCTAATCGGAACTGCTGTACTTATTTGTTTTAGAAGTTTGAGGGCCTATTTGGTGTAACTCAAACCATTGTAAAGTAAAGTGTAGATTCTTCTCAAAGTTGACTTTTTGACTCATTAAGTGCAGGTGTAACGTTACAGGCGTACTTCAGTGATTTTGCACTTACATAAAGCTGAAGGACTCAAAAGAGGCTGTTAAAAAATAAAGGTGAGACATCATACAGAAGAGGCCTGCCCTGTAGTCCTTTGCTTTTGTTAAGTTGCAAAAACACTGGATAACCTTTTCCAGATTTGAACCTTTAACAGCAATTTCCGCTGGCTGACGGAATTTTGCTCCCTGACGGCAAGTGCCCTGTCCCACTGGGTCCGTTTCTGGAGCGTAAGAGCAGCCATGAGCAGCTGTACATACGGGTTCATGAGATCACAGGAGAACTACAAGATCATGCAGGAATAAAGAGAACAATGTGTAAAGTAAAGTGATGATATATATGAACGAATATATCATTTTGAATAGACCGGATGCTCAGAAATTCTTTATGTTTCTGTGCGTTTGTAAATGTCTAACATTTGCATCTCTGCTTGGTTTTAACTGTTTCCATTATTTTGTGAGTGTGTGTGTGGCCGTTTTTGTGCATGTTCGTGATCAATAAGTGCTTTGAACTACAGCGGCAGGTAATCAAAGTGATCTATCTGTCAGAGAATCAGTCAGCTGCCTATTGATCAGCTCTTTAAAAGCCTCATGCATAAAAGAACACAAACACACAAAACTCAGTTGTGTACTGTATTAATATGGACTGTGTGTCCTGCATTTGAATGAAAAACATGCCCCATGTGTATGCAGCCATGTATAAATGTTGGAATTTGTGTCGTGCGTGTGTGTGACTCAGCTGCATCCTTCACTTTCTATTAGACTTCTCATGCATCTATAATGCAGCACACATGCATCCAGAAAGCTTTTCTGCAGGGGGAGGGAAAGCACATCTACTCTGTTCATTCAGATGCAACATCAGCAGAATATTCAGACCATTGTTGAAGAACATGTAAGAATTACAAGTGCAGAAATGCAATACTGAAGAATTTTAGGGTCATCAGATCACATATTGACATGAACCTGAGGAAATACTTGTAAATACTAATACTTGCAAATGCAAACAAACCAAAAAATGCCATCATATCACATAACAGAGGAATCTGCAATCAGGCATGTAACTACAAGACAGTACTCAGACAAGGCTTCATACTGAAGACTCTGCCACGTGCAATTTCTTTCAGATTCAGTCATTTGTTTCATTCTAAGCAGAAATCTGTCACAAAATATGCAGATGCACGATTTTCTGTTCTTCACCAACATTACCTTGGCGTGCAAATTAACATATACCTCCATCTCCGATTGAAAGTAAGTCTATTAATGCCCCTGCTGCTTTTGTGCATTTTTCTTGCATTCACACCTTTACTTCAAGCAGGGGTCGGAGTCGCAGGCTAACGATACAATATGTGGTCCACAATATCTGCTGTAAAATGAGGGGTCTGGAGTGGGTTTGAATTTGTACTGCGGTCCAACCTTGAAATTGCAAAATAGAGCTCCATCTGTGACTCCTCTTATTTCCCATCCCTCAGGAATATAAATATTCACACAGTTTTCTATTTTTGCTGCTCATCAGCATCGCATACAGCCAACCCGGCAGGTGTAAATTACAGATTGATTTTGCATGGCTGTGTGGGTGTATGTATGGTAATTTATAATACAAAAAACAACAGAGGGGGAAGGCAGGTTAACGGAGAGAGAAGGAGAGCAGAGAAGAAAATGTTTCCAGGGTTGAATTTCTTCACTTCCTACTTTCAGGAGGTTGATACTAAAAATATTCAAGGCATGAATAAGTGAGTTTCAGGATTGGGTTTTCTGAATTCATTTCTTTAGCTTTGGAAAAAACTAGATGAAAGTGAGAGCGGGATGAAAACCAGTGTTTTTTCAGGTTTGTTACAAGTTTCTGTCTGCCTCAGCGCATCAACTCGATGGAATGAATTAACATAATCACACTGAAAGTCTTTGATGCTTCTCCAAAATCTGTGTGACATAAAGGTGTGTTTTTGGTAGATGTGTATGTTTCTGGCATCCTCTCTTGATAGTTAGAAGCGTGAAACACGTACACTCAACATGCTTTATAGTGTATGATGGTAAAAATACAGAATAGTAATCATGGTGTTGAATGTGAAAGGGATCTGACAATAAATTGATTGAATTAATTATCTTATTTGTGACAATCTGATATCATTTCATTGAGAAGGGGGGAAACACATTTCTGCAGTGTGTATGAAGGATCTGTCGCAATGCATAAACCATCAATTTCCACCTTCCCCTCGACCTCCATTCATGCCTTTCAGCTCTCCTGTATTCACTATTGTACTTCAATATATTGATATTGATGATAGGCACTGTTTCACCTCTCATTCTCCCACGTAATCTCACTGTCCACAACAATGAGTAGATAAACACTGCATGTGTGTGAGGGAGAAACAGAAAGATCCCATTAGCGACCATTAGAGTGAGTGCTAAAGATGCTATACGGCACTTAATGTTTCTGCTTCCTCGCCGTGCTCTATACTGGATGTGGTAATAATGGAGGAGAAATGTGACAGAGGAGATAGAGATCGGCGCGGTGCCAGAGTGGAAAAAGCGCCGTCTGCAAAATGGGAAGTAGGATTTAAATTTTTAAGCAGCTATTCTTTCTCAATTTCAGGGCAATTATAGAACCCAAGTCTGTCTGTCGTTACATCACACTCAGATTGAAAAGGCAGAAGACGAATCAGCAAATGATTTTGTTCTTTTCTTGCAAAGAAGTGGAGCTCATCTCCCATCGATTTGTCTTCTTCTTCTCCCCTCTTCCTCACCTCTCTCCATCTTCCTCCCTATCCCATCCCCCTCTTGTATTCCTCACTTCTTCTTTTCTTTCCCCCGGTGCATATTGCTTGTCTTGCTCTTGTTATAACACCTCGCTTCCTCCACCTCCATCTCTTCGCCTCAATCGCATCGTCTCTCCTGTCCCCAGTGGCCCAGTTTTCCATAGTGTCGCTGACAGTTTTAATGCTACTCTTCCTCTTTTTATGTCCTCTTTCTATCCCTCTGATTCTTCTCTTTCATCCCCTCACTTTCCCTTTATCCATCCATCTCTCTATGTTGTTTATTATTCATGAATCTGTTCCAGAGAGAGAAAAAAGAATAAAGATCCATCTGCAGCTTCAAGAGGACCCCTCTGCCAACATGTGTGTGTGTGTTTGCTCGTGTGTGTCTTTCTGGGCTCTGCATTGGTGAAAAATCAAGCAGCTTCAGACCGATTATAAAGCTTTGTGCTTGGCAGGACGTTAGACAGTTTGAATGTGATGAAGATGCTCAACCAATTTAGTACAAAGTTGAGTTATTTGAGAACGTTTGCACAAAGAGAAAATATAAAAATCCTGCTGAGTATAAAAGAAACCAAACAGTACGCTGGATGTTTGGCGAACAACATGAAACAACTAAAAAATTGGGGTTTTCTTCTGTCTACCTTCCTTTCTATCTGTTTGTGTCTCATGTCTGACTCAAATACAAACATGACGGTTATTTTGATGTGTGAGTCTCAGGAGAGTTTGCACTGACAGCCTTTCAGGATGAGAACACATTTCTCCAGGAGCCAGTGTAGTTTGGTTTGAATTTGCAGCAGCTAAATGAAAAAGAAACCATCCCCACATTTACACATTTCAAAACTATCCTGCCATTAAAAATGAGATCAAACTTACTTTTAATTTGAAACATTTTGCAAGCGGAGGAAAAAGTCAACTTTACTACATCAGGTTATTTAAAAACCCTCGACATTATGGTACATTTAGTGCCAAATACTTTGTGCAACAACTTAGACGCAACAAAAGTAGAATGACTTCATGCACAAGAATATAATTCTATTCCTATGAAACAAAAGTGATGACTTATTTCTGTACGGAGCTTTAGTTCAGTAGTCTCTTTTTGATTTTTATACAAGTTCTTTACACTGACACTTGTTTACAGTGGCACAATACATCGCACAACACTTAAAGGTAACCCCCACATCATGATACATATCGTATTGACAGATCCTTGTCGAGACACAGCTCCAGTAAAGATGCATCTTATTTTATAAGTACATATATTTTTGAAGAAAAATCGTACTTTTTTAAGTCGAGGAGTAAGAAGACTAACATTTCTTAGAAAAAGGAAGCATCAAATCAAACTTTTGAAGATGTAAGATGAATCAAAGTTCTGCTAAAATGTTTAAATCATAAAATAAAAGAGCAACAAAAGCTGCCTGGGATCATTTGTGAGTCGTTAAATATTCAATATTGACCCTACATGTCTATAAATAATCACCACGCTGTTCTAAACACTGCCTCTATCCTACTTTGCCAAAGGCTGTTCCTGTCTCTTTTAATCTAAACTGACACCCACCTACACACACCCGCACATTAACGAACTTACCAGTCCAAATACTTTCAATTCCCTCTCTTGTTCATTAAACAACAAAGCAACACTGATTGGATTAAAGACCTTTTAAGGAAATTGACTGAGGGGTGCTCCTTCTGCAGATGAAGCACCGACTACTGTATTTTGCAGGAACACTCCTTTTTCAAAAGTTTCTACATTAAGGTTTTATAGAGGCAGCGTCATTCAGCAAAAGACCTTAAAGCCTTGTTGTGTTAATGTAGCCTTAATTTAAAAATGTTCATCTTGCCCATTAGATCGATTTTCAGCTCTATCGGCACATCCACTGTGTCCTTTTCCAACAGAGCAGCAGCTGCCTTATCATATCTTTTAAGCATTGTGTCCACTCTTCAGCCTGTTTGAAGCAGCTTCAAAGGACTCCAATCATTCTGTATTCAGTCCATTCAAAGTGCCACATGAAGCTGCTTTTCAGGGGCTCAAAATAGTTACCATTCTCCATCAGTGTCGGTCATAGAATAAAAGAAACCTTTGAAATAAGTGAATGCAATCTGGCTTTCAATCTAGCCCCATATCGTATGCATTTAGTCATATAATAAGTGGCTGAAATATACATGACAGACAAGATGTAGAGCTAGTTTGCATAAAAACAAAACATGACAAATGTTTTAAAGATACTGCAAAGAGAAAATTAAAGACTGTTTCGAGACCTACTTAGCAAAAAAGAATGACCACACGGGCTCAATATGATTATAAAGGTTCACTTCTAAACCACACCTCTACGACTTCTGCCCTTCTATTATTCAGCTGCGTTATTCAGCTCCACCATTGATGTTCGTCTAAAGCCTGGTCTATACGTCTGCGTTGAAGCTACGCCGTTGTGAGCACTGCATACTTGTGCGTCAATGAGTCTGCGTAGCTCTGCAATACTCTGCCTGTAACGAACGCTAGTTGGCAGTGAGATATTTCACTAATTGTAGTCTGGTGTTCTCTTTCCCTCTTAAAAAGCACTTGAATATTCTGTGATTGGTAAACAGTAGTGCCTAACGGGTACTGTATTTATGGACCTACTGGTGCATATATGTAAATGAAATAACTCACTTTTAACCAGTATGGTGGCTGATACAGTAATATCTAAAGCTGGAATGAAAACAGACCTTCTTGCACTGATATGACTATGCAAAGGTACTCATAGAGCTGCTTTCTTAAAGAAATAAGTGCATCTAAGAATGTGTCATGCATTGTAAACCAATTCCAGTGTGGATCACTGTCCTCTCAGCTGTAATGCTCGGTGACATGTGCTGCAGTGCAGACAGGTGCTGATAAGATTGTAATCTCTGCAGGACAAACTAAGTGATGTCACCACACTAAAGTCTTTTTTTCATGTTTTATATAACACGTTTTCATACCAGCAAATAATATTTGCTGATCGCTATACAAGGTTCTCTTACACAGGTATCCTTTTTGTGGTTTTACAAAGAACCATGAAATGTCTGGTTTTCAGTGAGATAAAAGGAATCTACAGACTTTCCCACACATGTTTAGATCAGCAGAGCCGCAAGTTCATCTCTGCAGACTTTCACCAAACAAAAATCTGTCCCCTGAAAAAAATTATTCACTGTATTTCCGCCCTGGTAACAAGCTAGCCTTCGAGTGACTGATCAATTTCCACGAGTGAGTCCTCTGACAGTCTGCTTTTTCTACATGGTGGCATGATTTCCAATTTGGCAGGAAGCACTCGAGCTGCTGTGGCACCGGCTGCAGAGACACTTTAACTGGTTCAAGCCATGTCTGGAGGATTATTCAGATTGAATCTTTCCTGCACAGACTGAGGAGGAATAGAGCAAGAAAGGGGGAGGAAGGTGAAGTGAGCTGTGAGGCAGGGCTCGTCTCGTGGGCTCCCATGATGCCTCTGTGTTCCTCGTAAACACACCGCTAACAGCTAGGTGAGGCAGCAGCTATAAATAGCTCTTTCTGTGCACACCACACCCACCCAGCATGCTGAAAACACACACGTTCATGTATTAATGTATGCAGAGGCACATGCATGCAGGCAGCAGCACTCATACATAAACAAACACAGATACACATACGCTACAATGCTGACATGCTTTTCCCTTCATCTTCTTCTCCCTCCCCCCTCTGGATGTCTCTCCTTTTCTCTCCCTCCATCTTCTCTTGGCAGCTCTGCTCCTTCTCCTACTTATCATATGCTCTGTAGCAGATGGTGGATATGATAATTACCAAACAGGCTAAACACAGTAAGCAAAAGAGAAATCCTCAGCGAGCCCATCACAGTCTCTCTCTCCCTTTAACATGTGATTTTACCGCCTCTGACAGTCTGATAAGAGAAACAGAAATCTCAGACATCATTCTGCATTTCCTTGGAAGTAATGAAAAAGTCCTAGAATAAGATAAAGATAATTTTCCCTCCAGAATCGTTTTCGCCCAGAGCGCCCAAACCAATTACAGGCACCCCTTTTCCTTTCCATCCTCTCCTCCTCTATCCTCATTTGCTCCTTTCCTCTGTTTCCCCTACTGTAAAAAATGCCCTATTTTTGTCACGCGATTGCCGCAGCACTAAGAGGGTTACAGGTATTACAGATAAATAGTGATAAACAGGTGCAAACTGCAGGCATGTCTCTAGGGATTAGTGTAGGTTTTGAAATGCAGCTCCTGCTATCTGGGGTCATCATTACTAAATGATGATGTTCCAGAAATGATTTCGCTTTAATTTATTTGCTGTGAATGTTTACTAAACTATCAGGCTGAATGAAGGAAACATGATCTAATAAGTTGTCTAAAATGACCAAAATGGAATGAAATGAGCAAAAAATAAAAGCTTTTAAATCAGCAACAGTTCCACTAATTACTAAAGTGTGTTTTTGTTGTTGTTGTTTGTAACAATGCTGGAAAAAAATGTGATCCTTTCATCTCAAATGTAAGTTTATAGTGGCTTTCTTAGGGCCAACTTCCACCAGATGCGTGTTCGGTCCGTCTCTGCTCCGTTACGGCAGCCGAGCTGGTTTTCACTTTATTCAATGCGTGTGCTTCCACTGGGTCCGCTGCGCTCCGCCACAGCTCTGTCTAAGCCCAGGCAGTCCGGAGCCCTCCGCAGCAGATACGCAAGGCTCCTGTTGTTGTCGGCGCCCGATGCATCGATTTAGCTGCGCACTGAGAACGTGTTGACGGACGATGGTGCACGGAGCCGTAACGGACCGGAGCGGACACGCACTGCACACGTATCTGGTGGAAGTTCGGAGTTAGTCTGAGAGTGAGATGAAGACGTTTCATGTTTGGCCCTACAAAACAAGTTTACTTGGTTCATGGGAAATTATGATTGGTTTTTAACCCTTATATATAATACATATTAGCTTTAGAGAATAATTACCGAAGGATTAACCCTTAGTGAAAATAAACGTCAGTGGCAGCCAAACAGCTGAAACTTAAGTAATTAAACAAAGATGTGCCCTAGAAGAAGGTTTTCAGCGCGCACACAGAAACAAAAGCTACAGAAAATGAACACAAAGTGCACTCGATGAATATTACACAACACGTTTGAATTAATACATTGAATATAGAATAAAGTTTTCTCCAAGGTGTTGTCTTATTATCAAACGGTAAAGATGAAGACAAATATAAAACAACACCCCAGTTGCTCCAGGCTTTCTTAGAGCTTGTATATGGTCGCTCATGATGCTTAGTTAACCACGCCTTATGGGGAATATCTACACAGTTATGTATATTTTGCGTTTCCTTCAGTTTGCATGGCTTGATTTTCTTGTTGAATATCACATTAATTAAAACAGAAGAAACGTGACGACTCTTTTGGAGAGGACACAACAGCCATGTCTACGTTTCTTCCATAAAAACAGTACTAGCAGAGCGCTTTACATGTAGCAACGCTTCTTCGTACTAAAACACTCCTTTCTTACGAGTTTTTTTCCCATCATTCATGTGGATTAACAAAGCTGTGTAACTGCCTTAGCACCCCCGCCTCAACTGATGGAGTACAAAGCTGTCCACTTAAGATGGGAGACGCTCTTTATCATTATTGCAACATAAATAATGGCTCATGTCAGCCTGGAGGTGTGAATCTGCCCACAAACACATTATTCACACCTGCCTCTCTTTTTTACCTCCTTCTTTAAATCTCTAAAATAGTTTCCTTTCCTTTTTAGGAGTCTCTCTATCTCCTCCCGTGATGCCTCCTGCCTCCTTAATCTTCTCTCCTGGAGCTGTGTGACCATTAATGAAGCTATATTTCATAATTAAGGCCAAAAGAAAGCCTTGTCTCCTCTCTCATCTCTTCTGCTCTCTCTTTTTAATGAAGCTCTCATGCAGAGAAACTCAGTGTCTGCCGAAGATAAAGATGAGTTTTTTAATTGCTTTTATATGGTTATATTTAAAGTGACACTTGTTGTGGTTGAGCACACTTTAAATAATCGCCTTCCAGGTGCTGCAAAGGTAATGCTCATATCTGTAACCTTCAGGTGAGGCTCTACCTCTTCATGCATCCTTGCCTCCGCTCCTCATCCCTTAATTCGTCCTCCCTCCTCTTCTAACTGTTTCTTCTTTTGACCCCAAACCACCCCCCCCCCATAGCTATATTTCATAATTACAGCAGGAAGATGACTTTTTTGTGTCAGTCCCAAGGTGCAATCATGTCCCCACTCCCCCATGCAACAATGAAACGCTCATCTTTGAGCACACATGAGAATTGGTTGGGGTGTGTGGGTGTGTGGTCCCTCGGTGCTTGTTTTGCCAAAGGCTGCGTGGCCTATAAATCTATCGCTGTAACTCTCTCTATTCACAAACATACATCCATCTTAATGGACACAAACACACACACATACTATGTGTGCACACTGCAGCACCTGACAAATTGAACTATATTCTCATATGAGTTTTTATGACAGAGAGGCAGCCGAGCACACGGCCACACACACGAGGTATATAACCATTACTCCTCTGTGAACATGTGTGCGAGCTCAAATGTGTAAATGGCAGAGAAGAACTATTTACACCCACACAGAGAAATCAATTCACTAAAAAGAAAAAGAGCAGCGCTGTGCTTACTGGAGAGAATATCCATAATGCACCATCATTACCTTTAACTTCCTCTCATAGTGTTTTCTTCATGTGAAGTTGGATGATAAATGGGACTCTAGAAAGTTAACTTGGTTTGGGAGGGAAAAGAGGGAACTCTGGAGATACAAAATGATCATCAAACAAGATTTGACAGCGTTGTAAACGAGGAGATCTGTAATTGCTTTATACAACAAAACAACAAGTCTTTAAGAGCTGAATCCACAGATCATTAAATCACCAAGATGATGCATGAAACATTAATAAGAACAACTTAGTAAACGGATGCTCATTTAATCTAGTTTTAAGCACAAATCCCAATAATACCTGTGCACATTGTCTGCTTTTCAAAGATGCAATTTTCAACACAGGCCGGCTATAAGAGGGTGCTACAGAATAGATCAGGACTTCATGTTTCTACACAGACTACATCTTCACTTATCCTATGGCCTCTACTGATCCAGACACACAGGTCTTACCTTATGTTAATCTCCCTTTAACTCACAGCATCATCACCTTGAACCCATTCTCATCTCCTTGTGCCCTCTCTCCTCTGCAGTAAATTTATGTTTCCGGTTAGTGGTGGTCTTTGATCTGTTATCTCATTTCGCCCTGGGGTTGATATGAAGAAATTACACTCAAATCCTATTTCATCCAGGCTCACGCAGACTCAAATGGCCGCTAAATCTTATTTCCTCTTCCCCCGGTGGCCTCTAACTGAGTTTGCCAGCCTACTACCAGGAAGGAGAGGGGTTTTCCAAAAACATTCCCCCTAGAACGAAGATGCACCAGAGCAAAATACTGAAAAAGGTAAAGGGTACTGAAATATGTACGTCACTGGCATGGTGAAATAATGCTTAAGCTGTATATGTGTCTCTGGAAACTGTTGAACTGCTTGGACAATATGATGTCGGAGTTGGTGGTCTTAAAAGCTCCACAAAAATCTTAATCAAAATGTTTTTTTATGACTCTTAGAAAACCACGGTGGCAAAGAATAAACTGCCCCAAACTCAGGATGTGCATGGGTAGCCGACTATCTGATAAAATGTTGTCAGCCTCTCTAGTCGGCATCAGAATTAACGGTACTAGTCGGCTAAACAAACTTATTATAACAATACATTTTATTTGCCTTAAAAGGACACTCATGGTCCCCTTTGCATTGAATCAACATGAATTAGATCCATTATTCAAGCCCAACTCAAGTCAAGTTTCAAACTTTACTTGACAATAGTCGGAGTTTGGATTCAGCCTTAAGTTTTATACGTTTAAGATGCTAATTATTAGGCCCACTAAACTGTAATTCACATAGTAAGAATGCTATTGTTGATTTGTATTTTAAGGGGCTTTAAATAGAGCCATGCCAAAGTGGCACTTTCAATCCTATAAAAGAGCAGCCAACAATAAACACTAGGTAACCAATGTTTCCTATACGCCCCCCCGCCCCCCAAACATTCATGAAACCTTGAAGAAGTCCCTCAGAAAGATTAACAATGTTAGAGTTTAGAACAAAAGGCAGACACTTGTCATTTTGCAAAGCTGTTTGAGACCTTGCTATCCTCTGTGTAAGTACACCAGAGAGTAATTGGAGATGCATGGCTCCAGAGAAGCCAGTTTGAGACGTTATCACTTACTGGCACGGTGGTTGTCGCCCCCTCGGCCACATTTAGAGATGCTCCTTAAATCTTATTTCCCCCACGTTGGTTGATGGTAACTGGGTTTGTTGATTCCAGGGAACACTTGGAGAGTTCCTGGAAAGACACAACAGGGTTTTACAATCCCCATTAGTTTCTTTCGAGATATAATTATTTCATATTAGACTAAAGACTTGTTTGGTAGTCTGTTTTGAAATGCAAATTACTGCATTCAGGTTCTGGTTAGAAGCTGTAAAGTTGTTTCACTTCAGGGTAGAGCATTAGTGTACATTTCTTCATCATTACATCCAGAAAATGTCACTTTTTCAGATTAGACTGAGTAAACAGAAACAAAAACACAAGCAGGGAAGTAAACGGTTGGTTAAACAGGACTGTCTTTGAAGGTGCATGCCACTGAGTCCGCTGAGCAGAAAAGTTAGTTTCCTGCTTTGAATTGCAGCCACAGTGGGCTGTTATTGTTGTGGGGGCCACTCAGCATAGTAATTAGTGAGGGGAACCCCAAAGTACAAAGACCACCACAGGGAATTAGAGAGAGAGAGGGAGAGAGAAAGTGCAGGAGAGTGAAGCCAGGAAAAAAAACTGCTTCCTGGCGCTGCTGAACCTCATCACCTTCATAGAAATACATCGCTTAGAATAGATTCAAATAGCCTCAATTCGGGAAAATGAATAGAAGGTTCTTCAAATGCAATTTATGAAACACAGAATTGAATCCCTGGGAGTTTGTTACAACACTGAGCCTCAATAAACAGGACGAGTTCAGTTTTAAACCCCAGTTTAAGAGAGAGAAAGAGAGTCCCTGATTTGAAGAGGTCAAAAAGCTCCAGCAACACTTGTAGTAAGGTCAACTTTTCGCATTTCGGCTTGTGGCCTTCTGTGGATGACCATGATGAAGACAGAGCCGAGACGTGTCGGCCTAATAAAGATACGTTTGCTGGAGCTTTTTGACCTTTGCTAAAAGATGGACACATGGATTAAATTCCTTATGATGGCATATTTATTCATACCTTCTTATATCAATATACAGAGGAAATCTCTGCTAGTTATAAAGTTTAAAGGTGTCATATATTAAATCTATCTGATCAAATCCTTCTTCCCCACCCTACACATGGAGGACGGCTTGTGTTCAAAGTTAAATGTACCAACACATAGCTGGAAGTTTAGACAGGGAAGGTTCAGCTACTGTGTGTATTCTGTGAGTTTTGTTTCTATGTCTACCCTGTCCTTCTTCTTCCCCTGGCTTTGTGTCGAGTCCAATAATGACCACATTGTTTTGGTGCCACCGGCATCACTGCTGGCTAAATGCTCATCTCACTCACACTAACACACAAAAACACACACACTGAGGCCTACAGAGCACGCTTGTAACCGTGTGTGTGTGTGTGTGTGTGTGTGAGTGTGTGAGTGTGTGCGTGCGTGGTAGAAGAGTAGTGAAACGGCAAAGCCAAAACTAGTTTGCAGTTTTAAAAAGCCCGCTGATGTATTAGTGCACGTTTTTCTGTAGCATGTCTCTCTTTGTCCTAGTTGATTGTGTATTTGTGTTCGTGTATGTGTGTGTGCGACAGCGGTACAGAAAAGAGTTGGCCAAGGCAGTGGAAAAAGTGCGAGCCAGAGACGATGACGTTGGCAGAGTGGAGAAGAACAAACTACTTCCTGAAAATCAATTCAACCCTTTGACTGAATTCTCTCTCTCTCTCTCTCTCTCCTTTTTTCTCTCAATGGATCAAACTGGAACCTCAGTTCAGTTTTTAAATCACTGTGGTTCAATTTACCTTTTGGTAAACTAATACAAAGAACACTCCTTCACTTTTGCTGTTGCACATCTACAGCCAATAGAAACAGCATTAAATGGTTTAAATTGCATTTGCCTAATTTGGGTGATTCTCATTATTACAAACATTTTAAATAAATACAAACCACATCCTCTCACTGAGGGCTTTTGAATGGAAAGTTTACCTCTATTAGAAACTTATCCAATAGAATTTCTTATATAAACTGAATCTAAAATGTTTTAACTGCCACATATATATCGTTCCTCTTTTTCTATGTATGCAATCCCTACTATGATTAACTTTAATCGATTTCTTCAAACAGACGTCTGCATGCAAGGGCGGCTACCAATCAGCCCCTACACATCACCACTCTCTTCTACCAACTCTCTTCTAAATGTGCAAGTCGAAATGTAAAAACAAATGCTATGAATGGAAGGGGAAGTCTTTTATCGCCGACTGCTAGATACAACCAAAGACCTGAAAAGTTGATGTTCCCTCCCGGAGGGTAAAGGTCATCATGTTAGCTGATGTGTTTCAAGGTTTAAGACGTCAACAAGGATGGAGGCATAGCAATGACTACTGACCTCTATGATCGCTCACTCACTTTAACCACCAAGATGACGACGGCCAACTTACAGATCAAGTGTTGACTGTTTTTCTTCTCAAGAATTTGCAGGATGATCAGGAGGAACTTTTTTACATTCTTGTCTGTTGAACTATGAACCATAATAGAGTTGTATTTTACAAAATCATCAGTTTCCTGAAAAAGATGACGATAAAAAAAGCCCTGATGGATTTCTACTGATGACAAATAAAGAAAACATCCTTACACAATCTTGACACGGTGAAACACTCAGGGTGAACTCGCTTACTTTCCCTCTGAGCTGTCATACTGTAAAGACA